>LR824608.2:5117142-5756785 GCA_902829305.4 Spodoptera exigua | reverse complement strand
GCATGTATGTAGGTAATTTTACTTTTACGTTATAAGATACTAGTTACTCCTGCACGGCTCTCACTGCTCGGCTCCATTTGGTTGTAGCGTGTTGTTTTATAGCCTATAGCACTCGGGAAAATTGTAGCTATCAATAAGTGAAAGAATTTTGGGAATCCAACCAGTGGTTCCAAAGATTACCCCCTACATACAGACTTACAAACATACAAACTTACTAATTTTACCTCTTTATAATATTAGTATAGAAAAGTAAAGAATAATAATTTTGATCCAACAGACAAACTATCTAGATAGTATGTGTTGTTGGTCGTTATGTAGGTACACGTTAGAAGACGTAAAATGTACATTTTTGTGACTACCGCATAAAAACGCAAGTGGTGTGGGTTTGAGCTTACAAAACGCACATTTGAATAATAAATAATAATAAATAAAATAAAAATTGTTTATTAGAAAAAACCAAAAACTGTACAAACATAGTATTTAAGTTTGAAGCCTCCATGCCTGTATTAGGAGACTCCGCTCTTAATAATTCTATATATATGTATTTATTTATGGCATTGTAAAGCTGGGCCGATCGTTTCCGGTATCGAATGCTGGCAAATAAAGTTCTACTTTGTGGTATTTCTAATATAATATCTTTTCTTCTTCTTAACAATATTCTAGAATCAAGTTCACTAATTTGATATAATTCTTCTGTACAATGGACTTAACCACGATCGTAATTCAAAACTATAAAATTAACAACTCCCCCATACATAATAACATAAAATGAAGAATTATTTCATACCTATTCTGTTTATTTTTGTAGATAGCAATCGAAATCGAAATTTATTATTATTATTTTTTTTAATTCCAGACAAGACTACCCGAAGAAGGGCTTGGACCACGCGAAAACGCCGTTTACTGATGAAATAAGTACACACCTACTATATAAATATTTCTTTAATGCTTATTTTTTTAATATTAATTCGCACTTTTCCCAGAGCTGAATACACTTACATATACACAACCACAATATCAAGCTTTTTTATTTCTTTTTCCTTACAAATATATATACCCTATTATTGTTTTGTTTCTCAATAACTACTCTCGCGCGGTTTCTCCCGCTGCTCGGCTCCTACATATGGCAGCGTGATGTTTTATACTTAGTCTAAAGCCTTCCTCACTAAATAAATGGTCTATTAAACACAAAAATATTTTTTCGATTCGAACCAGTACCTAGTTCCTGAGAATAGGGCGTTCAAACAAACAAACTGCAGCTTTATAATATTAGGTATGTACCTAGTATAGATTGTTTAATTCGTACTTTTCCCAGAGCTAGAATAAAGGATAACCAATGATAACGTAAAAAGGTGTGGATAGATTACAAGCGCTCAGCAAGTGATACATTGAAAGGTAGCTAACTAGCCTCACTTTTCATATTTGTCTCTTTTCACTCGCGATTGTTGAATCACGCCATCCCACTTTGACGTCTAATCATACGAATTGTTCCTGTGTGCATCAGTGTGCCGTTTTTGAAAATCGAATGTTGTTTATGTACCTAACCTATCTACACCATTTTACTTATAATATCATTGCCCAATACACTTACATACCACAACCACAAACCACGGTGTCAAGCCTTTTTATTTCTTTCTTTTCACAAAAATAGCATCTGCCAGCTTTTGTCAAATTCAAGCTACAACGTTTTTTAATGTAGCAACGTATTATCCAACCGAGGACTTAAATAACGAAATATTCAAAAAAAGAAGTTTGCATAATATACCAATACTTCTTTCTCTACGAAGGTAGACTAAATATTATGAATAGCGGCTACAGAAACCGCTTCTGTGACTATACAACCAACGAGTAGACCCTTAGTGAAATGAAAACTGGGAGAGCCATGCTTCAGCATGAATGGGTCGGCTCGACCGTAGTGATACCACGACCTCACATAAAACCGGAACAAGCACAGCGTTGTGTCGTTGTGTATCCTTCCCCTCCCCCGATCCCTGCCCAATCTCTTAATCTCCAAAACCCTAATCCTTAAGAGGTCGGCAACGCACTCGTAACTCCTCTGTTGCGGGTGTCCATGGGTTTCGCTGATTGCTTACCATTAGGTAATCCGTCTGCTCGTTTGCCGTAGACTGGCAAACGACACACATACATAAAAAAATAAGGATTAAATTTCACATTAAATGTAATTAACTGAAATAAAAACAATTCTACAACGCATTGAGACATCAGTTCCCAATTTGGTTCCTAAGAGTATGATGTAGGGTATTATTGAAGTTCTTTTGATAATGAAATAAAAGACAGAAAATATTTTTTATAATTTTATCTTGAGGTGTAAGTTTATTCGCATTTAACAATGTTTCATACAAATTTCCTCATTTTGTACACACCTTTCTTGGTTTTTGTTTTGTAGTTATTATCTTTTATAAAAGTTGTTTCTCTAAATTTTAACATGTCGTCATGTCTGTTCCCTATATCTAATTCGCTTCACCACTGTTGTTAAACCATGTATTATTAACAGAGGATTTACTAAGGCAAAGTATTAAGAGGAAAGTAAAATAGTTACTGCGGACTAATAGATTGAAGAAATAATAATTATACAAAATTATTGTGTTTCGATGAACACGGAATGGGCCCTTATCTCGTAATATCAGCCTTCCCATCGTTCGACGTGGCACTATACTGTGACAGAGTCGGCTCAGCGAGGCAGCGGTCGGCCCCTGCCTCTACGTATTACTAGACATTGCACACATCGCACTGGTATCAATGGACTCCAAGCCAGTCCACAAGGCTGCCAGTTACATCTAATAAGAAAATTCGTTACTAAATAACAACTAAATCACTTTAAAATCAATTCAAAATGTACATTATTCATCTTAACCACGTAAACAAATCTAATCTGCTACAAAAAATTAGCAAATTTAAATACAAAGATCGCCTAGTCCGTCTATTATAAAATTAATCACTTAAGTATTAGAAAAACACAATAGTGAGAGTGTATGTTGCGATGCAACTCACTTGTGATATCGTTTATTATGCCTTCTAGTGTACATTCAACGAATGAATAGTGAAACAAATAGCGTTGACACATTAAAACTAAAAAAATGACTGTACACGTTATATTTAATATGTAAATATTTGTACATATTGCACTCTGAAGTAACAAATTATTAAGAAACATCTGTCGAAACGAAGAATATATACGCAGAACAAAAAATATCTCAGTAAATACAAATTCAAAGTAAATAGCAATCACAATGTTCGTAGCTCGTACACTTATCTAAGTCCCTATGGCTTACAAAGCTTACAAAAGATAAATACAGAGGTCATTTACAAAAAATATACTTCTACCCAAATAATATAAAAATAACAACAGCCATCTGTACTTTCTTAGATGAATAAAATTAAACGTACATATGTCAAACATATGACAATAGAATCTAAAGGTACCTATGTACAAAGTTTAATGGACACAGTAGATTATATCGAATCCACCATATATTATTTATTAGACTGGACGTGCCACGTTTGGTCACTACAATACTCAGTGCTTCCGAACAATATCAACTAAAGTATAGATCAAAAGGCATGAAGAAGGTATCAGCTCGTCGGCTGTGAAGTCGGTCCAGTCTCCCCGCACACCCGCTGCTTGCAACTGTCGCATCGTCTCCCACAACTACATCTCATCTCGTAAACTCGTCAAGCGATATAAACTTATTATCTTACTAATGTTCCATTATCAGCTAAGACACAAATTATATTAGGGTATCTCATTATTTATTACTTTCTCATGTGAGATTATTACATACTTAATAAATCTATTACAATTTCGAAATTGAATAATATGTATCAAATACGACCGGCTGTGCACCGACAGAAGCCGAAATCTAACAAGCTATTTATGAAACTACGCGTCGAATGATGTATAATAATTACTTATCGAATGGCAGTTATATTTGTCACAAACTTGAGATGCAACGTACTCACGACCGAGCCCGCGGTGGCACTCGCGCTGTGTTCAAGGTCCCTCGCGGGTTCGCTTGTCGTGCACCTCAGTCATAAGGCAACGTATCGTAGCGCTAGTTTCAATGAATGTTCATTCCTATCACCTACAGTTCACAACAGAAACATATTCATCAATAGAAAACCCGCTATAACACGCATACAAGATCGCACCATGCAATAATTATACGATTATAATGGCAGTGTGTTTGTTATCAATACGCCCCTATTACACCAGAGACACTTAAGACACTCTAGTGACGTTTGTGCTTCGTTTGCTATTTTAGAAACGCCTAATGCTACAATAAAATTATACAATGTTAATCGAAAAGATCGTTTTAAGCGGCCTAGCGCGCGGTCCGCGGTGCAAGCCCGATCGTCTCACACTGATTTTATACGTATATTAAGAAATGCATTTCCAAAACTCCAAACACATGTTATTATGTAAATATACAACACACTTAATGGCATGTAAAGAAGACACATTCAACACGCACCAAACAGACACTTACGTTACTTATTTATCGATAAATGGATGGTGAAGTATCGCTCGGTCGCGGGTCTCGCGAGCTGTGACATGGAGATGAACGTTACACGCGGCGTTGGTGGTTTAACTATGAATATTGCGAACAACAGAAGGCTTCGAGACGGACGCTGTACAGAAGTATGAACGAGCGATGCGCCGTCGACACAAGCATACAAGGATGAACCGACACGACGCGAAACGCCAAGAACGGAAAACACGTCTAACGTATTCTTTAAAAACGCTTACCGGTAATTGAGATCGATTAATTTTATGTTCTATATACTACGATTTGTCGTCAACGATGTAGGTACACAACACAGGTAACGCGAAATAAGGCATTTCGTATAGGAGTCATCGCTTTACGGCAGTATTTAGGTGTCGAACGTGTGTAATATTGTGTTGCTATTGCTACGACGAGGTTCTTAGTGTATGTGACGCCGGCAGACAGGCTCGGCGTCGCCGGGACCGCGTTGCGTGCATGCCATCTACCAACATGATACACTTTAGTGTCTACTACACCAATATTGTTCCCATAGAGTAAGCTCGGCCAAATCGACACTACTTCACTATTACTTTTTATATTCAAGCCATAGAATAGAGGTAATTCAGCTGCCATTTTGTACTTTCATATAATATACATAGAATTAAGTAAAGGAATGTTGTATCTAAACAATAAAAATAAATACTTACAAAGATTAATGTTTAATTTTAGGCTCTACCGTTA
The DNA here is from genome assembly GCA_902829305.4 of Spodoptera exigua. Lineage (NCBI taxonomy): Eukaryota > Metazoa > Arthropoda > Insecta > Lepidoptera > Noctuidae > Spodoptera > Spodoptera exigua. The sequence goes on along the minus strand of LR824608.2, from coordinate 5,751,539 downwards.
TTATTCCATACCTACGTTACAGCTGCCTTAGGACATGCACGCAATGGCAGGTCCACATAACAAGTAGATCGGCTTTATACTCATATCTAAGGAGAACAAATAACTGGGATTCAGCCGAACCTGTCTCCGTATACTTAAGCGTAATGTGACACAAATAGACTATTTCACGTACGTCTAGTTAATTTATTGTATGATTATGAAAATAACCTTAAATTGCACTGACATTGAATTGTTACTGGCTTCAGTATCTACGTTTTAAGAGTTAACAGTATGGTGTATCGTTTAGATACTAAAGTCGTGTGATATTAGTCGTAGTATGGTGAATGTACATCGATTATTATTATATTATTGCGGGCCGAGTGTCCATGTCAATTAAACACTGAAAGTAAATAGAGGCTTGCATGTGTGGAAGCTATCAACGACACACAGCTTGTATTGTAATAAGACGCACTTACATCAGCCTACGGTAGATCAACATGTCATAAATGTAATCACAGCAATAAATTATAATTAGTCATTTAGTCGAGGGACGCGGGCACAGGACGATGGAACATGAATTGGAACTAAATCGACAGGACACGATAACACGCCTCACATCAACTATAATATACAATACCGTCAACGTATCTTGGCGAGTCTGAAGTTAGCCGCTGCGCAGTACACAATTTTGTTACTAAAAGATCCATTGCGCAGACAAACGGCTAACTTCAGACTCGACAAGATACGTCGGCCGTACTGTAAGCCAAGTGGTCGCAGACTACTCGACACAACACAGTCGACACCCCAGTGGGGCAGACGTATTGTACATTTTGGTAAATAAACATAATATAACTTTTTACCCAATAGAAACATCTTTTCATATATTACTTTGTCTCTAATAACTCTCGTAACGTATGTACGTATGTGTAATTTAGGAGGTGTACTTATCGAACGAAGTCTTATCATACAGTCGTATCCGAGTGACCAACTCAGTATCCAGTCGAAAACGAAATAAAGTTGGGGCCGCGGCGGGCGCCGGTCGAGCTGCCGACCGGCGGCGGCGCGGGCCCGTAACGATCAACACTAATATATATTCTCCAAACGTTCAACAACACATATATTCACTAATCTCTCGCACATCATCGTCGTCGGTCACCGAATACGTACGAAATCGGGTACAGGTGTACCCTCTTAAGTGGTAAAATTCGCAGTCCTTATAAATAGGTTGATCACGTCCGACGTCAGTGTCCGTGCACTTCACTAAAACTAGCCAGTCTATGAGCGTTCTCTCCTGAGGGCGGCGGGCGCAGGCTACACGTGGCCGGGTCCCCGCCGGGGCCCGGGGGCCCTCGGGAGGCCGGGGGCCCGCTGGGGCCGCTGCGGCCGCGAGCGGCGCGGGGGCTAGAGCGCCGCGGTTTCCGACACGACGGCTGCCGACGGGGCCGCGGTGGACACGTCCGCCACGTCCCAGATCTCCTCGAGGAACGGCGGCAGCTTCCTGTTCTTCAGCTTGAGTGAGATGCACATGTTGGAGTTCTGCATGCCCAGGGTCCGCAGCTCCGTCAGGATGCCGAGGATCTTGCCGTAGATGACAGGGCAGCGCGGCGACGCACTGTTCTGGTTCAGGATGTACACCCGCAGCGTGTTCAGGTAATATCTCTGGATCTCCTCCACCAACAGGGGTTGCTCAAGCCCGGGTCGGTCTGAAAAAACATGATGAATTTTTGAAATGGGTATTGTATTGACAGCATACATTTTATTACATTATTGGATGCAGAATGCTGATCCTTACTAATAAAAAACATCTTCATTTTTAATGCGTTCAAAAGCAATATTATAATTCAACTTACCTGAGAAAATGACGATGGCAGTGAGCAGTGCATAGTGGACGTTATCCATCATCATGGAGTACATGCACCGGCAGAAGTGCAGCAGGTCCTCGATGACGTAGGCCATGCCTGCCTTGCGGTAGTTGTCGCGGGTGTACGCCTGGTTGTTGGCGAACAACACGCTGTCTGTCGCCGCGTCGTACCGCCGAGCTACTCGCAACATCATCACCTCACTCGAACAGGCCTGACGAGTTAACCACATATAATAATTACACATATAGTTTGTACAAAATAATAACACAAAAAATGTCTTATTGTTTTAAGGCTTGGTTTTTATTAGTGGTAGCAATCGGTACCTTTAATAATGTGATCTGATCCGACTGTGAGATCTTTGCGAAGCCTGGTAGGCCCTTAGCGAATTCAACAATGAGCTGCACTGTGAGGATCGTCATCTCGGTGATCTGACGGAACGGCATGTCCGACTCTTCTTCGTCTTCATCCGACTGCCAGGTCTGAAAGTGATAGATATCATTAACGATATAATACAGAATAAAACAAGAATGTTACTGAGGCTGTTCAACAAAACTGTTACGTCATCAATGAAAATAAAATAAAACTTAGTACTTGGTTAGTGGTAAGTACTAATTTGAAAAAAAAAATGACGTTATTACTCATAGCTTTTACAAAGCCATGGTTTGTGATTGCCAATTGTGTACAGTAAAATTCTTATTTTATTAAATTTTGAAATAAATAAAAATAATTGTAGGTATGTAGGGATTGTGATAATGATGTTGCACTGCCAAAAGCTGCTCTCTATTTATTTGTTAATGATGTAATTCTGAATGAATAAAATATGAACCCGGAATACGTGGGTTCCAGGCATATTCGTTGGTTTTACATACTTTATTTAAGTAACAGACGAGAAAGTAAACTTTGTTTTATGTAAGTTTGAGCAAATATTTGGAAGATATTTGTGTATGTATGTAGTAAGCAATTTTGAACTTTAAGATAAATTTAGTTAAGTCACTTAAACAAGAAATAAAGTGCGGTTGTGATCTTTGGTAGTTGTTCAAAACTTAATAGTGGGTCTTATTAAAATAAACGATTTGATAAATTTCTTTTTTAATTAAAATAATGTTTTATTTTATACAATATTGTTTTTTACAATGACAAAAAAGGAACAGAGAGTCAGCTTCTGCAGAAACAAAACAAAAAAAAACATTTAAGTGAATTACCTGTGTGACTCTTTTTAGATCCTCTTCTGATGGCTGTTCATAGCCTTCTTGGTACCAGACCAGCCTCGCTATTAAGGACTTCTGGTTGGCAGTGAGGGGGGGCACATTCTTGAGCCTGTTCTGTTCCATTAGCTTTTCATTCAGGAATCGTGGCACCACCTCGTGCTGCAAACATTCCAGCTTCACGTAGGAAACCGCCGGGTCATTATTTGCTTCAAATATTAGGTGTGAGGGAAACTAACTTTGAAATTGATGTTGATTTTGTGATGGTTTTGGAGACTAATGTTGATTTAAGTGTTATTTGAGGAATGGAACGGTGTCTTAGGAATGGAATGGAGACAATGAACTTATTGAACATTTTATTAAACTACATGTGGATTTGGAAGGTGTGTTCTTTTACTATGGACTTGTTTCAAACGTATTGTGTTCCTATTTGTTTCTTGGGAAGGTTTAGTTTCCTACACTGCATGCATGAGGTCATGGTAATACAAGAAGCAAAAGACATGTAGCGGGGATGTTCGTCCCGCGAGCGACAGTGACATTTTCCATTTACATTTCAAATAAAAGCTAACGATTACAATTCATAAAACCCCACAGCGGTCTCACACAAACATGAATAATGAAGCAGAATTCCATTAATTTTGCTTTAATATTCCAGATAACATTACAAAAACATGGCGACAATATTCCAAAACTGAAGATGGAGTTTGGATATCATTGAAATGTCTACAACCGGTGATGGCGTATAGTGATTTAGAGGTAAAATATTTGCTTAACAAAAGTTAACGATTAATGAAGAATAATATGTGTAGTGAACTTACAATTCTTGCGGCCTCTGGAGGCGGTGGATCACACTGCATAATGGGAGGCATGTGATCATCCACTGTCGTTGTACTGACTGGCAACTTGTCTTTTTCCCTTTGTGCCTTTTTCTCTTTCCTTTTCATTGCACACTGGTTTTCTGGCACCACACACTCAGGCCTCATGCCCACCGCCAGACATTTCTTCAACCGACACTCTTGACATTTTCTTCGCATATACATATCCATCTCACATGCGTGCCCGAACTTGCATATGTACACTGCATTTTTGGTTACGCTCCGCCTGAAGAATCCTGCAATTGGCAAAATCACCATTATTAACATACTGTACGTACAACATTTCCAAATCGAAAGATTGCCTTTAAAACAATGCAAGATGCCGTTTTGCAGAACCAGGTTTTAATGATAAAGTAATGGACTCATCAATGTAAGGTCGCCTGAAAGACGAGGGTCATTGACAGTAGCACGGACGCCGATTTTATTACAAAACAAACAAGATAGATAGCTCTCAAATGACTTGAATTGAACGTAATTGGTATGAGCAAGGTATGAGCCTTTACAACATGGGCAGATTACAGTCGCACTCGAGGTTTATTCAGTGATCTGATTTAAATAGGCATATTTATTCTCGGGTCGACAGTGAAGGTTGGCGGAGACGTACGGAGATGTCCGATAGGCGACTGTGACTCGTGAAGTAGACGCCCTGCAGACAGCTATTGTGACGACTAACTGTCTGTTCATGCACGCGCAGCTCATAACAACCTCGGCACAATGCGCCAATTTAAAGCTGAATTGGCACATTCGTGGGCGAGCCACACAAGGGCTGTGTATGTGTAGATTGTGTAGTAACATCTAGGTTAGCAGCGCACATGACCTAATTGCGTGCAAAGTTCCGAAAACATTTTTGCTGATGTATTTGTTATGTTAAGCAACCATCTTTTGGGTGTGTATATTCGGTATAGTATAGAGTATAGTAAGAATAACGGTACGTTACCTTTACACCCTTCACATGTGAGCGCATTGTAATGATATCCGGAGGCTCTGTCGCCGCAGACGAGACATAGCTCCTCTTGTTGCCGCGGTGCTGGGCCTTTCTTCTGCCGCCTCGCCTCGCCATCCGTACTGCAGCCGTTAATACTTGAAGCCGGAGACAGTTCCTCACGACCTAAGAACAAAAACAATTCATATTTAACTTATAATGAAAATGCAACTGCGTAGTAATAAAGATACTCGAGTCCGGTGGCCGTGCGGCGCCGTGCCGAGAACATCTAAAATCGGACGCTATAAAATTTGCATACATTTCATGAACCATTTGTCGTGTCGGCGAGCGAATGAAGTTCATTTTATTTTTCGTTTTTACATTCGAGGCGATGGTACTTCGTCGAAGAGTTGTTTTCGAAACGAAATACTCGCAAGTAATTTTCGGCAGTAGCGTGGACATTTCCTGTCTAAACAAAGGTGGCTAGAGCGAACTCCGCATACTGATGAGCTCCAGTATTCAGTATTGGTATTCGAGCGGCGCGGGAGCGGGGAGCAATGCGCGTTGGAAATGTAATCGGCAATTGTCAATCACGCAGTCGGAACTCCATAAAAAGTAACGATGGAATTGTTAATAAAAACTCCTCGACATCGTGCTCGATCTTACCACTATTGCTAGCAACTGACAATTATGGTTAGTACGTTTAAAATTTTCATTAAGGATTTATCAAAAAATGTAATGCTAAAACAAAAATGTTACCATTTGTATTTCGACGCCTTAAATGTACAAATAAAGCTTAATTTGTTATGGGAGGGTAGATAAACAAACACCAATGATGAAGGCGACCACGTACCTACCGCCCTAGTGTATTAACCAGGGGTCCATTTAAGCTTCTCCTCATTAATTTTATTTACGTTTTATGGTGTCCATTAAGCGTCGCGGCCGTGGGTCGGTGGCCGGAGCCGCATGTACCTGCGTTACGCAACCGGCCGAAATAGCCGCTGCCAAAAAACTAGTTCCACGTGGGATCCGAGCCAGCGCGAGCGGCAAGTTTCGCAGAATGCTTACCGCTCAAATACACTCATCTAAATGACCCGAAAACCTCGTATTACGGACATATAATAATTCTATTAAAAGCTTCAATGATGTTTGCGTAGGAAATATTCGTGATCTATCATTGATGACATTGTAAACATGGACGACTACGATAGGCTAGATGAGATCTGCTTGCGTTTCATCCAATGTGTGCCAATTTTATCTATTAACTTCACGGTGATTGCTGAAATTATGTATCGTGCATGGCGGGCCGCAATAATTCACTCGATAAAAATGTCTCAATAAAGAGGTCAAGTGCGTCGTTTTATCGCAATGTTATTTACATCGACGTGATCACCAACTGGTCAGTACATAGTACATATCTTTACACACAGTATATACACTGACCTACGCACTGTATAGGTATATACAGGATATTTAGACATGCAGGAAAACCATAGCTGTTATTTGCCTACATTTAGTGTTGAATAATAGTACCGTTAAATTGCTTTCGTAATTTACTACTTGTTCTATTAATCAAGGTAATAAAACTGCATTTTTGTCTCGATGCCCTACAAATGGACTTTTCTTAAATATGTACTTAACCGCCGTTTGGGGTGAGCATTGGCCGAAGCGACACAAAACTTGGCTCACCTTCACAGTTGCTTCCTATTAAGATTGACGACCGCCTGACTGTTCATTTGGTCATTCAAATCTTAAAGTAGATTAGAATAATCAAATAACGATTTATAATGACGCAAGATACATAACGACTGGTAAAGAATTAAATTGGTGAAAGTAGTTTGTGATAAAAAAAGAACTAAACCAGTTTACAAAATGTCAAAATAATATTTAAGCCACGCAATATAAGTTTATTAACGAATGCCAATATAATTTAGAAGATCTCGTCGTGTTATAGTGTAGACGTAACTAAACTTATAGACGTAATTAGTGGCACTATCAAATCACTGCCCGTGAAAAAGAAAGCTAATCAAAAGTTGAATGCACGGATGACCGAGTCAGTGTGTTATGTTATTACGTCTCAGCTGTTCAGTGTGTTGCGCTCGCGCATTGGAAGGTCTAGTTCGTGGCAGATCGGCGACGCTCGGGCGCGGTCGGGTGTGCGAGCGAGAGGCTCTTGAAGAGCGACAAGTGGGGCGCGATCGTCGACCGGGGGCAGCGTGCGGCCTTGACTCTTGCGTTCCCCCTTCCCCACTTCCTCGCCACGCTCGCCGCGCAGCCACATTATTTATGATAGCATCAGAGCTCGAAGCAAGCTCGCGATTCTCTTCGACTAATAATAACTCGTTTTTCCTCTCACGCCATTTCATTTTTTTCAATCACCGAGTCTTTAACAGACCATGTCCTAAACTGAGTTTTTTAGTATATAAATAAAGCTAGCGTCGGTAATAAAATATTTGCCATACCTATTTTTTCAAGTAGAAAGTAACACAACCGCGGATTGAGCTGCTACTATGAGCTGACGCATATTGAGATACTGACAAGCATTGATTAAACAATACGCAACTTTCACTGACCTCAGAAAACAGACAACGCAATCATTTCGCAGGCGCGCCGCGTAAGCGACTAGTGAAAGTTACCCAAAAGTAGGTATTGCACAAGCCTACATGGCACACGTAATTGAAATTCGGGTGCGGCGAAAGTAAGCTGCTCTATGTATTGTGACATCACATTTAGGGCCTGTTTAGCATTCACTGAAGCTGCGGCTAACATAGTTGAATCGTGTATTCGTGTCCTAAACAAAATCTAGTGGCACATGCCTAGGCAGTAATGCATTAGTGTTTTGTAACAAATCGCATGACCAGTTACATGGTAGGTAGTTTATTAACGTAACTACCTCAGGTATTTCGTTTTATTAGATTTTTAGAGAAACGTGATCAACATAGAGAATTGAGAAGAATTCCAGCAATCTGAAGTTGGCACGCGTCGGTCTGATATAAGCGGGCAGTCAGGCGATAGAAAAACTGAAGCAGAAAAAGTGGTGTACACGTGATCGATGCATCGGCTGGGCGGAGACAGAGTCGCGATGTTACTTTCTACGATACTTTCTAGCAAGAGATGTGGGCCGGAGCCGGCGCAACTAGAGCGATCGGTTTCTCCGCGCGCCGGGAAAATCGGATTGAAATAGAAATCGCATCGCAGAGAAAATCGCCATTTTCACGTCACTACACACGCCAGTGTGGAAACTTTGTAGATTAAATACATGTCAATTAGTTACACAGCGGACTCAAATGTGCCAGGAATTGTGCAGAATCGTAAAATGCGGGCGACGTTAGTAAGGAAGGCGCATGTTTCCTTCGGTTTGTGTGACGTGATCTATATTTGAGGGGAATCAGGAAACGAGCGGCTGATGCTGGGAGTGATCTTCAGCGAGGGCGGACGTGTCGGGCGGACGCACGTGGAAGTGTTTACATCCGTCGAGACTCGAACAGTGCCCACTGCCGAGTGCACGCCATCCGGTGTTAGCTGTATGCTCGAAAATGTCTACATTTTGATGTCTACCCCAAACTACTGAATTACGAATGTATTTCCGAGAAAATAACTCGCTTATATGACTTCCTTATTGCACAGAAGCTTTTTAAATAACCTTGAATGAATAAATCGATGCGATATTTTATTTATACGGCGTTTAAATGTTGGAGTAATTTGGTTAAATATTAAATTGAAAATGTTGGAAATATTACAGTGTCCAAATTCTCCTGTAGGTTTCGACGTGCCCCAAAGCGGAAATTAGAAAGTGGTGGCCGGTTATCACGTCGGGGCACACACTGCGTGGCTGAGGTGAATGTAATGGATACGCCACAACTCCCAACAATCATTTGTTGACACGAGTACTGGTACATCGGGCCCTCTTACTTCCCCATACCATACGTAATAGATAAAACTAGGTTTTTTGTCTCTGTCTACTCCCCAATTTAGTTGAGCGCGCACCCACGCTCCGGCGCGCCTTCTCGAGTAAACAACCAGGGAATGGTAAATAGAAAAGGGAGAGAGATATAATTAGAATAAATGCTGCATACTTTCTGAACTTTACTTAACTTCAAATATATTTGGAATCCGATTAATAATATAGCTTACTGTAAACTTTTAGGTCTAGGTAACAAACCAAACTATGTACCTTTTCTACATAAGTAGGTACGTATCTAATACAATTCTAATTATTGCATATGCAGTATAGGATAATGCAAATTAAAACCAACAAACAAAAGGAAATATCGCAAATTCTTATAAGGTAGGTGTTTACTAGTAAATTCACAGATGTAAAATTGTCATTCAAAGTGCATTTGCTGTAAGCTGTAAACTGGGATAATATCGATGGTTATAGTGCCAACAAAAAAGCAGTGTCAGTTTTTACTGAGCATAGAACTGTTTTGTGTCGCATTAGGGCCATCGTGCAACGGACCGTGACTCGGTATCGCTGCCCTTGCCCTGCGCCCGCGCAAAACACGACCTCGTGGTCATAACGCACAACCGCTGACATCAACACTAACAATCCTAATCCATTCAGATCAGCTATTGATTTCAACCACTATCGAAAATAAACGCCATTTACCTCAAAAACATTATTTAATTACTATACTAACCTTATTTACTATGTTGGAAAGTAGGCCAAGGCACGATAAACGTCAGTGACGTCGAATCGCCTACATAAGTCGCCTAAGGGCTAAATTAAAAGGACGCAGTCTACCAATTAGGTCAACGACACTTTGCTCTTCAAATTGATAGATAACTTATCTGACATAACACGCTCTATTTTTGTTGTACAATTCAATTAATAATAGAGCAATATTAAATATTCATATGCAATGTTAAAACTTCTATCGATGTTGTAGTACTTGTGGTTGTTTATTGCTACCTAGGTATATCATTTCAATAACGTTCTGTATGTAGGTCATTAACACTGGATTTCTGAGAAAATGGCGAACGTAAACGAGGAAAATAATGTGACGGAATCACAATGTAGGTCGAGTAGCGCTCATCGAGGAATATCGAGGCTGAAATAACAAAATGTTTGTCCCAGTTAAGTAACCGACGCTAGTGGCACATTCACGTTTCATTACTACGGTTATTTTGGGCCGATATTTTCGACTACCGAAAATATTCATTAACTAATAACCATATGGTATCATTCTCTATTAAAGATAAGGCGTTTTCCACACTGCACCGACGCTTCACACAATACAAAACACTTACAAAATATAGATTTAAGAATGTCTTAAATATTCGTCCGGGTACAGTCGAGGTCACTGACCGAGTATCAGCCAAGATAAGCCAACAACGCCGCGGCGCTTATCACCGACAAAGAACGTCTTTGTTTTCCAACACATTTGACGCCAGACGACCGTACTGATTAGATCAATCACGTTGCATACCAATTCTCATTTTCAGCCATTTTTATCTACCAATACAGATATATTGGCGAATGTGCCCATTACACACAAAAAACAGAATTTTAGGGCATTGATAAATAATATGCCTGAATTGACCTGCCATTTTAGAAATACGCAAGAATTGCAGATAATGAAGTAGATTTCTTTTCGAGATAAGATAGAAATGAAAGAAAAACAAAATTATCACTAAGGCCTTATTTCATGTGAGTTGCTATCAATTTTAGCAGCTGTGTTTGATACTTGACGTCTAAATGTAAGTTGCTTCATAATAAAGTGGTCATACCAGTAGAGCCTCAACCGCGTGACCAGCTCTCAGTAACGAGCAAAAACTTTGATACATTAACTATGGCGGACGCAGAAAAAAAAACGTCTGACAGGTATTTGCTGGAAACAAAACTGTATGGTACATTAGTGGTGAGATTAGTTGCTTAAGTATAAATAAGCGAGCGTCATAATTATCAACGCTAAAGAATACCTTACAATGATCGAGAGAATGTCATTTTAAAATAGTAAACGTGAGTAAACAGTATAGTCTTAAATAAACAAAAGAAAAATACAACCCTGCAATGTGACGTCATTATTAAAATGTATCTCTGTTGGTTGTCAATAGCAGCCAATATAATAAAAAATAAGTAATTAACAGATTCACTGGTATAAGAATGCCCGCGAATCGCAAGGAATTCGTTTGTAAAAGTGATGAGACCGAAATAATCGCTAGTAGTGGCACATCCCGTGAACTGTGTCATGGGCTCGGCCCACGCTCGGCGGAAGGTCACCCGCCCTCCAAGACGGACTCATTACTCAATAGTCTGCCGTTTACGACCGAAAGTCAACAGAAAATTCCATGACTCACTCTACCTACCGGACGAAAGTCATAACATTTTTGATTCCATATTTTTCTCTACATAGGTACTTAACAAGTCGTTAGAATACGTGTCATTTTTCGCGCAGGAACTACCTAAGCGAATAAAATTAAGCCACGCATCAAAATACATATATGAAAATGAATTATGAGCTCCAACAAAACCCTTTTCTAACCCCTATCCGAATTTTTGTGAAAGGTACGCGCACGTACACGCTGGTAGCGGAGTAATAATAATCGCTGCTGTCAGTATGATGGATGGAGCTGCGATGACGTGGCGTGGTGGATACAGAACTTCCCCGACCCACCTCCCTTGCCTCCTCAGTCCATTCAACGCCGTTACCGCTAACAAGAACATGGACGGAACTGCTAATCACCTCATAACAATCATTTACAAAACGCGGCATCTAACTTGTAAAGACGTTCTCCTGTAACGGTACCATCTCTCTTTGTCTTGACTCAAAAATGTTTAAGGTGCAAACAGTTTCCACACGTCCCTAGTAAGTGAATTTCCTTTAGAACACAATTTTTAACTTAGAAAGTAAATAAGGTTTGATAAATTCGATTCATTTCAGCTCTTGTTCGGCTTGTAGGTAGGTACTCCTACTTTAATCTTATCATTAGGAACTTCAATGACTTTCCTTTCTAAGACATTGTTTTTCATACAATTTGAAGGAGACATTTCCGATAAGCTGACAAAAACTATTAAAACGTGAGTCTTCCTGCCAATTCTAACGGAACCTCCAATCAACAGCACCTACGCTACAGTGTTCATGTGAGAAACATGGCCATTATGTTATATCGTACGTCAAAGCTATCGTTAAACATATATTATATTGCCGAGGACTTATTACGTATTGCCTTATGAGCGCAATGTCAATTCATAACTCCAACTAAAATAACACTTGTCTAGGCGGCATTGTTAAAATTCGGCAAACGGCCAGGTAGGAAGGTCGTCGACATTACGAAGATCAAAGTAATATTTGTAAATCTATAAGTAGGTAGGTGTCGGCAAATAACATTGAAGGTTGGCTTCGTTAGTAGCAGAACACAACTGACTGTTCTCGAAACTAAAATGATAAACTATGTTCCAACATACAGAAACATTTTCGCATTCCTTCAATGCACGGTATAATAATAAATTATTTTCTGTAAGTACGTTCCCACGTTCAAATATCGTTCAAAAACACTTGGTTATTTATTAAACCTATTAGAGACACTACAATGCAACTGGCGAGGTAAAGAGCTCCAATTGGACCTCCATACGGGGAGAAGTTTTATTATAGCTGCTACTGAAACAAAATACATTGTTAGCGCATTTGCAATCGCTGTCGGGCTGTGATAGCCAGTGTAGTTAGCGAGAGCAAGAGCATTCCTGTGGGCCGGCCCGACCGGTTCCGATCTGCCTGTTTATGGTTGGACCAGATATAAATAGAAGCGCTGCAAACCATCCGTCTTAATGCTACCTTTTTAAATGTTTTACACAAATATTGAACAGTGTTTCAAGCTACAATTCAATTGATATCTCTACCATGTTATAATCCTGTACTTCAGATGATGGCAGATGAGCGAGAACGACCCGACGAGGATCAAGTACAAAATCTTGCTGATTTCAATTGGTCGATAGTTTGAACACAGGATACGGTTCGTGATTTATCATTTGAACGGGTCTTGTTCTCTCTGACATATTGTGTTGTTAGAGCAATTTATTCGTCTATAGACAACTACATATTATCAAGACAATAGGCCTTGTTAAGAGTTGACACGTTGACAGAGCTATAAAACAATCTAATCAATGCAGCAAGTAGTCAGATATGGAGTGACGGATTGCCAGTGGCTGGACAAGAAAGCGGCGGCGGTTAGTTGCAGATCAGTATCTGCAGACATTATTACTGGCATGCGAGTAGTTCATTGCCGACACTAGTTAGGAACATTGTCGATAACATCTGTTAAGTAGAGACAAGCGGACAGTTGCTCTCGCGAGCGTACGCGCAGCGTATTCACTTTCACTGAGAATACCAATCTACCCTCTCCTACAAACGTTTCGCGAGCGCGTTACATTCCCCGCGATGCAGGTGACCCAATAAGAGGCCCATGAGCTAGTCGACTTTGAAGAGACACGACCGTTGCATAACGAACCACGTGGGGAGGGGAGCGTTGACCCCGGAAAACGTGGTTGATAGACAAGCACTATCACACAGACATACGCACCTGTACTGGAGATAAGCGCAATATTTGGGTGCACGATAACGTTCGACAACAATGAACACAGCCATCGAAAACACTTGAGTAATCAAACCGAAAGTAGAAACACATCGTTCAATTTCGGGTCATAAACGCGAGATGGCCTTACTCAACCATTTCTACATTCTGTGTGCGCTGGAGTCACCCACTTTAGCCGTCGGTTGCCAATTCGTTGCATAAACGACCCACTAATGTCAAAGGAGGTCATTGTCGCATTACACGAACGTTTCGCTCGTAGCCGCAGGTTGAGTGTTGAGCCGTTCAACGCTAGTTGCAGGTTAGATAATTATATCGATTGAACTTCAGTCTCCTTCGGCGTGTCTGTGACCCCGATGTAAATAACTTGAGGCGGTTGTACTGTAAACAACTGACGCCGCTTGCGTCAATCGCTTGCACGGTGTAGCGACGCCCGTCTCGGCTCTTATAGCCATTGATGTTCGCGTTTGACTTACTGCAGTACTATTTAAAGGCACAAGAACAATATCCACCTAAGAGCGGAAAACTTAGAATTATGACGCGGTCGTATTTTAGTCTGTGACCTGAGGCATCCAATCCGTCATTTCGTTTCATGAATTTAATGACGCTCAACGTGAATTGACTTAATGTACTCGTATGGTTATTTTCCTTTGTAAAAATATTCTGACAAAAATTAAGTCGCGATTTCTTCGAAAGATAAGCTGCCATGTCAATTAGCAGCATTAGTGCCACTTTACTTTGATATTAACATTAATGTTCCGTGTTGTTTCAGGACCATCGACAACAAAGCGTTCTTGGTTATCTTTGAACGTAATAAAATGGCATCGCGGTCGTTATTGTTGAGCCGCGTTCAAGGTATAATTACTTACTCGTATTTGTTCTCTGGCCGTGAGCATTGAACGTATTAAGTACCTACCTATCAAGGCGCTGGGAAATTGAATAGCACAAGTTGGAATCTTGTGGGCGCCCCGCCATGACGCGACGCGACGACGCGACGAAGCGCTATCTTTTTTTCTTAAAATATTTTAATCAAGACCTTGAATGTACAAGCGAGGACTAAAATAAAATGGAATCGGCAAATGCACAAGCGGTACAACATACGTATATTTAATTTTATACTCGTGCAGCGCTAGTGCACAGCTAGTGTAACGACTATCTACAAAGTAAGGTGACCTAAATGATAAGATTATTTCAATACCCACTACATAGGCACACATGTATAACGTGTGAGTGTGTGCGAATTTGCATCGGGTTCGCTCGTACAATGACATTGTCGACCTTGACTACTGCCTCGTATATCAGACGCACACAGACGCAGCGGTGCAAGCAATGAGTGCCCCACAAATGTTATTTGTCTGAATAAAACATAAGAGTGTTTACACACTAACTAAAACTATAAAAGTACAGGAAAATACTTAATATGTGCAAATTATGGTCTTGACCATAGGTCATTTACAGATCAGACTTATTTTTTTTTACAGAACGTGTGATTTTAATGGTCATATTATAATGCACTTGACACAGAAATAAAATTTCGAGTTTGTCTAGACTGCAATGTAGGTCCGCGTCTGGTCGAATAGATACAAAACAGTTCAACACACGATAAGGCGCACAGCAACCAAGGCCAAGCGAACAAAATTATCACAAGTGCGATATAAACGAATACTTACACTGTGAAATCATAATAAATACTTACACATACACGTAGGTAAGTATACCAACCTCTTTCTTTCATTTATTTATTGCAACTTTGATTCGTTTTGTGTAAAACTATTCGGCCATTTTGTTGTTCTATAAAACGATACAACAAAATGAATGTGTTAAATGAAAGGCATTCTCATTCTTAATTTAAATGGTTCTAGTCATACACTATATTTCGAATCATTTGAATATGGAATGAAATCTTTTTTTAATAATAAAAAATATGATAGAATAAAATAATATTTTGTTCGTAATGGACTTCAAACTGACGGAAGTTTCGCCTGATTTTATATGCCAGTGTCTTTGTGACGAGAGAAAAACTCATTTCTCATTTACATAGTGCTGTTTTTATTTGTCTCGTTAGTGCTCGGGACACAAGAGGATTTTTTCATCTCACGATATTATCATTAAGACAGAAGTTAATTAATTAAAGCAAAACTATACAATTAATAAGCTTAATTTGCATTATTAACGATACCGACTCTTTGTTTGTAATATTGTAACTGTGACCCTCATACAAGTATTACACGTGACACTGTCATGTGTTAGAATTAAAAAAGAAGAATCTACAGATATTTTAAAAAAAGTCAAATAAAATTCAAAATCACGGTTCAAGAAGCAAATAGGTAATTATGCGTCATTTTATAATGGTAATTAGCCGTAATAAAATTACCATAGCACATTATTCAACGTCAACGATATATTCGTGAATTCCGTTTATTTCCGTATTGTTAATACAACTCATATGTCAACGTACTGGCCACAAACAGGTTTCGACTTTTAATAGACATTACTAGGTACGTGTTTGAAACAATTACTTAAGTTTTAGTGTGAGAACAAAGTTCGTTCGTCATAACCATAATACAGGCCGTCGCCCTCCATTATAACGTAACACTTTTTTTAATATTCGAAAAAAGAAGAAAAGTATTGAAATGTAAGAATTTGATAAACCTGATAGTGTATCATGTGAGACTTCTGTATCACGACATTATGCGTCATTTGTTTTTCTTTGCATTACGTCCGTGATTGTCAAAATTCAAATTTGGAAGTTGATATTGTAGCCAATCACGCAACATTTCGATCATTTGATCTGTCGCACAATGAAATTATTATGTAAACGTTACTTTATTCGTTTTGACTCGGATTTGTATGAAACTAGTCTAAAATTACACAATAATGTGTGAGGCGTTGGCGTGTGGTGATTGTCGTCCGCAAAGTTTTGAGAAGTAACCTCTATAAAAAATACACGTTCGTCACGTAAGCGCACTTAAAATGACTTATTTTGAGACTATGCGCTACCTCCGAATACATTTTTTTAGAACAAGGAAAAATAAATACTTTTTATTACCTAAATAGACAGTCATAGAAAGGTTACAATAGTTTGGTATAACTGCAGATTAACAGAATTCCTCTTTTATGCCTGGGTGGCAACTGGCAACTGATGACGCGTTATCGACAAGAGACAAACGGTTTTCCTTATCATATCTTAATATATTTTATTGTTGTGGTACACAAAAACATCTATTAGACCATTCACGGTTAATAGCAATGTTGATTTAAAAGAGACTGGGAATTATTTTATTGCCCACGATTCTGATTAAACGTGTTTCGTTGTTGTTCACGATTGCTAATGTCTTAGGCCGTCGGCCAACACTTACCATAACTTAGTTATTAGTAGTTAAAACGTTACGTGTAACGTTTTAACACTAAAATGTACCATAAAAGCTAACCTAAAAAGTTCGTTTTATCGTAACTAGAAATCTTAGAGAACAAAATAATTATGTTATAATAAATCCAATTACATATTCTATAGCAAATTGCGGGGCTGCGTGCTAATAAATTCAAATAACAGGTTAAACTTGTGGGGCGTTGCAACAAAACAATGATCATAAAAGATCATCGCCCTTCGTGAGCCAAGTCTCTGATTGACAATGCTTAAAGATACGCATTTTACTTATACAATGTATAGCTATACATATATTGTGTGTACAATGACATGTTGTAGAGAATTAGCGAGACCGTTATGATCATTCGATTTATATCGATATTCGTGAGATCCGGGATGTGTACAGTTGGACGGTCACATCACTACAACAATGCCAACTCTGTTCAAGTGAAATCATTCGATTAAATACTCGATTGATGATATCGATTTAAAGAACTTTTTAAATTGTTTAGAACAAACGGTCGTTTGATCATCTTTTAATTTGATCGGAATAGTTATCGATGAAATATCTAAAGATATATTTGTAATAGATAAAAGTAACAATTGAAATGTTTTATAGCGTTTAATTCCTAGAAGTTTATACCAGATTACAATAAATTGTGTTTTTACCATAACTAACAGTATCGAAACTAAAAACAATGTCGCATCGCTTGCTATAAAATTTGAAGATCAACCAAACGATTACATAACAATATCAAAAATACAAAGAACAAAAAACTATAATAAAATGTTGGTTTACCAAGAAATTCTAACTCCAGTGATTTGTCCCAAGATACTCGATCTCAAAGATGGTTACAGCGACCGCCTCAACTTGAGATAATAGAAGTAACAAGCGACGCGATGGCAGCGCGTGCGCAGCCGAGCGAGACGCGCGCTCGACCGCATATCCGCCGCTATGCCTCTTCCTAGATTCACTTTATCGTCATTAAAAAAAAGCTCTTTCTCTGCCTTTGTGATTCACTTTTCAACGTAGATAACCCCCTTTAAAATATTTTAGATTCTTTTTTATTGTTTAGTAGGTAAGCTTTGTATAGGTTCCTACGAGAATTTGGTTATGTTAACTCATTTTATTATTGAAGTTTTCAAAAAATGTGGCATAATTTATCCAATAAATGTTTATTAGAACATAGCGGTGCCACCTAGGTCATTCATTAAGCACTACAAGAAACAATACAGCTAAGTTAATACATATTTAAACCTTGAACACAAAATTACGTGCTCCACTCAAGGAAACGGCTATCAGAATAGTCTAGTACTATTTAGCATTTTACGTAATTGTTGAACACTTATCAACTTGTGACATCAATACGTTAATTAAGTCTTCAATGCTACTACCTATAAGACACTAACTAAAGAATATTATCATTATTTATTATACATTGCGGACCTCTTACATTATACTATCAAATTGAGAAAACTCAAATGACGCGTGTTCTGTTTTTAGGCGTAAATATCAACTTAGTGTCAATGAACTCCACTTTAAACAGATTGAGAAAAACTACCTACTTGAAACTGGCATTTAAACATTTTATTTTTTATTTTACTAAACAGCAAACAACAGCCAGTTCTCTCAATTTTCGGATATCGATGAAAAACTACATTATGACGGCGAATTAGATGTAAACCACTCCTAATTCGAGGGGTCCTAAACAATAAAATAGTTACGACTCAAAAAGCGTGCTTAGAAAATAGGGGGTCAGACAGACCATTAGATTATACAGTCAAAGGGTTGCCAAAAACGTTTTTATTATTGAAAATTATATATGACCCTCGCAAATGTTCGAAGCAGCTGCCGTTTCAATGTAAAGCAGTTATAGATTAATATTATTCTAACACTAAGCCCGGCTTAGATGTATTTAAAGCGACTAGCAACCGAGTTGATCGGATTTGTATAATATGCTAATTCACAGACCAATTATAAATGGATGGAAACCTACATTATGGTATACAACGAGGTATATAGACTATAGATATATTTAAAAATGAACACGCAAGTTACGTGATTGTTAATAATGATATAACAAGTTTTATTTATATCAGATGAAGTCATAAGCTATCACTATGTTCTCCAACGGGTCATTGACCCATTTGATTAAGGAATCATCAATCATGCATAGCTCAACAACTGAGAGGGTATCGCATTTCACACATTGAAAACGTTTGCTCGCGTACAGCAATCGTTATAAATGGGTTTTTGGTGTCATGTTCTGTAATAGTAGTACAACAATTCTAGTGGTAATATCTATTATACCATTGCGCGTCATACAATCATTACGACCCACACAACCAGAAATATCCGTGTTACGAGTAGTAACATTAATATATTAAAAATACTTTTTTCATTTCTATAAAACAAATTAATCACGTCCAGATTAGTCGTGTTTTCAATATATTTTTTTAGGAATAGCTGTCAAATCGGCAAGGTCCCGTCGAGGTCCGTAACCCTTTCGCAGCGATAAAACAAACGATTATTATTTATTCAAATTGAAAAACAAATGATTTCCGGCTAAGTGAACCGGGCATATTTAGTGGCATGAAATAATTAGTGCCGTGTACACTATACTGGCTGACTTCGCGACTATTTATATGCGACGTGTCAAAAAACGGCTGTGACCTTGGCGCCCCCACGCGGTCGCCGCGATACATTCACCTCAGGTGAGGCCCGTGGGGTTCTACAGTACCCTACGTTTATTTTGCAATTTATTTCGTAACTATCGATAATATTATATTCGTACATCATTCATTACATCGAAGCGGCAAACGATAAACTAGCGATTTCTTCCTATTCAACTACTAAGACTATCATCAAAACATACCAAGTTTAATGTACTACGAATTCTTAATGTAACCAATAAATTCTACAACACATTCCTTAGCTTCCAAGGTGATCTGAATGGGATTCGTTTGGCCTTTCAGCACAGACAAAACCGCTTAATGATTCGGATCGCTTACTATAGAATTTACAAGAGCGATGATTGACCCAGTTCATTTCTTACAGATGAATAGGCATCAAGGTGTTAATGGAACCTTTTAACTAAGCGATTTTGTTTGATCTACTAATTTTACTTTACAAGATGAACTTTAAAAATGAACAAAAAACGGAAATTAGTCTTCGTTTTTATTGAAGAAATCAACAATATAATATTGCCTATTTGTTCGAATAAAATCTGTATTGTTACCTAATGGCGTTATTACAAAAGTAAGTCCGCTAAAAGCTAAATAAAAAAATTATTATTAAAAAAACAAAATACCCGACTGCACACTAAAAAAAGAGTAAAACAAGCCCCACAATACAAATTTACTGAATATAATTTATAAATGTTGATGGAAAGCATCGCAGGCGGGGACCAACAGAGGCTTATTTATAGTCATTTCTGTTGTGCACCATTTAGCAGAATTTTCGTTGGTGGCGGTCAAGGTGGTCCCCGCCTGCGATGCTTTCCATCAACATTTATAAATTATATTCAGTAAATTTGTATTGTGGGGCTTGTTTTACTCTTTTTTTAGTGTGCAGTCGGGTATTTTGTTTTTTTAATAATAATTTTTTTATTTATAACTTTTTAGCTGTTTTTTTAAAGGGAAATTTAGAAAAAATATTATTATGTCTTTATCCCGTGGGACTTTTAGGATAAAATGTATCCTATGACACTCCCGTAATCAAGACAAATCTAACGATACCTCATACATCAAAATCCATCAAGCCGTTTAGGCTACAGGAGGTCACAAAGGAACAGACATACATACATACTTACATACACTCGAAAAACATTACCCTCCTTCTTTGGCAGTCGGGTAAAAAATCTAAAACAGATTCAACCAACCTATTTAGAATTAACCTTTTCAATTTATGGAAGCATAGTGAAACTTTTTTTATGGTTTAAAAATGGAATGAGAAACGTCGTACTTAATAAGTAATACCAAAGAGGTTCTATGACCATAGATTTAATTTTAAACTTATAACAAACAACCAAGTCTACACATTAATTAATCAATAGTTAACGAACTACTTTTATGTCTGGACGTTTTTACTTGAAAATTTGATAACTATAACGGCATTGACCGATAGTTATTAAATTATTCAGAAAAATAATGAGTTACCTACGTAGTTACTTGAAAAGTACCTTACCTTATTTTCAGAGCATGTAAATCTTGATGGATTAGCCGGGCTATAAGGCTATAATGACGAGGTATATTATAGCCT
Organism: Spodoptera exigua; assembly: GCA_902829305.4. Taxonomy (NCBI): domain Eukaryota; kingdom Metazoa; phylum Arthropoda; class Insecta; order Lepidoptera; family Noctuidae; genus Spodoptera; species Spodoptera exigua. The sequence goes on along the minus strand of LR824608.2, from coordinate 5,730,539 downwards.
TATTATTCCCTCAAATGTAATTTAGTAACAACACTTTATACCCTAAGGTATAAAATGAATAATTGTTTTATAAATTCTTATTAACATGTTAAATCCTGTAAGCAATATTTCAAAATCATAAAATGTTACAATACAGGGGATGAAACATGTACAAAATGAAGTTGGAAAGAAGTAAAACATTCATCCACAATAAAATGGCCCGCATACGCGTCATTTGAAGTAAATGCGTCAATAAAACCGACTCCAAAGCCTCGGATAATAGTAACATCACAGATAACTATTACATGCGGGTTTGTTACCATAACATTTCTCAGTATTCTATAATGAGGGAAAGAAAGCAATTTTCGTAACAGAAAAAGAACCCTTAGTACCCTAAAATTGTTTAATTAATTGAAGGGTTTGGAGTCTCGACAGAAGAGGGTGACTGACCATCTGGCATTGGTCTGCCAGCGGTAACGAGCCAATAAAAAGCTTCTATAAATGTATAAACCTCATAATCGTCTGACCGCCAAAATTAGAAATAATAACTGATCGTTCCAAATTCAAAATTATGGAACGATCAAGGTTTTTTAATTAAAACCACAGACTATATTCAATCGATTTCGATATTTTCAATCGAAAGTTGTAATGTATTTCGGCCAACAAATTTGCAAAACCACGGAAAAGGTCTTTTACAAAGTGAAGTATTGTTCATGGTGACGTCAATGTGTACCAATTAGCACTGGCATGAACAAATACTTTAGGACAAGGAAGGACACTGAGTAAGCTCCGCCAAACTCGGAAGACCCTGGCAAGCTCGAAATAGCAAAGCATACATTCTAATCTAACCGCAAGTCAGCACTTCACAATACCTCTGAGTAATGTACTAAAAACATCAATGGAGTTTTGAAATCTAAGTACCTAAATGAGTATCCAATATATCCGGTATACCAAATAAAAAAAATACTCTAAGTAAATAGATTCTCTATAATACTTCAAAACTATTGACCTATCTTGTAAAAACATTCGAATTTCAAAATTTCATATTCGAATGTTTCAGTTTGGTTCTAATTTTAAAACCATTTTTATAGAGTAGTTGTTAGATATTTTGTTTAAGTTTCTAGAGAGCTGAATCTGAATAGTTAATTAATTATGAAACATTAGCAATTATCGAGATATGTACCACGTTCGTGAAACTTGAATTTATCGCATGGCCGCGCAACGAAGAAAGTGGAAATCTTTAAGGGGTGACGATTTTACACTACTTTACTGCGACTTGCGAGTGTTTCTCTAGTAATCGTTGATACTTGAAAAAGGTATTAAAAATGGGTACGTTAATACTGTAATTTTTATCACAAATAGGTTTCAATAGAAAATGTATTAATACAATCTTTTTATGGTAAACGATTTATCGATACATGTTTTCATTACATTCAAAAGATTTTGAATCGATCAGGTGGCGATTCAAACTGACAAATGAAACTACATACTTAGATATCGTTCAAACATACACTGATTCAATTAAAATTGATTTCCTTTGTATTCAAAGATTACAAATTGGATTTACTGACTGATTTTATTGGTAACATCTTCACATATAGTTAAGTATATCATGTGCATACGTGCCTTGTCAGGCGATTTACCATCAGAAGTAGTCTTGAAACCGGTTGGACCGGCACGACCGTGGTCGCTACGAACCTCCGCAGTGACTGCAAGCTCTCTTAAATTGTTTAATACAGTATTTCTTAGCAAATTGAAATAATTTCAACACTCCCTGCCGACCGACGTTCGTTCTTTATTAAGTTGTTTTCCGTGTTACCTGCTGCCGAGATTAGCAGGGTTCTATATAACTTTCCTTACTAAATTTAAAAGTAGGTATTTAAAAATGTTTTCTCTAGTGAAACGGACATCCAAACTAGTGTTTTCAATGGTTGCATATGCTGAATATTAAGTAGATGTTCATACAATAAATTATTCTAACGTAAGAACTTACTTAGCTTCGATTTGGAACATTCTTTGAGTTTTGTTATTTTTGTAACTGGTTTAGTTTTAAAAATAGACTATTCTGCTTAGGCGAGAGGGTGCGGCCCTCTTTCCTCCCCTCCTAATTTGCCTCCCTCGGCGATTGATGATAGATTAAGCATTAAACGCACTCTACATTACACGTAATATATTTTGTGTCGTTTCCGTAAATCCTTGAAGTAGTTTTAGTGTTTTGTGAAGTCATGCAATTTATTGTCCCCGTGATTACTCATTATTAGATGCATCTCGGTACAATGACGTAATATGCATGCAATGTTATGATTTAGAAACACGTGACATACAATTTGAGTAACGAGGTCAACTTTGATATCAACTTTAATTAGGTCTGACTGAACAGCCAAACAAATCGCATTAATGCATAATCTGCGTACTACATTGTGAAGCATTTGTAAGCTGATTATTTTCTAACACTTAAGTACCTAAGTAGGCGGTTTTTACTTTGTCAACTATTATAATAATACAAAACAGTTGGCCTGCAGCGGGTAATTATTTATCTGTTCAACACGCTAAAGATGCAATGCTGTCATTATGGTTGATAAGAATTGTTATTGATAATAACATTATCGAAGTCTTAATATTGTGGTCTACATTATTGTTTTCAACAGTTATTTATTAATTGCCTACCATATTAGAAATTGCAAAAAATAACATTTAACAAGTGACTTAGCTGGGTACCTATTAAATTTTCCACTTTAACCTTGAATGGTTTGCGATAAGAATTACTCATAGGTATAATACTGATCCTCCTACACTCACCTATGGACGCTAATCAAATGCCTAGTTAGATGTAAATTGTAAACCATTGTTTACCAAGGAACTAGCTACAATAATTAACGCATATTAGAAACCAAATGCGGAAAACATAATAGTTTAACATAGAGCAAGGTAGATTTACGTATTAAGTAAGTATTTTTGGTATCGTTCAGTAATAACGACTTCCTTGTAAAATTAGCACATAATAAAGTGCACCTGGATGACACTGTTGCTAATGCATACCTACGCGTAGTCCAGTACCTAGTAGGTATGTAGATACTACCTAATATAAATAGATACTCAAGTATTTTTAGCAGCGCGCCCACAGTCGATCATACCTAGATTACTCAGACGAACACTCGCACATTCAAACGTATTGTTATGGTGGTGTAATAAAATGCAATCAACGTCGTTTGCGTACTTACCTACTATATTTTATTTGTTAAATACCTATTTGTATAATGCGCACCATTACAACACATATTTTATGGAATAAAGCGTGGCTAATTCGTTTCTATCTACAACTCTTCGCTTCAATAAACTCATATAAAATGCACAGACGTGTTATCTGTACGCTACAACAATACTACAAAACATGATAACCCTTCCATTCGTTGGACTGAATGTAGGTAAACAAAACGATTGTGATTGTTGTAAGGGCAAGGAGACATCGGCTCGTAGCGGCCGGTCAAGGTATCCGGGCCAAAGGTCGATGACAGCCGCAGCTCGCTCACTCGCGGCCGAGCGCTATGCTTGCCGCCAAAAAATACGCAAACCTTTCGCATGTTACAGCGTCCAAAACAAAAATAATCTACGCTCTGTCTGATAATTATTTTAGTAACTATATTTTTTTACAACTAACCTGACGACATCGACTCATTTTCTGATTTCGGTGTTGTCGGCGGCATGGGCAACGGCATTGATGGTAACGGCTGAGTCTGCTGGGGCTGTTGTTGCTGTTGCGGCTGCTGCTGTTGCTCCATTGTACAAGAGCCCAGCGACTGTGCCATGGTATATGTTGTAAGGCCATCTTCATAGCCCCACAGCTCCAGGCCGCCGTACTCCGGCGACGCAAGCGATTCCGGGGACATCACCATAGCCGGAGGTAGCCCTAACGCTGAAGACGACGTCACTTCAGACGAGCTCTCCTCGAGCATTCGCAGCGTCTGGAAACCTCCGTTGTTATACCAGCGTCGTCTCATGTCTGCGAGCGTGTCACACGCTCCGGTATCTACGAGCGCCGAGGGACATCCTCCGACAAAGGCTTTCACTTCACTTTTTCCTCGCACTAAACTATCTAAACGCGACTCTATGGACATGCACCACTCGTCTACGCTACGTTCAAACAGAAACGAATTGTTATCCACTGTCTCGACTTTCGTGCAATCCAATAGGACTCGGAAGTCTTGTTTGAGCGGCGACAACTTTTTCTAGTCACAACACAATCCGAGCAACAGGTGAGAAGAGCACGCGAGTCCCACGAGTTCGTCCGGTGATGTGGAGACGGGGTTAACGCGTCGTTCGAGCAGTAAAAACGAGTACGTTGCGCGCGCGCGACCGTCGTCAGCGGAGTACGTAGAGCGAGCGAACCAGCGACGCGGCCGCTCTCACTACTCACTGCCACGGTCGGCGTGACGTCACACACCCCGCGCCCCGCGCTGCTCGCCCGCCGGCCCCCGCGCGCAACCGTGGCACAGAAAGTCAAGCCACCGGCGACAGAATGTAGCGCGCCGATAAAACACCCTCAATTTATGAAGACTCGTTCTATCAAAACAACTTCGCTGTTTGTTACGCAACTTTTGAACTTGAGAAAGTTATTTGTGAAATTATCTAATGGTAAACATTCCTGATTTCCTGTTTATCCGTTAATGTCATTGGTTATTTTGCACGATTGAATGGGCTAATAGTTACCGACCCTACCTGTTATGTTGATCTCGTAATATAATGTTCTGCTGTTCTATACCTATTATTTTATACTTTACTTATTTATAAGTAAGTGCATATTTTATAATGCTGAAGTAATTAAAGTAGTTCTTATGCAATTTTATAATGTCATGCAAATGTAGTTCTATGTAACCTCAAAGTCGCTAGTGCATTATAAATGCTAGCACGTAGATTCTTCGTTCTTTATCCATTTTTGTGATTCTAATGACCAGACTGTAGGTATTTACGGTTAGCATTCTGCTGCTTATTCAAAAGACGGAAAGGTAGGTATGTCTATGTTTATATATTTTGTTGGGCACACATGCGACCGTGCGACACATTGACACCAATCACTACTGATGTCCTCCACCAAAAAATGGAACGACGGCCTAAATTGCAGCATTCAGGTTATCTGACTCTAGGACTGTACCTATGAAGGTGTGGCGATAGTTTTTATCACGAGCACAACGATAACATCGGAGTGTTTAGATTACATTTCGTTGCGTGTTCCGTTTGGTTAGTAGCGTGTTTTCGTGTGAGCAACGATGTATAACGATTTGTTTGGGGATCGTCATCGGCTAGATTAGATTAGAAGTAAGAATGACGAGTGAGCCATGATTGTGGCGTTCGCTGTTTGGCGTCACAGCATCACGTGTCCACGCAGAGCATTGACCCGCCATGTTTTGGAAATACACCGCCATCGTAGTCCAGTGTATCCGTCATGCAATAAAAAACTATTTATCTGCATTCACTGTGTAGAAAATTAATAATTTATTATTTTTGTTTAGCAGTCATTCTGTAAGAAAACATGTAGGTGTCAGGCTATTTGTCTACTTCGCATTACTGATGTACTTTTAAAAAGATATATGCATAAGCTGTCTAATTCGAAAATATCTGGAATAGCTACCGAATTTTTGCTATGATTCAACATTCTTAGTCTCGAGTAGGAAGAGATTATTCCGTCGGGCTAGCCTGAGGCGTTTTCATCGATTCACAGATATAAGAATATATTTTTTTATTAGATTTATTACGTCTAAACGATGATAATTTATGGTCCTAACTCGTAACACAGATTACCAAACATCTTCTAAGTATTCCAAAATCAAAACGAGTTGCTTCCCGCCATTAACGACTATATCAGAGTTACCTCAACAAAATAAAGTTCTATCAACATTTTCATTTTTATCTTTTTACATCCGATTACAAAGCGTCTACCGTGGCGTGGATTGCTAAATGACAAGCCATTTTGTTTGTATCTATGCGATTTAAAATATTTCGTCATGATTTTGTACACTTATGTACAATGGTTATACATTGAAACCCACAGCAAAATAGTTTTAAGTTTTGCGATGATTTCGATTTCGATTACTTATGTTTAAAAGCATGTGAAAAATCAAACAGACATAGGGAAGCCATGTTCTATCGCGATGGTTTGGTTTTACCAAAAAAAGGATATTATATACGGTCGAATTGAGAAAACTAAATTCCTTTTGAAGTCTGTATTTTGAAAAACGAGAACCGAACACATTCTCTTACTTGAGGTAGCCTTAGCAACCTTATTTGGAAAACAAATAAAAATAACGAACGTCCGAAGTCTTTTTTCCTCGTCTGTACCGTGCAAAGTGTTTGTACAGTGGAGTCGTGAGCTCCAATCGTGCGTGCAGTAAAATGCTCGAATGCTCGATTGGTTCCTGTACCCCCCTCCCCCCAGATCGTCCTCTTTGCCAAATTGTAGCAACCTTGCCGACCAATTGGTATAGATAGAACATCGGCCTATTTAAAATAATTTAGTTAGATTTATGAATGAATGATAAAGTCTTTCCATGTTTCAGCGAGATATTAACAGTTGGGATTCTGCAGAACCTTATTTTAACGGAATGTTTAAACGTACTCAATCGAAAAGCCGGATTTACAAAAGTCTAACACCCGGTTTCCGAAAGGCCGATCAATGTTAAAATCAATTTAATCTCTTGTCAAGTCATCTGATTGGTTGACTGAATTATCAACAACCAATCAGATGACTTGACAAGAGAATTAACAGGAGATTAGTTAATTTTAGCGTTGACACACTTTTCAGAAACCGAGTGTAAGTCTCAAATTAAATGAATCGTAACAATTATAATAATCAGATACTATAATCTAAACTCCAAGTTTCTCTACCTACCTATGTAGGAAACTTTACGTAAGCCCTAAGTAGCTTTGACAACATTGAACGTTGCAATAGTTACTAATGCTTGTATGGGTACCCTTTTCCACAATATACGCATATATGAATATTGTAAGTAGGTACAAGTTTATCAACTTTAAACCGCACTGCAGCCAAATGGTTTCCGAGCAGTTGTTTGGCACTGATTGTAGCATTCCAGCTCTGGTTAGGATTACTAGCCTCATTCCTTACACCTATGTAAATTGCTGCCACTGTAAAGTTGTGAAGGGGGAAATCAGGTTAATGTGGCCTCAGCGAGCTGTTAGCATTTACATGGTCTCTGAGTGAACTCTTACAATAGTTTACCTAGCTTTCCTGTCTTTCAGTTCTCAAAACCTTCAGAAACCATGGTCCAATACTTTTTAATGTTCGCATATGCGCAGAAATATGGACGTTACATTCCAATCGTCTCGTTGTAATATAATTTTCTGGATTATTCTCCATTAATCACCGCAACCCATTGTTCATCGAGCTCGTAAAGCTGGCATTACCACTTCATACGAATCCAATCGAGATTAAAGATAAGGAAGTCACTTTTGTATCAAGCTAATTACATGTTGGTGGTTTTTTACAATTTTCTCATCAGTAAGCGTCGATTGACAAGAATTGCAAAACCTATGGTTTTGCAATTACGCTTACGCTTATACGACGAGTATAGATTACGATATCTCTTTAGTATAGTGCAGAAAAACTGGTATGGTCTGAAACGTATTCCAGCCGCGATTCGATACAGCCTTGTCTGTATTCCGGTAGGTACTTAGCTAGCGTTGGTCGAGTGTTGCTATTTTTTGCTATTAACTTTTCCATTAAATGTAAATTAGAGATGAAATTGATCGATCTCAGTGCTGGTTTCAAGGTTGCCAGAGATAAATTCTTGTCACTTCACAGTGACGTCACTTTTACTGGTTTTTTCGATACATTACCTGTTCAGGCGTTCAGTTTGTTTTCTTCGTTTCATTTTATTGGATTTATTTTTAATTTAATTTTATCAAAAGCTTTTATAGTTATCACACTAATCGATCGCTAATGCCGAATACTTTTGAAATCTTGTTGGTCCATTCAAGTTTTTAATGATATTCGTCGACATAAATAAAACTTTTGTTTTCTTTTATGTTGAGCTATCATTAGTTGGTATGTACAGATTTATAAATGGCGAGTTTTACGTACTGAGGAATGATTAATATAGCCGAAAGTTGGCTGTAAGCCATCAAGCCTTTGTTGTGGTTTTCGCGAGAAAGATGGAAAACATCAAGGAGGTACTTACGAAATACATAGGTATATTACATTTTTACTTACTGCCTTACAGACATGCTTAAATATATCTACTTATGTTTGCAGTAGTTTCGTAGTATCCAGTTCTACGTTCATATTGCGCTTACCTGAAACAAAAAAAAAAAAAAAATTAAAGAAAAAGTCATTTTAAATCTCACTTTTTATGGTTTACTCGCGCTGCCCTGTCTGCTTCTACTTAAAACTTATGTTATTTCGTGATCATAATAACAAGAAAGCTGATTTATCGAGTAAGATCTGCAAAGGATTCAGAATGTCTAAGTGTGGCTTTCTCGGTAGAGCGCACTTGAGGTAAACCAACGAGTTTGAGGAGCTGTCGACCAGTTGAGTGTTGTACGAGTTATGGTACCATTTAGAGCTGGCTGGGTAGCCGGCGTTGTCGTGTTTTTACTAGCGATGTGCAGGCGCATAAAAAGTGGCCGCGGCGGAATGGTCCGAGCAAGCGCAATTAAGACCAAGGTCTCCGGGTTATCAAACCCGTGTCGGCTACTCGCGAAGCCAGCCGCACCTCGCTGCGGTCGCAAAAAAAAAAATGTTGCGAATAATGAAGTCGATGGTATTAAAAGATAATAGCAGGGTTAACACGCCGGCTGCATAGCTTTAACTGGCCACGTCGCACCGGCCATTCGTTCAGCATTACTGCGACATAACAAGACGACAGCCGCGCCTAGACATCTCATTCCGCTCCGAACGCGCGAACCTTTAATGTGACCGGAATCGAGTACGCAGGCGCCAGCCATGCTAATATAGGGCTATTCTGGTACCTCAAATTTATGGCTAATTATTAGGCAAAATAATACAGGAGTTTCCGAAGACGCGTAGTGGGTCAGTGAATGGTTCTGGCTGCGAGCCATGCCAGTTACTGGAGGAAGTCAAGGCTACGATGCGTCTATTGCATACGCAATGCTAAATCCTGTTCGTTGACTCCTATGCACTTGACAGCGACTGATGTCATTCGCACCAATGTGACCTGCTAAGGAACCATGTTACCGTTCCTCGCAGTCACACGAACACTTACATAATGCAACCTAGACAATGTTAAGTCGCGTCAAGTAAACTTAGACTGTTTGTGAAAAGCCTTGGCTTCACTTTCGCTTGCAAGCATTTCGCAGAGAGCTGCTCAAGTATTCGCATACGAATGAGTCTAGCAGGTGTGCTTTAGGCAAATAGAACTTTAAAGTTGTTGTAACAAGTTCTTCTTTAGCTCGTCAGGAGAATTCGTGTAAGTCGTTCTTGGTATATTGCTTTCGTACTATCATTTACGTGATGTAACTATTGAGTCCGAGCACTGAGTGATATGAAATTGCGAGTTGGATCGAGACCTGCAGGTTTCCGACGCATTGTAGTCCTTGGGAAATGGCCTATGAGGTATTGATGCGTGCAGCGCACTTTGTGCCAATTACTTCTGAGGTGCTTAAACGCACAAGTACGAGTATCTAACTGTTATCCACTATTATCTGTTTACGATCACGATCGAACAGATATTCGATCCTATTTTCTATAGCTTTACTAGTATCATGTAGATAATGACCGTAAGCAGGAAAAAGGTTAATATCTAATTTGAAAATTCATAAAATATTCTGTTTTGACACCGCGGTATGCCTAAGCGGATATTAATCATGATTAATGTCAGCAAAATGTAATAATTGGGTCCAGCAGAGCTTTACGAGCTTATTTACGATTTCAGGACGCGAACGCCTTTTTTCGCGAAAGCAAACTTAATATGAAATTTTAATATAGGTGTTTGTTTTAAGCATTTGTATAGACTTACGAAGGAGGTTACGTAAACAGCTAAATATTAAGGCTGTATGCTTTAACCGTTGCACACATGAGAGTTCCACGTTAATATAATCTTAGTCTTTATATAGAATATTTTTAGCAGCTGAGTTTCGGCAACAATCGCTCGCTTTTGAACACAACGTAAAAATTGAGTCATTGCCTGCACTAGGATTCTGACCCATTCACTTCAATTCTAATAAAAGAACACCAAATAAAGTACAATAGTGTTTACTGGAATCAAACAGCAATTGGGTCACAGAAGCTACGATGCACCGGCGCGGCTGACCGTTGCACGATGCGCGTGCGACGACTACCGATGCAGGCGCGCTCGTTGCGTAATGCATTGTCTTCGCTACTGGTAATATTAGGTGCGATGACACAACGATAACATGCATTTGGGTCAGTTTTGTTACTAAGGAATAACACTCAGCACTTTTCAGCTCAAAAATAAACTGAAACGGAGCCTGGTCGTCAGACTAAAATTAAAAAGCGCTTAAAATATACACATTAGAATTATCTTGAACAGCAATCCTTCATGATCACAGCGGAACAATGAGATTGCTAGATATTTTCTTTAATTTTAAAATCTATTAAAACAACCTATTTATTTCGCTGACATGAGCCGTGTCGACTGTCAGAGGAAACGTTGACTCCGTGCAGAGGAGGAGCTTATGCCAAAATGAACAAACTTGTGGGTTATAACAGTAACGGGCTGACAGCCTGTGTCGTCTGCCGCTTCCTTGCCAACTTTGTAATTAGAAAAAACTAGCCACCAGAGCTCTACATTAAAATATTATATGACATGTGGGAAGTATGATAATTTGCACGTTTGCTTTAATTACTTTGAGATCATAGTTCGTATTTAGACCACCACGCCAGATGTCATGCAACTGTTCACTAGGGGCAGAGCCAAGGCCTAAAGAATTTTTAACAAAATTTGTTACATCTTGTTAGCACACGTTATATTATCGGGAAGGGCGAATTACGCAATAAAAATGTAATTTCAAGCTAATAAACTTCCGCGGTAATCTCATCATCATCATCATCAGCCTATAAGTGCCCACTGCTGAGCAAAGGCCTCTTCTCACACGGAGAAGGTTTGAGCATTAATCACCACGCTTGCTCAATGCGGGTTGGCGATTTCAAACTTATAATTATAAATTATAAGTCCAGGTTTCCTCACGATGTTTACCTTCACCGTATGTCAGTGGTGTCTAAATAATCCTAGAAAGTACATATAACTCGGAAAAAGTCACATTGGTACTTGCCAGGTTTCGAACCCACACCCTCATGCGGTAATCTGGTGAAGTTTAATTTGCGAAGGTAAAATAATTGCAGAGCTAGTCAGACATCAGTCCAGACCACAGCGAATAACATTGGTAGCAGCACAAATTGAAGGTAATTATATCTAATTGCGAGTCATGGTCATGGACAATAAGCACCAATAAGCAATAACATGGGAAGGTAGAGCGAAGGTCTGTCGTTTCCTTAACTAACTTATTACAGAACGTGTTCATATCTCGTGTCGACGTCATTGTTGTTTGTTTGGCCCAGTGCTCGCCACAGACGGATGGGTCGCCTTCCTCATAAATCCAAGAAAAACGATGTCGACAATGTGCAAACAAGTATGAAATAAGATCTACATCTTTGATGTACACTTCAAACAGATTCATAAGCGGCAGTATGCATTCATGGAATAGCTGAGCATTTGTTTTCAAGGAGCAACAGCATTTCATTCACCCGTGCAGTAACTCCTGAGTAATTTATGTAGTCAGCGTTGTGAATTCCATATAACCTATTAAGGCGATTGCCAACAAACGGTATACCGATAGTCACCTATGAGAGCTTGCCCCAGTTGTGCTGGAACAACGCCAAGGCCTTGTCTAGTCATGGCTTTGGGTATTCGCAAATATCTCTATTCGTACGAGCTTCATATCTTAATTCCATAAATACAAATGGCAGTGAGGCGCCTCTAAGTGAGGTCCGTAATGATGTAATTTAAATATACGACCAGTGGCAGCGCCCCAGTACAATTTGAATAGCAGAACCAGTCGAGCTTGTTCTTGTTTACTCAAACTTTGAGCGAGAAAGTTGTAGTTGTAGACGTAAAAATAAAATGCAATAAGATTATTTCCATTTACAGTCACGTATGCAGCTAGAGTACGTTTATAGTTTCCAATAACTCAATCAGAACGTTGTACACAAGTAAAAATATGAAAATAGTGCATTTGTTGGCGTGGTGTGTTGTGGCGTGAGCGCGCGTCGGCCGGGTCACGGGCACGTCCTGCCGTATTTATAGCATCGTAACTTGCACCAATGATCGGTGGAAGGTAACAAAACCGGCTATATTACCGGCAGGCCTATTGTTCGTGCTAGGAATAAAGGTGGAATAGTCGCAAAGGCTCGCGGCGCAAATAAGTGCACTTGTTTTAACTTCTCTCCTCATTCGTATTGGTAAAGCAATAATACGTGAGCTTTACTGCCGCATTGCTCTGCATACAACTATGTTCCTGACATTTCCTATATCGCAGATGTTTTGTGTCATAGCAGAGCGGTTTGATGGTGTGCGCGAAATCTTGAGTAACGTTTTAATTGTAAGATTTATTAGTTCAGAAATTGCAAGATGTCGTCGAACTGCAATTTATTGGTTGTGAACGTATAAGAGAGACTTGTAATTACGGGCGACCATAAACAAGGCGCGATGGTGAAACCTTTTGACTTTTAATTATTGAACAGACCCAACAATAGCTCAGCCTGAGAGCTGCCTGGCTCGTTGCTCGGGGTGCTGCCCTTTAATAAACTCTTGTAAATCATTTTGCCAGACGCTTCATTCACCCAATACGAAATCAAGATAAAATTGTTGCCGTTGTTAAATATTTAGCTGACACAAAGAAATGTAGCATTAAAATTCACGCTTGTGTTGTTTTGTTATGTGTCTCTGAAATTACTGTCATATATTTTTCTTCGGCGAATTTCTGTATTAAAATTGTTGGTATTAATAAATTATTGTCGGGCGTCATCCCTTGGCAGGCAGTAATTTTACCAACCGTTGGGTATTGTTGTGAATGTAATGGTATTTACTGTACAAGCAGTTCATAGTGGCCAATCAACATAGTTGATAATTCATATTACAGTTTCTTATTACCATGCAACAAAATAACAAATTGTTGCTCTTTGTGGACACACTCACAGAACACGTCCACGGCCAGTGTCGACTTTTTACTTAAGCTTTTATACTGCACATTAACTCTGACATTTAAACGTCCACCTATCGCCATAATTACTTGCCATAACATCTTCCGTCCTTGTCTTATCCTTGGTCTACGGTCTCCTATCCTTGTCTAACGTCTAGCGTCTAAATAATTAGTCGGGGTTGTTAAATACTAACTCAGGTTACTGAGGTATTGCATTATAACTTTGATCGTTATAGTAGTCTTAATGCACCTGGGCCTAATGCATCCGTAATGCAGGAAACGTCATTTCATTCTTGTTAGTTTAAATTGTGTGTAGTTAATACGGGTATTAAACTTTAGTAAGAACTGCTAGCATGTGTATGATTTAAAATTCCTTATCAAAAATGAAGAAAGATATTTTTGCTTGGGATATCCTTATCTTCAAATTGGCTTTATATTTTTTATAAACGTATCATATTCGTTTACAGATTAATCAGGATTGTAACAGGGAAGAGGAGCGAGCACCGCAAAGATCATATTGGCGTATCTATTACATTTGTCAAGTCACTTCTTTTAACAACCAAAATGATCAATTTAGGTAATATGCCAAAATCCTTTCTATTTTCATCAAATAAAAATAGTTTTTTTAATTAAAGCTTTTCTTAGACGTACAGGTAACTGTGCCAAATCGTTATTAGGTAGGTACTCACAAGAATTGATCGATGATTAATAAAAATAGAACATTCGCAGATTACGGCGCGCATAAATCGTAACATTATTTTTACGAAAATAGATTTAGTTTGTCTGTCTGTTCATTGAGTCGGAACGCCATTCGCTTCACCTAAATTTACACGAAAAAGAGTCGGGTAGATATTATTTTTATTAACTTTTGATAGCTATTAAATAATGCTTTCTGAAGAATATTTGCGATTTTTGATATCAAATAGTATCTTTGTGAAATAATTGAAAGTAAGACTATATGTATATAGGTATCTCTCTTGCAGTTGTAGTAGATTTAATAATATGGTCCCGAATCGGTCCATATGGGTTTATAATTTCTGAAAGAGTTTGTTAGAATAGACAACTTTTAAACATAAACCTTTGGCTGTAGTAACTTGTAAGTCAGATATAGAGCTAAAATTCTAATCTGAGAGATTGCAATCCATTTTCAACCTTAATGTTGGTACTACAAGAATAGGATAGCTACGCTACTTACCTACATACAATCCTGTCAGTTGTCGGAAACATTCGTTCATCAATCTTTGCCTAGAACTTAGCATTTCAAAATAGCTACTTAAATTCATCTGTAAATTATCTAGTCATATGTTTCCGAGTTTGTAAATCGCAGTGTTTACGTCTAAGTCGTATTTCAAAACTGTTTTCCTTCAACATATTTTAAACTTTATATCAAAAAAGATAAATACCAAAACTGTATTCCGTTTTTGTTTTTTGTACGTGTCGTTAATTCTGTAACTGGAGGAGCCTTCTAACGTTGTCTCTAGCATCTTATTATCCACGAGAGCATTAAAACCTCATTTTTGATACTTTACAAATGACGTATGGGTGTACGAACCGTGGGCGGAACGCAACATACCTAAGTATAATAAATCACTGTAAGTAGGTACGTACCTACACTAATTGTGGGACCCGACTGCATTTTTGCATCGAAGTGAATGCATAAATCTGTTTGTCAGAGGCAAACAAGAATCTCTTTCCAGTTTTTCAATTTAATTTGTAAATGAATGTCTTTTTATTCCAGATTTATTGTCTGCCGATGTTTTTAGAGTTCAATTTTGTTTGTTTTCATCTGGTCGAGTTCTAAAATGGTGTGTTCAAAAAGAGTCATTTTGGGCACTTCAATGTCAAGTCGTGAACAGAGTCAACATTAACATTATCTATGGAATGCAGCATAGACTACAGATGGTCGTGTGTGATGACGACACACTCATGTTCATGTCATTAACAAGTTGCTGTCCTGCGCGAGCGCAGGCCTGGCCTTGAGTGCGATAACCAAGTGTTTGTCGATAGGCGAGCAAGGCTCGGTTATATAATGTTGCAAGTTACAATATACATACATACATACAAATAAATATCTGAATGTTACGCAAAGAACTAAATCAAGTACTTGAATTAATTGGATGTTATTTCGAGTACTTAATTTTCCTTTTATTTTATTTTCGAGCAATTATGTAGGTATCCACATTCATTTTAGGTATGATAAGACTTTAAGAATTTACACCTTTGTCTCTTCGATGACTAACCAGATGAATTTAAAACGAATGATTAATCGCTACAAGACTCGGTAACGAACATAAATTAATAAAAATTGCAATTGCAGGCTCCAATTGATGGCAGAGCTACTTGCAATACATGAATATCTTAAGGGGACTGACTGATTGTAATTTATGTTATACCCATAGCACCTGCAAGCTGTAAGATAAGTTTATGATATATTATACTAGCTTCCGCCCGCGGCTTCAATCGCGTGATATGTTGTTACAAAATATGCCTATGTGTTAATCCACTGTGTCACCTATTTGCACACCAAATTTCAACCAAATCGGTCGAGCCATTTTTGCGTAAAATTGACATGAAATGTCAAATATACATCCATACATTCTCACAAACTTTCACATTTATAATATTATTTATTAGGATAGTAGAATTTATTATATATTTTTTAATTATTGAATAAACCATGAAACTATTAGACTATCTGTCTGCTGAAGGTAAGCAATCGATGCTGCTCATTGGCATACGCAGCACCAGGGGAGAATGCACAAGTGCGTTGTCGATTTTTAACCGTTCGTCTAAAATGATTAGGTCCAATACTGGTAATTCTCATAAGAAGGAAACTGAAAAAAATTGATTTTTTTAATTCCCATGTCGGTGCAAACCCAATGATGTCCCGCGGCCCCAGTTCTCCCCCAGCAGGAGAAGGGAGTTTTTTGTCAGTGAGAGTCCGACACTCAGGACGGAAGATGGCATTTGTTGAAATCCCCCCTCGAAAATAGGCAAATATTGATAGTCTAAAAATATTGTACCATGTGTCTCCTTCTTGTCGCCTTCTTATACTTGCAACGTATTATCCATTTGTTTTGTTTGCATTATAAGAGTAAAAGTATTTTTAAGTATGGCTTGCCAAAATTTACAATAAAAGAAGTTCCTATATGTAATTTGCTTTACCTCAACCCATCGTCCATTCGACGTTTTTGAGGCATTATTTATCTTATGTATAGTTATAGTTACAAAATGCTTAATTTCCCAAATATAGGCCATTCGCATAATACAGAATCACTAACACAAATCTAGACAATTGCTCTAGTTGGAAGTAGGTAAGTACTTGGTAATTGTGAGGGGATGAAACTAGGTCACGGGTGTCATAAATTGCCATCCATTGACAAGCCAGGTCACACTCGAAACATAGTCAATGATACTTATGTAAGTTATTACATATAACTACGCATATCTGGTGTGGAACGTAGAATTTGTAATTATTATTATAAATTATATATGTTCTGCAACGCGTAGTAGGACTTGTTGCAAAGTAAACTCTTCTACATAATTAATAGAGTATTAGAAGAACTAATAGGAATTAAAAGGAGAGCCATACTTCGCAACAAATGGGCCGGCTCGATCGATATAAGCTAACGTGTCGGAAAGAGATAGCAAGATATTTTCAATTGTGTGAGGAACATTTTATACAGACACAGGACACGTTGCAGGTCAGGTTGCGCAACATATCAGTGGACATTTGATCCCTAGACGTGAATGAAGCTTTATGAAGTATTACATGTACAAGGAAAATACCTACACATGCGCACATTTAGATGTAGTCAAACTAGGCGACCATTTTATGGTCTTTTGTTTGAAATGTGTTTGTATAAAATATGGTTATAACTCTGAATATTACCGCGGAAGTCATTTTGAGGGTAAACAAATAGGTATTATTGTTCTTCTCTAACATACGGAATTCTTTACTTACAGAGCGATAAGACGTGATCTTAGTGCGTTTGAAATTGAAGGATAAAACTTTGTTTTTGTTTTATTATTTCATAGTAAATGCTCAGTACTTACATTATCTTTGCTACTTATATCATTCGCTGTATGATGTAGAACTACTAAGGAGTTCAAAGTCTGAATAATAAATGTAAAACGACATATTTAGGCGACTGCAACGATATTGAACTTCAGTGAAACCGGGCCAGAACTGTCAGGGCGTCGCTTGCGCAACCTTGACCCCGCGCATGCGCCGTGAGTCAGCGGTGTCGCGCCTGCGCCGTGCACTTCTCGTGCAGCGCCGTCAGCGGGCGACAGCGGCCGGCTTCCACTATCCTGCCTGATAAGCGCCCACTCACTGACGTCATCAATACTACCAATCAACCGACAAATGGATGGGTGCATTCAAGTATTAGGTATATACTCAGTGAATAGTTTCAATAGCTCAGTTTACCAACCTAGACGAGCAGTGCAAATAATTTATTCGCTACAAATTATGTCACGACCTTTGATAAAATTATCCTTGGCCAATTAATTATTAACAGTTAGGTGACACGTGAAATTGATCATCATAATTATCAGCATGTGGTAGATGGATTAATTACCACATGTATGTATGTATGTCCCTAACTAATTTAAAACGGTCTTGAGTTGTTTGAAATCGTGTAACTAGCTAATAATATAAGCAACTGAAATCACAAGGTAACTTCTTGAGGTGCAAATTTGATATAAGAGAAGATTCAATCAGGCCAACAAGCCGCTAAAAAGCGCATCCTGCTGAACGGAGCAGCGGTAACTAGGCCGCGTATCGAGGCCAAGGCTGGCGAGGACACATTATTCTATCAAGCGCACTCCAGCACACCGCCGCTGCTATTTCTGGGCCTGCAGCGGCCTCCACGAGTACTTATGAATTTCCATTCAACCACAGCAAATGTTCCATACGAGATAAATATAAATCTCTCCCAACATTTAACGCCACTTACACTGCAGTTCGGAAACCTTTCACAAATAAACTACTTAAAACAATTCAAGCCAGTCATGGATCACGTTAAAAATATCCTTTAATGCACACACTCAAGTAATGTCCCAAATTATCGTGCCTTATCTACGAGGTCAACCTTGGAGTTCTTTACCGACTTGTTTACTGAATGTTAAGCGAACAAAAAATGTGTCCAGACACATTCGTATCGATGTCTCATTGATAACCGTCTCTATAATTTGGCGGACTTATAGTGGATCCATTTCTTCCGCGTCCACTTAAGGCCGAGATAAATTCTTATCAAACACGACCTCAATATCAAGGAGTAAAAACAAATGCATTTCGTGTTATCGAGGAGACCTTCCTAATTTAGCAGATTATTTTGTTAGCTATTATAATCTGATAATAAGGTTGTCTACTGGTTGTATTTGTGTAAACAGAAGGTTTAATGTAACATAAATTAGGTAGGTATTGATAATATTTATAAATGTTAAGTTCGAACACCTTTGACCGATTTTTAATCTGATTACAGTGACCTGTGACATTTTGATCCGATCATATATTATTATTCACGGATGTTATTTAACAATCCAAGTGGCATTCTCGCGGATACATCCTATATAAAAAAAAAAAGATTTTTCAACAAAATTTGAAACGAACAGTTTGGTTCTGTGTCCTTCCTTGTCAAATGTAACCTTACCAAGATTATACTGTTTATTTATGTATAACATATAGTGATCAATCACGCATGTTTTAAATATTTTTTTATCATTAGTACCTATTTCATTGATTTTACAACTTATACATTACAAAACCGGTATTAAATATAATAAAGTGTGCCTCTTTGTGAAAAACGATGACATATTTTTACCGCGACTTAGTTTGAAGTAGTTTTTAGTGTGAAAATGATACGTTTTGTGTCGATATCCCGTTTCAATAAAGGTTACTAAGTAAGTGTAAAGCTTTTATCGACAGTTATCCCTATTCTCGTATCGATATAATCCTCAACTATCCTATAGTTGAGAAAATAAGTATAGCCAGAAACCGTTAGATAGTTTACTTAAAGAACACGCGAGCATTCTACTCGGATATTATTAAATAGAGATATAGATTAGCCGTATCGAGTAGTATTCAGTAGATACTCATACTGTAGGGTCAGGGGTTCACGCTATCGACAACTCACACGGGATTTATAATTAACATTCGTGAAATATCGATTTAAAATGTAAATTTTATAAATTTGTCATTTATAACACACATCTAAAAATGTACCTACATAGTTAAATCAATGTTAATGTTCAGATTAGGTACGATCTTTGTCATTAACTATGAAATAAGCAGAAATACCGATAGTTAAGTAATTCTATTGCCAAGTCGAGTATTACAAGTGAATTGACATAGTTGGGCAGTACACAGTAGGCAGAGTGAAGTGCACACTGCGACAACCTTGCGTTATCTGAGACCAGTGCCCTTGGTCCACTTACAGCGCTATCTCGGGCACATCGTCGCCATCTGATAAACATTCTTGTTTGTTTGCCTCCTGTACTGATCGTAATTCATATTTGCAGTCGTGTTGTGATAATATTAAATGTATTCATGTATCTGGTTCGGAATGCAAAACAGATATGCGCATAGAAACAATGTTGCAACGCTTTAACAACAGGAATATATATTTCAAACCACGTAATGCAACAAAAAGAACATGTAACTAGACGTCGACACGAAATGGAATTCGTACAATGCAAGATATAATGATCACTGTATACGGAAATAACCGAATAAATAATTCAATAGACACAAACACTTTGTTTAAATACAAAAACCAATCAACTCTACGTGATTCGATTTAGATTCTTAATGCGGTTTTTTCATCGAGTCTGTCGATGCCGATTCAACGTCAGATATGACTGCCGAAATTCGTCTCACAAAAAACGTACAATGAATATCTAGCCACAGATCAAATTATGTACGATTAGGGTTTTATAGCATAATGACGGAGCTGATGTAGCGGTAACATAGAAGCCTCAGAATTAGCATTTATTTGTGCGCATTTCCTTAGGACATAAAGTCTAATTTCCGAAAAACAATTATGAGATGATGATTCAACTTTGGAACAATGAAGCTCGAACACGAAAAGATTATCTGACAATGAGAAGCAGCAATTAAAGCGAAGGCTGTTCAAGTGTAGGCGACGGAGGAAGCATTGTACCGTTCAATCGTTTCAATCCAACGACCATCAACGTCTCAAAACCAATAGAGCCTTGAGCATGTTATGACAAATTCGTTAGTGAGTTCCTACTACGGCTGCATCTAAATGATACTAACATTGTATATTTTGTAGAACATATTTCGTGTAAGGAAATATAAATGCTTCCTGGAATGAATTTTAATTGCAATCGATAAAGACTCAATGACGGTGCAGAAGGACAGCTGCAGAAAACGGTATGTTTGGTATTCAATGAAGATATTAATGGACTTAATAATCTTAACAGACAAGGGACGATGGAACAGTACATCCTCGATCCAGCCAAATACAATAAAGATGAAGTAAACAAAGCAGCCGTATTTCTAAATCTATCTTCGGCATTAGCATTCATGTAATCCCAGTAGAAACGAAGGCGATATTGTGTGGAAACTCCATCAAACTTGTATGATTAATCGCCGTGTGGTGTCGTAAACAAGTGATAAAAATATACGGAGCCTGTTGAAGCTAGCAGAAACTGTGTTTTTATGCAAAGTTCATACATTGCAGTGGACAATGTGACACCTGCGCCGCCGCGGCACCTGGATGGAATTTATAAATAGTTTAAGCTAGATCGCTACTTACATGGACCGAGTTTTAGCAATGTACTTACTACCCAATGGTAACTTTGAAGTTTTTAAACATTGTTTCATAAAATCTTCCCTGTCAACCTTATTATTCACAACTAATTTGTCATTGCTATCCAAGCGTGTTTCGTTTGTTTTCATTATTCTTTTTCCAAAGTTCTTTTTTTGTATTTCCATTACAATGTTTACATACGACCGCATAAAAATAACAGTTTCGTCCAAAATAGAAATTGTCGAGTTGTTTACCAAAAGATCGGGGCTTTTATCAACTTTTGTTTAATACTTGAGATGTTTCTGAGAAGTGAATATAATAGTTATGTATTCATTCAAATTCAAGATACGGAATAACTTGACTAAAATATGAAAATTGCCATAAAATGCTGAAATGTTAACATGACATTTTACCAAATTACTTGCATCCACGTCACTGCATTTTTCTGCGAAAGGATGACACCCTTTAGTAGTTAATAGTCCTTAATAACAGCATATTGCAATGTTAACTTAACGAGCAGCTGTTACTTCATTATAATGTGACATTTATATTTCTTCGTTAAGACAGTTGCATCAAATGTCACTACACATTCATGAACAGGTACCTACTCTTGATCCGTTACCTTTCGATATTAACAACTTGATATCTGTCACCAAGCTCTCATATTTCACATTTATCCACAACACCACCTATTATGTGCCGACTTGTTTTAATAAATCGTGTTTTACACCGTGGCGACCCTGGATTGTCAGTACAATTCACCTAAGTGCAGCAGTCAATAATATTTATAACTGGTCGGTGTGATACATATCTAATTAAGAGGCAGTATGTGGCAGTTTGATGGATGGTCAGTCAGGGGTTGCTGACATTCGCCTATCGGCAAGAGTTTTCCACGATTCACTGCGTTATCTATTTAAGGTTACGAATGTTTACACGTTTCTTTACGTATAACATTGTAGAGTTTTAGATTATTAAAACTGTAACGGTTATTTTATTAATAAGATTTTTTGGCATCACAAAAACATTTGTATTATATAACTTTTTTTTTACAATCAAAATTGACATTTCTTTCCATTTAACATCATCAACACGAGTACAAAGAATTTCATTTTGTTTATTGTAATTTCATCAGCTTCTCAACTAGAAGTAGAATATAATTTGATTTCTCAAAATTTTCTCGAGAACAAGATACACGTTGAAATCAGTGGTTATTACACAAACTAACGTGCAGACGTAATCAAAAATTATAATACCTTCGTCTGGGAGTGTAACGGACCGTAATTACTAGGATTGATGCAATAACAGCACCTCGATAACCATACATCGGACGAAATAATCGCAAAACCTAAGTTTATGGCAGAACATTAATGCTCAAATCCAGCAGGGATAGAGGGAATACCAATTAAGAGGGAGGCACGTCCATGAATATCTTGCTAACTAGAAACACAATTATAGACATAAAACTAAATTACAAATCCTAGCACGAATTAAAATAAAATATAACATTATCTATTTTCCTCACGAAGAAGATCTAATAAAGAAACTTCGAAATCAATATCAGTCATAAGCAAAAATAGGAATTGTGAATACGGCATTCAGACGAAATTATGAATTAGTTTTCTTTGATAACACTCAAATGAAGAATATATCAAAAGTAACGTTACCGACAGCTAATAGAATATAAAGTAGTAAATTGTAAATATTCTATTAGAAAAGATGTGATCAGATGGGACAAATTGATTTAATCAATGTATATTTATGTTAATGCTTTGGTTATTTCTCATGATAAGGACTAGTTAGGAGAGACAAACCAATGGATTCTTGGAAAAGATAAAATAGATACTACATCGGTAGATGTAATCAAAATTATTACCATATTAAAACGTTCACAGCACAATTTCATAGGTCAGAAGGTGAACCGATATAAACTCCACAACAGTTTTACGACTACTTTAGTGATAAAATAAAATATATGCAATTGAAATGAAACAAAATATTGCAGCAGTGTATTTGTTTATTATTAGCCTAGAAACTGACCTAAATACTGTTCGAACGAATCTGGAGAGGAAAAATGTTAGTCATTAGTTTCCACCGAACAAGCTATATTTATATTGGGTCAATGCTTCTCAATTGATGTAAATATTAAATTAATGTCTTTAAAAACTATCTAAAGATGATAAATATGCAAATCAGTAGACTAATAAGAGAGAATAGGACATAAGAATTTTCTCTCAACATTACCGTTTCTAAACATAACGAAACACGGAAATTCAGTGCCAAAGAAAGTTGCCAAAATTCGCAAGTAATGACTGACAATAGTTTTATGTACCAAGTAACTTGTTTATTTTTGGGCACAGCTATTTCAACAAGAGTTATTGGGTATAATACTCGTATATATTCGTTCGTACGTTCAAAATTACGACAGAACAAAATCTAAACACTTTATGATCTTGTCCTACCAAGTAAGTAAAAATATGTTACAAATGTGAATATAGAACTTAACAGACCAAGTTGCACAAGTTATCGATGTAACGGTAAACGTCTATGATATAATGGGGGCATAGCATCCAAATCTAGTGAGAAATAACCACTCACACACAGTGGTTGCGTAGCCATGTTGCAACACACACGTTAGACTCTTCTATGAAGCGGTTATTCTTTATACGCCATTACTTTTGTTAGATATAACTGTTCTCATGATTATGTAGGTGTTAAGAATTGTCGATTTCAAATAATGAGTTTGAGCAGAAGAATCAATTGAAGCTTAATGCTAAAAACTGGCTAGCTATAAAAATGTGTTAATGTTAAGAAATAGGTATCTATAAATTGAGTCCATTATAAAGTGCAGCAAATTAAGTATTCAAGGAAACTGTGTGGGTATTAGGAAGCAATGTGCTGTTATAAGTAAATACTGTGGAGTTTGCTAAAAATTTGAGGTTTCGCCAAATTTGTTCATTAGCGTCTAATACGTCACTGTCGTTTTGAGTCACGAGCAAATTGCATTGTCACACTTATACAGAAAGTTCTAGATCTACTGTTTGCTATTCAAATGTGAAATACCATTTCGCGACCATTTTACTGTTACTTAAATTTTGATTTGCTGTAAATGTTAGAGGAATTAATGTGTGAAAACGATCCTGTGGAATGGGATGTGAGCAAAAACTTTATGGAATGAACAAAGTCTTACGGTCTTTGGCAAGTTGAATAATTTGTCGTCATTAAAGTAAAATTTATAACATTCTTCGGGCAGTTAGGTGTGTACAAAGGAAAAAACATTACAAAATGGCTGATCTTAATCGTATAAAGCTGTATCTGAGTTGCGCAAGATCATGCTTACTGACCCCAACGGCGCTCAGCCCTCCTCGTCTCGGTCGAACGCTACACGTGGCTCCGGTGGACTCGGACCAATTGGACAGTCGTGATTTTATACTATTTCAACATCTGTGTTTTATCCAAAGGCGGCTCAATATTAGATTTTATCAAAAACCCCCGAACTACTTTGGACAGGTACCGACAGTTCTGTTTGATTAGTCAGGGAACTTATTAACTTGAAGTTCGAATATTATGGTGCCTAATGTTAATTGTAGCAATGACCATAGGCTTTCTTCTGCTGATCTGATTGAAGCAATTGAGGAGTAAGAATTTGTAGGAAGTAAATTGTTGAATATTTAAGAGTTTGTCAGTTTAGATGACGAAGGTTTTACTGCTGACGCAATGATAGTCAACGGCATAAATTTCCACAAGGTTAATGGCGGCGGTATCACTTGTCATAATCAAATTGGTTATTCTGCTTCCGAAATGGGAGCCGCTTGATACATATTTTTCACCCAACCACAACAATCTCAATGGGGAAATATGATTTAATGTACGTAGTGTAGGTATGTGTACGATCATTTGTTCCCATATATCTTTTGAAGTACTTCTCATAATTTGACAAATTGTATCCGTTAGTTTTGGCTCTATGACATCAGCACTACACTAAGATTAAAATGGAGTGTCGTGGAGGACACTATTTTCATTTATTTGTTTTGGACTATGGACGTATCTATTAATAGCAATTCTGAGCTTCGCTCGGAGGCTACAGTGGTTGTATGATTCGACCCTAAACTATGCAAATCCATTGAACTGTCAGTCATGGTGAACAGTCATTTAGTTGTAAAGGATTTTTCTTGGAAATCACGTACGATATTGCTTAATCATTGAAGGTTGCTAGTTAAGTGGATGGCAAAAACTAATATCACGGAGCTAAATGTAATTAACGAGAAAGTTTATTTTGATACATACGTCAGTTTTTCTTCACTGAAAGATCCTTAGGGAAGCCAATGTGACTGAAGGCGCGAGAAAAGTATACATACCTGAAACAAAGAAATGAACATTGTTTAATCGAGATGTGAGGAATTGCACAATAATATTTTGTGTCATTGGTTTTATTGGAAATCTTGTGTTAAGAGCTTGACATATTCATATTCATTCCAATTCGAACATGAGGATTTTTGATAACATTCTTTACGACATTAAAAGTAGACGTTGCCAAAAAATATCTTAATGAATACACTTAAAAATATAAACTAATATACGATTTCTTACCGAATCGTGGACACAGAAATGGCAGACCGACATGACAATTTGGCCATAAATGAAACTGTGACTTACAACCACTTATGGCCATGCACGATGACAACTTCTCTGATAAGTTTGTAGCTATTTGGCGCCATTATTATAATTGACAGCTACGTAACAATGTCCGCAATGTATGTCAAATTAATGAAACAAGCCATGATTTGAACTAAGTGGTGATGCAGTCAGATTTAGGTGTATTTTT
Source organism: Spodoptera exigua (assembly GCA_902829305.4). NCBI lineage: Eukaryota > Metazoa > Arthropoda > Insecta > Lepidoptera > Noctuidae > Spodoptera > Spodoptera exigua. The sequence goes on along the minus strand of LR824608.2, from coordinate 5,704,772 downwards.
GTACAGGATGTGGCGCCCATGTTTTTGTCTTAGTGTAATTAGTGTTTGCAAAGCGTTCGAGTTTGTTTTTGTTGGATAGCGCTAATTGTGATATTGTAGTCGGATTAGGATTTGAAGAAAATCTTTTTACAATTTATTTTATGGAGATTTTATGGAGGGGGATTACGTGGAATGGAAGGTGCATACGACTGAAATACATGCGTTGACATTGTAGAACTAGTTGTCAGAAAATTGTTTTCATCTATAGTAAACTGACCTCTAAACTCTTTAGAGTACAGCTGCTATATGATAAGATGAATTTTGATGACTTAAGTGCGATCCTCAGCTGTCTTCTAAATATGCATAATATTGGTTGTTTTATGGAGGCAGCCTTTATTTAGCAGAGGCTTTCAATCAATGATAAGAATTGGACTCTACCCTTTTTGATAGAAACTAAAAGTAATTGATTACAAAAATTTATAATGAGTAATAATTTTGCAATACTATACAAAGGCAATTATGAACACTAAACACAGACATAATAATTTTGACTTTGGAGTCCAGACTGTGATTCAAGAGATATATGGCTCATAACAAAGGGGCGATGAATGTATAATACCAATTTTTTATCAAGTACTTAATCCATTTCGCAGCAATGTAGGTAGATAGAAAACACATATCAATAATGCATACGTGTAGATAGTGATGTGACATTCGTACGTTGTGTGTGTGTGTCTAGATATCGCGTCCGTTGCCCCCTAACAACTCGGTGACATTGGCGGAGCACAAATAAAGTGATAACCGCACATAAATAATAATGTACAGAGATATCTCGCATCTCTGTCTATAAACAACGTATGTCATCATTATTCATTCCGTTCGTCTATTTAATTTTCCCATGTATAATATTGGACGATTCTGATTTATGAGCATATTTGGATTGGATATGAATATTTTTAGACACCTACCTATTTTATCACCTTATTTTCCAAGCCTCATAAAAATATTATAATGTGAAAGAAAATCGCTCACTGATGTATGAATCGATCCAAACCAGTTTTCATGTTCGCAATACCAATCGAGTCGAATATTCTCGATTGGATAAATTTATCTTACAATTCATCCACATTCATGTCTCGGCGAACGGAAGGATCGTTAACATGGATTCTCGATTTAAAATTACTTCAAATTATTCCAACTACCTACCTACTTATGTTTATTTGAGTTGAACGTGTAAGAAACTTAAATGCCACCTTTTCACACTAAAGTTCGACAGGAACATCCAATATCCGTACTTAAAAAATACCTCTAGTGCTAGGCTTTTAATGCGGCTTTTCAATTAATAAAAAAAATAAGTAATCATATTGTATACGTGTAAAGCCATGTATTACGGCTAAGTGTACGTGAGCAAACTAAATAAACAGCATCAAGGTGCGAGATCAAACTGTTTGTTTTTCACCAATAAAAACGAGTGGGTGCGAACATGAAAGACGAGATGATTGAATAATGACTAATGTGCTTAATCCATGGTGGTGCAATGATCTCACAACAGAACGCAAGAAGGCAACCGCTCTGTTCGCTAGTGTACAAATTCGGTTATTATGGCGTCACTCAGTATACATATAATAAAGGCTAACATACGACATAACAAAAAACTCGGTAATATTTAGAGTTGCGATCATAGAACTCTGCTCAGAGGCTATTCATCTAAACACACCAAAATACAAAGTGACGTAATCTGTAAAGTTTAGTGAACGCTTGCGGCAGTACTGTGCCCGCGCGCACGTTGCCTCGCTCAAGTCTGTGTGCTCTCAAGGTCTGCGCGCGCGCTTGATCAAGGCCATCACTGGCAGGAAGGCTCGCATCGTGGCATTCGTGGCTCAGCCTGCGATTGTTTCTCCGTACTCGCTAGTAAGTTACACCACACTTGACTTACACATATTCTATCTATTCATCGTACTTCACAGGCTTTTTCTAAGAAAATTTTCTTTGATTTCTCTTTATAGATATTTCTGTACAATAAATACCTACTTTACTGGCCATAATTTTGAAGGCGCGCTGTTTTTGAGCACGGTCTCACGTAGAATTGCGTCATTCGAAACTTTAAAGGACAGAGACGGGTAAAATTTAATCAAATGCCAACAGCGCGATGCCAAAAAACTGCATGGAATGTTGTTTACACACTACACGTTGGGGCGAGACATTTTGTGAGTTTTAGAATAAAATAATCAATTCATATATTTTGTTTGTAGGTGTTCGAAGGAAGCGATTTCCGATGGATTTCCTTGTCCAATAAGAAGTTCAGTTTCATAAAAGTTTTTAGTTGCTGGTATATACTGCCTACGTATATTTTTTGCTCAACACCTCTTTGAATGTCGATGTAAAAGGAACAATGGTTTTCTTACTGAGTAGGCAATTATTTCGCAAAACTTTAATACATAATAAGTTGAACAACTTTTTGCGACTGGCAACTTTAATTTAATTTTTATTATTCTTTATTTAAACTCGATTGAGAATAGCTAGCCATATTTTATAAGGATATTAAGTAATAAATCGTAACATAAATATGTGTTAGAAATTAATTCGTGAATTGAATAAATTATCTGTGGTTTCGCTAAAATTAAGTTGTTATTATGAACTTATTAAAAAAATATACGATGGTTTTACATAAGCTACTGGGTTTATAATTGAATAGAACACTATTTAAATAATCCAACACAGTTTTTCAGTCATGGGAAGTGAGTTTGTTTTTTTGGCGTCAGAAACGTAATTATTGTCAGGTAGCGATGGATACGCGATTGTGTTGCTTTTTGTTTTTATTTCCTCAATGGAACCTAAATGGGAAAAGCCCAGTGATGTGCATTTTTAATTTAGGATTAGTTTATTTAGAACGAATGTCGTCATAACATGATGCTCTTTAGTCTCCAAACTTTTTATGAAGGTAAGATTATTATACAGAACTTTGTGTCTTGTGAGTTCAAGGCTTATTTGCTAGTTTCATCTTCACTTCGTTTATGAGTTTATAATTTCTGAATAATAATTAATTAAATGTTTAAATTTCAATAATGGTATGAGGCATATTTTCTTAAAGTAGCAATCAAGCCACACTGTTGAGGTTGTATTACTTATCCTACCTTGTTATTTATCGTAACTTTCTTATTTAAAAACAAAACCAATATTGAAAAATACTGTATAAGTAAGCAGTATCTGCAAAGGAGTCGTTAAAAAAATAAATCCTCAATAAATTTTCTTATAAATGATTAAGGAAATTTCTATGCAAATATATTTCACGCTTATCTCAGCAACGCCCACGAATTACGGCTGGTGGTTGGGTCAAGCCGGCCTTATTTTCCCCTTTCTTTCGGCCAAACATTCGGCTTTCGGCGCTGATGTACGATAAAATTGAAACGCCAATATACACGAACGAAATGAGCCATCATTATTTTTACATTTACGTTACACGAGGACGAAGAAAAACCGAATAAGAAATCTTATATGAATTATGAATATCGGTGTAAGATGGTTGGGAAAAACGATAAAATTGTCGAGTTTTCCAGACAGTATAGAAAAGTTTCTTTTTTTATTCCCATTGTAATCCCTATCCATTATCTGAACGATTTATTGTGTAGTAACTGCTACTGAAGCTTCGTATTTTTATTGTGTTTTTGTATCGACTGAAAATTGGATAAAGATAGTGTTGTTGTATATTCGGAAAAATCTCAGTATAGAAAATATATTTCTCAAAATATGTGAAATGTTTTATAATGGATTACCTATAATTTATCTTCATATTTAAAAAAAAACGTCTGCAAATTAATCCAATTCCGTATGTATTCCTCATTTTAAAAATATTAAAGTTAATTCAATTATTATTCTTATATTTTTATTTCAATCGTGAACATTAAACATACCAAAGACAATTTAATAATAAATGAATAATCTGATTATGTTATTCGGACTTTCATTAAATTAATATTATTTAAAATGTAAACGATTTTATAAAATGTTTAATGTAATGGTTGAGTTGAAATGAAATATATTAATACTTTTCTGTGAATAAATCACTGGATTTTTAGATAAATAACGCTAGAGTATGTTGTGACATATTGTTGGCAATCTTAGATTAAAAAGATATTCTTTATTACATCCGTGTCGCATTTTATATTAAATTGGGCTTAAAAAACAGAACGCCACATAAAACCCGCGATATTTTACAAAACTTATTTTATTTCCAAAGTTCTTATTTTTTCACACCACCATCCGAATAACGTGATTTAGCGCACTAACGAAATTAATTTTGAGCACTACACAAAAATCTTTTATTCGCCAAATGTTCTGAAATAACAATTTTCAGGGCGTAACCCTGGTTCTTAGTAATTTATGTGAATTGTTAGTGGTACAATTATTTGCGAAGGCTTTTTATTTATTTTTTCCAGTCGAGCCAAAGGCCCTACTCCTCCTCTTTAAGTACCGCTAGCCTCTTATCTTCGCATTAAGTTGCCAAACCGTTACTTCCCACCTCGGGTTAATATCGTTCAGGCATGTGAGCAAACACAGAACTCAATAAAAAATACTCTATTGCCTACTTGAGTAAACTGACCTACCATGCGATGGGAATTAATTTCATATATGGTAACATCGCGTTACATGGCAACACTCATTAAATAAATTCACGAACTTATTGATAAACTCGTGTTTAATTGCCGTAACCGTGGCCGTTATGGAACCTGGCAACCCAAGTATCAGCAAATATTTATGTTGCCATTATATTAAATGTCTTTTTTTGTAAAGAGAGGAAATTCCTTTGCACTATTTCCTATATGTCTTTTATAAAGTTGGCTATGACGTAATTTTCCGTTACAGGTAAAAAAATGTGCAGAAACCAGCCTTTAATAAAATAAGAAACAAGATTAAAAAATTAGTATGATTTTTTTTTCCTGCAATAATTTAATTCAAGGTGCAGTTCAATCTGGCCTTTGTACCAGACTGTAAGAAATGACTCAGAGAGTGAGAGAACAAAAAAAACTGTATAAGTATGTTCCATAATAGACTCTCTTAAGTCTGACAGAAATAATAAAACAGCAGAGATCAGCCAGAGGGCAACATTAACTAGTTTTCTATGCCAAACCTCTACAGATTTCCTTTACGCATCGCATTTTATAGAAAGTCTAATGTTATATAAATGGGCCTTCTCATATTGCCCAGTTAGCTTATTGTAATAATTTGCGAAGATTGATACCAAAGATGGCTTCAAACTATGTCTCTTTTCCTTTCCTTCTTGTTTAGTAGTCTTAATGCTATACTGTTGAGCGTATTATTATGACAATAATCACCATTTTATTGATTTATGAAAATCTTTTTAAATATTTTAATGAAAATCTGATTTTTTTAATAACGTAACGCCATTAATCTTACCGTTAGCTGTGAAGTTATCAATAAAGCCTACATTCCCAATATTGTTTTCGAGTTCGAAAAAAATTATATACCGTGTAATTTTAACCTTCGAAAATCCCTGCGGCAAATCTGACATATCAATTTGACATCCGTCGCAGGTTCTAAGCCGATTAACATTTTGGGCTTACAGTCGACACACACAATGTCTACCGGAGATTAAAACTATATAATATAAACATATGTACGTAACAGAAGGTATACATGATACGCTACAAAATGAGTATTTATGATGCAGATCAAATGACAGACGCTGTGTTTTTGTTGAATCAAGAACCTGCGGTTTTCGTTTAGAAAAAGTTTCACATGTCTCGTCATCTTGACGTACGACGGTTAGAACATTGTTATGTCCCGCCAAAAACAGACAGAATAAACACAAGAAGAAGCACTTCGGTAACAAAAAACCAAGTAACCCTTATTTGTTGCCTTAAAAACGTAGAACACTCCACAAACAACAGTCCATTGATGAGGAACGCCTTAAAAGAAGCCTCATACATTTTAATAAAGTTCACAGACAGCAATTCGTTTAACAGGACAGGATTCTCGGTTTCACGGTCACACTGAGACGGAGGGACCTTGAAGCAACAGATATGGTTTACGTTACCATCCTCCTTACAAGTACACCTGATCAAACACATGGGCCGATAAGCGGGACACTTGATGAGACTCCTCTGATAAGGACGCCTTCCTGGATCTGAACACACTTGAATATTACACACTTCAAACTATCCGTTTGATTGTGAACAGACTGAAATGTAACAGTCCAACACAGTGTTCATGTGTGGGTGGACATTGATGTGTACCGGTTATATTTGTACATAGTATCTAGTTACATACACACTGTTCGGTTTTTATATGCTTTATTGACATTTTTGCGATCAGTGTTTCCTTAGACGGAATGACTTTAATGGTCTTAGCATTCTCCATGTTTAAGTGCATAACTTGAAACGCCATGTTGTAATAACATGTCGTAAATACAAGTGAGAATTTTTCTTTCATTCAATAAACAAAAGAAAAATGTTCATAAAGCAGGCGTGAAGGCAGCAAACAGTTTCGCCGACAAGTGCGATGCAGTGCCATGAATAAGTCTGAAGACCTTGGCTTGTAAAGCAAACGGCGAGGACTTTACTGCACAAGTGGTTCAGTAAAAATCAAAACATTGAAGGAGTCTCGTTTCATATGCAAATCGCTATTGATATGTGCATGCGAGACACACAGACGCTGCATATAGCTAACAGCAAACTGCAGTAACGAAACAAAATAACTTACATTTTACAGACGCTATATTTGCCGCACCGACAGAAACATGTAGGAGGAAAACTATAACTACAAAGGATAAAGATACGTCGAGCTTGAAGAAATAAAACTCGCTGGACAGATATGTAAGCATAAAATAATTTACGGCTTAAAGGGCTATAACATAGGCAAGGGTTTTTATGATATATTTTAAGGATCCAAGACATTTTATGACACCTCCGTTCCATAAGTTTGCTGAACTTAGAGCGCATGTGTTCGTGTCAGAGCAGACCACTTTTTATAGTGGCTATTGTAAGTTATTGTGAGCCTGCTTAGTATGCGGCGAGTCTCCGAGCGCAAAACTGATACAATGTAGACAGGTAAATAGGTAGACACAGACTCGACTGAGATAAATGGACACTGGCTAGCGGCAACAACGACCACGTCTACCAAAAATGCTCGTAAATTGAAACTGCAGTTGAATACACGCTCGTGATCGATCCATCAAATGCTTTTAAAATGCGGCTATAAAATGAAGAAGATCGAATGGGTAATAAAGCACGATTAATTTACTATTTCATGCTTTAACACGACTGAGAATGTGAATATGTTACATGAGCACAGAGCCCAACTAAAGTAAACTATTCACAGCGATATCCAAAGTCATTGGAAGGACCTAATGCCAGCTCCCTTTAATTCAATACGACCCAGGCGGAATTGATGTCCCATTATATGCAAGCCAGGCAACTTTGCCATGGCCAAAATTTCAATAGCCCAGAGCGATTGAGCTGGCCGGCACGTGTAACTTTTTGTGCAAAACTCCTTGGAATTCTTCGTAATAAAACTTCGGAAAAGGTTCTGGGTTGAATATCTTATTATGCAACATTTTAATAGGTTTCGGACTATTTCGAAGTTTTTTAGTGGTAAAATTATTATCGTGTTTAAAAAATTATAGCCGTCATCAATCATTTTTTGATCGCGTGTCGCTATGTTTGTGGTGTTAACTAATGAATTAGTTAAAGGATCAGTCAGTGACAGGTTAGGCGAAGCAGTGAATGAATCGAACGAACGATAGTTAATGTCGTAGTAGAAGCAACGTGCGGTCGCGTCGGCAACTTTCTACGCGACCTCGAAATGCTGCATTCACTTTCCTCACGACTCGACACCGGTTACGCAACGACACCGCGACCGACATATCGACGGAGCGAGCGCATTACTACTGCGGATGACCAGCCACCTCACTCAGCATTCACAACACACACTCTCGAACACTCTCCACTCGAGGCTCGAGCTCGACACCATCATTAACGAGCACCTGCTACCATCACCCCTCCTTAACTTCCAAACAAACATTCCATTACATCACAGCGCGTAACAAAAGCCCCAAAAAAACGTGGAACCACTTCACAATGAAGGGACCTGGAAGAGTTATAAAATAAGTTCGCAATTTATTCGAAGGGCAAATAAAAACGCCAGGTGCCATGCCTCTTGTGTCCAAGGTCAGCGTTTCCTAGAGTTGCATATAGGTATTCTTTTTATTCGTTGCATGTCCCTTCGCCGGGCCCGGCTAGCGTGTTTCAAACCAGTTTGATGCTGTTCTCCATTCCACTGGTAAGGCTGAGCGCCTATTACATCCAATTTTTATTTTTCTGTTTTAATGAAATCTATTTGTAATTAAACTACGCTTTACTATTTCGACAAGTATTTTAACGACATTTTAATTGTTCTTCGGAATTCAAATGAACCATACTCGACTCGTACATGAGAGTGTTACTTTTCTGCATAGTAAGTTATTGTACCCTCTATATTGACTACAAAACGAATTAAAAAAACGAGTTTCTTCATAGATGTTATAAAACGTGCTGTTGTAACATTTGATTATATTGAAAATAAAACGCTCAACGTTGGTAGGTGGGCGTGGAGCCTTAGTCCGTAGCCGGTAAAATTGGTGCCGCAATGGGAACAAAACAATAGACGGCCTGCGAATTTGGCTTTTTCTGAGAAGCCTTCGACAACTGCAAAGCGCGCCAGCAGGAAGTGGGGACGGACTAAGTTTATGTAACCTAATCACCTGCCGGGCTCGAGGCCAGGCTCGCTGATTCAGAAAAAACCAAGGCCACGCCAGGCAGAATGCGAGCTTGGTCCTAATATGTATCTAACCCTCCCCTGCCTTAGTGCGTTCCTATACAACAGGATGTTGCATAAGCTTCGTTGTTTTGTTATTCTTAATGCACAGTCCGCATCGCATTTTAGATTAGTTTTTTGTGTAGACGCGGGCGTATTCTTCTCATTACACCAAACACACGAAATTGAACGTTAATAAATAAAGCTGTAGAACTGTTTTTAAAGCAAACCCCATCTCGACAGTGGAAGGACTAAAATATTCACTTTGGAGTTAGTCGCGATGCTCAAAGTTTGCTGAGACCATCAAACTATTCTCATTCCCACGTCGCACGTCGCGGCTACATATCTGTGAGGTGCGCTTAATATCTTAAAAGTGTGAAAGTGCATCGTTTTTCATGTAACTTTCCCGATTACGGAGCGTCTTATTTTGCTCTTTTCAGAGATGCGAGTGATTCGGCGCCAAGGGAAGGAAACTTTTAGACTAAATGACCTGAATAGAAATTGAGTATGTGCTCGGTAAACTTAGGAACGTGTGTGGAAACGACCACTGGGATTAGAAATATTTTAGTTAGAAATGTTCTCAAAGTTCACCTAAGTGTTGAACTGTGTTACGTAAATGGAGTCGTGAACAAGTCCTTAAATCTGAGGATATTCGGTGTGTCATCAAAACTTGAGAGAACATTGAAGTAAACATGTGAAATGAGTTTTGACTCACGCATCCGTATGGGATCGTATGGCCGCGGTATCGTATAAAAAAAGCTTCGCCGGGGGAATTCCGTGGTGAGGTATTTTGTGGGTGAGCCGAAAAGGGCACCATCCCCTGTGCATGGGGCGCCGTTGCCGGGGCAACGCGCACTATCTTTGTATCAACGAACACGCTGTATGTACAACGCAATCTCATAATAGAAAATGGACTTGAATAGACAATGTATAATTGTGTTGCTGTTGACATTATTTGAATGATTCGGGGCTCGAGAGAGATTTATAGTCAGCTGCAAGTAATATTGTGAATTATTATTTAGGAGATACAAATTCTACAGGATGTGTTGTGGCCATGCCGGCGCTTTTTATTTATTCAAGTGTTTAGTTTAATGATACATTAAGTCACAGTTTTATGTCTAAGGTTATTTAAGGCGTCGTTAAACATAAAAGGCTTAATATACAATGCGTATCATTCTAATTTTGTTTCTTTATATTTTAAATAAAGAATGAAATAAGAATATCGAAGTTGTGTAGCAAATTAAGCATTTATACTGTTTATTATAACTGTGCTATAAATAAAGACTGTGTGTCGAATCAGCTGTTATTTACCGCAGTTGCATTGTATATGGATAATAGCAAAGAATACTTTGGCTTTCATTGTAGTTACATTCATTGAAAAATGTATTCTATTCATCCGTGAGTTTTGGAGTTAAAAATAAAAATATGTACTTAAATGAAAGTTAAAAAATATTACAACCAGTCAAATTCAATACTTTACCTATGGAATGTATCAAGCCAAAAACGATACGATATTTATGGATTTTGAATGTGAAACAGAAACATACATATCTATTTATTTATTAAAAAGTTAGAAAAAACCGAAAATACAGTATATCATCAAATCAAAGATTGAAATACGAATAATTTTGAATAACTTATTTTATTGAAAATTTATTTTTGTTTGAGGAAAAATCCCAATTAATTTCAGATAATTATAAAAGACCTTCTTGGTCCGTGGTCAGTTTGCTACCACATATATATTTTATTGTATTTTTTGTAGTCAACACACTATTATGCTCTTCTTATCGTAATAATATTAAATAAATGATAAAGAAACAAATCCACTGCGCTTTACAAAACAACTAATAACTAAATTACTCATCCTTTTTAATTTAACATCGAGAATTTATTAGAGTAAACTACAAACTCGCTAAAATTGTGCAAAAGGAAATTGCCCGCGGGAATTAATTAAAATTATTTTAATAGTTTTACTTTTTAAAAACATCTGTTGCAAAGGAACGTGGGTTAGCGTATCGCCAGACAAAATGATATTTACTAAAGGCTGCTTGCAGGTGCAAAATATATATAAATAACTATAAGTTCTTATATACTTCTTACTGCCTAGTGAGAGCTAAACGATCAAGCGATCGACACATTTATGACGTCAAGCGCTCTGATTGGCCTTCTCCAAGTTAATCAACCAATCAGGGGCCCGAACGCAGTTACGTTTCGATCACGTTAAGAGGTTTTCAAAATACATAACTCTAAAACTTAGAAGACGGAAGAACGTGCAGTTTTTACTAGACTGGTATATAAGATACTTTCTTAAAGTTATGTTGGTGGTTTTAACACGTATTTTTGGGTGTAAATCCAGTTGATCTTGGACTCTCTTTGTATGACCATACCCCACACTCAATGGTCAGATTATACCGGTAAACTTAGTAACCTCATGACTTGGAGTATTTGACTGTAATGTAATTTACATTTTACATACCCGAATATAATATAATGAATATACTTAATTTCCCATGTTAATGAGATTATTAAGACTAAAATAATGTGCTTACAACTATAGTATAATTGTAATTCTGCATTTTAATAGTTGTATCGCATATACATAAATGTTGGTACCAAAACCGCAAATGTATGATGTCCTTGTAGGAATCCCTAGTACTGAATACTGGGGGGATCAAGTTCAGAACATAGAAGTTTATGAAAATAATTTCGAAAAAGTTAAAAGAAAAAATAGAAAATTTGTTAAAAGAAATAGGAAACCACGTTCTAGACTTTAATAATCCAAACAAATGACTTTTTGTTGATACTTTGTACCATTCTAGCCTTTAAAGATTTTAGTAAAATTGTTCAATTCATTCATTCTGTCAGGCACCGTTACATTGCGCGTTCTTCAGACAGCATTGCAAGCTCTTGGAGTATGGGATTTTTGCACAAGACTCCCTGGACGATGCGGAAGTCTGCTAAGAAAGGAATTCTGTATATTCCACAACTAAGGACATTTTCTACTAAGAAGTTAGCAAAACTCGTCAAAATATAAATATGAAAAGGTAAACCCTTACAATACCTACATGATACATAGTTAACATTTCCATACCAAGTGTTCGCTCGAAGTTTTTACTAGCACCAATATCCCAGCCAACAAGCTTCAACAGTGAGTTTCATGTCGACATCTACAATTATAATGCGCTCGCGCTGTCGACCATAATATTTTTCAAAAGATCTCCATGAACCATGAATTATTTATTCCTCGCGTAGACACCATTACAATTATTTCTTTTCTACTTGAAGGAAACGACTTGTGAATAATAAGTATCGAAACATTTGAAATTGTAAAATGTAAGATAAGGTAGTCACGTCGAAATATATTTTTATTTCTTTTTGTCGTATTCGTTGTGTGTCAGTGTGTCTTTTTGTTTTATAATGCACCCAATTAGCAAGAAGGTCTTATGTTTTACAACCTGTGAATGTAAATAATTTTCGTGTTTATTTTAGTGAGGAAATAGCATTTTTATTTTTCTCGACATTTCTACTGTAATATATGAGCAAAGTAGGTACTTACAGTCGTAATTTTCTTTCGAGCGAAGCTATAAAATGTCATGTTTATTCATTACATTATTTTATAAGTACTTGCATTCATCTGCACTCCTGCGCACGGCTGACGAAAACAAAGATAAGTGACACAAACATGGCCGTCCATATTTAGCATGACAGAACCGTTAATTGCAACTTTAAAAGTTGACAAATTACTTGTTTGCTGTGCACTTTGCGCATCAAAAGATCAAAGTATTCGGCAAAGACTGGTCTCTTGAGGCACAAACAAAACAAAAAAGGTCCTTTCACGAGTGTGGTCGCGAAAGAGGTAAACGTAAACAGTGAGGTCAGCGACCTGGGTTCAACTTGACACATTTTTGGTCGGCCCCAATTGTACGGGAGCGCCGACCTGCGCCGCCGACTTGCGCAACGGGAAGCCGGTTGTGCCAATCGGCTTTGGGAATCGGAACCGAAATGGAACATGTTTCCTGTGATCTGTTTCGGATGAACCGGGATTAAGGGTCACTATCTCACACGCTTTTGCTCCTGTTATGCAAATATTTAATAGGTCTGGGAACTTTTGATTATAAGCGGTCGACAAATTCTCAGGATTTTGTAAAGAAAGTTTCTTTGTAATGTCCCAATTTATTATTAGCCTTTACATTTTTTTATGATACTCATTACCATTATTGAAGAAAGAAAAATAACAAGAAATTCATAAAACGAACATATGTACGTACGGTGAAAGATGAAAGTCAATAAAAATTTAACGAGGCCTGTACCGTACAACAAACAATAACAATTTTTTGGCAGGAAAATTTTACAATGTTTTCTTAAATCAATTCATTTATTGGTCACAATGTGATTCAAGTTGAGTGCTATACAAAAATATTTTTTATGATGAAAAGATATGGTCGCAATTCGTGTGTGTATGATTGTCAGTATTAAATGTCAATCACCTAAAATGTCTGACGAAATTGCGTGACGCAGTCAAGTGTTTACTTACATAAATTAATGAAGGTAAGAATGCGGTCTTACCACTGAGTCAACAAACTGATTTCAAAGTTTAGACTGATAATTTTAATTTAACATCATACATAATATATTTATTAATGTCAGATGTATGCGTTTAAATATACTAGGTATACCTAATACTCGAAAATCAAGTCCAAACTCTTATGTTCCTATGATTTTTTTGCTACTAATAACATTGAATAATGTATGTATATCTATGTCACGTTTCGAGACACGATAGTCGAACATGACTAAAGCGTTCGACAGGATACCAAGTCTATCTAAAAAGTACTAATTAAAACACACTTGGAAGTTATTAGACAAAGTATGGCCAAACTGTTTACACATCCGTTGTATAACACAAGGTTAGCTGTGAATGTTCCGGTGAACAACACCAGCAAAAACTAGACACGGAAGGGTTAGGAACGGTCGAATGTTTGTAAACGAAAGGAATCTATATCCTTTTGAAAAGATTCCGCTAATGTCGCGGGGGGATGCATGAAAAAATGCAGGTAAGGGCCCGAGCATCGACCCCGGGGTTTTTGGACGATGACGTCACTCCTATCTCAATAACACGAATGTGCACCAACCTTACGTCACGCGCACTTTGGCTTCTTTTTTATTTTATAACTCAGCAACTCTGTGGCTTTGCGGTTCCATATTCCATATCTCAGCATCACGACCGTGAGTCGCACTTTTGTTTCGAAATAAACGCAATAAAAAAATAAGTAGATACAGAAATAATCTAGAGGCATCACTGCCCATTCTGGTCTGGTCGGATGTCGAAATAAGGATAAGCATACAAAAAAAAAAAAAAAAATAAACAACACATTCGCGTTCTTGACAGTTCCCTAATATTCTGAGAATTCGACTGAGCACGCATGCGGATCCGACGGCAAAATTGATGTTTTTTTTTGCTTTTCCAATGTGTAACTATACAATTTGCACTAGCTAGAGGCCCGGTGTCGATGACCTTTCGCCAGCTGTTTGACTATCGTGGTTTACAAAGCAAGGTAAAGGCGGGTTACTAAGGAATCGTACGCAGTACCGGTATACGCTTTATACGAACCGTAACAAAAGAGCCGTGAATAATGACATCATTATTTTCTTATAATGAGAAGGTACCACAAACAATGGTAAACATGTTGCAAAGCACCTCACAGATTCGGTTGTTGAAGGAAATTCAGTTATTCCATTACGTTGCAGAAAATATTATACGTGATTAAAGAAAGACGTAAAAGTCGGCAAAGAGGTGTGTTAACAATGCCATTTGAATGTATGTATATTTCTTATTTAGAAGGTGTTTTGAATGGAATATTAAAGAGGGCCGAGGCATGGGTTTAATGTGTCGCTAGTATAGTGTATAGAAGCGTGGGTCATGAGGAAGCATAAATTTAGAGAAGCCGATAGCGGCACAGCTCCACAAACCCACAACAGCTGTAGACAAAACGCCACGCTCACCAACACATGCACGCACCCCTGCAACACGCACACTACGGCACGCCACTAAACACGTACACGTAACGTAAACACACGCAGGTTTATGTACACCAGATGCCCCTACCCCGAGCGAGACAGACATATTAATAAACATAATGTTAGAGGAGTGTGCACCGTTGAGGGAGTGAGGTTCGGTTTGAAGCAGACGTCTAATTAAATGTAGTTGAAGGTCGAAAAAATAAGAGGATGCATGATACATTATGTCAAGCACTCGAATGTATCAGATGTAAAAAAGAGTCGGACACAGCTGTAGCGACCGGTGACCGTGTGCATACGAACCGAATAGCAATACCTTAAGTAGCGCATGTTTCGTAGGAACGAGCTAATAGAAAAATAAACAGAGCCGGTTCGACCGAGGCCGTTGTTAATTAACATACAGATAGTTTAATAAAAGGCAGGAAACAGGCAGCGAGGGGAGTTAGCAATGAAGCGGTAAAAATAGAAGCGGGGGCGACAGAGACGCGCAGGAATCGATCCGACGAACAATGCGACGATGCATCGTTTCATGCCAATCAATATTAGATGCTTCTAGCGTGCAACAAATCCGAGTACACTACGCTTACTCTGATAATCGAAATAGTATCCTTTATCCTGTTCATATAGGTAGGTATTTATTTCCCATTGTATCTCAATTCTAAGCAGTTTCTTCTTATTCTGGTCGTTTTATTGCCAAACAAGTTTTATCGAATACTTTCCATTAATGTATTATGTTATTCATTATTTTCAATACTACGCAATATTTAATCTATAGTGCACAATGTCCTCGTTACTATTTATAGAGTATCTAAATTTAATAAATTTATTTACCTACTCGCAATTAATTTAATTCAGTCGCATGTGTTATTGGTCTCATAGACTTCAAAAACCTACATGTCGAGACGATGACTGAACAAGGAGATTTTTGAATTAAATATGTTTCAATTTTTAAAATCGAGCCGGTACTTAATCAGTTTTACATTTCGATGAAGGTCCTAAACGAGCAGCAGTAATGGTGCAAGCAAGTTAATTAACGAAATGAATCGATGGCGAGTGCGGAAGTGGTCGGGGACAGCCGTCCCGGTTATTTTAGCCACAGCGCACAACCGCCGCACACTTGCCGTAGGTCAGGCACAGGCATTCGAGCAAGCCCTAACTGCTGGGGGAAAATATAGGTCATACAACAACATGAGACGAACCGTGACGCGTTGTACGGGTTCGCTGCAAATTGGGAGTTTATCAGTCATGCGGCAATGTTGCGGCAGGTCTGGAGGTCATTCACTTTGATAAGGTTCACTGACGTAATTCAATTAGCTATAACATGTTCGCTGTTTGCATGAACTTTATTTGTGGGTGTGCATCGTCCAATTATGTTACTCGTTTGACTCATTTTGGTATAGTTTTAGACATTATGTTAACATTGAATCACGTTATGTGGTTTTAAATCGATTACAATATACAATAATTCTATATTCATATTTGCTGGTGGAATAAAATTGGTGTTACACTTTTATTCTTATTGCGATGCGATGACACGGTGTCTGGATTAAAGCTTTTTTTCAAACCGCGTTCACCGCAGTGGGAACACAGCAGGAGTCTCCCGCGAACTGTACACGAGCGCACTCAGGCAAAACCACGTCTAGACGCCTCCCTGTATACAAATGCTGCCACTATACCCAGAGCTGCAATATTCATTTACTTTCCTTTATTTAACAAGGTTGAATTAGCACCGGTCGGGCGTTGAGGATCAATTTACATTGGCCGTCTGATATTTATTACGAATGCGTTTGCAGCTTTAATTTGCTTTAAGCCCTGCAAATCGTGTATCGTGTCGGGTGGTCTTGGCTAAAATTTGCAGGCGTGTGTCACTTTTTACTACCAAACTCATATTCTCTGGCGAGTTTACTTTACGACGTCCTTTTAACATGTCGCGTCCGAGCTAGGTGTGAGTCAGGTCGTAGGTATTTAACCAACCCTTTGTTATGGTCGCTCACTGTAAACGACGAGTACAAAGGCAGTCGGGCGAGCCGCCCTTCAGCTGACTGAGACCTTGGCTTAATTTAGATGCGGTTCGTTGGACTCCCCGACGACACTCGATTTAGTTTAAATGTTGATTTGGACCTTTTAAAGCGATTGGCACAGGAATGCAACTTGAATGCAACACGCAATCTCGGATGGGCTTCGACTTTTTTTATATCTATTTCGAAAAAACAACGCTTAGGATACTTGAGGCATTTCGAATTCTCAACTCGGTTTTTTCGTAACCACAAGTATAAGGTCAGTGTCCGCTGTGGGACCTTGGCCGATTTTAAACGCAAGTTCGACGTTCGACGGCTGATCGGGCGCGTTTGCGTCGGCGGCGTGCGTTTTATAACTTTCCCCGGCTAGCGATAAAGTTCATGTTTGAACTTTGTTTCCTGATGCTCTGTGAGGTTTATAAATAGACGCGCATCTGCCAGATGGTAGGTGAAGACGGTCATAAAATGTTTATGGAAATATTTAAACAGAACTGGGCTCTGGAAATTGAAAATCCAGCAATTATAGCTCATGATTCAGTGGGGAGTGAAACGAACTGTAGCTTATGAGTACTTATTGTACGCTAATGGTTGTTTTCAATTAAAGGAGAAGCACGATTCTTTGTACTTGAGAGGACGACATCATTAACAGTGTCTGCTAAGAATGGTGTAAAAGAGATTCGTTCAACAATAGCAATAATAAACCCTTTTTTGTAGTTGCTCATCTATTTGTAAGCGTGCTTGGGATACTTGAAGTCTCGCCGGTAGACCTTGGCCGAATTTAGCCGGGGTCATCGCACTGCAGGTCGCTTTCTCCTCAGCCGCGCATGCGCGATGCAATCAGCGCTGTCTAGCTGAACTTGGTTCTATTGTGTACGACTTATGAGATAATAATTGTATGACATAATAACTATCTGTGTAGTGGAATGAAAGTTCTCACTTTTATCAAGAAAATTAGTTCCAGTGACTTGTATAGATTCTGAAATGTTTCGGAAGGGGGATACCAACTTGCCTTCAGATTCAGTGAAAGATGATATTGTCAAATTTCAAGAGGTCAATGCACCTTTGTATACGGGCCTGTTTTTAAAACACAATTTAAAACACTTATGTACCCATGAGAAAAAAAATCATTAACATTAACAAATTATTAAACCGATTTCTGTGAAATTTGGTACAGACATAGTTTGGAACTCGAGAAAGGATATAGGATAGTTCTTATACCAAAAATCTGCAGGAAGTCACTATTCCACGCAAACGGAGTCGCGGGTAAAAGCTTGTTCAAATATAAATTGCATAATAATAATAATACAATAATAGAAAACAATGTCGTCTAAATACAATTATACTAATGCAAATAATTCTAGCTAGGTTATGCGTCAGATTTGCATATCAAATGATCTAGATTTTATAGCCGTGAAATTAGGCTGAGGTCGACTGCCAACTATTTGCATATAATTTATAAATACGAAAGTTTACACTTAAGTTATGAATTCAACTCACCCCATTATTGTTTACGAGTTTAATATGAAAATTAACTTTTGTTCGTGACTTTATTAGGTATGTTGATATAAAGTCATCATCAACATTATCATCGGTAGAAATATCTTTAATACTGGTAATAATGGTCTTCCTAATTTAGGTTTATGAGGGCCTAAAACCTTCACTTTCACGCATTATTTGGTCCAATCGAAGTGACACGATTTCACAGAAAAGGGCGTTGGGTTTTGCCATGTGAATGACATTAAACCAAATCCACAATTCTCAAATCCCTAATCCCCAAATCGCCAGCAACGCACTCGTAACTTTCATTAGTAACTTCTTTATTAATCTGCTCGTCATGATGTTTAAGATTTTAAATGAATATCAAAATTATTCAAAACTCTAACACCCGGTTTCCGAAAGGCCGATCAATGTTAAAATCAATTTAATCTCTTGTCAAGTCATCTGATTGGTTGACTGAATTATCAACAACCAATCAGGTGACTTGACAAGAGATTTAACAGGAGATTAGTTAATTTTAGCGTTGACAAGCCTTTCAGAAACCGGGCGTAAAATAAGATTTAGAAATATTATATGTATATGTATATACAAATGTATTATAAAAAACACAGGAAAAGCCAGTAACACACTAGTCACACACTTCCCTCACCATTACATCCGTGATTGGGATCGATTGACGCATTCGGAATATTGATACAACCACCAACGATTGTGCGATCATAATCGAATACTCGAGAGAATATCGATATCTCGGTTATAATTATGTTTGCTTAGAAATCGAGATTGTTTCTCAAACAATAACTACCGCGATATTAGTGCTAGGATCTAAAAGTTACGTACCAGATGTCAAAAGCCAAAAATCATTTAATGCAATCAGACCCTTACAGGCACTTTTGAACGTCAAACAAAATTTTGAAGATATATAAGTATATAGTGTCAGTCTGTCGGTTAGTCCGGTCCGTGTCGGTATGGCTCAAAGTATCGATTATTTGTAATCGATAAAATTTTGCCGATGGGTTTTGTAACTGTTCTGACGTAGATCTATAAATCTAAATTAGAGTTGTTACTACAAAACAAACATTTAGAGACCTTAGTAAAAAATAAACACGGTCGGTAATTATAGTGTTTAACTATTTCCTGTATTTATTTTTGTAGTTGGAATAGTTGTGGCGATTTCATTGCAATCAATGACTTTTCGCGAATAGTGCGTCATACCTACTGATTGGATATTGGTGAAAATTGATAAACAGATTTGGTATAGCATTTTCGTTCTGGTACCGAAGGAGAAACCGTGGACAGAAGCTAGCTTACATACAGATAAATATAAAAAGAATATCTTTGTTATCATGTACATAATAAATTATGTATAGCAATAAAACCGGTACAAATTTATTGACACAATTATCTTTTGAAATAAAATTTAAAATAATAATTCTTACAGCATGGAAGTAATCAATCGTGGGCTTTTAATTAAATAATTAAGGTGTAGACCACAATTTATAGGAACGTTTGTAATAATTCGAAACAACGATTGCTAAGTTATAAATCAACCGGAAAACACTACGTCGGTGTAAACGAATTTTATTTGATGTACGATAAGCTAACTCGATTTTTAGATGAAAATCTGCAAATTTTATAGGTTATTTTTAACGTTACTAAAGCCTTTTTCCCTGTATCGTTAGGTTTATTTCTTTTAACGATATTCGGATTTATCGTCACAGTTTTGCTAGGTAGCTATTTCTAAATTTTCCAATGGTAATTTAACAAAATATCAAAAAAGGACTTTTGAATTTAGTGCTACCATTCCATATACATTTTGAACACAAAGCACCTACCTATGATCACAAGACCTGACTCACTGACCTCTATCAAAAGAATTATGAGAATAGACCTTTCAAATATTCAATAGAAATTCCCTGCAGTGTTATTCTGAAAATGGCACAAACTCACTTATAGTAAGTATAAGTATACAAAAAAAAATTATTTTAAAATAGCGCTGCAAAACTAATATAATCATAATATAATCAGACTATTGATTTAATTCTTCGAATTTTGAAATTGGAAAACCCAATGTGCACATTATACTTTTCCTGACTCTAGTACTACTGCCAAACTTTTAATACCACAGACTAGCGAGGATATTTTTATATTAAAAAAGAAAAACTTACATAAAAACTTCATCTGTTTTTTGTCACTAAGTTTCTCGTGGTTTCAAAGCAAGATGGTTTCGTCAACCTTGGATGCTGGCCTAAAAATGTCAACCTTATTTCTCGTTGCTAATGTTATTAAGCTATCCGGATAACGTCAGTTGCACAGAACCTATTGTTAGAATTTACAACATATTTTAACATGTTTCAGACGTATTGGATAAAATAAAAAAGATATAGTACGACGCAGTAATTTCTATGTAAGTGCGATGTCTTTTATAAACATAGATTTTCTCTTAATTCCTAAACAATTAGTTCTTAAACATTGATATGGTATTTAATTTTATATTGTCGTTCTCTTCCATACCAAAGATGCGGCATTCTTATATTATTCCTGAGTTTTATTCAGAGTCAAAATGAAATCTGTACTAAGCGTCCTATTCAAAATGGCGCCATTCACATTACGTCACATAATTTAAAACCGTTCAACAATCTAATTTAATATCAATTTGTAATACAAATAAACTCACCGGACATTAAAAGGGACTCAAAACGCTTCGCATCATAAATTGAGCATATATAATGCATACGTAATGTTAGCAAATAATGTTATAATGATTCCTTAATCTGCTATCCGTACTCACGCCCACCCGCCATGTTTGATTTTAAGTACAGATAGCAAACAAATTCAATCCATTTATCTGAGTTTACTTTGCGAAGTGGCCTAACCTTGGGACCAATGCAAACATAGAAACATCTCAATTATTTATGTATTAGGAAACTGCTTTTGTTTTGTGGTTATTATACGACTGTTGATGGCTGCTTTTGTCAGGCATTTTTCAATGGGGTGGGACTAGGTTGCGTGGCAAGCGCAATTATATAATATACTAGCTACTCTCGCGCGGTTTCACCCGCTGCTCGGTTACATTTGATAGTAGCGTGATGTTTTATAGTCTATAGCACTCAGGAACATTGTAGCTACCTTTCAGTGAAAGAATTTTGGCAATCCGACTAGCGGTTCCAAAGATTACCCTCTACATACAAACTTACAAATTTTACCTCTTTATAATATTAGTATTATACCGCGGCCTCGGCCTAGAGCAGAAGTCATGGGGGTTTTTAGTCAGAACGAGTCAGATTTTCCCTTTCACCTCGAGGGAAGTCATTTGATGACTTTCCTCTCACAAAGAAGGCATTTAAAATTATGAATTCATTCAATAGGTATACAATTACGGTACTTAAATCATAATAGTAGTACAATTTCTGAATAAAGATATTAAAAGTGTAAAATAGATATTACGGCTTCCTCGGACCTCATCGTGAAATAAAATTTTCTAAATAAACGATCAGACGAAAAGGTGTTTATTAGTTTTTTATTGTTTATTTAGTTTGGGTTTCTTCAGATTCAGATTACAATAGGCGATTAGATCTGTTCTTTGTTAGAAGCGTAGTTAGTTTCCAATTTGCGTCTTTACATTATTCATGAAATGTTGATGTTGCCTCGAATTAGTTTAATTGTTTCTAGTTTATATTAAACCTGGATTTATTTATCTTAATTTACGCCCAAATAATGCAATTATTGTACAGTGAAAAGTTGAATAGTTGTCGATTTATATTCAATTTTGTATTTCTTTTTTCAAAAAGCGCATTTAATTTTCTGTCTTACACAATTATATTGGTTAGTGTCGCCAAAACTCGAGAACGGCTGAACGGTTTTGCTTACTAAGTCTAAAAATATTCGTGGTAAGGTTTTAAAGGTCAGAAAACATGAATAAAATGTAAAACATATATTTTCTTTACTATACAAATCGTTCTATAAATGACATTACATATTTGGCAGAAATAAAACTATCGTTATTATAATTTCACATAAAGGTAAGTTACATAGAGATCGCTTAGCATCACCTAGACAAGAATATATTGTCTTTTGATAATGATAAAAACGAATTTGTCCCTAAGATTGTGAAAAAGTTATATTATACATATACCACAAATATTACCCTAATTGCAAAGTCAGTGTTTTATTAGATCTGTTTTGCATCTTTTAGATATCTGTACTTACATATATTTCGTTACACCATCAGCCTATAAATGCCCACTGATTAGCCAAGGCATCTCTTCACTCGGAGAAGGTTCAGGTAATCACCAAAATTGCTCAAGGTGGATTTGCGATTTCGAAGTTTATAAATTAGAAATTGCTAGTCCAAACTTAAAGAAGTTTTCCTTCAGGTGGTGCCTAAATAATCTTAAAAAGTACATATTATCACATTACATAAGTCACTTTATTAGCTGCCAACTTATCACGATTAAATAGGTTTCTCTGCCAACTGAACCACAGGATAATAGCCATTAAGAGAACTTCTTGAAAAAATAAGCAAAGTAATAAATTGAATACCATCAGATAAAATTGTTTCGAAATGTCAAGGTTTATTAAGAACTTGTTATTCATTGATGTGATACACCCATGGCTTTAAATGTTAATTCAATAATAAATATATTTCGTTTACTAGAATTTCTTTTTCTTTATACATATATGAATATAACACGTTTTTCGACAGTGGAGTCTAGCGAAAATGATTTTAGTAAAATCTTGCTTATACTTATTGCTTAAAAATTATATGTAAAAGCAGTCTATGTATAGTTTTTCAGTTATCCTATTTACTATTAAACACTAGACTAGGTATTAGTAAACACAATGAATAAATAAAATAACAAAAAAGCTTTTAAAACGAGGGCTAAAGAAATGGAACGCTTTCTAAAAAGGATTTTAAAAGGTTTTTAAAGAAAAAAAACAGAGGCATTGATCGTCATGTACCTAATGTTATTAAATCATTAGAATAGCGAGGGTTCTGGTGCTCATAACTCAAGTTAAATCTTACCTTGAGTACCTACCAGTCTATCTTATGTGTGTCTCATTTTTCTATTTTGTGGCATTTTCTATCAAGTTAATATTCAAAGTCTTTTAGATACTTTTATAAAAAAAATATCCGAATTTATTTTCCTTTTAAATAGAAAAATTAAATACTTCCCTTCCTTCACTCCATAATGATTATTTTAATCTACACAGAGTGATCAAACAATACAACTCTTTTTATTAATTAACGTGTTAATATTTGCTGTCTATGTTAATATAATACGACAATATAGCTGTTTTCCTTTGTTTTAAGTTTTAAATAGGTTAATTATAAATCAATTAATTCAAGGAAAACATCGCGATTCGAAATGTGATTTAAAATTTATATTAGTTTAAGTTTAAGTTGCAGACTGGCTGACGAACTATTTTATTCTAGTTCTTTATTTGAAATTTCAAAAGCATGTTTATGGTATGGTATGGAAGAAAAAAAATCAGTTTCTGACTATTACTTTGAGAATTGTGAACTTGTATGGAAAAGGCTTTAGCTTATCAGTGGGGCATTTTCTATCCTAACTTATCAGAAAAATATCAAGTATGTTCTTAAGATTTACCTACCAAGATATACTGCAAAAATACAACTAATTTATAAGAGTCTGCAAGACTAGACCATGTCTAAAAGTCTAAACGGCTAGTGAATATAAATACTCATATCTGATTGGAAGAATACAAGTTTACTAGACAAGCAAAAAATTCGAACTTCGTAAAGTTAATTAAAACTGTTCACGTGCATTTGAATGTGGATCTTATATTATTAAGTCCTATTATTATTCGAGTATCTAAGACTTCTTTAATATTGTAAAAAGTACTTGCATTGCTAGATGCATAAATGTGAGGAAGGCTAGAGAACAGATATGTATAAGAAAAATTGTGGGAGAGCCAAGCTTCGACACGAATGGGCCCGGCTCGACAGGAGTGATACCACGGCCTCATAAACCGTCGTGAAACAACCACAGCGTTGTGTTTGGCCGTGTGAGTGAAGTTACCAGAGGCCCTTATTCTTACTCTACATCCTTCCCTGAATGTCCGAAACCCTGATCCCGAAAAGGCCGGTAACGTATGCGTAACTTCGGTGCTGCGGGTGCCCATTGGCGGCACGGATTGCTTACCATCAGGTAATCCATACGCTTTTCAGCCGCTTAATCACAAAACAATAAGCAAGGATCGTGAAAGGTTCTTCTTCTTTCTGTACCTTTAATGCATTTATATTTATATTATGAAACATATCGATAATGCAAAACAGTCTAAGAAGTCTCTCAACATTTTAATTAGAAAAGTCTTTCGACATATTGATTTATTTATTACAGAGCAAACATGTATACATCGCATTGATATTCAGATACGGGGTAACATAAAGTAATACATATATATTTCATTATGTACTCCAAGTGTCCATGGTCGGCTGATCAAAGACTTGGCCACCGGAAACCAAGGAGGTTGGATGACGTCACACCATGTAGGTACATTAAGAACTATTAGATTTATTATTCTGTTCATACTCATCATTTATCATAGATTTAATAAATTAATCATTTTATATAGAAACGCGCTGCCATTTTGCGCAGTATGACATGTAATGCCAGCGTGGGCGTTTAAGATTGTTTTTATAATATTATCAATATATTTCGTTGAAGATATGTATATTCACGTTGCTATATTAAACTTTTAAACAGCTTCTGCCTTCTTCTCTTGTGGCACCAGGTTGAAGTTGACTGCACGGTTGGCGCGGTGGCTGGAAGACTGGCTGCCGTGCAACGTGTCGGTTGATCGTCGGGAACAACTCTTTGTGTGATTCACAGATTTTTCCTACGGTTTTGGGTGTGATGTGAAATCGTGTGTTTGTAAACGCACCCAAAGTAACTACAGGAGGCAACCCTAGCGTAGGGCGCTTAGTTGGGGTTGCCGGGTAAGCGCAATGAAGCATCACGACCTAAGCCCATAGCAGGAAAAAGAACGGGGGTGTTTTAAGTCAGTAAGAGTCTGACACTGCCTCCCGCCCGACCCTAGGCGGAAGAAGTCATTTCATGATTTTCCCCTCACAAAAAAACCCTAGTGTAGAGCAATGTTAAAACTGGTAGCTGTTGTTTTATTCTAGAATATTACAATCAAGTATAATCTATTTCTACGCCAAAACAAGAAGGTGGATCTCTGAACTTGACTACATACATATTATAAGGAATATTGATTTCAGTAGAGAAAATAAGCTGTTATTTCGCTATCTAAATATTAATTAACGATCCTTTCAGACGTCCGATCTTATAATTAAGAGCATCTCAGCCAGTCTAGAAGTCTAGACTGTTCAGGTTATTTAGCGCTGGGAATTAATTAGCATAAATTATAAGAAAATAAATGCACCAGCTAATTACGGGAGAAAGATACCTTATGTTTAAGTTTTTATATAAAAATACTTTCATTATCGAAACAAGCTACGCTTTGTATAAAAATCATTGATCTTTTTATTAAAGTGCACCGGATTATTATCCAGGATGAACGCATGTTTGTTGGTACACAACTCGGAAATTGCTGAGCAATTATAGACGGTATAAATCATAATACATAGCACACAACACAACTTTAATGTCCATCATCATAATATATTTACCACATACTTAGACGTTGTGTTAATGAATTATTAATATTATTTTCGTAAATAGTCCAACGTTTTTAAACTTTTGACATTAATCAATATTTAATTATTCATTAATAAACGTTAAAGGAGTAATAACCTCTCTATTGTGACTAATAAAATTGCTAAATACAGTGAGTTGTAACTAGGAGTCTTTTTACTAAAAATACTTGAATTCGAATCTCTAAGAAATTGGTTATACACGCTACAAAGCAGATACATAGTTGAATGAAAATGGCGTCGCGTCGTGGCCATAGACAACACTTATGTATCCTTATTATTTATGAGCAGATGCAGATAAAACAATATTACAATAGACATGTTAAACACGTCCCACAAATGTAAATGCATCAATAATCAGACATTATTGAGTCCGACGGTTTTTTATAAATAAACCAAGCAGTAAGTACCTACAAGAATTACGTTGTCTGCTTATGAAACAAAATTATGCTCACCTTCATTACGAATTCGTACTAGGAGCCCAGTAAGCCTCTAGAGTTAGCGCATAATGCCGTCCGCCACCCAATCAGCTTTAATTGAGTTTTACAACGGACCTTTATTTTTTAATCAAGAAAATTCTTACATCGCTAATTACTCAATTCATTGCTCGCACAAAAGGCTCCGTGTCTCATAAATTGCCACAATTCCTTCAATTAGAGATCGACGGATAGCGCCCGCGTATAATTTATATAAGAACAGCGACAGAGCATTAATCACAATAAGGTCGTTGCAATATAGTGATGAGATCATTTCGCCGAGCGATAAAATTGACAGGATCTTAAGATGGAGGGTCAAGACCGAATAAAGGACTAAGGAACGAGACAAAGTTAAATTAGATTCGCATAAATCGTGAGGTGCGTGCGTGACTCAATGCAAGATATTTATAAATCAATAAATTTATCTCGCGACAGAATTAGATGCATGTTGGAATATAAGTCGCTCTTCTAGCTAAACAGTTTTATGAACATTTCTTAACATGCTACCGATGGGTAGTGCAGTCGTTTCGAATGATGGAAATAATTGCAATTTAAATACAAAGAAAGCAGCCATTCAGCTCACGGGTGATTGGAGCCAAGACCTAAGGGAGGGCAAGCAGACAGGATGGCTCATTAAGTTATCGATATTATTAACCAAGTATAGCAATGTGAACATTATTGAACAAGCCACAGACTAATTATAATGTACCGGGTTCGTTGGATAGTGATTAAATTTAACAATGATTAATTAGCTCATCATGTTGTTAATGTTATCATGATCGTCAGTAATGGGTCGTTCGTGGTTAGCTTTTAGGTTAATGGCGAATTAAATTTTTTCATCTTAGTGTTGCTACCTAATAGCTTGTCTATGGTTTGAATGTCAATAGAGCATTCGTGTAGTACCTTAGAGATACCATTATAATATATGACATTGTTTTTTATGTACCTATTGAGTGAAACATTTTATTGTGAAAGTGTAGTAAATATACCTATATAGTTAAAGGCAGAAAGTAATTAATGTTAATAAAACACAACGACCGTTGACTCCGTGCTAAAAGTCAGGCAAACTACCTTGACTTTTAACTCGAGCGCAACCAATGATAAACATATTAATATGCACACAAGCCTAGACACCGTTTTAGCACACGAGTTTTGTAATAGCGAGGTATTTAATCTGTGGCAAGTTTCTTTACTTGTTTGACATTTGACATTCGCGCCAAATTATGATACTCACCTACCAACAAATTTTTGTGTGAAATATTATTCGAAATTTATATTAGCATTCTAGAGAAACTACAAAATAAGCAAAATAGGTAAGCTTTGATTCATGTTGGTGTAATAACGTTTTTTATTTTTTGCTCAAAAGTAGGTAAATTGACTATAAGTACGAGTATTTTGCGGCGACACTGATTAGGTATCAAACTGTACATTGACTCGCGATGACATTTCCAAATGGTAACTAAAAGTAAAAAATTCACACGCAATTTGCATTTACATTGTGTAGAAGTTCGGACTGGTAATATAGCAACAAAACAATGGAATAGTTTCATTAAAATTCTTATGTGACCACTCCGGTTTTTGGCATAGAAATATTTTACATTTAGAAAAATATATTTGAACTCTTTGGCCAGTTAGACGTCCTTGCCAAGGAATATTTACTTGGTTTGAATATTTTAAAAATGGAATGAAATTGTCTATGTCATCATTTGTGTATTTCTAATACCAAATTTTTGCTTCATCACTGTTCTTGAACGCTTGCCAAAAGTTCTTGATTCCTAAAATGGCAATTTATAACCGAAATCATTATTTTCAATTGAATGAACGAGTCTTTTAACGGCTGTGTTGCACGTGGCGTTCCCAGAGCGATTTATTGATTAAAACACGACATGCCATGTTTGGTGGTGGAGCTAATCAATATAGGGGTGGGCACGATGGGTGCAGTTCCGTTGGGATCTACATTTATTAAATTATTTATGTCCAGTCGTTGCTAAGGCGAAATATTTAGTTCATATAGTCGTTAGTAAGAGTCTGGGTAAATCCCTCTCGTACTAAACTAGGCGAGAGAAGTCATTTGACGTTGTCCCTCTCAAAGCTGGAATATCTATTAAACCTTAAATCCAAAATAAATTAAAAAAAACATCTAGAAACAAAAATACTATAAAATAATAAAAAATAAGTTATTGATAAAAGAGGTTCATAAATGATGAACCTCTACACGAAGTAAAGCATAAGAGAAACTGATTTTGAATTTAATATTATAAAATTAATAATAATCTCTAAGCCATTTAAAAACATTAATAGGAAATTAATGCCATTCATCAATCATAATATTATCTTAGGCAAAGTACTGAGTAAGCTTTTAACAATAAGTTATAATAATTTACTTGGAAAGTTTTATTTATTTTTATGGTCGAATGCATTAGCAATTAATTAACTTGGTAGGTAGGTAATAGGTACATAACAGTGACGGCTAAATCTTAATAATGGATTAACATTTATTTCCGCCATTTTTGTTAGTAACTAGACTTTTGACCTTGCTTCGCTCGGGTATCGAACAACTCTATAACGACGAAAGAGTGTCTCAATCTTACTAAACTTGTCATTTTACTAATTCACCTTCATTTACTAACTACTATTTACTACTATTTTACTAATTCACCCTTCATTTTACTAAACTTGTCATTTTTATAAGAACAATCTCCTGATAATAACAAATAAAACACAGAAACACAAGCGAAATCGGTTCAGCCTTTCTTGAGATTTGAGCTTTGGAGCAGAAACATATTTAGTGATTAATTTTTATATTGAAATACAATTATTACAGAATAATGCATCAGCCTTGTGTTACTGGTTGATATTTCGATTGTCATTACTGCTCCCGCGGGTACGAACCTATGAGCCAACTGAAAGACTAACAGAAACCAGGTCGCAGCAGATACTGTCTAATCATCAACTTTAGGCTTAGGTTTAGCCAGAACCTTATATGTTCAGGATGCACTAAGTCCATCACCACCCTAAGACTCAATATGTCTATGAGCTATCACGGGCTGACGAATTAAATAAATGCATAGGTACTTACTAACACTCGTATAAAACAAATTTACAATCCATTTGAATTTCAATCGTAATTAATGTTTCATGTTGTTCGATATTTGAATAGTTATTTTCTTTTATTTACAAAAGCGCGCTATTTATTTTGTGCCAGTACGATAGGCCCTCGTGAAATAGGTAGTTTGATACAAAAAGGCTATCGTTATCGTATTCTGCCAAAGAGCGTAAAAAGTAAAATAAACAGGTTGGAGTCAAAACAAGATTATAAGATTTGGGAGGATCACTCCTCGATTCGTTGTCCCTTCGTGGTCAGCACATAAAATTCCTAAGTACTTCACGTCTTTTGTTTTTTATTATTATTTTAACGATTCAATGTCGTTCCGGGCGTAAGACAGATTCCATAGGTTCCAACATCATGAATCTTGTTAAGATTTTTCACATATTTTTATTTTGTGCTCGCCCATGTTTTAACTAAGAGGTAATTTGCAGGTTTTTGAATTAAAAGATTATTGATACCCTACATACCTATCCGAATCAGAAAATTATTAAGTTTCATTTTAAGTATGACAACGCCATCTACCGGCGTTTGGTAGCATTAAAATGAAAAAGTGCGAAACCGTACCTACGTAGCTCGGAACAAGTGAGTTATTTAAATAATATCTTTTTTACAATAGCGAGAAATAATTTATTTTAATACTTTTTATAACAGCAACTTGAATAAACAACTGTTAAATTCTAGTTAACTTAGTAGAAAGGAATTACTTAACAATTGGTAAAATTAATTAATCTATAATGTAGCTAGATAAAAAAAAATTAAATAAATGCATTGTTATGTTATTGTTTTTAGTGATGTTAGTTGCGCCACAACACACAAGCACCGTGCACAAGACCAAGGCTCGAAGCTACTGTTGTGTTGTATGTTGTGTCACGACGACTGCGGCGTGGCGTCGAACGAACTCGAGTGCTCAGTCAAGAACGTTCGTTAACCGCGCGCGTCACCCGTTCCATGTACCAGTGCCCCCATCTAGCGGTCAATGTCGGCATGACGTAGCGATACGACCGAGTTCTACTGTTTTATGAGAGATGGCGCTAGTAGTATGTTTTCACAATAAATATTGTGTTGTTTTTGTAATCTCTCTTTAGGTGCATGAAGTAAGACTTTTTTAGTATAAATCATACTATGTTTTATATACTATATAACTCTACTTTCGAAACGTGTAATTAGAAATATACAGTTCTTCCTATAAAAAAACTCAGATTGACAAAGCATTGGTTTAGTTATTAATTGTGTAATAACTTTAATAAATTAAGTTAGGTATTTCGAAATTAATCATTCAATTTCAACAAGAGAATTTAATTCGCAGACATTTACTGAATGCACTTGCATTTGAAAGTGCGAAACTTCGCTTCATTCATAATTCGACACACCTGTCACCAAGACGATGGAGATTCGCTATCGTGTCTTGTCTAATAATACTTTCGCCTAGGTATGAAGTCCAAACAAGCGGGTACAATTACAACGCAATGAGTTTGGCAAATGGTCGCTCCGGCAACATAGTGTAACGACTTAGTTGGCGGCAGCTTAGAATTAGCACTGCTGAAAGTGATCTCATCAGTTCACCTGCCATTACTCATTGGTTGGTGGCAATCATGCTCCGTGTTGCTCACACGTCCAACTGAAATAGATGTTTGAATGCGTTAACAAACAAATGGATCTATTTTCTTTATCGTTTTTGCATTCATGTTCATTGAGTCTTTGGTTATGTTTAACATGTTTTGTGACCAATTTAGTTAGGGCTCGATTACTTGCTTATCAATTTGTCATTCATTTCTTTTTGCAAACATTTATATTTACTGTGTGATTGTGCAATGGGTAAACTGCTCGGTGAGATCAAACATTTGATATTGTTTAGCTAATTGTCATGTGCAGAGCTAAAAGCAAACGAACTTTTTGACAAAGGCTTTTTTGAAATGAAGTTACAAAACTAACTATTATTTTCATAACAAACCAAGCTAGCATTGTTATTGCATCAAGTGTTTTTAATGACAAAATTGAATACTTACCTACCTATGTACCCTACACAATAACTTTTTGTAGAGTTGCAACACCAGTTTTAGTAATGACACTGTCATTACTGTCATTAGCTGTCACAGTAGAGAGGGACCGCGAAATACGTTGATAGCTGTGACAAAATTTAAATGAGGGCATTTTGCGGTGACGTCATGCAGCCAGTTAAATCATGTAGTACCTAGGTACTTAGATTCCCTTTATAGTCGTATCGGTCGCGGTGGTCAGCGTGTGAGGTATCGTGATAAGGTACCCGATCACGATCAAGTTAAAATTCCCTCGACTCTGATTGGTCTTAGGTACGTAATTTTAAAAGTTAATGTTACAAAATCTACCATGTACACAGCGAATTAGCTTTTAATTAAATTCAATGAGCTCTTGGCGGTTCGTCTTAAACGAATTCCGCTTTTCGGTCGTGTTTAATGGATCGAGTCAATTTAATTTTTGTTTGGAAGGCCTAATGGTACTCAATCATCACTAATCACTAGTTCAATGACTTTGGTCACGGCATTTGGTCGAGCCAAGTCCAAACAACTAATTCGGTCAAGTGTATACTTACCTTAAGCGAAGGCAAGTAATTCATGTTGAAATTATAATTAAAGTATAGCGTGACATTGTGATGAGGTTTCGAGATAAGGTCAGTCCACAATAGAGGGCGCGTCTGCTGCAACTATTGTGTCGCATTATACCGCGCCCTCTGGCGGCGCGACGACGCGTGACCGCCAAACAATGAGTCCTGTAGCAATTAGTCACCTTTTGTAATTATGTGCGATTATATTTAGTTTCGAAGTATTAACGTTGGTATAGGTTATGGTAAAACTTAGTCATGTTTTCATCAATGAAATAAATGGCAAAGCGGGACTAAATAGCAATGTAGAAAACGCAGACGACGAAACTTGTCTTCCTCAGAAATTACGCAAAATATAATTGTCCGTCAATTTGTTTCAGTAAATTACAAAATTACGTATGCAGCAATTGCAGTAGGTACCTAAGTGCAATTGGAAAGTAATATCAACGGAGTTAGCAGATGCCTAGTTTAAATAAGAGGGCGTATCTAGTGGCTAACCACGACACTTTCTACTACGATTTCACTGCGTTTTGCGGCTTACTATGAGACCCAAGTATAGCCATTTTTAACTATGCAACGCGGGTTACTCTTCTTTGTTATTGAGTCGACTATATTCTTGTAATGAGGTGGTGTTATATCGTTATTCATATTTATTACTGTGGTTCTACCATCACAAGCATCGTTACTATCGAATGCTGGTTCAGAAGTCACATGAAACATTTTCTTTCACACTTCTTCAATTTGCTTACCTTCCTTTGTTTCAGTTACTTGCTTAGGGAAACCAACATCAAAATGCATACCTGTAACAAAAAAATAAATAAGTTTTATAACGCTGTCTGGTTTGGATGTATCATTTTTTGGAATACTGTGATCTTCTTTGTCCCAAAGAACTTCTACGGCAACCAAAGGAGTACTTAAGCCATAACCAAAGTATAGTCAGCTACACGTACTGTGGAATCCAGCTCCGCAACAATAGTGTCCCTCAGAGAGTAACTGCAGAGTGGCTGCACATAGCTCAATGATTCCCAAAGGGGGATTATTATAGCACTCTGGAATTGATTCTCCAGAATAGAATAGAAGTAAACAGTTCCTCCGAGAGCGCTATTGTGCTCTGCCCTAACAATGGTTTGTGAGCTCCGAAGGACTTTTACTTCTTTTTGCGGTGTTTGCGACAATTTATGTTTATGACGAATATTTTTGAGAATATAAAGGTAGAAATTTTAGTTCGAACTGGACTTTGAGTTTGCTGGGACTCTTTATCGCGCGATGAACATGCAATCCTTTCAGCTCTTTGTGACGGTGACAGCTCAGAATATATTTATACAAACAACATCCATTGAAATGGAATTATTTCCGCGGATTATCTTGCTTTTTATTTGACTTCTTTACGGTCTGCTTTCATCGGTTTTTGAGCACGTTTCGGTGGGCGATGAAACTGATTTAAAATGATAAAGAATTTTCTTTATTATAAGCTTTTGCGACTAAATGATTTATTTTGTAGAATTAAATCAGGTCTGTAATGTTGTAAATATTCTTGTAGAGAGTGTCTATATTCAGCGAGTCGTAAAAATTGGTATAAATTAACTTAAACAAGTGAAAATATTTGTAGGTTTTCAATTCGCACTAGCAGATATTGGCAATCAATCAGGAATGTAAACCGGTGATTGATTGGTAGACCACGGTTGTATGGGCGACGGCGATTGATCGATGGTAGTTGGACACGTACTAAATAAAACTGCTACTCAACATTTCCATATTTTGATTTAGGTAGTGCCACTAAATCAGGACTTAAAATATTCCGCAGAAATGATTGCAAAATAATTTATAGCCGATTGCTCCGTTGGTATAAGTGCAAGCGCTACTACGCTATGAACCAATGGATTTGAATTTTATAACTTCAGATTTGATTGGCCAGGTAGATCAGTGCCTGGTTTAAAAATATAATGAAGATTCATCAGTTTTATTTAGATTTATGTCGATATTGTCAAAAATATTGATATTTTATCCGCATCGAAATGAAGAAAAATGCATTTAAAAGTTACAATTTTTACAATTATGGCTTTGAAAATCAAGGTCTGGGCTTACCCAGACCTTGGGCAGGCTACCTCACTTAAAAATTTATACACTGTAATTTCAAAATTCCGATCTAGAGAAAAGTTGAGAAATGACGTAGCTATTTGTGTCTGTAGATATTTAAAAAATATCCCAAAACGCTTTCCGACCTTCAACAACAGGACATTTCGACCATTCATAAATCTTTTTCAATACATAATCGTATCAAAGTTTCCAAGAATCAGAGGCATTTCAAGGGGAGTCGAACATGCAAATAATTGTTTTGATTTTATAAACAACGCCAGTACGTAGTTTTTGCGGCAAGAACGTTTAATTCAATGGGCTGGAGGTCACAACTGAATATGATAATTGTATCTATCACTCGGAAGCCTCTGGAACGGGAAACATTTTATATTTTATACCTATTTTTAGAATTTAAAAGTTGTGTTAAAGAAATGGTTGGTGACGTGCAAATCGCAGCTAGTTGAAATTGACAGTATTAGGATGATTGGGATTCATTGATAGAATTTGGGTAGAGAGAAGAATTATTATACGGAAAAGTTAAGAGTTCTGGAAGCGTTTTTCGATGAATGTGGACAGACAGACAGAACAACATAGAAAAGTAAGCACTAAGTAAGCCATCGTCCATGAAAAACTGATTTCGATTGCCAAGTACGTGGCGAAATGCGAACCTTAAGATGTTACACAAAAATCGTTAAGTTATCCAACAACGCGCTACTCAGTTACAAACAAGAAAGTGCATACTAATGGCAAACACGTGTACCGTAGACTGAAGCCAAAGAAATGCAACAAGCTCTCAACATAGTGCATGATATAGAAAGTCATGTTTTAAAAGATGAAGTACAAAAGTTATTCGCTAATCATGGGATAAAACGCCAAACGAAAGAACAAACAAACAAAACAGAAACGGCAGCAGATAACAATAATACAAGAGCCACAATAGCAATAAAGGATTGCCTTCAAAAAGTCCAAATAGCTTGAGAAGGAAACCAACCAGTAATGGTTACTGACTTTTATAGTAGTCAATTTACCGCTACCAAGGTTCAAGGTACCAGAGCCCTTCAAATTGGACCAACCTCGATTACCCATGGTCGTTAGTTAGCTCTCTTCTTTTATAGTCCCTCAAATTGCCATTATATATAATAATACAGTCTTAACATCATTAGTTATTTGAACGATTTAATTGACCATTTAAATTTGAATTAGAAAGTTAATGATGCTTTATAACAATGTCTGGTGGTTTTCTGGAAAATGTTTTCCGTGATATATTGGAGGTTAGGTTGGAACCTTCTAGGACTGGTTATAATTTTATCATAGGAGTGAGGTTATTTCTTGTGCCCTACTCTCAATTCGTGCGAATTCGTCAACTTACTTTACTATTGTGATTATCCTAAAATAATAAAAGGTAGGCTGATGATTCAACTTTATGCCTACAAATTCTAAATACGAACTAACATTTTTTCTATCAAAGAGTCCAATTTTTTCAGCAAACAACTGCTTTTCATCGTTGAATTACGTGATTACGTCACCTGCATCATGATCGTTCTGTGTTGGCTGCAAGCGGTCTGCTCGCCCTTGAATACGGATGAGCATTCAACTGCTCATATGTTATGTATGCACACTGCAATCGCCCTCGCTTCGACCTATCTTGTCTTCGTCGATCTCGATTTACTTATTTTGTAATTTAATTGCAAACGTACCTTGTATCAACGCATTCAATTCTTTTTATTCTTCTAATTCGATATTTGAATTTTATTGATTCTAGAAATCGATTGAGTTTATGGTTTTCCAATGTTTAATAGTTAGACGTTTTGTTCTGGCGGGAAACATGATTTTGTAGCAAAAATGTTTACAGATTACACAAAATAAATATTCTTTTTTAAAAATAAAATACCTTTAAGTTGAAATAAGAAATATAAAATCGTTAGCTTTAAATTGAGTTAGGATTTCATTTTTGAAGCAATAAAACCTAAATCTGATTTTTATATAAAGATAATTTGGCTACAAAATATTCTTGTTTTCGAACACAATTATTCTGGTTTAACCACGCTTTAATTATTCCGTTGTGTCTTGTGCAATATTTAATAATGGTGGTTGTTTGAAATTAATTATTCCCACGTCAATATTCTGTTCAGAAAATTTTGTGACGAATATTGTTTTTCAATGGACTTCATCCACGTCACTCGTTTGCTTTTTGAGAGTCATCAATGTCAGATATTCATAATATTCTCTTTTTGAATATCAATGTGGATTCAAAGTGCGTTGTGTAACGTTTTTTTTTAAAGAACCGTTGTGTGTTCCCTACTTTATTTTTTTGCCGTTCTTTTTTTAAATGAGAATTCGATATTCGGAAATAAGTTTTTAATATAGTAAAGAATACAGCCGAGAATCAGAGACTGAATTCAATGCTGATGAGAGATTTATAGGGATACCATTTATTTGAATTTGCAGTGGTGATTAAAAACTTGGGAATGGCGCTCTGCTCTGATAAATTAAATGGCGCGTTGTTCTGGTAGATATATCTACCCTTAATTAAAATATCGTGTATCGAACAAAAAAGGGTATAAGTAACCCGCTCGTTATGTTGAGAGACAGTTCCATTAGTCACAATTAGACCCTATATACCTATTTATATAAATAACTGATAACAAAGAGCTTCGAATTTGATATCCACCATCCGCCTACAACAATTACCAAGTCTAGACTTCAGACAAATATATATCTTATGTACATATATTTATAGTGCTTTTATCAATGTCATTATTTCTGTACGGTACCTGGATATTGCTAACCTTAACTTCGACCCCGGTCCCGGTACGCGGGAGAAGATAAAAGTTTTAGGATTATGATTTCTATTTTCATCGCGTTTAGGTGCCATTTCGATTGTTAACTGAATTTATTTAGATAGAGATTGTGCTAGATAGATAGATTTATATTTTTGTGGTAAAAAGTTGAAGGTGTCTTTTACTTAGGGTTTACAAGTCGAGTGTGAATATAACGATAGCGCGATATTCAAGTTAGACTTTTGTGTCTTGCAGATTTTAATTGATAGCATTGAGATCATTACTTACTTACTTATTTTAAGCTACATGTATTTCCTTATGTTTCCATAATGGCGAACTTGCCTATTGTCATTAAAAAACATAAATACGACTTAGTATTAGGTACAGTGATCCCGCGAAATCTGACCTGTCTATGGTTAATTGAATGTTTTAAAGTATCTTATATTTGGAACTAAATGAGTGAAAAATTATTTCTATGAGAAATATGTGTTTCTAATATCCACGAGGCCATTTTAGTGCAGCTGCTCAACTATTCCAGGCCGTGGCCTAAGGCGGAAGTAATTCGAGTAGCCAATGACCAACGAAGCCATCTAACTCACTCTATTTACTACAACACTATCGATAGTAAAATACAAGCTATTGTATGCTTTATTACAGTACAATGTATATTATAATCGCATGTGTTAGATAATCGATCACTCGTCAAAATGATATAAAAAAAATGAATTCCTAATATGAAATTTTGAATTTAATCATTTTTTTATTATTTGTTGTTCTATTACATAAATTTAAACTTGGAAATCCTTTATTTTCCTTATAGTTTTGTAGATAAGGTTGATTTTTGTTAAGAAAATAAACATTGCCAACTCATCGTAGGAAGCGTTTTGAAACGAAAAATACGTTGAGAAACGATTATTTGAAAAAATACGTCGAGAAACGAGAAAGATAAATTTTTGGATATTAAATGTAAAATTGATGTCTAATGCCTAGTATAATAAGCATGAAAAAATAACTTTGGAACTATAGACCAAAACCCTAAATGAATTTCGAAACGGGAAAGTTGATATCAATTTCGTATTTGAAACATAAAACAAAGGTTCGAGATTTAATTACAAGAGCCAGTAACAAAAGGATTTATGTACAACGTACGGTAAATTTGGCGAACGGTATATAAACCGGGTTACGACCGGGTCACCGGCTAGCTGTCCCGGAACGGCATACTGACCCGTATAGACGAATAACAGGAAAACCGTATTGAAATACATTAAATTGAGCAACAAAAATTTTGCATGTAACTTTTGGTTTTTTTTTTCTCCCAGGAGGTGTAAGAAAAACGACAAAGCGTCACCTTCTGCAAACATTAAGTATATACTTTTTTTTGAAGGGGAAAATCATCGAATCTCTCTTCGCGCTCATGGTGAGGCGAGAGGGAGTGTCAGTCCCTGACTAAGATCCACCCCGCATGGTAACCATACACATTTAAGGAGGAGGCATACTTACGTGTCGTGACGAGCCAGAGACATGTAGTAGTAGTATAGTTTTATACATATGACCGCACGCGACACGGCAAGACACGACACAAATGCATGTCTCCAGCTGTATTAAAATATATGAAACCGATATGTTCTTTCCTTCTATACATTTATGAGACTCTTCTCACGAGGGGAATGGTTATAGGCCTGATGATGTGACCGGTACTTCATTAGGCCTATAACCATCCCCTTCGTCTTATGTACTTTCTAAGTTCATTAAGCACTTTAGGCTGATATTGTGATGCGTGATCATGCGTGATGTAATATGTTACTGATACGTCACAATATGTAACGACTCCTAAGTATGTTTTCGCCTTAGCCTCTTCGAGGATCGGGCCACCGGCTCCGGCGCACACGATGAAGCAACGCAATCGATCTTGTCAAAAATAAATAAGATGCATTTACAAAAATTTTTTAAAAAGTTTTTCATTGTTTTTAGTACTTATTTGTGCAACTGACATGTTCACAGTAAGCGGTTAATACTTGCTTCAATTTTCTTTAAAACAAATTCAATTTTCCAGTTGAAAGCGCTAACCACGCCAAGTATACAACAAACCTTATGAGTCGTATCCTGTCTATGCCCTGAGTCTATCATTTAAAGTTTTCTAATCCTTTGCAAAATGCAACAGAACTAGAAAAAATGTCATTTAATGACATAATCTCATACCAAATAGACACGTAAGATGACCTACACATTTTTTACGAAACAGGTCAATCTTATTATAAAACTTAATAAGTAATGAATGGACGACCCGAAATAAAATAAAGCCGAAATACACTGAGTACCTACTTAAGTAGGTACTTTACTTAAGTAAAGTTTCCTAAAAGTGGTCGATATGATAAAGGCGAGTACACACGTGTACGCTGGAACTGGGGCACGGAGGGAGGCTGGGCGTTCCAATTCGCAGGGTCATACCGCGACCTACCCCACGCGACCTGCTTGTTGCTGGCACGTTTAGGTACTGTGACGTCATACGTATCCTTTTTTAATTGGCCAGGATTATTTTATGTTTCGAATGTTTTTTAATTTAGAATAAAAAGTTGTAGATAGTATTTTTGCTAACATGGTGTTCGTTGGGAATTTACATTCGAAATCCAAATACGACAATTTGGTAAACAATGTTGGTATGTTCCTTTAAAGTTTAAAGAAATGCTTAATTAGGTAATTAGAAATCATGATTGAATACGCAGCTAAAATCAATGCCTTTATCTTATGTATTTAGTATGTCAGAAACGATTTCATTTGCTTAAGTGCATTTTTTACACAATCTACTTACAATATTTCAATCACACACATACTTCACAAGTTTGTTTATTCCAACAAAGAGCCGACCACCCACAATCCTTTGTATTTCAAAAAGAATATTTATGTCTTCATTTTTCAGCTCCGTTTACCATATTGTCCCTAACGATACTGGTTAGATAGTAAGGTTTAAAAAGAGAAATGTTTCTGTTAGCACGCAACGTTACGAGATAGTCACGATTGTGGCGTGTACCAACCCTAATGGTCTTGCTAGGGTCACTACGCGAAGAAGGATAGTGGAAAACGTGTTTGGATATTGTCTGCTTCGTAGGATAGATTTTTGTAAAATGATGCCATAAATATAGTGACTGTTTTTTTTATTTACTGTTTTAGTGTTGTGTAGAGGTCAAATAGGTAATAATTATGTTACAAAAACTATTGTTTAGGTATGATTTTAGTGGTGATCCTTAACATTCAATATGGTACATAGTTCTTAAACATTACCTTCGTAGATGAGGGAAAGAGAACTACTAGTACCAGAGCCACTTGTTAAGAAAAAATGCTAAAATGTTTTTGTTTATTAAAAGAAAACTTTTCTTCGTCAGACGTCAATTAAATAACAAAGGTTTCTCGTTACGTACTCGTCCCGTTACTTGTAGTTGGATTTAGCAAGCAATTTGGCTAAAGTTAGCGCCATTAGGCCGCAGGTAGCATTCGTGACTATTAACGTGAAGCGAGCCTTGTACCCTGTGTGTTCCCAACTTTCCTAGGATTAGGTACCTCCAGGCATTTACTTGAGATAATCACCGGTGGAGACAACAAAGTTTCCTAATGACTCTATTTACATAGCAGTAAGGTGCAGTTTAGAAGTACATTTGTTGATCTTTGTAGATAAGGCTTGTTGTTGTGAATTCTTCTTTGTTATGGTATTGTGTTGTAATATTTGGATATTGGAGATATTAAACGTTATTTTTTATAGCTTATTTATGTAATTCGATTTTTTTTATATAGTTTAAGAGCATTGAAAAGACTTCTCTCGCCCAGGGTGGGGCGAGACGGAATATTAGACCCTTACTGACTAAAAAACAGCCCGTTTCTTTTTCTACTTCTGGCTAACGCCGCGACACATTATTAAGCTACACCCGAAACCACGACTGATAAAGTCTAAATGAAGAAAAAGAACTCAATGTAGGCAAGAAAGAAAATTCAAACTAATATTATAAATGCGAAAGTACCTAACTCTGTCTGTCTTTTCTTCACGCCTAAACTAGGTACTGAAACGATTTCTGTGAAATTTAGTACAGACATAGTTTGGAACTCGAGAAAGGACATAGGATGACTGCAGGAAGTCACTATTTCACGCGAACGGAGTCGTGGGTCAAAGCTAGTGTTTTAAAAATTACAAAATATTTTCTTTAATAAACATAGTAGGTACCTAAATCTGCAAGGTAAATGACTTCTTATATGACATGTAATAAATATCTATATAAAAAACTTAATAAAATTGACGTAATTTTAAAGTTGGCAATGATGTAATATTTAACAAGAATATGTACGTGTGATATTGTGACGAAAACCGTTTTTGATTAGGGAGGAAGTTAGTTATTATTTGTATATAT
Organism: Spodoptera exigua; assembly: GCA_902829305.4. Classification (NCBI taxonomy): domain Eukaryota; kingdom Metazoa; phylum Arthropoda; class Insecta; order Lepidoptera; family Noctuidae; genus Spodoptera; species Spodoptera exigua. Next base: position 5,663,352 of record LR824608.2, on the reverse strand, counting down.
TTAATCTTTGTTTATTATTTGTAAGTATACTTATGTCGTTATGAAAATAGTCTAGTGTTCTCCGAAGGGGAACCTTGGGTGTCTTCAAGGCTGTATAACCTGGGTTTCTTCAGGGAGCGAGTGAATAGGATGTTTATGGGTAGGTGTGCTTCATCGTAGGTCGTATTATGGCGTACCAAAAAGCATGATATCAGCCAAAGGCTAAAAAAAAAAATGTTTTATGAATATAATCCTGTCCATGACTTTTTCCGACTCGGTAAGCTAAGTACTATCTCTCGGCAAACAAATCGATCAATAAACAAAATACTGTCATCCATATTATTTACCAGTTTATCAACTGTCCAATTGGAAACAAATTCTTTTTGACAAGAAATATAGCTTCAACTTCACATTATAGATCCTTTTAAGTCGGTATAATCCAAGTTCTTTATTCAATAAGTGCTTTCTTTTGTACTTCTGGTTGAAAATAAATTGGAAGCAACCGACCTCTTTATGTTCCTTACAATTTACGTTCCTCTTTAGTCAATTGAATTGATGTGTTTTAGTCAAATTTGGTGAACATTCTCTTAGATTGGATTGCCCTGTTAGTCGTGGTTGGAAACGTATAGAGAACCTTTCTTTTTAAGGCCTTTTTATTTACAAGCTTTCTTAAAGTAATAATAAATATCTTCTGTCTATTTTCACACACCGTGTACGATCCCAGTTGCTACACTTTGTTTCCCGTTCCGGACCGGACTTGTGGCACTGCTTATACTTGTTACCCCGGCTAGCTTCGAGAAAGTTCTTAGGCTGAATTCGATTCTTAAGAGGTGTACCTAATTGTGATGATAAAATATTCAGTATTCAGTCAGATTCAGTTAATTTAGTTACTAATACGTCAAGAGGTGATATAAGTTGTATTATTATGGTGTGTTTTATTGGTGTGTTTTCATCTATTTTATATGAGGGGAAATAATAATATCGTCTAGTGACTTCTCCCGCTCTGTATAGACGAGAGAGAGTCTCAGACTATTAGTGACTAAAAATTACCCAGTTTTTTCTATATTATTGCGCTTTTACCCTCAACTCCGTATTTTCATAAATAATCTTGTTGTAGATGGTAACTGAATTGTACCTATTACCTACAAGAGTTAGAATTTCATGAATCTAACGGTAGGATATAAGTGCAAGTGGTAATAGATTACTGGTAGCGAGAACTGGTCCTGCACTTGCCTGTGCATAACCTGTTTCAAGCAACGCAGATTCTTGCATTCGGTTGGAAATTGTTTCGATACCTTTCTCGCGGTTCAGATAAAATTCCTTCTCTTAATAAATATGTTCTAGGATAGATAAATTTGATTTTATTAAACTTGCTTACATTTTGATTATTAGTTTAAACTGCATGCATATTCGAACTCACCAATTAAATTAGTAAGGTTTTTAAAGCATTAAAATAAATATAAGGACACAAAAAAGACGCGCTCAATTTTAAAATGAATTCATTTGTCTTTTAATAATTCGACCATAGAATACGATAACATTCGATTTTCAAAATTTTTTTATACGCTGCCAGCTTTTAACTCGGCCTTTTTTATAATGTTGTAACGAAAAAGGTTTTTCATAACATACTTTTTGTAAAATACGTTTTAACAACAGATGATTATGCAGATATTATAATGTCTGTATATTATATTAATTGCAATGTCTAACGCTGGTTATAAATACTAACAGATGATACTGAAAGCGAAAACCATGTTGATAGCATCTATCATACCAACTCCTGCATGATGTTATCGTTTATATAAACTAAGCGAAGAGTAATTTCATGCATCGATGCTCGTAAATAAACAATACAATGAGTTGCCATTGTGTCCTTCTATACATACCTTTATATAGAACTTTGTTTTATGTAATACAAAAGGTTATGTGTTATGGTTGCCATAGGATGCTAACAAGAACCATTAAACACTGCCGTGTTGATAAAGGTCTGTTGTTTAAGAGAGAATGGGAGTATGGCTTATTAATGACTAAATGGAAAATATGGTACAATTTTGCAAGGTTATAATTCGTCCGCGTAGTAGATAAAAAGTAGTGTGTTAATCAAGGGTATCACCTGGATTTCAACCAATTCGGTTCATCTGTTTTTGCCTTAAAGAACAACAAACATACATCCATACATTCTCTCAAACTGTTACATTTATACTTAATATTAGTAGGATTTTCCAAGGCTATGGCAAAAGATAAGAATTTTGAAATTGTTATTTACTTTTCAAGTTCAGCAGAAAACAATAGAGAAGCGTTGAAAAATATTACAATTGATCATTTTAAATTTCTTAGGGTTTTCAAAACTTATTTCTAGAACAACAAAAAAGTATATGTATAGTCAACCCTACGATATAGTACAATTGTTCGCGCATCAATTCTGCGCTCGCGCACGATTCCCAACAATGGAATTTGTCGGCATCGTTTGTAACACGCGTACGAGTCATTATTCGCACTCAGACCTGCGCCTACGCATCCGATCTTCGCTTTACTACAATTTCCGCCATTTTATTGTAAAATAAATTAAGTTATAGATGGCTACATTGAATTTTCTTGCTTATGTTTTTGCGAATTACATAAAATTTATGTTCCGCTATAGACAGCCTTTAACAAAAAATAAAAAAAATGTGCCAAATGAGGACCTTATGGTAATCCTTCGAAAGAGTCCAAAAACGAATTACCAAACTCATAAAACATAATGTGCATATATATGTGCAGTATTTGATTACACCAATCCATCCAGTCTGAAAGGAATAAAATTTACAACTTTATTCCTTACACAATAATGTGGAAAATGTGTTGAAGTAATTAAGTACTAACATAAAACAGTTTTTCAACATTAAAGTAGGTGAGCTCTGAAATCTTTCAGCTTGTATAACAATGTGTGACCTATTTTCCTTTGAAACTCCCAAACTACCCGCTTTTTGTGTTACGGAAATACTATTAACTTGTTTTGTAATATAAGCTTCACTCACACAGCGAAGCCGGGGTTGCGGGGTAAGCGCAATGAGGCACTGCGACCTCGGCAGGAGAGCAGGAGAAGGAACAGGGGGGTTTTTAGTCAGTAAGAGTCTGACACTCCCTCCCGCTCTCTCACTCACTCCGGCCCTGGGCGGGAGAAGTCATTTGATGATTTTCCCCTCACAAAAAAACTCACACAGCGAAACACAACGTTAGTGGTGTTTCACGCCAGTTTTCAGTGAGGCCGTGGTATCACTCCAAAAGTCACACTTCAAAAGTGTAATATAGAACCTTTTTTTGAAGTAAATCTACAGGAAAACCACCATCATTACCATTAGTTTCAAGACGTTTTCTTCCAGGTTGTCATTAGTTTCAAGACGTTTTTCTTCCAGGTTGTAAGTGCTAGCTCAATAATATACGGTGGCCCTGGCCTGGGGAAGAAGAAGGAACATGGTTGTATTTAGTCAGTAATAGTCTGATACTTTCTCTCGTCTCACTAAGGGCTGAAGAATTCATTTCGTTATTCCTCTCCCCACCTCCTCGAAAAAGCACAAGACGTCTGTTGTGCTTCCAATGACCCTTTCTGATGCTGGTCTGATTGTCTTTTTTTATGTTAGTAATAGATCGGCAAACGAGCAGACGGATTACCTGATGGTAAGTAATCAGCGCCGCCCATGGACACCCGTAACGGAGGAGTTACGAGTGCGTTGCCGAACTTTTAGGGATTAGGGATTTAGGGATTGAGGAGGGATTGGGGGTGGGGAAGGATTGGGCCTTCGGTAACCTCACTCGGAACAAACACAACGCTGTGGTTCTTTCACGCCGGTTTTCTGTGAGGCCGTGGTATCACTCTGGTCGAGCCGACCCATTCGTGTCGAAGCATGGCTCTGCCACACTTAAAACTTGTCTGATTGGTTGTATAAGACTCAGTATTTTTCTTAATCTATATGTTCAACGGCTTATTCACGTAACTGATCGACTAATTTCAAATTGTGCAGGGGTTATCAGACTCTTACTGACTAAAACCACCATGTTCTTTGGCCTGCTCTCAAACCGTGGTACATTGACAGACAAACCTCTACCTTCGACTTCTCAATTTATGGATGATAATCGCAGTATGACATGTAACGTTTCTCTTCTAGCACATTACGTCACATAGGTATAAAGATGTCATTGCCATTAAGCTTGTAGTACTACGAAATACGTAATCGACCTTGGAGTAATTCATGAAACAACTAAATTAAATACCTACTCATATCTATTATTAAGTCGACCGCTACACGCCTTCTAGACAGAGGAAAATAACAAAATAAATATTGTTATGTGAAAACAGAAGCTTATTAATAATGTAGGTCTTTTTCTCTTTATTTATATCAAGATACTTACACATAGACTATGTCAGTTTTAAAGAAATGGGACGTTAGACATTATGGGCTACCAAAGTTTTCCAATCTATGTCAGTCCTGTTGACATTCAGAGATCTTAATATATTATTCCTACTAGGCTCATATAATAGACATTTTATAAAAAAAAAATTGTAGGTCGTCGACTACTTCGTCTTCCTCAAAATTGGCTGAAAAGGTTTTCTTTAACACGAGATTTTTTTAAATGAAACCTTTACCTTGGCCCTCTAACAATACGTTTTCTACTTGAGCATAAACTAAGACTCAAACATAAGGCTTAGTGTATAAGGAGTTTTTTACCACAATTCATTTAATACTGACGAGTATTGAAAAGTATAGTGTACCTAAAGCATGGTTAAAAATTAATAGCAGCGGTTGAGACTGAATGCCATTGCGCAAATATCAATAGTATTTTCTTAATTTCTGCCTAATTATTGGATTAGAATAGGTTTTTGAACGTAATACATAAGCCAACACTAAAGAGGAAAAACTTATTGAAAATGAGAAACGGGAAGAATTAACCTTAAATAATACACTGAAAGATTATTTTACATTGAACCAAAATACAAATGTGACGTTATTGAACCAATGAATCATTATAAGTACCATGACCAAAATACAGTACGAGCATTTAAATCAGTCTTCTATCAACAATGTCATTGATGACAACACAACGAGAGTACCAACGTACGTACATCGCGTGTCACCCTCGCCGCAAGGTCGAGCTAAACTATCACGCATTCACTCCACACCAACAACAACCAAGTACAATCCATTCATCATTTTTTTTTACTGCAAAACCTTCATAATGTTCCTTAGTAAATCAAAGAGCCGGGTCTTGGCACGACTGCGGACTCTGGATCAGTTATTCAGTGTCATTACTCAGGATTAGGTTTGTGATATTTCGTTTCGTACCAAGAATAAATATTTGGGATAGGTCATAGATTAAAATAGTGTTTACTATCGGAGTTGGTGTTCTCGTCTTAACGTAAGTTGTAACTTCGTATTTTCGGAATGAATGAAGATGAAAAGAACGCTATAAACATCGCCGCTATTTCTATATACGGCTAGTTTAGTTTTGAACTAAAAAAGGGATGTAAATGCCCCTACAAATGTATTGATATTAGATTTCTAAACAGGTAGGAATAAATTAATGATGAGATCATACGCGGAGAGATAACAGCTAAAAACAGTGCCAAACTAATGGGAGTATAAGAAATTCTAAACAAAAACAATAGCAAAACAGTCTCTGGTTTCATCCTGACAATAAAAGAGTCAATAAAAACAGTAGTAAAGCGACTATGGGGGTGTAATCTGAACCAACGTGTATTAGATTCAGGCGATACGTGGCGTGTTTGGAAGCGAAGATTGCGACACGGTTCATACGAGTTCAGGCGAGTGATATCTACGGCCTTGGCCCCAGCGATAAACAATGGTAATTATGACATCGCGAGCGAAAGCACGATAATGCAGTGGTACACAAAGAAAAAAGTACATAAAAGATGACGTCAACCATGTTTTCTGTGCATTGGAAAAGAAATGGCTAATGTAGGTACTATAAGAATCAAGGTTTTTATGTGTTTACGTAAGTAAGAGTTTATAGACTGCGTTTAGAAACATTTTTGTCATTTAAAACACAAATAAACGAGGTTTTTATGCAATAAATTTGTTGCAAGCGTAACGAACTTAATAATTATTTTTAAAATATATTAAATGTAAGTTACTTTTGAATTAGGTCAAACCTACTTTTAAACGCATTCTATGTTAAAAAAGGTTGTACTGAATCCATAGAAAGTAAAGTTAAATTTATGTAACAAGCTGTGTTGTTCAAAAAAGAACTTCAGCACTTTTTAAAACAAGTTTCCACTTTACGAAGAAGTTTTAAAGTAACATAGTGGCCTGAATCAAATCAAAGTAGCGCAAAACATCTTCGTAGCCACTAATTAGCTAAATAACCAATTAACAATTGTTTGGATGACCCATAAATTGTTGCCAGGGTTGCGAGTGCAAGCTCAGTAATAAACCGTGGCCCAAGTCCAGAGCAGGAGAAGGAATGGGGTGGCTTTTAGTCAGTAAGAGTCTGGACACTCTCTCGCTTTACCCAGGGCGGGAGAATTTATTCTATAATTTTCCCTCTTCAAGAATAGAATGGCTGGATGTGATACGTATTTTTAATTATGCCTTTGTGAACATACTCACGATACAAGAGAAAATTACATACACCCCTAGGGAACCATAACCTTTTTTTTAAAGAAAAAGGTTTTAAGCAATTGTTTATCAATATAACTAACGTCTTCAGTTTGTTGTTCACTATATTTTCTCTGAATGTATAGATCTTTCTAAATTTATTTATCTTTTCTCAAGATTTCAAATAAATCAAATATATATATATATATATATATCCAAGAAATACTAGGAGAACAGAATCGTCCTTATGCGTTATGCAATAAAACGAATTGATGAAGCGCAATCGTTGCCAACTTGGCAAACACTTCAACTCTAACTCGAATGTTCTTAGTATTTTGACCCATTCCATTATTATTTACTCGTAAATAAATGTCATTTTCATAATAAATTTTGATATAAGGATGCTATAATATACGCCTTGTTTATTAATCAAAATCCAAACTAATATTATAAATTCGAAAGTAACTCTGTCTGTCTGTCTTTCTGTTCTTCACGCCTAAACTACTGAACTGATTTCTGTGAAATTTGGTACGGACATAGTTTGGAACTCGATAAAGGACATAGGATAGTTTTCTTACCAAAATCTGAAGGAAGTCACTATTCCACGCGAACGAAGACGCAAGCAAAAGCTGGTTAAGTATATAAGTATTTATCGTTTAGTTCGAAACAACGGCAACGTAATAACGTAATGTAATTATTAATGTAAGTATATTTTTTAACACCTATAATATTTTACAGAAGACAAACATTTTATTTCTATTGTTCAAAATAAAATAGATGTGTTGTTACACACGTCTTTCCCGCTCTGGGAAAACATATTATGCTAAAAAATTTGTTTTTAATTGTTTTAATACAGATCTAAGTTTATTTTAAAATATTATTTCGTCTCGTTGACACACCGAAATAAATTTAGTTGTTTTCGTGACTCATTTTAGACATGTGAAAAAAAAAAGTTCATGCAACTAATTTATTCATTGACCTGCTCAAACCATGTTTAAGATAGACTGTATAATATTTTACAACTTAAAACACTGCCGTAAAGCACCAAATATATAAGTCGTAATCTATATAAAGTCTGGTTACAATTATGAATAATTCATTTCAACTAATCACCTGTCCAAACGGAAAGATAACATTTTGTGTATGTAGGTGCATTGCATTTCAGTATTATATACATGCAGCCAAAAGTGTTTGGTATGCAGGTCAAAGAAAAATAGTTTTTATTTTTTTGAACGTGGACTTGCACTGGGATTTTTTCTGTGTTGCAGGGTGCGTTAAAATACATACAGAACACACAATACAAACAGTTGTTCCGTGCGGTTTTCTAGCCCGCGATACATCTCACAAAAGATGGTTTGCACGCAGTTTCGAATTAAGGATTGGTGTTAAATAGAGTTGTTAAAAATAGAGCGGTATTAAGCCGACCAATCTTCATCACCATCAGCCTATAAGTGCCCACTGCTGAACGAAGGCCTCTTCTCATACGGAGAAGGTTAGAGCATTAATCATTACGCTTGCTCAATGCGGGTAAAATCAATGTTATTAATACTATAAACTTTTTTTTTATAGGACCACTCGTAGTTCAGCACGCTACGGCTGTTAACTACTTAACCGGACTAAAACCTGCGGTACATTTGGCTTCTTAAATAACTTATTAAGGTTTAAGCACGCCTTAGAGTTCAGTAATTAGCCCTGCTTATATATTTTACAATGAAAAATATGCATAAAATCTTGATATTTCGTTATTTAGGTACTAGCGCATCTTAGAAGCAGTAAAGTAACAAAACTATAATATTTTATTGACGGTGTGAAGGTTTGAGAAAGTTATTACTATTGGCCTGTCTTCTTGAATATTGAGGAATATTTTATTTTATATCTTATGTTGAAGGAAATACAGTTTTTGTTGTATTATTACCAGTTTATGTTATCGCCGCAATAATAAGATTATATAGCTAATTAAAAGTATATTTTGTTACAACTTTGTCGTGTTGTAAACGTTTCCAGCCAGCTTCCTACGCATTTTGGTCTGATCGTTTTAAAAATCGAATTAGAATTCTTTGAATTTCTCGATTAGCCTCCAAATGGCTCGTGAGATATGTTTTGTTTTTTTTTTCGTTTTCTCGTGGCTGTCGACCCGGCTGGCGTCTCACACAAAAAGGGCTAAACACTTCTATCAAAGATTATTATCGTAACTGACATTTTCCTTAATTCATTCTGAACTGATCTTTCAGATTTATGTGAGCGACTGTTTCATTAATATTATAAAATTAATCTTTGTAGCTTTGGATGCGATCTTGACAACGATTTTAATTTAATGTGTATTTGTATGCTAATTGGTTTCCAACACGAGTGTATCTACTCTATTAAGAAAAATGTGGCTTAAGTATGCTTTTTGCTTGCTTCGCATTCGACATTAGTGTCGGTCTGCAGCCGTAGGTATTAGCACTCATTTGCAAAAAGCTCTCGCGGGTCATAAATATCTTTGAAGAAATCTTAACGACAAAATAATGAGGGACATGCAACATGATGCTTTTAGCGGAACAAGGACATACATATTTCTCTTTAATAAAATTTATTCTTAATTAATTCTCGGAAACGTCCCACTTTTCATCGTCGGAACTAATAAAAGGCGCGTGAATCATGAAGCTGGTTTCGTCGCCAGTAGATCGTAATGGCGAATTAAATTCAGGTAGCCGAAACGGAATCGGTCCATTTTTGTCCAACGATGACGTCATAATGTTTATTGATGGTAATTCGGAACCGTGTTAACGACTCACGGATTTGCGGAATCACTTAGATCGAGTTAGAATGCCCCACGCACGTTCTGACTCCATCTTCAAGTTACGACTTCTGTGTTTTTTTTTTGTTTTTGTAAAGTCTGCGCGTATTTTTTATTTCGTTTTACAGTCAGTGTCAAAGTCGTAACAGAGGTCGTAAAAGGTTAAAATATTTAAAAATATCCGCTCAATTTTAGCATAGGTTTCGGTGCGAAGTGTGAGCTCCCGGAGTGACGGCGCGCGGAGCTGAACGCGCGAGCCTCTAGTCCTCATTACATACATCAATCCACGTCTGTTGTGTTCAGACATTCAAATAACGTGTTTTCCTAGGTTTGTTAGCGAAGGAGCGCGAACTCGGCCTGACCTCGAGGCTAATTTGACTTCGTATACGGGTAATGGAAAATCTCCGACTTGATGTTAACGATTCACCAACGCCCATAAGAGTCTCATTTTATTTGAATTGCTGTCGGTATGTTAATAGGGTTAGTGTCATGGAAATTAGCATTCTGTAGCTTTCTCTCGGTTCGTTACGTTTTTAATTAGTATATCGCACTTTTACGGCTGATAAGAGAATGAAAATATATCCATGACGGCAGTGCTATCTAAATCACGCAATAGTCAGGTCGTTGCCCTCATTATCGCTTTGCACGATAACGTGGAATACGGAAAAAATCCATCCTCAGACTGATAAAGATGTCGACCAGTGTTAGGAGGTCTCTTGCGATTCCCGTCTGTCTTGAGGAATGAGGTTAGTTGGTGAAAATAGAATGCGACTTTAGAGTTCTTGGTAAAATGGGTGTTGAATGTGTTATTAGCACGAATAGTTTGAGTAAACAGAAGCATGTCCTTGGTAGCGGAGTGCGAGCGGCGCGGGCGCAGGCGGCGGGGTCGTCAGAGGTCGCAAACACTAGTGTCAATATTTAAACTGCCAACCTGTAATCTTATTATTAGTTGTTTTTACACACTACTGTGTAAAATGTTCTAAAATTACACAGCTGTGTAAAATTAATATAGAAGTTCAGTGTTTTATGTCTGCTACGAGTGAAACTTCTGTCTGGCTGACAAAAACGGATTTTCCTGATACAAATATTTCCATCAACTTGACCGATAATAGTATTTACGATCGATGTATGCTGCATTTGAAATCTAATCTTAACCTACTTAGAATAAGTGGGTAATTTCGATAGCACATAACGTTACGAAATCATTCTGTAGTACCACGTGATAGTTGTTTATCATCATTATCACTTTCTTTCTCGTATCTCTTAGTCATTGAGAGCACGGCATACTAATTTGACTTAATTCGACCCGGTTTAGTTCTTTGAAAAAATACGAGTGATTTTTATGCATTAGGCATTTTAATAATATGATTATTTAAGTACATTTTAAAAATGTCAGCAAAGTTTGGAATTAAGTTATCTTTCGTTGTTTTCTTTTCTTCTTTTCGTACTTATAGTGACCAGCATTTATTTGTTTTCAATTATGCTATTGGTAATTATGTTTTCGGCTTACTCAGGTACTTGTTTTACGACATACTCGACTAGTTTCAAGCCATGCTAGCAATATACTAGGCTAGCAATATGGGCAAAATCTACTCGTAGCATAGCTTGAAACTAGTCGAGTATCTCGTCAAACAATTACATTAGTAAGCCGAAAACATAATAATTAATTTAGTATGTTTCACGAAAGTTATTATAAAAATATGTAGTGGAAACAGTTTGTCAATTATTTAGTGAAGCCATTTCATGTTTTATTTTTATTTAATTTTATGAGATGGCCAACAGCGCCGGCCCTGTCTTTAAGGAGTACGTTCTTAAGAATTCTTAAGATTTCTTGTAAAGAGATGGCATATAACGAATGATTTGTAGTTTAGTATTACCCAAGAAGTGACTCACAAGATAGCAATGAAAATCTACTACGTGCTAAATGTTTTAGTAGTAGTAGCAGCCCATAAATGCAGCGTATGTTTCTTTGTGTAGAAACATGGGTTTTCCCCAGATTGTCTGCAGAATACCTAATCGCTAAGTTTCTTATTAACACCACCGGTAAACCCCTGCATTATGTCATAATTAATTAATTAATTACGCGAATATTTATACTTACATGTGTTAGCAATAAATATTTATAAATTGAATGGAAATATGTGATAATTTATTTATTTGTAAAAGTACAAGTTGTGCGTGTTTTGTTTAGGTAGGTATGTGAGTCTTCCATTTTGTAGATTTATTTTTTGATCGGCAAACGGGCCTTTGGAACCTGATGGACACCCGCTACAACGGAGGAGTTATGAGTGTGTTCTCAACCTCTTGGGGATTAGGGTTAGGGATTGGGGGAGGGGAAGGATTGGGCCGGTAGCCTCACTCACACGGCGAAACATAACGCTATAATATGATATCATATATTAGTATTATCGTAACCACGTTTTGGGATTGTTTACACAGACAGCGCGAGTTAAGCCGCTTCTTGTGGGCTCTGCTTGAAGTTGTAAGCCCTAAGATAAATGATGATGGCATATTAAGCCGCTCAAAGGAGCTCATGACAAACTAACGGCCGAACAGATTCTGCGTACTTCGAGGATGGGTGATATTTATTTTAGCATGTGTATGCTTGTGTGGTATAAGATGTGATTGTTTGCTTGAAGATTTGGGTTTTTAAGAAGTTTAGGAGAATCTAAGCCAATGTTAAGTAGTACCTAATTCTGCTTAGACGATTAAAATAAGCTGCAGTTTTTATAATATAAGCAGAAAATAGTAAAGAAGATCTGGGGTTGCGGGGCAAGAGGATAAGGAACGGGGTGTTTTTAGTCAGTAAGGGTATCACACTCCCTTTCACCTTACCCTGGGCGAGCTAAAGATATTTTGATGGTTTACCCCCATCAAAAAAATTGTTATATATGAAAGTTTCTTATTTAGATATTACCATAACGGAATCAATAAAAGTGTTTCTAAAAAGGTTCCTAAAAAAGGTACCTAAACTTTTCGTTGACTCTAACATATACCTACGAGTATTTTTAAGGGCCTTATAAGATACTGTTACTATACAAATGTTACCAAATTATCATAACTATATCGGATGACACCATTTTTCATTGATATCGTTCATCTTGACAATATGGAAGTATTAAGAAAATTGTGTTAGCTACATAAATCGTGATCCGATCAAATGTCGGACGTAACCCTCGTCTGTCATTTCGCAAAAATGGTCAAGGCACGGTACATATATGACCCCTTTATTTGGAGCCTAGATCGATTACCTACTGAGATGTGTAGAGAATATATGTTGTTCTTTTTCTCTGGTCAAAATTATTGTTTTATTTCTATCTTTATGGAATAAAAGTGTGATTTTTCAGAATCGTTGCTATTGGTAAATATACTTTATGATTACCTACCTAAGGTTGTTTTCTTGTGTCTTTCTAGTCCTAAAATCTTACTTTTAAAGTTTCCTAATTAAGTATACCTATGTAAAATAATACGAAAATAGATTTCTTACGGTGCACCCTTACTGAATGATATTATGCGTATATTTTCATTTTGCATGCGAGCATTTGTAACTTGTTAAACTGCCTGCAAATATAAAAGAACACTAAAACAATAATAGGTCTTTCTTTTAAGGTCCACCAATGAGCTACAGTTATCATAACAATCAAGGAAACGGTCTTTTCTCACCATTACTTGGTTAATAGAAATGTGGTACTTGTTATCTATGTATTAAATACTGCTTTAGCCCATCATTAATAGTTGAAGGTTGTTGGGAAACGATTTCATTGGAGTTCTTTGTTATCCATGTAGGTCATTCATTCAATGCAGGATTACCGTTCTTCACTTAGTTCCCTGCTGTTACACAATTATGTTCGGTCACATTATGAAAACTGGGTCGAGAACTGACATTGTTTGTTAAGAAATAACACGCATTTTGTTATGTACATGCGTTAAATTGCTTGTGAGCATTCATGGGTAATGTGAAGTGTCAATTAGTGTCAATCTTGCTTGACTGTACCTGGAGTCTTGTGATAATAGTTTACGCTATTAATTAGTGTTTTGAAGAGGGATGTTTTATATTAGCTGAGTGTGGGAAAGCCAAACTTCGTCACGAATGGTCCGGCTCGACCGAAGTGATACCACGGCCTCACAGAAAATCGGCGTGAAACAGCATTTAGGATCTGTTAGTGAGGTTTCCGGAGGCCCAATCTTTCCCCCCATCCTCAATCTTCAAATCCCTTATTCTTCAATCCCTAATAATCCACAAGAGGTTGGCAACGTACTTATAGTAACTGCTTTGGTATTACAAGTATCTATGGGCGGCACTGTTTGCTTACCATTAGGTAATCCGCCTGCTCGATTTATTACTAGAAGAAGGAAAGATATCGTTTGCCCAGCAAAAAGTACAAAACACACTTTTATAACAAAATTTTTTGTATTCCTTGGACCTTTCCTATACAATCAACTGAATGCGACTTTATCCTTTTACTCCTACAATCTCCATACCTGTAAAAAATCCTCATCGAAGCACTTCAAGACATGTCCTATGAAGACACAGAGAAGTTATTATTAGTTACTAAATAACTGTGGTAAAGGTTTTTATTTTTATTTTTATATTTTTGTTTTAATTATTATTTAATTAAACATAGACATAGAGTTTAAGTATCGTTATATCCTATTATTTTTAATATAAATCTTAGCATTATTTCCTTTATTTAAAAACACTTATGTACTTATGATTATTTAACAATGTATAATATCTTTTTACCCATTTTCGCCTGAAACACAGGTTGTCCTAGTTCAGGCACCCAATATTATGAACTTGGTATAGCTTTAAGCAAAACTGTATATTCTAGATTATGTGTTCTTCAATAAATTTTATTTATTATTTATTTATTTATTAGATCATTTAAGTCGAAATGCATTTTGGAAAGGAACAAGAAAAATGTGTTTGTCTTTTTTCAACCTATCAATTCAGGTCAAGTAGGTAGTAGGTAATGTCTAAGGGCTATTAATTATGCCAAAATGACACCTGCCTGTCGTTTTGACTGGCAATATTTTCACCAGTTTACGCGTGTTTTGACCTCCTCTTTGAGTAAACTCTTTGTTTGCCTACAACAGACTGTAAACTTCTTCAAGGTCAACGATAACTTTAATCAGTTGTTTTTGTCAAATTTTGTAAAAAAAATTAACGTATGCTATTATTAATTTTTTTTTGTAAGAGAAGTAAATAAAATGTTTCCCAGTTCTTATCTTAGTATGTCTTTGACAATAAATTAAGACGTTACTCATGTACAGTATTATATTTGCCAGTACCTAAATGGAGACATGCTTTAACAGAATTTTATTATTTTACAAAATTTATATTTTTAACATAGGTAGTTCACATGTTGATATTACTATGTATGTATTAATTGCTGAGCCATCAAGTTTCATCCGTTTTGGTTCATCAAATTATATACAACAGTACAAATCTTATACATACTTATTATAATGCAACTAACCTATTTTTCCATTGGGGCTGTAGGGTCCGTAGCTGCCTGATGACAGGGGTGAGGAATACCCGTTCGGCTGCGGCTGCACCGGCGGGCCGGGGGAGGGTGAGCCTGCGCCCGCGCCGCCAGCCATCCAGTCGCGCACGTGGCCGTTGGCCTGGTGCCCGTTGTGACTGACCCCTGGCTCGGCCTTGACCGCGCCCGGCAGCACGCCGCGGTACGCTACCTCGTGCTTCAAGTCCATGCCGCTGCTACCGCATGCTGTACCTCCACCGCCGGCCCCGCCGCCCGCGCTCCACACTTCTGCGAAAGAAGATTTATATTAGACTACTTATCATGGCTAAGTGATAAGAAATTTTAGAGGATGCTAAATCGATTGATTCTATGTCTTTGTTAGATAAAGGTAATTTTATTATTAAAGTACACTAGGTACTCGCGTGGTTTCATCCGCTGCTATTAGTCTATAGCACTCAGGGATATTGTAGCTATTTATATCAGTGAAAGAATTTTGGAAATCCGACTGGCGGTTTTAAATCCCCTACATACAAACTTACACATTTTACCTCTCTATAATAGGTATTAGTAGATATAGACGATAGATCATAAGTTTTAAGTCTACCATAATAAAAAAAAAACAGAAAAATACAACAATTTATAAACCCGCCCCATTCAAAAAGTATTCGACATCAAATAAATTAACTCCGTTCCAAATTAAATAGACAGACGATACTTCTGTGGCTTATCTCAAGTGATTGTTACTAGAGTAACAATCGAAGTCCGAACCGGTATAGTTCCCAAG
Source organism: Spodoptera exigua (assembly GCA_902829305.4). Classification (NCBI taxonomy): domain Eukaryota; kingdom Metazoa; phylum Arthropoda; class Insecta; order Lepidoptera; family Noctuidae; genus Spodoptera; species Spodoptera exigua. The sequence goes on along the minus strand of LR824608.2, from coordinate 5,647,731 downwards.
TCGCAGCAATCTTTGATCTCATCGAAGATAAAAAGGCGTCGGTTTGGCAACAAAGGGAATTGAATGTGAATAGAAAGTTCGAACTGTTTGTTCAAGAGTTTTTTTGAGTGACAATTTTAGGTACAAAGAATCAGTTTTACATCGACAAGTCAAATGCAAAAGGTCCTACTCTTCGTTAGGGGGATGCCATCGTCCTTTCGGTTAGTAGATAGATTTGCTAATTCTGGCCTTTTGATCAATGTTTTTGAGCTGTATCAGTGTAAAAAGTTTTTAGTGTTAAGTTCAATATTCCAAACAAAACCTTCTAGTTGCCATCTAGTTCCGTGAAAATATTTAATCTATGCTAATATTATAATTGCGAAAGTAACTCTGTCTGTCTGTCTGTCTTTTCTTCAAGTCTAAACTACTGAACAGATTTCTGTGAAATTTGGTACATAGTTTAGAACTCGACATAGGATAGTTTTTATACCAAAAAATCTGCAGGAAGTCACTATTCCACGCGAACGGAGTCGCGGACAAAAGCTAGTTTATTGTAAAAGACTTATCAATTAAAATAATTTTATTTTTTGATAATCTGAGAGATTCTAAATTATTATTAATTCCTTATGCTAGTCGTGTTGACTTTGTTTTTAAGTGATTCTCGGAATGGTGCGAGTAGTAAGAGTTTATTATTTGCAGAAACTCATTTATTTTCACAATTTATTCAAACAATAACTGCAAAAGCTTTTCCGACATCTTGAGACGTCATTCAATTGGAAGTCGTGGGCGAATTCTGCATATTATAATTGGCTACTCGATGTAAGTACTAGTTATCTGGAAAATAATACTCATTGTGAAAGAAAAGGGAAATCAATTTCCAGAAACAACTTGATATTGTTGAATGAAAACCGACTATAAAGATTTAATTATTAAAGTTGAAAATAAGAAACAAAGAAATATATTTAAGATTTTGAAAAAAGAATGATTGAAATGGGTGTTTTATTGCCCTCCGTTTCTCTTCTTCTATTCCAAGAATTTCAGCGTTACAGGGTATGTATTTGTATTTGTATTAAATTTATATTGAATTTGTAAATAAATGAAAATATGGCTGATAAAATTATTAACTAATTTGTACCTAATTCCCATCTTGAGATTTTTTGTTTTGCGCAGTAATTTTGATCGATTATTTGCCTAGTATTTTCTAACAATCTAAAAAATTGGGTTTCCCAGATCAAAGGTTATCTTTTTTTATTTTATGACCTTCGTTGCTCTCTTAGAATACAGATCATGTCCCGCTTCATATAGGTCCCCCTTTTTTTGCAAATAAGACAACAGTTAACTACACAACACTAAGGGTGAGTTGCACCATTTAACTTTAACCAAACCATAACCATAGGAAGCCATGAAACGGCCTCCTATTGGTCAGTTCGACGATTTGACAGCTGATAACGGCTATGTTACCGTTAAAATTAAACGGTGCAACTCACCCTAACTTTCCATAATTTAACTTAATATCAAATCTATCGATTATTCCTGATCTACAAACACAAAATAAATAACGTCAAGTTTCAAATCATATAAAGGCTATACATTCACTTTAAAATAGACAAAATCAGTCAGTCAACAAAGTCAGTTCGTGCTGTGTTCTATAGGTTTAGGTAATTTACTAAATGTAAACAATCATTGCATATCTTTTTATCTAAAAGTTGTCTAAAATTGTATGTAAAAATGTTTACAATTACGTATTTAACCAAACCGATGTCAGCTAATAAAATGAATTTAAATAATCTTTGTATGTACTTTATGTATTTTATACGATCACTTTTATATAAAAATATAGTTTACCTTTACATAAACACCTAGACCCCAGTAAAACAGAAATATCAAATACCGACCAAAATAATTGAAAACTAAATTATTCTAATGCGGAATAACAATCTCATGACACAATTATTAGTCGCCCTAATTACCTACCCGTCCAGTGCATCGCCGGTCACTGAGATTAAATTTCAGCAAACAAGAGAGTAAATCTAGTTGGGGCATCAGGATAGTGGTCATAAACCACAGCGTCCCGGGATTTGCCAGGATCGCTCCGGGATGACGGCAATCCCGGGATGTTAACAATTGTCCGTGCATTGTGCGGATCGTAAAATGGATACATGGTTTTATAGTGTGTTGTATTTTAGTGTGCAAGTTTTAAACGGGATTTGTTTTCTTAGATTTAGTTTGTTTGTGTTAGTTGATGGAGGATGGAGTGTGACATTGCTTTGTGTATCCGTTCAGTTCAGTTCTTGCGGTTTCGTTTAATCAAATTCTGATCCTAAGGGAATATCAGACATAAGTAATTTTTGTTAGTTTCGTGAACATTTATAAAAACGTTCATTGAAACAAAAATTCCTCCATATTATATACACGTGGTAGTAGATACAATTATGATGAATAAATATGTTATTTTTATTAATAATATGCAAACTAATATTATAAATGCGAAAGTAACTCTGTCTGTCTGTCTTTTATTCACGCCTAAACTACTGAACCGATTTCTGTGAAATTTGGTACAGACATAGTTTGGAACTCGAGAAAGGACTTACAGAGGGAGAAAGGACAGTATAGCTTTTATACCATAAATCTTCCACGCGAACGGAGTCGTAGGCAAAAGCTAGTGCTTCTATACATATACCTAATAGATCTAATTATGACTTATTATTGTAGGAAATGATAAATCACATTTATTGTACGTAGGTACGTAGTTTACGTCGTTTCAGTACTTATTGTAACTTATTTTGAGTCAAATTTTCCATAGGACATTGACCCCCCACTTATTTCTAATGACAAATTATTACCTATTCAAAAGGGCTATACAGATAAAAAGCTGATATGGAAAAATCGATTGTATGAGGTTAGAAATAAACGTCATGCGTCATTAGTTATTTTTTCCTATTCATCATATTATTGGTACTAACATACGTGTCAACTTGGTTTTTTATAGCAGCACTTTCTGATAAGTCTAATTTGCCGCGTTGAGTGTGAGAGAGACAAGCACGGATGAACCGGCTCGACGGGACTGAAAATACGGCCTCACAGAAAACCTCCCCGATTCCTCAATCCTAAACGACCTGCAAAAAAACGGCAACGCACTTGTTACCGTCATGGTGTTCCAAGTATGTTTGGGCGATACCTACTGCTTAACACCAGGTGATCTGTCTGCCCGATTTAAACATCTATCCAAGCGCAGAATAATGGAAAACCTTCCAGTAGTAGTAGTACAGAACACTCGGAGAAATCCAGAATTCATCAGTCCCAAACTGTTAATGTTCTTAAAATCAGACCGGGATTGAAATTATACACAGCCAGAAGTTTTAACTGACATAATTAACATAAATATTACTTTAAAACATTGTAACGAAAATACATATAATCATGATAAAGAGAAAATAATTAAGTTTACATTTTGACCCAGAATCGGGTCAGAAACCAAAAGTAATGAATTGTGGTCACGAGGGTCACAGTATAATCCTAACTGGGACTTCAAGATTATCTAAGGGAGGCCTCCTACCCATCAGACCATCAGGGTACCTAATCGGTTCAACCACATATCAGATTAAGTATAAATAAATCCTCCTTCACTAGGTTTTGTTTACTTAGACATGTGTTTCCGATAAAATAAGGGACAAAATGGATACATTGGCTACACTAGTTTTTTGGATTTTCTTTTGTTTTTGGTGCAAAGGTTACAAAGGAAAATTATCTTTTGTCGATTGTTGATGGCGAATATGGAATGGAAAAGAAGCTTCTTGAAAGAAATAAAGTTTTCAGAATAAAATTACGTTGGTCATCATTTTCTGCATCTTAGGGATATTAGAAAAACCATATGACTAGAATTAAAACACTTGTTATACACATTCCTGGAATATTATCGCCATAATCATGTCAATGACGAAACTTCTGAACACAGGCCTTCCCAAATGATTTTCAATTCGACTCCTTGCGACCTCTTTTAAGTTATCTTTGACTTAGTTGTAATTCATATTCTAGTTCTAATAAATTTTAATATTCCACTATACGAGTAGAAAGCAATATTGTAAAACTTTTTACAGCTATTCATAAAAACTAAATTTATATATGCAAAACGTTTATGATTTTTAGAAACAATAAAATATTGTATGAAATGTTTTCAGAGGGCACTTCACTAAACATTATTATTTTAATGAATATTATTTTATTTAGTATAGCTTTAGTCCCGATAGTAATCATATTTCTATGTGTAGGCTATGTATACTTAAAATATATAAATATAAGTATGTAGTGAATCCATCTATAACATATCACAGATACAAGAAGTCAACTGTTTAACATAGATCTTTTCCAATGAATACTAAATCGGTCAATTAGAAAACACCCAAACTCAGAGACTCCCTGCGACATTTCTTAAGTTCTGGTATTCTTTTCTATAAATTAAGGTTGTCTCATAATATTGGGATAACACGAGATCTTGGATTGTTTTCGGAAAAGAAAGGAAAATACTCCATTTAATAGTAATTCAGGAGAGGTCTGGATGATAGTTAGATCAACATTATGATCATTTGTGAAACATACAAGACAAATACATTAGATAGACCAATTTTCTATAACAAATAGGATATATTAGAGAGTAATGAATCGCACAATGATGGAAAGACTTCTAATACAACTGATGTGACCGAACCAATAATATTCAACTTGTTCCTTAGATAATTTCCTATGAATCAATTACATCACAGTGTACAATACCATTTCACATACGTAATTGAAATAATAGCCTCTTCCATAGCAACTTCTGCTACTAAGCAAACCCGTTTGAGTAAACGAAAATCACAAATGAAAATAACACCTTAGCGAGGTTATCGCTGATTCACGAGGCTTTATTTGATGACGTTGCGCGTTGCTATGCGGATATCCCATAGGCCGGTAATTAAGGATTTAGTGTGTAGCAATGAATAGTAAGAGATAAGTAATGTTAAGGAAACACTCAGCTAAATGAATGACTCATTCATTGAAAACAACGCGTACGGAGAGTTGCATAAGATTTTGCCACAGTGAACATTTTTGTTCATTGATTGATCAAGCCAAAATGTAACATGAAGGTGCATTGCTGCTGATTGCAATGAGCAGCGTAGCAGCGGCGCGGGCGTGGTTGCACAACGCACGCGCAGAGAAAGCGGGTGACGTCACGACCTCGACACGCTCACCTAGTTGCGCGCGCGCCGCCGCCGCCTGCACCAACCCACTTCTGCCGATACCGGCCCAATGTCGCCGGGCTTTCTCTCACCGTGCAACTCTTCACGCAGACATAAACACAACGTAATCGATCAGTTACTATTCAATGCGTAATACTTCACTATGGGAAGTGATACGCAAACATATTCAAAATAGGGAAAAAATAAAAGTGTTACCACTGACGCCGTTACACTGCACTGCCGCATCTTTTTACGCTTTTTTGCAGCCACGATGGAGCCAGTGAAAGTTGATATTTTTAAATTTTATACTATAAACATCGGTAGGTGCTTAGAGGTTGACCTGATATACCACTTTCGCTTCATCAGAGCGAATGCAAGATTGCCGGTTTAGAAGCTGCTTCATAATGAAGTGCACGGCAAATATAACCATGTACAAAAAATGGCTTATCTCATTTCTTTAAAAGTTTAAACAAATCATCAAACACTGATTGTTCTTCTTATTTCCATAAATAATAATGCTTTTAAACAATAAAAGTTAAGTGAGAAAATGATTTATGTAAGTGCATTTGCAAGTAATAAAACGGAGCACCAGTGGCGCCACTGTAATCATTAAACTAAATTGCATCCTGTGGCGCGGCACCTAATTTTTCTCAAATCGCGTCTTTTTGTTATTCGACAATTGGCATGGCTGTGGTGTGAGTTTTGTCTACACTCGTAACATCAATGTTCCCGCTTCATTGCATCCCACCTCCAGACCCAATGTAAGATTCACTTTTACGACGTGAGCAATAAAACTTTATGACTCATTACGATAACGTTAGAATAAAATACGCGAAAAGCAATCGAAAGAATGTAAGTGCTAGCTCGTTCCTTACCGGGATCGCTCGGTTCTCTATTTTCCTTTCAGAAAATATTCATCGCGAGGAGTCGCTAGTCATCGCGATTGCGATCGCCTGATTTATGCGCGGCACTATACAAGAGCTGGAGCTCAGAAAATATTCTGTGAAATAAATCCGGTGCGGTTCGGTGGTTCACGCGGGGACGCGCGTATAAAGTATCTTCGGTGCGGTCAGCACATATACTATCGCATAAAAGTATTATGGAGAGAACGAGGACGTGCCGGCGACGGTCCGAGCCATCCTGAGAACATTCCGGAACGCATTCAGCTCGCTCTCGATGGCACTGATGTAGTGTCGCAGCCTGCGTGGCGCGCAACCACTATTTGACTCATGCAGGTTCGCAATATATATTTATATGCAAAGCTTCGTGGCCCTCGTTCACTGCTGTGGCATTAAAGAATAGTCGATGACGCGGAAATAGAATTTACGAGTAGTGCGACCCCACCAGCGGCGTGTGATATATTGAGCGAGGTCACTGGCTCGCTAGCGGCGTGCTGTTGCTATTGCGTCACTGCTAGACTAATGGCCTTGCATATTATACGTTTATCTAGGTATAGAATATTTCTAAGTGGTGGGTTCGATAACCGTGCCCTGAGGTGGGAATAAACCGTTTGTGTTGTTCGCCGTAATTAGAGAGTCTGTTCGGCGCAGCGGACGACTGACGGGCTTCATGCATTATTGAGTTGAGCGCATGGTAGGCAGACACCGGGCTCAGGTGATTGCGAGCAAATTGTTATAGTTCCCACGGGATGTATAGCCCTGTTCGTGGGGAGTTTTACGTAATATTAATGAAATTTAAGGAGAATGTCGCATACAATTTATTACTTCGGAGCGCTAAATATCTGTAGGTACGACATTCAGTTTTTTTGAGGAATTAATAGAATGCATGCAGTTAACATTCAGGTAAATTGCGAATGAAGCATTGCTCCTTCTGAGACATAGTTTAATTAAACGGACACCCATTTACCCACAGACTCTCGTCAAGAACTTCCATCACATAAAGAAGTGAAACGACATTCCCAACCAACCAACCCACTTTATATTACGAATGCAGAATTCTTGTGCAACTGAACGAACAAGAATCAGGACTTTTCCCTAACAAAACTACATTTTTACTTTATTGTCTGCGAGAAATGAGGATTGGCTTCCAGTAATAACTGTAGAAAACAAGAAACGAATTTCACAGTAGTAAAAATCTCGTGATATAAGCTATCAGGGAACGATAAATGTATAAACCTGTTCGCTTTACTCAAGATATTTGAGACTGGCAATACTGCACTTATATCCGCGAGGGAGTGCTTCAATAATGCGATTTCTAAACTTAGTCTGAATGTAAAGTCGTTGGATATTCCCGCCAGCTGACAGTCCGTGTGTTTACTGCGTCTTTGCTGGAACACGAGACGATCTGAGCGGATAGGGAGAGATGAAAAGATTGGAGGATCCCGCGCGGGGAAATCACGTAGCTATTTTATCGGCGCATCGTACCGTCTCGATGGCCCGCCACCAGTGCCGCTACTTTTTACGAAAAAGATTTCACTACACGCTGAGATTTTAAATATAACATTTCAGACTTAATACGCAACTGACGAATGGTGAATAAGTCGTGGAAAAATATCTATATTGTCTTATGTACGCTCATAGGTGTCTAGAACCAAATTGCTTTATACCAAATTTTGAATTGTGAAAATAAGTTAACATTAATTCAAAGCTGTCAATGACTATTTATAATAAGCATAATTTGACGATAAATTAGGGTGTATCTTATTTATTCATACACATTTACAATAGTACAGAAAAGAAAATAAAAACGAAATGTACAAAAAAATACATATTGTGCAACAAGTAAAAACTGAGTTTTTGCAACTAATCATAAATGACGATGTTGCATCAGTCAGTCAGTCAGTCAGTAAGTAGTGTCAGTACTATGACTATAATTAATCAATTAGGCGACCGTTTAAGGACAAAACCTATACAGACCTCAAAAGCTTACAGATGTAACACACACACATATGTCCCAAACTCTTTTGTAATCTAAGCACATTGTGCCAAAGGTATCGGATTATGTCTTATTAGAAGTACTTCAATTCAGTTGCGTCAAACATTGGCCAACATGAGTCAATGAATACAATTCTTTTATTAAAACCGTGCAACGTATATGGGCACAATTTATAATGAAGGGGACCAGTTTGATTTTGTTTGACAGTGCTTCGTTAAACATTACGAAAGTGGCAGCTAGATGAACTAATAAGGGATCTCTACGAGAGTTTACACAATGAGTTACCTTTGTTCGATCACCGACGTGTTTGCAGAGGCGGAGTAGAAGAGGTAGTTTGGAGATTGAAAAAAAGATTTCTACCGTTCGCTTTGTATTGGAGATTGAGATGATTATGATAGATATGACAGTATAGTGAGCGACCAAAGAAACGCTTCCAAACTAAATATGGCTGCTACTTCAACGAAAGAGCTTTATAAATCAGGCAATCTATCTTAACACGACAATCCTTGTACACCATTTAATTCGTATTCAAAAACTAAACAGTGAAAGATAAATGTCCTACAGAACTACACAACTTTAGCGAAAAACTAAGATTTATGAAATACCCTAGTATCGTCCGTCTTAATTTGGGAAACATCTCCAGCGACTAAGGCAACGAAACTCTCCATTATATCATGAGATAAAAGGTCGACCCATTTCATTTTTACTTAGAGTAGACACGTGCCTTCAAGAAATTCGCAGTTCCCACGACAACGGGGAAATAATAAGAACGAATGTAGAACAAAAGGGGGAATTTGATATCAAGTATTACCTCCGATATTACTTATTCAAGTACGAATAGCTTTGTTTTCTTCAAACGAAACGTTAAAATTGTTGAAAGCAAGGAAGTGAGCGTCCATAAAGTTATTCCTTACATGTTTTGAATTGGAATCCTTTACATAAATTTTCGCTGCGTACATTCTGTATATATCCTTAGCTTCAATACTACACTATAATTTTACAGTACCAATGTTAATGGCTTCTTGTGTGTCGTCTTGCAGTACATTTTTATTTCCTTTGTTCTCTAGTTACGGCGCCAAGATTAAATCTGCATACCTTCGATGTTTGTATACTTTAAGATTATTATTGGTACTGATGGCGTGCGAGATAAACTTGTGGAGGTTTGCTAATAAAGGAATACTATATAGGAATATAGTGTTCGTAAACTATCCTTGTTGATGGGTAGTTATTCTTTGAAGGTAAAGGCCGTGGTGAAGTCGTTAACGTGTCCACGAATGGCGAAATATTATGGACGTAACGTTTTTATTTTAATGGCACAATGTTTTTGAAATGTGATGACTAGTAGGTAAGGCTTTGGGATCCAAGTTATGACGTTCATAAAATTAAGTGCTCAATGTGCTGACATTTAAGGTATCTAAGTATCAAATCAGAAAAATATACAAAGAAACATTGATTCTCCTCACAAAACATTTTTTTTTCGCGAAATATAGAAAAGAAAAATAGTCACGTCCTCTTTAAACATTTATTTTATTCCAAGGGAAGTTCTAGAACATTCTGTAGAACTGCTTGTAGTGAAATGCATTGATAAAACCAAGGCTAATCAAAGTGCAAGGCTAAAGCAAGGGCGGAGGGACCTTGCGTCCTACGGTACTACCAAGCTTTCATTTTCTCGTTTTCACACGCAAACTCTAGAATTTACTAGTTTGATTAAAGTAAAATAACACACAAAAGTAGATACTGCTCTGCTTTTAAAATTTTGTAATATTGAAACAGTTATTTAGAAAGGAATTGAAAGTGATAGCATAGATACATTTAATAAAAGTGCAAATATTGTTTTAGATGGCTAGAACCAAGAATTATGACTTATCTGATAAAATAATAGTTAATTTGGATGACAATAATTATTTTGTTCTTGATTTTGAACTGCATGGGTGATCCGATAGGAGAGAGTAACAGTTAAAAATGGAGATTTGATTTCTAAATTTACTTAAAGACAAGCTCGGATTAAGTGCTTTTTAGTTTACTGTGAATGATTTGACTTTTGGAACTGGAAATCTTTGAGAAGGTTATGTTTGAGCTTGAATGTGGAAGTGCAAGATAAAACTAAAGATCATTTTTTTAAATTATATATTGTAGCCAGATACGATCTCAAATACATACTTAATAATTAATGTAATATTTTTAAAACACCCATACGATATAAGACGATGAAAATTAAACTTCTGAAACATCAAAATTCTCTTCTAAAGCGACAAAGTTGTAAGTTCTCACATAAAGTTCCAATTGCTCATTGTTCATACGTTCAAGTTGGACTGTTTGCATAATAGTTTTACTGCTATCTCATGTACCCTTGCATTCTCAACGAATATTATTGGAAATTGGAAACTCTTTATATTTCGTTCAATAGAATATTTTTACGATGCTAAATTGCTTTCATGTTTATTTGAGTTGTTTGCGAATGGTATATTCGTTTTATTGAAGTGTACCTAATATTTATTGCTTTCCCCTGTTTTGTTTAAATATGCTTGTTTAGGTTTTTGAGTATTGTTAGATTTTTGTTTGTAGCTTATAGTTTTTGGCTAACTGTATATGGCGTATGGGTTTTTGTTCGGTGAATCAGCAAGTTAGTCTGAGGTACAAAATTTTTATATTGAAGTGGACAAAGGCTGAGAGAAACATTGCTACGACTTTCTCAAAAACTTTCACACTTAGGAACAAAATATTACTACGGTACCTGCCTATTTGTTGTTAAAGAGCCATAACGATTACTATAAATTGAAACACTAAGGTGATATTAAAAAATTACTCGTCAAGCGAGTCTTTGGCCTTGTGGATATGACAAACTGCGTCCAACTTTTTGCAGTTAACGCTTACCATATTTAAACACACACAAAAAATAATAAAGAGTATAGTAATATTGTCTTTATGTCAATATTGTCTCGTTCAGAAGACCTTGTATTTTCCTATAACTTGTCTACCTACAGAAGTCTTTATACATTTACTTTGCAAAATTATTACATACGTTTGTTTGTAAATTAATCCAATAAATAAGGCAGTGGGCAGAAAGCACTCAAACAATTTGATTTTAATTACGAGAAAAAATGTTTACATACCCTTCTATGGGCAAAGCGATTAAAACTGAACCTTTTGGGTCAACAACCCCAGAATCCGTGAAATAATCACAATAAATATACTCATAAAACCACGCGTTACTCATTTATATGCGAAATGCGGCTGTCTGTAATTATATGGGACTTATCTGGATGATGTCCTTTGTGCATCTTTTATGGTCGCCATAAATAAACGCCCACTTCACAACAAGCAGATTTATTGCGTAGAAATTTAATTAAGAATGTAATATGCGATATGACTGGTGGTGCCGCGACCCACACCGTATGTAATCAGGACATGCGCAAGGAGACTTCATTCGGTACTTCGCACGCAGCAGAAATATCATATTTTAACTGAAGTAGTTAATGCGAAAAAGAGCTTAGACTGACAAATGTACTAGCTACTGTATTTTATAAAAACCTATCTATCAAGCTTACGAACGCAAGCCTCTTTTTTGTACTATTTGTCATGTCTAACTGTTTTCCTTTTGCCGTATTCATAAACGTCAACTATATTTATTAGTTTGGAACTTAGAAACTGAAATATCGTTTTACATTTAAATAGATTGGAACACGTAAACTCATTTAGCGTGCTACAGCGATATTGTACACAAATGCAGAACTACGATAATGCTCGTTTGTAAGCAGATCACATAGAAATGTGCAATACGTCTAGATACCTACTGCGCTAGATAGATAGCGATACGGGGTCTCCATTCAGTGTTTCATCTTTGTTTGGTCTGACAGATAAATCTTGAATGGTAACTAGTAAGTTTATTACAAGTGTACGAGTTATTTATAATTGTTTGTTTACTGCTAATATCAAAAGAGAATTAGAAGCAACATAAGGAACATGTGCGTAATTATTCATTATTGGAACGTGAAACGAGGAATCGTTGTTTACTTTTAAAAATCCAAATGAAAACGTTTAACGATAGACTTTGTTTTCTTTATTTAAATGAAACGTGAGAATATTTCCAGTCTATCCAGAAAGATTAAATTTCTGTGACAAAGATATAATCCACATTGAATTTGTAACGTTTTTCGTTAATGTTTGCAACTAGGAATTTAATTTCCGTGTGTCGGAAAGTAGGCCGTAGAGCGTATCAGCTGTGAGTCGTCAACTGTTATTTAAGTAAACAAAGAAAATCAGGTTAATGGTGCTGGTAGGCAATGCCAATTCGTATGAACATTTTGATTCAGTATGATTTACTAGAACTGTCTTTTGCTAAAAAGTTATGAAATATTTAGAATAATATTTAAGAAGAATGATAATTAACACTTCAAACTAGAATCATTAATAAAGGCAACAATAATAAACTACGTGAAACCATTAATTCTAAATTTAAAAAGACCGAAAAAGTTAAACAAAAACAAATGAAAACACAAAAAAAAAAAGATTCATTGTTCTCAGACAAAAAAGCAGACGATTTTCACAAAACCCTGTGCAAATATTAAGAAAGCAAAGTTGATTTAATAAAAGAGAATAAAGAATACTCGTATATAAACATGCGTCCATTAATCAGAGGACGGTAAACAGAAATGTTGCGAACATTTCAAATTTATTGTACGGAACTGTTACATTACAATTTCGATAGAATTATGGCATGATACAGAAATTCCGTCGTCAATCTCGCAAAATAAAATCGCTATAAACGCTAGTAATAAACGAATATTTACAGAAATAACAATTCGAACGAACCAATATCAATAGTTTGTAGGAAATCCTTATTCTAATGTTTCCTTATTACTTATTGCTAGAAATAAATGTGACTTGTTTGTGGAGTATTTGGATTCGTAATGTTAAAGACATTTTGAATTTCTTTTCTATTTCCAAAATAGGAAAACATCTTTCAAGGTATGATAATACCTTCCTAATACCAAGGTATGATGATCAAGGTATGATAATACCTTGATCATCATTTGATTTTATGATAGTAAATAACTTGTCCGTCGTGACGTGATGTTTTGTAGCCATTCTAAATAAATGAGCTATCTAACACAAAAAGAACGGTCGAATTCGTTCCAGCAGTTCTAAAGAAAAGCGCGTGCATATAATGACAAAAAAAATAGCTGCAAAATTGTCACAGATATTAAAATGTTCGAATGATTATTTATTATAAAGCAAGTTTTGATCGAGATTTGTTGTTTACCTCACAGGTAATGTAATCAATAAATTAACGAATTCAGGTATTCAATAGGTGGCTGAATTGAGGTTAGAAATAACTGATCTAGCAATGATCTTTCACGACTTCAAATACAAGTAATGAATAATCAATTACTTATTGATAAGTTTTTGGAAATACAAGAAAAATATTTATTTTTTTATCAACGTTGATTTATACCACTATCATCTTACTTACGATATTATTGTTTACGCTTAATTTTATTTTTTTTATTAACGCTAATATCACTTTAATTTAGTTTTTGAATTTAATTTCACATCAAGATACTGTGAAAGTAGTTCTGGACTATGGAAATATGGACCTCCTTTACAAAAGTGGAGTTTGCCACAATCTCCAAGTTTCACAGGAATCATTAGGGATCACAGCTTTAAAGGATTTAGTATATCAGCAAGTACTGTTGTCCATCTACTTAATTGACTGTTACGCTACTCAACAGAAGAAACAAATACCATCTGTTCTGCCATAAGCACATGACGAAATTATTAGTATTTAACATAAACAAAGGTAAACAGAACAGCGCGTGCATCATCTCCAGCCTTGAAAATGCAAGGGTCATCAACCTTAAGGCCTTCACACCTCACAAATAATAACGTATTTGTAAAGGTGTTTTCCAATACCATTTAACACCAGAAAGTCATTGTTGTCATGCCGTTAAATAGATTGCTAGCTCTGACGTCTTTTGTGTAAATTAAAGCCAATTTCGTGTGAAAAGTAAGGAAATAATACGTGTCAGTGCTGTGGTTAGAATGAACCTTGTACGCAAGGAATAGATTTCATCAATTTTAGTGGCTCTTGTAAAGCGTTAGCAAAGTTATGGTGGATGAAATATACTGGAGACTAAAATATTAACAACTAGCGATTCACCCCGATTTCGCAAGGTACTAAATTTCTCCATTATTTAGGTAATGGGTTTTACTACACATAAATATTACTGTTCAATCACTCTATTTATTTAAAAAAAAACGACAAGAAGTCCGTTGCGTAACTTAAAAAAATATGCATGCATAGGGATAGAGAAAAGGACTTTGTTTTATATAGTGTAGTGAAGTCAATAAATACTTAAATCGATGATACAGAAGATATATTGTTGAAAAAAGCAGAACTGTAATATGTAGACTTAATAACTTTCCAAAAATATTCATTTTTATCAAACAGACAAAATTCAAAACATTTGCCAGACGGTGAAAAAATAAAGAACACACACTTATAATACGTAAACAAAACGAAACGACCAGAATGTTCGATTCTATGCTCAGAGGACGATTTCTAAAATGGACAGAACATTGGCCCTTAGGGATACACTTCAATGCAGTTGCAGGCATTATGTTATAATATGTAGTTCTCTAAACAGCCGTTATCATGGCGCTTTTGTCGTTTAAAGGCTCCCTTATGTCTTTTAATGTCCACTTTGTTTGGTCTAGTGCTCACAAGCACTACTTTTGGTCAAGAGGTCTTAAATGGGCAAATAATATTGGTATATATGAAATTTCGAATAATGCCTGCTTTGTGAAAGGCATTCCTCAAATGCTGCGAAAAGTTTGTTTTTCTATTATGGATCTACGTCTTTTTTTCTTAGCGTTGTATTTTGTTATGATCGTAATATGCAGGGTCCTAGACGCAAAATAAGGCTGAGTGTGCCGCCGTACTGTTGTGTCTGCCAGTCTGCCGTTATCGATCCGGCGCCCTCATTTCAGGCCGACTCGGCTGCGCCCACAATAACGCAAATGTAGCCGCTTCAGGACTATGTATGCAAGCGATTGTTACAATGACTGCACATTTTTGTTTTTGATGGAACAATAAAATGACTTTTCTAGTACTTATGTTTTCTATTAACAAATGTAGTGGAATTTAGAATGTGTTTGGACAGTGAATATCAAAATAATGTTGTCCAGGATATTTTGTACTTGCATGTATAATAGTGTGTGGCGTCTCTCTGTCGCCTCGGATACTTGAATATTGCTTTACATGTGTAAATGTGTTTACTTTGTTCCCGAATAACATTTTTGTGCTTCTTTTGTATTTTAAAGTAAATTCGTTTTGGTTATTTATTTATATTTTCACAGTGAACTGAGGAAGTTTGGCCTTTTTCCAACTAGGTTTGGGTTGGCATGGAGTTTTCGGTAAAATTATGACGAAATCAGTATTTTAACAGGCGTGATTATCGATTTTCCGTGCATTAACAGTGTTTTATTTCTTTTTTTTTCTCTGCAGTCAGCAATCCAATTCCAACGATGAATAACAAAACAATATTTCAAGCTAGTGAAGTATCAATATTTCAGAATCTCCAATAGCAGCTTCAATACGTCGAGATGTGAGATATTTCCACATCGAAATACTAGCGATCCGAGTCCTTCGAATTTTCGATTTCCTCGACAACTGTTCTGTACCTCGGAATGCTATCCAATTTCCTCAGATAACGTGTTTATACTTTCTCAATTTCCAAAGATCCTTGTGTATGTGCACTTCTTGTAACAACAACATATATATTTTATTGTTTAGGTACTATCGTGTCTTCAATATCTCGGAAACTATAAACATTAACATTTAGTAAAGGAAAATGTAATGCTTTCAAAGTTACCAGTACCGACGAGTTATTTCTGTTTGATTCCATTTTATTACCTTTTAAGGGTAAAATGTAGTTAGTTGAGCTACCGCGGAAAACGTCTACATAAATATTCCATGTGCAACCGAAGGGACGGATTTATTTTCGAGCAGTTAGACTTCTAAATCTAGTTTCGACACAATATTGCATAAGTGAATGTAAAAAGTAGATGGTACCTCGTGTATCATATCTAATTCATGATTAGCCGAGTAGTTACGTGACGGAACCCATGCATATTATAATGAGCATTAGGTACTAATAATGAGTAGAGATTGCGAAAGTCATTCTGTCGTAATAAATTTTACAATTCCGGTGATAGAATTTGTCACGTAAGGGATTTATAACAATAGTAACTAGAATCACAGAAATTTTGTTCGGAAATTGGAATAGTTTAAGACTTTTACTACTAAAAATATTACGTGTTTTCTGAGAATTTTGGCCAAGACCGTGAAAAGTGGTATGCAAATAATAATTTTGGTATTACTCAATAGATTTTATGGGCGTAATAAATAAATTCAACAATAGAAGATACCTGTTACTATTGTTGCTTGAGTCATTGATCCCGAATCTAGCAGATGCTAGATTTTATCGGACTGCCATTTATTGGTGAAACAGTAATAAAATGTTGTCATCGATTTATTCAAGTTCACGTCACATCATTTTTATTGCTATTCACATCCCTGCATACCGAATACTTATGATGCGATAACTTCTTAAAAAAGATATTTTGTGGCATGATTCAACCCTGTTTCTTCTGACGTCAATGGTCCTTCCTTCTCCTAATCGTGGCTTTGCAATGTGACAAACACATTCAAGATTCATTGAATGCGGCGTCAATGCAGTGGAGTGACCCGCATTTTTGATGAACCGACCGGCCATTCTGCCTTCGTGGCTTCCATCGTTAAAGCGATGAAAGTCTATGGACGATCGATATTAGAAGCAGCGCATATTTACCCTACTGTAGGTCCGGTTAACTGCATAAGTTCGTAGTAAATATTGACTTATTTAAAAGCCTAATCTGTAGTCATGTCCGATTGTCCCCAAAGGGTATTGAAGTCAGTTCTATTATTAGACCCAGGGATCAAGCCTGTTTAAACACCAGCGTAATAATAGACCTCAGTAAGTACACGGACACTTCTGAGAATTTTGAATTCGAAATAGCCAATTATGTGTGCTTCTGCCTACCCAGTACTCGCTAAACCAACAAAGCATTCTAAGTATTAAGTAAATTTCCAAGTTTCTATCGAATTTAGCATCCTCTTCGTACTTTCGACATGTTTTGTGAATGGATGGTCTATTCGGTGCGATGTATTTGGAGCATTTCTCTAGTACCCGCATTCTGTACCCAATATTACCTAACTTTGGTATTTCTTTGTGACGCAAATTGTTCAGTGTGAATAGTTAACTAAGTATTTTGAAGTAGCGAGTTTTCCGATAAAGCAAATACTCGGGCTGTCGGTTACATCACTGGGCGAGGTGTCCTCTAAAATGGCAGTTAAATCATACAATAAACCTTTGCAAAAGTCATGAATTGTGGAGTTATGTTCAGACGTATGTGTTTATATGTTATTCAATCATTTCAAAGCACCGGATGCAATACAATCGCATAAATCTTTGGTCTTCCTTCCGTGGCAGTTGATACATTATGTTTGCTAGCAGTGTAACGGGTTCAATCTGTTGATTGGAACTCAGCACCACTATTTACATTACCCCTATAAATTCCAACGTCCTGTTTCACAAAACAGAAACCATTTCCCTAATTGAATTTGTGTTGTTTTTGCTCTTGTGGAATATTGGCTTTGTGCATTCAAAGCGGGCGAGCGTGAGAAAGTGCATAACTTGTTTACATAACCAACACAAATTTACACGGAGTTTCTTATTTAGAAAATGTACTTGGATGTCTGCTATGATTGGTTGGAGGAGCAACGAGATGAATAGCGAGTGAAACATTACGTGCTTGTCTGTTTGCCAGACGGTGTATAATTTGGTATCTGGTACCTACGGATAAGGTCTGCCTTAGCTACGATATGGGATAATTTCAGTGAGAAATTCAATGTGGCAATGGCGAAGCAAAGAAGGCGCTATCAGAATATTGTTACGCTATTCCCTGCAAAACTATTTTAAAAGTTTATTGTAAACTAGATATAACTGCTCTAAAAACTAATTCAATTTAGAAATATATAGTCATGCAAAGTCACTTGCAATTAAAAAGAGTGCTTAGCTCAAAACTTATTAATAAAAAAAATTGTATGCTGTTTTTTCTAAACCCTAATATTTCAGTTTTACAGGATGTCCAGAATCGGGGGCAACATACACGTACCCATTTACCCCAAACCTTTAATATTTATGAATTCAGTTCTACAACAATGAACTTTATGTCACACTTCAGCCCAAAAACTGTGCCAAAAGTGACAAAAGTGGGTCTGTGTTGTATAAAGCCATATTTTAAGTGGCCTATAAATTTGCTGGGGTATGTACCCAACCGATACAATGTCGCTCTTTGATTCTCGGCTAGTGGTAATAATGTCTTTAACTATTATTTATGTTTGCGGCAAATTCCACGTTTGTGTATATACAAAGTAACTAGCCCATTATTTTAACATTCTTGCTGAATAGTGTTATTTGTGTCAACGGAAAACTGCGAAGGTTTTGATAATATTGGAAGTGACTTAAGTTAGTACGTTTTATAGGAATAGGAGCATTATTTCCTATCAATGACAGTTGTTTTTTCTTTAAAAAAAATGTCTGTCTTAACGGTTAAAGAATGCCCTTATTCTTTTTTCAAAATGCTAAAATTCATTAAATTAAATCAATATATTGAAGAAATCAACCAATGACCTACAGCTGTCCACAATTCGTAGCTTTGCAGGGACATATTATTAAACAATGTACTTTTATAGATACGTTTTACGATCGCGACGGGCGAGGGGTAAACAAAGGGCGTAGCTGAGTTGCCAGTCTCCTTGCCGAGACGTGGGTCACAGGGAGGTCTCGCCAGGGTTGTCCAATACGCAAGAAATTATTAGGTACTAAGCTATTATGGATACTATTGTTGTATGAATTTAGATGTTTTTGTTATCTGCATATAATGGTGGGAAATATCCTATGCTGTTGATGATCATGGTGGAAAAGAAGATATGATTATTTTCGAAGAGTTATGTTTGAGATTTTTAAGCGATATTCATCATGTTAGTCTTGACAATGAACGCATAGACATCAAGTTATTGAAGCAGTAAATGTAAAAAGTGCACTTTGTGTTAAATAGATAACATTTAATTTATTTAATGATATACTTAGTACATCATAATGACGCAATCATAACTAAGCTCAAGGATGCACTCGAGCCAAGGACCCCGCTTGCGTGGCAGCCCTGCCTCAGACTATTTACGTTGACGAGGCGAGGCGAGGTGACCTACCCGTGACCTTTGACCCGCAGCCTGTGACCTACATCGGGAGACCAATCGATACGCACCCCGCTGTATCTGTTGCCTTCGATAAGGACGCACTTCATTAAAACTTTTGATTGCCCGCCGTCTGCGAGCTTAGTGATAAAACGGTAATGGATTTCGTTTTGAATTTTTTGGTCGTTTCTATTTTTGTTGACCGAGTAGTGAATGTCGAATGAGGTCAGGAGCCGGAAGAGGTGATGTGACTTTTCAAACGTTCGTTCATATTTATTTGGTCTTTTGACGTATTGAATTAAGATTTTAGGAACGTGTTGTGACATTTAGCTGGCTCTTTGCCTACGAGTGTCATTAAATTTCACGTTTCTTTCATTATGAACTTACGATCTGAATGGAGATGTAGTGGTCAGTATTAGATCGGGTTTTTAATGCTTTAGTTCATGGTGTAGTGCAGTCATGAGTGTGGATTTATGCAGAGCTTAGTGCTTTCGTAGATACTAGTACCTATGTTTGTCTTAAAAAAAATACATATATTCCCCAGGCATACAGTAAAAGAGTCTTAGTAAAGCAGTAAAACGATGGGTATGAAACATCAGCTGTTGTTTTTATTATTGCAAAAATCAAATTCGAGAAAAGGAACATTCCGATTGTCTCTTGTTTCGTTTCATTTCGTTTCGTTCAAAATATTCCCAAGGGTGGAATGGACCACCAGCGTTAAAAACTAAATATTTTTAGCAATAACTCGTAAGTGGGTCGCTTCACTGCCTCGCCAGCGAAATGTTATACTGTTGCGAAATTCGTTTCGCTTCGTTTTGAAATGTTTTCATATATTCTGCAGTTCCAATTGGTTTGTTTATATTCCCTTTTTTATGTGATAGGTTGGCAAACGAGCACACGGATTACCTGATGGTAAGCAATCAGCTTCGCCCATGGACACCCGTAACATCAAAGGAGTTACGAGTGGATTTAGGGATTGGGAATGGATAGGTGGACGGGAAGGATTGGGACTACCGTCACACGGTGAAAACACAACGCTGTGGTTTCACGTCTGTTTTCTGTTAGGCCGTGCTATCATTCCCGTCGAGCCGATGCATGGCTCTGCCATTGTTCTCTTTGTTAGTGCAGATGTAATATAAAAATATTTATTTAAATTGGTCTATCGATATTTTACTAAGTTCTTAACGATTATTTTCGTAACAAAATCGTAACTTAGGAATAGATTGAGTAATCGTTTAATGTCTTTGAGTACCTACGGCTGTAAATAATACTTAGTAATTTTCATCACTGATAATAATACTTTAGTTTTTCGTCTAAGTATTTAAAACTGTTTCAATGTCTCTCTCATTCAAAAATACAGTACACATTTAATGTTTTACTGTAAACAACCATTAACGACAAAATGGTTCAACCAGTTTAACAGAAAATCCAACGATATTTTCAACACGAAAATAACATCAGCATCCATGTACAGTTATGTACATAAATATCTACATTATATTGGTTTGTACGCTTCAATGGAACGTGTCCCTGTCATTGTCAGCCGCGTTTCAATTTTCGCTGAGTAAATATTGTTATGTAAGTAAGATATTCAATGAAACAAGAACTAAGCATTCTATGAATGGATGGACTTATTTTATTGGAAGTTTACTAAGACTAAACGATTTGTCAATGGGCAATTTACTTAGCATGATGACGAGAAAATAAGTATCTGGTCTTTTCAAGTATAACGTCACTTTTAGTCATGTAAGAACAATTTGTGGATTACATAAATGCAGAGAGGTACTTATAATAGCCAATTGCATATTCACTCTACCAGCCCTTTTCAACAATAATAGCTACGTACTATAAAGCGAAGTCGATTTTTCTGTCTGTATTTCCCTATCTATGCTTTAATATTAAAAACCATGCAACGGATTTTTAATAGACATAGTCATTGAAGAGGAAGCTTAAGTAAACCTTTACTATGTGTATGAATGGTTAATAATAAATATTCCGTATTTTTATAACCTAAACTGTCCTTTATACATTCCGACAAAACGTCCACTACAAATTTTCCTCAACTTAGGACGGAATTATAAAACATTTCGCATGTATAGTAGCAAAAAAGGCAAAATTTACGTCACACGTGGACTTTGTGAAACGAAAGGTGTATCATTAAGTATGAATATATTTATGGAAATGCAGTATAAAGTCATGCCGCGTTAAATTACTGTTGCATTTGCATAGCGATAATCTAATTTAATGCATGAGCAAAGAGTATTAAATTAAAAAAAACCTTCTCGTAGTTTTATTAAAAAATTCTACAAGTTATATTATTAATTTCTTTAAAGTTTCCACCAGTAATAAAGTTTGATTATTAACAAAAACTTTTTTTGGAATGGCCAGTTGAGATAAAAAAGCAAGAAAATTAAATTCGTTTGAAAATGTCATTTAAATAGCGTTGTTCTATTTTTGAATGAGTTAAAAAGCATAACAAATTTGACCTACAATGAGTTTTTATAGCTAACAAAAAAACTTTGTAGTTATAATTTGGAAGAAACGTCAATTGAAGCAAAAATTTCCATTACTGAGAAATGTTATAAAACTATCTAATAACATTTAAAAACAAAATATCCCAATGACAATTTTCTCAATTATCAAGTAGGTAACAGAATAAGATGAACAATCCCGTCATCAGTGTAATGGCGTCGTAATCAAGTCATTACGATTAATTTGCACTTACAATCACGTACCCTTAGTTTCCTTTAGCAATCAGCTCTATAATTAGGTTGTTTCTTCAAGCTATTACAGGTTAATCCAGGTCAAAACGTTCGATTCGTATCTTTGTGTGATCGCAGTGAATAGGAATTAATTTTTAGTTACAAATTTGTTTTGCTTTTATTACTTGTATGCACTGAATCTACGAAGGGAACTTTAAAGAATCTTGGACCTTTTTTCATAATGTTTATTTTTGCTGTCCATAAACTTCTTCGAGGTCCGTACATTTTTTTTTATGTAAATGTCGGCAAACGAGCAGACGGATTACCTGATGGTAAGCAATCAGCGCCGCCCATGGACACTCGCAACGGAGGAGATACGAGTGCGTTGCCTACCTTTTAGGGATTAGGGATTTGGAGATTTAGGGATTGAGAAGGGATTGGGGAAGGGGAAGGATTGGGCCTCCGGTAACCTCACTCACACGGCGAAAGACAACGCTGTGGTTATTTCACGCCGGTTTTCTGTGAGGCGGTGGTATCACTCCGGTCGAGCCGACCCATTCGTGCCGAAGCATGGCTCTCCCACACTTACCTTCATTCTTTTCTCAAATTTATATATGTACAATGTATACATGTATATGTATTTATATATATCTTAACATACAATTTCAGAGCTTTGTTGATGAATACCCAATAGCATTTTTAGGTAAGCGAGAATTTCGACGACAGGTTTATAATTTAATACTAATTTATTTGACGCGAGCTATAATTAAAAATGTCTAGGCTTTATTCTGTACTCATTTATCAAAGTTTAAATATATTATATTTTTTGCATAATTAACTTTATAAAATATATCTATTTATACATAATTACATGAATATAAATCTTAACAATTCGTGCTTTGTTGTAAAGAACAGAATTCCTGTTCTGTTTTCGAAATGTTTAATTTATTTTTTCTATTGGGCGCATGATTTAGGTATTTTGATGTGCAAAATTTAGTAAGCAGGTTTTATTATGTATATTTATTTTTGACTCCGACATAGTGAATAAGTCGCAATAATATAATTTTAATGTGTTAGGAAGTGCTGTGCGTACTTTCCCAATTCATCATCCCGACCACCGTGACTTTTTTCTTTTTCAAAATTTCTCGAGAATTGAGATCGCTTACCTACTGGCTGACGCATCGATACTAAGAAACCCGAAGCCGGTTCCCATTTTCCTCAACAAATCTTTTTCGACGGATCATTATCTTATATGTTCATACTATATAGAATCCGTGTTTCACGCTCACTTAAATTCGTTTAAAAAAACGCAATTAGCGAAAACTTAGCAGAGAATTAAAGAACGTTGAGTGTTTTAATTATATGTGTACTATTTCAAAACATTATCAATTACTCTTTTTTTAGTTTTTGTTCGAAATTAATTAGTGGAAACACTACAATAAAGTAATTCGATGTCAGATTGAAAAGATTGTCTGATATAATGAGTTTGAAGTTCTTTTTTCAAACATATTTAAGTTATACAGACATACTTAGTTACGAACAAATTCCATTTTTCAAAATCGATGTCGGTTTTAAAGAAAAATATAATATAAATATAAACAGCCTGTTTTAAAAAACTATGATTTATTTTACTGAGCCATACCTTTTTCGTATTGTATTAAAAGGTAAAAGTTAAATATCTTGCATAATTTCAAGCTGGAATGCAGTTCTCAGTTATATATAATAAAGTGTAATTTGGATTATTGAAAAGTTTTATGGCCTGTAACTAGCGTAAATCTTGTAGGATTGATTAAAAGAAAATTTGCCGCTACTCTTTTGACCTTGTATTACAGACGTGGTTTTTTAAAACATTTTCTCTATTGCTTAAGCATAAGCATTATTATTTTTATTTTATGCTCACCCTTCGTCAAAATTCTTTTTGAACAACAATATGTTTATTTCTATAAACATTTTGTTGTTCAGGCATTTCGGTGCTAGGTTGCAATTCAAATATTCAATATATCACAGTTGTCAAATTTTAAATTTAAAAAATATGTTTAAATTATACTTAGCTTTAGGTATTTATTACAAAATTATAAGCATAATTTATATTTTTGATTATTATAATCATGTTTTTGAAAAGACATGGTTATAATTTGGTGACACACATCGGTGTATCCTGGCTGGGCCCGGGGGCTGCGACCGGGTCATGTCCCCGCCCCGCGTCTCTCTCCCCGCCCGCCTCTGCACTTGAACTGGTTCGCGTACTTTCAGTTTCTCTCGCCCGGGACTCGGGAGCCTGACCTACCCGAAGATGTACAGTAAGATGCCTGTACGTAGGATGCGCGGTACTTTCATGTGGGTGGGTAGATGTGGGTAGTTTTACTAAGCTCACTGTTTGTTGACAGCTGACAGCCATAAAGACAGGTTCTCCAGCCCACTATTCTGTCACATTTTAGTTGAATTTTCAACTAGAATCTGACAGAATAGTGGTTGTAGGTGGTGGTAGTTTATTAAAATACAAATTTTTGGGTAACTTAACTGCGCTATGTTCAGCAACAACATATGTATGATCGCATCTGCCCTCTGAATTGAAAAAGTATTTACATTTAAGTACCTGTTAATTTCAAAACAAAAATCAATTGCAACAACCAGAAATTCCTACCACAATAATTGTATCTATCAATATAGGTACGGAGAAAATGAGACAAGATAAAATATAATCAAAACAATATGAGAACAATCAATGAGGGCCAAATGTGATCACAAAAGACACTAATGAGGAAGGGCCACGCTACAACGCGTTATTTCCTGACATTTCCACATGCCTATTGTTGGGCATAAGCCTTGGCACCATGGGGCGTGAAGGCATTCTGCTCATAATGGCCTAAAATATGTGTTGACATCACTGATGTGGATAGCGTAATTCGTGTAATCAATCAGCTTCGTATTATTTGCTCAAAGGTATGAGAAATTGGATCCTGTTGGAAATACTTCTCAGTCAGTCTCAACAATCGATTCATTGATAGAATATTGATACCGTGGCGTCGGCCTGGAGCAGGTGAAACAATGGGGTAGTTTATTGTCAGTAAGAGTCAGACACTTCTCTTATGATTCGACCTGGGCGCGAAAAGTAATTTATTTGATGATTGTCACCTCTTTAAAGAAAGGTAAACAGCAGCCTGCAGATAACATTGCTTAAGTTGAATGGGTTCAAGACAAGACCTAACTTCTAGATTAATGCATAATGTATGATAAAAACCTCTTTACACACTTCTTAAGATAAAAAAAAACATAAACAAGAAATCCTCTATGTAACAGAAAAAAAATCGCTTAGTGAAATAGAACTACGTATAGTAGTTAGTTACACGTAGTGTAGGAACAAACAGAAACCCAACAAAAGGGTCACATTACCACCCTTTTATGTACCATCTGTACAACTAACTGCTTTTACAAAAACAAAACCGAAAAGGCGATTTTTCTTAACACTTAACGGGCTATTTTGTCTGAATACCTACCAACTATTTGTAACACAAACATGAACTTAGGAGAAGTGTTTCTATGACACAACAGCTTTTCACACAACAATGACAAACATATGGAGAATGTTCTAACATTACTCACGAAAGAGTGACAAACTTTGTACGCACTGAGCATATTTGTTTAAGAAAACAATTCCCGTAAAAAATACTAGCTATTTATATAGGCTGGTAAACCTTGTTCGAATAAGTGACAAATTTCTTCTGTACGGGAAATAAGCGCTCTGTACAGGCAAATGGCATTCCCTAAGTTTTTAGATGAACAGTTTTTTAGTTTAGTGTTTGAAATTAATATCAGTAGCAGTATGCCAATCTCTTTGAAGTTTGGTAATCGTTTCATAATTAGCAATAACTGTATGCCTAGCACGAACATTATCGAGAAAGTATTCGTATCGACATCGAAAGCATTTTTTATGGGATTTGTACAGCGCCCCTACCGTGCGTGAAAGGAACTAAAAATAGCAAGCACGAATGATTTTGCCACTGATTCCAATTAGTCCAACTCATTGAGAAAAGTGTCAGCGAAAAAACTACAAATAATAGTTACTTTCCTCCTTCCTTATACAAAGCTTGTTGAAAAGATTTTCTTGAATAAACCATTTCACAAAAATATATTATAAGAAGGGATTAAGTAAAAACAACAGGATATTTTCGTAAGCATTTAACCAAAGATAGAACGCCTTTTATTATGTCACGGAAAACAAAAACAAAGTAGGTATTAGCTTACAAAGGCGTCGACCTTATAGCGTGTATCTTTATTCAAGTAACCGCCTAGTGGTGTCTTACTCAGGCCCTTAAGTAAGCGATTTCACATGCAGGAAAAGATAGACAAGTATACGTTAAATTATTTGGTTAAAAATATCGTATTAATATGTCAAATCTCTCATAATACCTAATTAAGAAACCTCTCCATTTGTCCAATGAAAACTTAATTCAGGTAAATTTCCAGTAAATTTGCAGATTAATCTTAATTAATTTGAATTTAAGATTATTGTCAGAAACTGCAAAATTTTGGTAGTCGACAGTGAATTTGAAAAAAAATTGACAGCATCGAAAAAAGAAATACGAATTTTTTCACACTTGTCCAAATACTTGTTTTAGCCTTGAGACTACCAAATTCGGCGACATTGTTTATGTCAAATTAAAATTACCTAATGGAACGACATCTTCACTAAAATATTATGAAAATTGTTTGGAATATTTAGTAATTTTTGGTTTAAAAATGGAACATTTTGCTCCAATCAAAAAGTGTTGTTTGCATTAGATTCTTTTCTATTTTAACTATTGGCCTTTTTGCCAAAAGTCAAGACTTTATTATTTTTGAATTAAAATAGTTTTAAGATGTTTATTAGTAAGTTAGCATTATTTTATAATCCGCTGTCTTTAAAGCCACCACTGAACATATTATTGCTGCTCCGTCACGTTCTATGAGGTCGACCTAACTACAAATTTGTCAATGTATGACAGTACACGTGTCCGTTATAGATTTATTTATAACTAGTTTTTACCCCTGGCTTGGTTCGCGAAGCTTTTTGTGCTTTTGTTGCCGGTCTAGCATTCAGATGTGTCGTTTTAAGGCGTTGACATTTTGAGACGTATACTATAGGTATTTGGCGTTTTTTTGGCGAAAGCGTCGACGGCATTTCTTTGGTTTCTGCGTTAAAAGTTGCTTAAAGTTAGACGATAATTATGACTAATTTTTAGCAGTTTCATTATTGACTAGTCAATAAATAGTCTTATTTCAAAAGACTTCTAAAGACGTCCATTACGTAAAGCGACTTAAAAAAGGTTCTTAAAAAATTGCTTGTACAGTACCTCTACAGTTCTGTTGGCACGACATATTTGTTATTTCTCTACTACAAGTTTGTAAGCATGAAATAAGAACAATATGGACGCCACACTATGAGTCCAGCTTGGGGGTATGGATTTCATTACTAAGCTCAAGTGTCTGACATATCATGGTCAACGAATGTTCCAGATTAATATAATGCAACAATTTCTTTATGTTAGGCTTCATGATTCATGTTTTAAATACTTACGCATGCATTGGTGTTAGAAATGACAATTTAAAATTGGATAGCGCGCTCATTTTGACAGTTGAGGGCGCCATCTTTGTTTTTCTTTTTTTAATTCGCTGTCAAGGAAAAGGTCTTATAAAATTATTTATGATCACAAAATTCAGTAATAAATAATATTGTATTACTTATTAGGTACGTATTCTTTGTTATGTTATTTACTTCGTTTTCGCCACTTATGTTGGTATATAAAGGAATTATGGGTAAGCAATCATGGTATGAATGGTTCTATTACGAAATTACAACTCATACATCTTTTGTATTATACATGATTACATTTCCGAGAATATGAAATAAGTAGAAAATAATTCGTTGATTTTGGTCTTGTATGTAGGGACCAATATATTATTTGAGATGATTTCGAACGTCAATATTACAATTATTTTGACTTCGGAATGTGTCTAGGTATCACGTTCGACGTTTGATAAAAATAAAGAATTTTCTCCTCGACTTCTTCGTAAGCATTTTAATTCCTAAATTTTATTGTCTACCTAAATGTCAGAATGTTCTTTGCGTAGATTTGTTCTCTGTGCGAAGCACGGCAACAAACATCTTGTTTCCTCAATAAATTAATTAATTTCACAATTATTTATGCGTAAATTTACATTTAAATAAATGTCAGAACATTTTCTGTTTATGTACAGAAATATAATATTCATTACCTTTGTGTTTCATTTGGGTGTAGGTAGGTTTTTAAAAACGTTTTCACGCAACCTGGTCTCTTAATTAAAAAGCTTTTAAGTTAATTCATTAGGATACAATTAAATTAGTGAGTTGGGCCTGAATGAAAAGAAAAGATGGCTAAATTTTATTTCGTTTTTTTTTTTTAATTGTTATTTACGATGTGGACTGTCGCCATCTTGTTTACGTAGATTTCTTAAATTATTTTGTAGTAAAAATGATTTTTCTATAAGTACGCAAACAATTTTAATATGTAACTGTATATTTAACTATCGCTTTCCAATTTTTTGTCCTATATTTTACAAAGTTAAACATTACACTAATCGCCGTAAGACATTAAATAACTTTTAGAATCAAATTCAGCTTTCAGTACATAACCTCAATCTAAGTAGTTAAGAGACCCCTATGTATTTGAATATATCTATCAGTATTAATAAGACAGCAAAGGCGTTTAATTTGTCCGTCCGTCTATCCAATAGCATCGTTACTGAATACTAAAGTGCAAAGGCCTTAAGGATTGCGACAAGCGACTAGTCGCAATACGATTGACCAACCCATTTCCTCTGCCTCACCTTATTTGAAAGTACATGAATAGATAATCAATTGACTTATTTATGTCAATATTAGTTTATTTTATTACTAGATTATTAATTTCAATAACCCTTTAATGAAATCGTGGTATATTTTGTAGAAAAAATTAGGAATCGCATTTTTTTGTCGAAAAGGATGAATAATACAATTGAGATCCTAAAGTTCTATTTAGAAGATTTGTACCTAAGTGCTTTTATGCAAAATGTGTTTTTATAAAGCTTGATATTTTTTATTACCAGCACCTCGATTCTATAAAATTTGTTTGATTTTGAATCGTGTTCGACTGCGAAGTGAGCGTCGAAGTGACGGGGAAATTAAATTTTAGAATGCCACTTTTAATGTCATTTCATACTTTATCTTTCAAAATGATGCTGTCAATTTAGTTCAACTCGCAAGTGTAGCGCTAGTGTATTACTACTCACGGCGGAATCAGATTCGAAGTTTAGAATGAAGTTTTACAGAATCACACTGCAGGGCGTAATAATTTGAGTTGATTT
Source organism: Spodoptera exigua (assembly GCA_902829305.4). Taxonomy (NCBI): domain Eukaryota; kingdom Metazoa; phylum Arthropoda; class Insecta; order Lepidoptera; family Noctuidae; genus Spodoptera; species Spodoptera exigua. Next base: position 5,618,278 of record LR824608.2, on the reverse strand, counting down.
ACTTGATTTTTATTGGAAGTTCAATAGGAATCAACTCCATTTGATATAGATATATGCTATCTTGAGTTAAGGCCAAAAGCACATACGTACTACATAGCGACATCGTATTGATTGTCGGTTGGCCAGGGCTCCCAACAGTAGAAAAGAAGGGAAGACGCCTATGACCAAACGTTGTCATGAAAATAGCTGCCATAAATAAATTCAGTCTAGCAATAGTTGTGAATTTAAATAATATAAAATTGATTTCGCAAGAGCTATTGTTCACGCTTCACGTAAAACAAATAACAATTAAAAGATAGACATTTATCCATCGCTCAGACATCATTCAGGATTCACTAATTGACAATTAAATATATTTCGTCTGCCTAGCAACCCTATAGTCTATAGTTCCAATCATTCTTCATTTGCAAAGATAAACAACTTATATAAAGCATGTAACATCGAGTATCTGGACACTACATACATAAAGAGATTAGCACATACTCGAGTGAGAAATGAAACCGTTTTCTCAACAAACTTACTAATGTGTCATGGCGATAAAATCAAGCCAAGTTGCTACTCGGATAAATCACGCACCTAGATGTAGATAATAAATAGATTCCTGCGAATTAATGTAAGTTCTTAGTTTGCAAGATTGGATCGTTGGTCGAATAGACATAAGACTGAAAAACATGGAATTCCAAAGGTGACCTTCTTGGTCGAATAATTCTTTTTTCTCAGTATTACCATAGAGTTTTTAATGTAGGCTAGTATGATAGAATTGGCAAATTACAATGTAACTATCATATGAAAAGAGAGATAGTTTGAACAAGAATTAATTAAGAGTACAGATTTGTTCTCAAACAACCTTAGAAAGAACGAATTTTTTTTAACAATTTTGTCTTATAACAAAACATTGGCCGATAACAATCGAAGCATTGTCAACTGTTTTTATAATTATACAACAACTATTTAAAAGCAACAAAGTAAAATCAGATAAGGGATAAATCAAAAATGGCTACATTGTGGCTAAGTATAAACACAAAACAATTGAGGAAGTAGGCAAAATGGATTTGGGCTCATTCCGGAAATGGGCCGGTTGAAACAAAACGATCATTTAGCATTTTCTTTGTGTTGCTTTCCAGCCGATTTCGCACGCATACATTAATTTAAGGCTACTGTTGTTAGGTAGGTACTATTCAGTTTATTTAACGTCCTCCAAGCCCTCCAATGAGTTGTTTATCAGTGTACAAGTATTATTAACTATTTTATGTAGTCAATAACACAATTCTGCCGAAAACCATTTAAACTTACAATTAGGGAGATATGGGGATAAACAGCCTTATTATCTTTTTCTCAACATTGAAGTTGTATACATTATGTAACGGAATTCAACTTTATGAATACTCATCGTTGGCTACTTTAAACATTACATTAGTCAATGAGACAGGTTGAGAACTCGTATTCTCGTTAAATTCAATACTTCAATGCACAAGTAACTTTAAAACATCTAGTATATAATACTTAGCCGTATCTATCTTGAGACACAAACGCCTAAACAAATCATAACAAACATACAAACTAAAATCAATCGACCGTCCGTCACTGAACAACCACTGAATATTTCATTTCAATCAAAATTCAATTTTGTATCTTGTATTTTTAACAGAACTGTACTCTATGGAGTGGAAATCGAGTTGAAACGACCGATTGACGCACTATCCTCTCTCGATGCATCGATTAAAATACATAATCGTTTATGCTCCAACGTTTGAACGCATTGACCACCCAGTTCACATCTGAATATTTATCTCTAGAAGTGACATCTTTTACGTAGGTGCAGCGAGCGTAGGTATTGTATCAAGTACTTGAGCACCTGGACGCGTCTTCATAGTAAACGCATAACAATCGAATATTATGTATCTGTATTATTTAAAGAACGGGTAAAATGAATTATATAATATAATCAGTTTGTATTTCATGTTTATTTTATTAGTGACATCCGGTACTGTGATAAATTGTGCGCATACGTGAGCATCGTCTAAATAAATGTATGTCAAATAACCAACTGTGTTTTGATTTTCCAGATTCATGTTAGTTAAATTTCTTAACTATATTATGTACTGTTTAAACACATAATATAAAGCTCTGGTCCTTTAGTACCACATCAAAATGACTGCTCTATACCATAGCCTAAATTGCATGAATTTCGTCACGGCAGTTTAGGAGTATAGTACAGATCTAGACACATATTAGCTAGTCAGTTATCTTGCCAAGCTGCAGTTTTCCAGTTCTCAGTCATATAGTCCACTTTCATTTAATAACCGCATCGTGTTTGAACATGTTGTTAATGAGACTCGTTGCGCCTGCTCAAACCAGTTGCTGATTTCTCTGCCGGCCAACGTTAATATAGGACTAGATATACTCTATACATAGGTATGTAGTTTATAAGAACATAGGTGTGGGTCAATTTAAGCTGGAATGGTCCATTAAATCAGTTTGTTGTTGCACGTTTTGTGTTATTTTCTAATTAGCGGCCAAAATATTTAGGCCTACTAAATTGGATCCAGATTATTGGTTCTGGAGTTAAAAAAGGGCTGAATTCTAGTCTGATTCCATTGTCGACCAAAACCTTTATTCAGTAACAGTCTTCTATAAAAACAAAGAAAGTCTTTTGAGTTCAAACTTTCTGGTTACCAATAGAAGGCTTTTAGTTCAGCGTAGCAAGAGGCGCGCAGATACATATTTCCAGTGATCTACGCATAAGAGAAGCCGCTCCAAGAATGCATACCTCTGTACTGAGTTTCTGCAATTTATTAAAGAGATAACGCACCGAAGTAGGGAGCGCACTCAAACGTGATTCGTGAGCGCAAAAATAATAAAAAAAAACTCTTATCTTTGAGCTCCAATGTAGGAATCTTCATAGAACATGGATTTCGGATTGCTTTTGCTCAACCCTAGAAGTTTTACAACAGGAATGAGTAGCTCTTTATATCTGAGTTTCATATGAAATAGGGTTGTTACAACACAGATAAATGTGGTTTTCTTATTAGTGATTACAATAGGTATAATTTGTGACACAATGATAGTTTTTTTAGGTTGATGTGTTTTGCCGTGTCAGTAACATATCCGGGGACGCCAAATTCTTCCAATCCCCTGTTCCTCCCCAATCCTAAAATCACCGAAACCCAAATCCCCAAGTCTGGATTTGCTGATGGTGGTTTACCAGGTAATACGTGTTTGTTTCCCCCTATCACATAAAAAAAGCAGTTTTTTAACATTTTTAGACAATTCTTTATGTATAAATGATAGTCAAAAACTAATAGGCTAATCTTGAGATAAATGAATTTATGTAACTACTAGCTACTCTGTCGCGGTTTCACCCGCTGCTCGGCTCCATTTAATCGTAGCATGATGTTTTATAGCCTATAGCACTCAGGAACATTGTAGCTATCTATCAGTGAAAGAATTTTAGCAATCTGACCAGTGGTTCCAAAGATTACCCCCTACATACAAACTTACAAATATACAAATTTTACCTCTTTATATGTTAGTATGGATATATATGTAGATAGCTTCCTTAGGTACTCATCACAATTGATAACATAATTTATATATAATGCTACAGTGAATGATGTATATCTTCAAAAACTGAGATAGAAACGACGCTTTTAAATTGAATTCAGGTCAAGGATGAGCGTGCTAGCAACAAATTATATAGCCTATAACATCTTGTCTAAGACGTTTTAATTTAATGTTACATTGTTATTATATTGCTTAAGATATTTAGTTTCGACATGTGGTTATGTATAGTTTTGCCCAAACTCTATGTGTACTGGTAAGCAGTACAAGGTCCCATCATTATTCTTTTAATACCATTATATTCTATGCTCATCTAATCTACTCGTGATTGCTAAGTATTGAGATGATACAAAAACAAATTTCCGACTCTCCGAATTTGGGACATAATTTTTTAGTTGCGTTAAAAAGAATCCCGGTAGACTTCTTCTGTCTAATCTAATAAAATAAATTTCCATCCGCTATTCGAAAAAAAACACATTTTCCTCAAAATATTGTTTCAATAGTTTTCGACACACACGCGGAACATATGAGGCGCACACATACGTATATCGGAAGTATGTAGGCTGGCGCGTTGGCGAACGATAACGTTATCTTAGTGGGTTAACAACCTATTGCCCAGCATTGGAATATCGTGCAATCACAACCACTTATCATCTTGTCTTCTAAGGAATTCCTTCGGTTACGAAACTGGGAATTATATATGAAAGACTTTTGATGATACTACCGTTACGTTTTGAGTTCAGTAATGTTTTACAAGGGCTCGAAACCTGGCAAGTACTAATGTGACTTTAACCGAGTTATATGTACCTACTTTCTATGATTATTTAGACACCACTGACAAACGGTGAAGGAAAACATCGTGAGGAAATCTGGACTTATAATGTCAAAAAGTTTAAAATCGCCAATCCACCTTGATCAAGCGTGGTAATTAATGCTCAGACCTTCTCCGTGTGAGCAGAAGCCTTTACTCGGCAGTAGACACTTGTAGACTGATGTGTGATGTCAATGTTTTTTATAGGGATAGACAGATCACGTCGAAGCACTCGACGCCATCTATGGCCTCTCGAAACACATGAGGAGCCCTATTTAACAGAGCTCAACTGGTATTCAAACTTAAAGTAGCACAATAGAAGACAGAATAACCACGAAATACGATCAGTAACTAACAAAGAAACTCACGGATAAATGTTAGTATTTCTATTATCTAGTATTATACTTGTATTAATAGGTATTGAAGATAGATAACCCCGATATTGTAACGATAGACTACTCGTATACTACAAGTATCTTTGTAAGCAAACATCTTATACAAGTATTCAATAGATTATATCAATATAAAGTTTTCTTGTTGTTAATAAAGCTAAGGAAATGGGAACAGTATTGTTAAATTGAAGTTGAAGGATATTGTATTGTATTAAATCACTACATTATTACTTGTATTAATTAGTAACACGGCTTACGATATTGTTCGAGGACCTCCGATAAGTTTTGAGCTTTTACAGGGCTACTGCACATTTTACGCCTCAATCTACCTACCTGCACGTCGATTCTATAAAATTCTAACACGAACTCGCATGTCAAGTCGACATTCTCTCTCACTTCGCATAAGGTTCAAAATGGCGTTGATTTTGCATTCTGTAAACATCACCTAGGCACTTGCGAAGTGGAGTGAGCTCCGAATCGGCCAATACTGTACTAGTGTAGTACCACACTACACAAAATGTAAGTCGAGATTTATCGGTTTTTATTTTAACAAGTTTTTGACACAGAATTTTAGATATTATGACGTATAAATTGAAATTTCTTATTTTAAGGAATTTTAGGCAGCTAATTATTACAAAATAAACAGAAAACTGTAAATTCAGGCGATGAATATAATCTGTGCTTCGTTTACCAAAAAGAAACTGACAGATAATGTCTTCATTCATTGTTGACAAACTCTTTGTCATTTGCTTTGTATTATTTTGTCCACGTTTGGTTTATTCGTATATTTTTTCTGTTCCGTGTTTGCCGATAAAAAGAGAGATCATAAACATGAAGTAAGTTTTATTACTGGTTGTAAAGTTCAAAAATAATATTTATTATAGAGTGTTTATTTTGTTTTCTAATCAAACCATAATGTTTCAGTCCAAATGAGATACGTTCCTCACACCCGTCGTCATCACAGGTTTTACCTGGCTGGCGAAGGGTTTCTTGAGAACTCAAGGTGCCAGAGAGCGAAATCGGCGCTAGTGGAAGGAACTAGCCGTGTGCCTGTATGGTATAGATGGCACTTTCAAAACTTATAAACAGAGGACCAAGGTGAAGTAAGTAGTGCTTACTTTGGCATGTTAAAACCATTTAATATTCCTTAATGCAAGCCACTTAAAATAACGATGAATCTTGGCGTGCTCCTTGGTTATATAACTTATCTTATTTTAATTTTACATTGACTATTAATAATAATAAAAAGTAAGGCTTTTTTTAATAACTTCTTTATTAATATAAATGTCTGCTTGTAGTATTGGTCTGAGAAAAAAGCGCCATAAGAAGCTTAGCAGCTAGGCGCAGGACAGGACTGGTGTGGTGGAAGATGAAGTTGAGCTATCAGAGGTTGAAGAAAGAACTTAATTTTTGGAACAAACGACAGCAAAAAGCTGCAATTTGTTAAAGAGTTTTTATCAATGCACATATTAATCGGTGTTCTCTTTTCAGTATCACGTCACACATCTTCAGTTGCTGCTCCTCCAACATCACAACGGCGAACGGAATTCTCCAACATCACAGAGAGATTCCTGAAGGTGGAAGAGTAGACGATTTCAAATCAATTGGAAGAATTTACAAATATCAAATGCGCAGATCTTGCAAGCATTTCTGAAGAGAAGTCTAGGGAATGATTAAATTTTAGCTGGATCTGTAGTTTCAATCTGGAATGGATTGTGAGCATTGGCAGAGGCCATGCATCGAGATAGGGTGTAACAACCAAATTTTTTTTATATTTAAATTAAACAATTTTAACGAGTACTAGCAGTTTTATTAGTTAAAGACCCATCCTCACATATCACTATTTATTTATTTGATTTTAACTCAATTGTATATTCAAACAATTATGGGATACAATAAATTAACTAGGGTCTAACAATTAGGCTCGTAAGGCTAAATTAAAAGAAAAAAATGTAATAAAACAATGAAATCACACGCATAAAAAAATGTGGAAAAAATAAAATCATACAAGACCCTAATTGAATTAAAATCAAAATAAAATTAAATAAAATCATAATCATATTTTTTTGTCAGGGGAAAATCATCATATCCCTTCTCCCGCCCAGGGTAAGGCGAGATAGTGTCAGACTCTTACTGACTAAAACCCCCCCGTTCCTTCTCCTGCTTTAGGCCGTGACCGTGGCACCTCATTGCGCTTGCCCCGCCACCGTGGCTGAACATCAGCCCTGTAGGGCTCCGGCTGTGGTGGTCTATTGGCTCTTTGAGGCACTATATTTTGCCTACGTCCTAGATTTAAACCTGTATTAGATGGCAAATTCCTAGTTTGCTTCCTTTGAACTTCAGCAATTGTACATAATTTCGTCTCTAATTGTCCTCTCTTCAAAATTGCGAGCAGTAATATGCATGTATGTTATTTTAAAATGCTTCTGAGGAATTGGCTTCAGCACTACTAATGGTGTCATAAAGTAGGCACGTTGAGCATATCCTGAATCACCTGAAAAAAATCGAATGACTATCTAGTACTTATACTATTTTAAGTGTGCGAAGGCCATGTTTCGGCACGAATAGGTCGGCTCGACCGGAGTGATACCACGGCTTCACAGAAAACTGGCGTGAAACAACCATAGCGTTGTGTTTCGCCGTGTGAATGTGTGTCAAAATCTCCAAATCCATAATCCCCAAAAGGTCGGCTACGCACTCGTAATCCCTCTGTTGTTGCGGGTATCCATTGGCGGCGCTGAATCCTTTCTATCAGGTAATCCGTTTCCGACCAATCACATATAAATAAAACCTAGTAATTAGACTTATATATTCTGAAGTAGGGACATAACTAACCAGGTAATACATGTTATGAACTATACCATCCATTGGCGGCGCTGAATCCTTTCCATCAGGTAATCCGTTTCCGACCAATCACATATAAATAAAACCTAGTAATTAGACTTATATATTCTGAAGTAGGGACATAACTAACCAGGTAATACATGTTATGAACTATACCATACCAAAGTCCTTTGCCTCGCCGTTTTGTGGGTTTTATCAAAGGCCTCATCCTCCGGTTGGTCAATCAGCTCCATTGCACATACACGCTCACATAGTCGTCATCTCAGGTTAATAAAGACACACTTCGAATGCTGCTAGATTGTCGACGCATTTCTTGTTTATCTAAAGCATGAGCTTCTTCTAACAAAGATTTTACCAAAAACATTCTTGCCATCGTTATCGTTTTAATAGGTAAGCACTTATTCACATTGTTACTTTCAAAACTTAATTTGAACACTATCTAACTATTATTTCTTCCATTTTCACTCGTAAAATAGATACTTTTAATTTGACATTTTGAATCTTGTTCTAGTTCGAAGTGAGCGTCGAAGTGACGGGGCAATTACATTATAGAATACGATTTTCAACGTTATCTCATACTTTATCTGTCAAAATGTTGCGGTCAATTTAGTTCAACTCGTAAACACACTCGCAAGTGTAGCGCTAGCATAGATTCGAGTTAGGAATCGAGTTTTAGAATGCCAATCAAGAAACTCACCGCGGATTCAGATTCGAAGTTTAGAATGAAGTCTTACAGAATCACACCCCTGTTTCGGTATTAATTGTGTTTATAATAAGCACAGTGGCGATTTTGGAATTGGAATATAAATAAATATAACAACGAGTTAAAAGAAAAATGTGCCTTTAATTAATATAATACACAAGGTTGATTTCTAGAATAGCGTGACGGAACTGTTGCGAATTTCGAGCAGAAGGGTAGATAATTGATACTTATATAAAAATATGGAGATGACTCTGTAAACTATCTAAAGAAAAAACCTATAAGAATAAAAGCAGAATGTTTGGGTGAATTACTGTAAAAAAATTGAGACATTTGTTTTTTTGTTACACTTACATAAATAAACTTCATAAGACCCCACGGAACCGAGACCGCAGATCTATACTGGTAAGATGTATTACTATAATCGCGTGTTTCTAAGCAGTTTATGATTTTGATTGTAAAAGTTTTTAATTGTCGCATAATGGAAAACATTGTTTTGCTAATAGCTAAACGCTTCCTGCTTATAATGTTTACGATTAATTCCATTGAATGGTTTTAGCGTAGTTTTCGTATTGTAGGTATGTCTACATACCTACGCGTTTTGGTATTGTATTTAATTATAATAATTTTGTTTTTTCCTTGTTCTATTTTCTGCTCATTGTTTTAATGTTATTGTTGTACAATATTCCAATTTCAAGACAGGTATAGGTGTGGGATTGTGTTTACATTATATATTAATTTTAAATTTAATTCGAATTGTGATGGCAATTGTAATGCTGACCAAAAAATACCTATACTTTTTATATTTACTTACCTATTTTGTTATTTATCTCTTTTCTAAGCTTTATGGTTTTAAAAATCGAATTTAGAACAATAATTTGGTTGTACAATACCTATTTCCTACAGAAGCAAAATTTAAACACAAATACAAACGTACATAGGAAATTGTAGTAAGTCTTTTAAAGGTACCAGAGAAGATTAAAGTAAGTTTCACCATCGCTTTCACGTAATGATAAGAACGAGTAGTTACTTAGAACCTACTTAAGGCTCATCATATCATTCTGTATCAAGAAATTGAAATAAACTAGAGGCAGGTGTTCACATCTGCAATCTAACCGTGGATATAATAAGAACACGTAGCTTGGGGTGCTCACGATTCACTAGATACATCGTTCCTACATAAATTTGGTCGTGAAAGTGTTTTGACAGCCGCCATTTTGAATTACACCTAAGAAAATATGGACGCCGTGAGCTAATCTGAGGTGTGGTCAAATTAAAATCTAATTTTGTGTTCTTTAATTTAAATATTTGATATTCGTTGGGTTGAGGCATTGAGATTGGAAGTGAAATTAATTTAGTAGTTTCTTAGGTATCCTAATTTGGTTATACGGCTTACGCCCGTAAGTTTTCGACTGGCCTCTCGATTAGTTTCAAGTCATGTCAGGGCCAGTAAGTATAAGTGTGAAAACCCATAAATCTCATATAGATTATTTTTTAACATTAATCTATAATTAACTCTTATTTTAATAAACTGAAAGGATATACTTAAATAGCAAAACATACTGATAATAGAAACACCTACACAATATGAATCGGTTCTACTATTTTTATATTGTTGTACTGCAAATAACCAATGCTGTCAATTCCACGGAAGACTGGGTTTTATAGAACTTTCCTGTAGGTGTTATGGGGATAAAAATATAATTATATAGATAGCTCTTTTTTTTCTTAAAAGCATAGACAAGTATTAGAGGCAGGGTTGTACAAGTCAATAAGTTTACAACTTTTTGATTTCAAATTTGTGAATTCTTATTAGCCTTTTTATTTAGGGAATGAAGAGGGACTATCAGACTTTACAAGAGCGATGAATGATAATTTCAACGCGAGAAAGATTCTGTAACTATATAACCTATTACTGGGATCTCAGACTAGTTACGCTTTTTGATACAACTGAACTAGAGATCATAAAACCTCATGATATTTAAATTTTTATGGGGTAAGGCGGTAAATGAGCACTTAGGTCATTTGATGGTAAGCGATCGACGCCGCCTATGGACATCTGCAGCATCAGAGAAGTGGCAAGATGCGCTGTCTTTTCATTTTTGGGGATTTGAGGATTGGTGGAATGGGGATGGATGGGAACTTTTGGGTCTTCGGGCGTAAGTAATGTTAGTGTTGTTTCATGCCAGTTTTATACCACTCAGGTTAAGCAGACCTATTCATATTGACGTTACTCTCACATTTGAAATTAGCAAATAGTTAGAATGATTGAATAATCAGGATAATTTTGATATTCTTGAATAAAAGGTTAAAACAAAAATGAATAGGCAAATTGCTATCATTTAAATAATATCCAGCGAAGTTATGCGAGGTTAGTTCAAACATGTCCGTCCGCCCACACTTAAATTTAAATCTATTGTAAATTTATCTAATTATTTCTAAGCCTTACGTTATTTATTGCTCTGCGATTTTTCAAGACGAACAAAACACATTAATATTCTGAAGGATTTTAATGTAATTTTGTATTGTAGGTATAATATCTCTCTCTGTCCCTGTCTCTCTCTCTCTCTCTCTCTCTTTCGCTCTTTTTAATAAGTAATATATCATAAATTCTGGTCTTCAGTTCTGTCATTGTCTTTAATTAAGAAAAGAGAGTGAGTAGAGATCTTCTCAGTTCAAGTCCTTATTTAAAAAATCCATCGTTTTTGTCATTATCTTCATAAAAGCCTTAATTAGGTGTGGCATTGTAAACATGAACCTTAGTCTACTCCATTGAGAGTTAAACAAAATTTCGTAACTGAAAGTTAAGAAAAATAACAACACCTTGAAAATAAATATACACGAAGTACATGACAAGAAAATACCAACGGAATAAAAAACTCGATACAGATCCATAAAGAAAAATAGCATTACAGTAATGACATATAATTATGTCTAAGTCTATCTTTATAGAAAAGTTTATTAAAACCCGACTAAGTTACAACTTAATTAATATAATAATTTACTGTAGCGCAAAAGTGTAATACATTTTTGCGCTACAGTAAATTGATAAGAGAATCATGATTACCCATAATTTTGTAATAATACTGTAATGAAGGCAACTATATTAATTAAAAACGAAATAGGTTTTTAATGTTACGCCTACACTTAGATGCAGAACCTAAAACGCAGAAAGAACCTATGTACAATTAAACCATAAGCATTTTTCCGCCTTATTTCAATGGTCATAAAGTTGGAATTGAAATAGAATAAGCTGTATTTGTTACGTTTCTAACGCAAATATATCGGTGCAAGGGGTATGTTAGGGCATAACACATATTAATTTCTGTAATTATACGCATTCAATGTGAAGAAGACTTTTAATTCGAGTTATTAAATTGAATCGTTTGATTAATAATTTTGTATTAATATTCTGTCTTGAGGAAAATTTACATTATTATGTAGTTGTGGTAGGACTTATATTAATAACAAACATTATTAACCAATCAATAAATATAGATTTTATTTTGAAACTAGTGACTAAGTTCTTTAATGTTGGCAGACAAGCGAATCGACTGGTCAAAAACCCAAAAAGCCAACTATTTTTGGCATTAAAAAGTAAAACGCCACGTAGGTATTTTTTTAAATTTAAGTATATATTTTACACGTCAAACTGAATCATAGAGGTTTCGTTAGACGAGTTAGTTCGTTTTTCAAATTTCAAATATATTATTCTATTTTTGAAATGGCGTCTATCAATGGTGTTTATGCTATCTTACCACTGGAGGCGTTTTCCGAGGCGAACAGCGGGGCGGCGTTGTAATCTGCAATAAATAAAATTTCAAGGTTAATATAGTATCAAAAACATGATTCCGTAGTCATATTAAGTGAGCTTTTTTGAGGACTATATATTAAATACTTAATAAATAAAGGTATTTAGATCGTTATGAAATCCTGTTCATATCAATATTAAAAATAAAGTAAAAAATATAGTGTTTCCCAAATGCAAGAACAAGACGAGACTTAGCGAGTCTTGGTCTTGGTCTTGCGCCAATACACCTGGTCTTGGTCTTGGTCTTGGTCTTGCGCTGCCAGTCTTGGTCTTGGTCTTGGTCTTGCAGCAAGAGTCTTGCAAGTCTTGCAGATACCTATTAGTCTATTACTATTTATTAAAGTTTACTTTAAATCTTAGAAAAACATATTAGAATTGGAACATTTTGAGCTTGAATTAACATAGTCATAGTAAAGATCAAGCAGATTAATAAATAACTGAAGATTTTATAAGAAATTCGAAAAATCAACTGACTTATATGTCGTTTTCCATGGAAGTAACTGTTTCTTAATAACATTTATGATTTATAAGCTTACATTTGCTAAAATGTAAAAAAACAAATTAATTACAATAACTTGACTGTATTATAAGAACAATACTTATCTGTTTAGAAAGAGATTGAACCCTCAACTTATAAGAAATTTAATAAAAGAGTTCTACGATTTATCATTTATTTGAATAAAAAATAAAATACAACACAAATCAACAGCTTTATCATTAGTTTATGATACTTTATATCAATTTTTTTGACCAAGAATTAATACAAAGTAACCACCTGGCTGACTCTTATTCTTTGGAACACCTGTAGGTTCTCTTAAAATTCGAAATTATTTTGCATGAGTATACCTACGCCCTATGGCGGCAATCAAATAGTGTCAAATGTTATGATTTCGGCGTGTCGGCAACGATTGTTTTAGATTTCAAAAGAAGCGCGTGTATCATAACCATGTACTTCCGAAAAGCGGCAAATTTCTTTGAGAAGTAAGTACAAAACCTTTTAATGCCGCATTATCAAAGTGCCGATGGTTAAAACATAACTATGCATGCACTCAGTTTGATTTTAATAGATATTTTTTATTCGCTATGTTTATGGTATTAGTCGTAATGCGCATAGGTCCAGTTTTTCATATTCTTTGATACAGTTTTTTGCGTCTCATAGAATTCCTAAGCGTACCTACCTATACACCGAACTGTTACACCTGAGTGAAATAGCGCTAAGTCCTAGCTGCAAGACGCAAGAGTCTTGCAGGCCATGTCTTGTTCTTGCTCAAGTCTTGCACGGTCAGTCTTGGTCTTGGTCTTGCTAAAAATACGCGGTCTTGTTCTTGGTCTTGGTCTTGCAAAAAAGCAAGAACAAGACCAAGACTGCAAGACCAAGACTGAATTGACAAGAAAAAATAGGTTTTAATAAATTCTGGAACTCATAGCTATATAAATTTTAGTTTTTTTTAATAGCAACAATCGTGACACATTTCTTTTTTTTAATAACGACTCACGCACGGATACTCCTTGAAAAAGCTTTATTAGTTTCAGCTCACAACGGGATTAATTCTTTAGCAGTTTTCTCGAATGTTATCTTCAATAAATACACATATATATATATATAGTTTATGTTTTAGTTATTTTTATATTACATTTGGGAGATAATTGTATGTGTAAATAAACTCAAGAATATGCTCCTCATGAGTAAAAAGGTCTTAGTTATTAGGTGAGCTTGTGTCCTACAAATTATTTTTAAATCTTATGTAATCCAAGGTTTTCCCGATTTAGTTGCCTTTTTGTACGATAATCATAAAAGGTGTGAAGTATTGTTATTCTAAACAAGAATTCAACATACAAACTCGATGAATCACGTCATATGATAATGTATTAGATAAACGGTTTTTCCTGAGGCTGAAGGTTCTCTAAAGTCACATTTTGTAAGACTTAAACCGCGGCCTATTTCAAGCAGTTTTTTCTTTAGTTTAGGTTTAAACCATTGAGCTAGTTTTTTGTATTTCGAACTGAAGGTAAGTGAGAATAGGATTGGAATAGGCCGCAGTAAACTTTAGATACCTTCGTACCGTTTAAGTGAGGTTACCGAAATCCCAATTCTCCCCCTTCCCCCATGTTTAATGCACAAGTCCCAGTCCTTGAATTCCTAGCCTCCAAAAGACGGGCAATGCAACCTTTTCTTCTGATGTCTATGGTGTCTATGAGCAAGACCGTTTGCTTACTACCTAGTGATCCACCATCCCACAAACATAATATCTTTTCATTGATGGCATAGAATTCTAATACATACAGGGTGTAAAAAGACACTTAATGAAGCCGTTAACTACGCATACTCCAGTTCTAACTAAGTAGCTTTACGCTAAAATTATCACTAGGAAACGACTTTTATTTTTAGGTATAAAAAAAAAAAATATTGCGCGCAATGTTAAGCAAACGGGCTTCGTGTCATTGTATGTGTAGGTTCACAGCTTAGCATTAAAACGCTGTGATAAGTACGTAGGTCGACGTTTTACTTCGCAACAACAAAACAATTCTGTAAAATAAAAATCCTACTGAAATGCACGATGTTTTTTGTGCGGGTCTGCATTTATTTATTACGTACATTACTGTTCGTAACTTCAAATGCGTAATTTATTTAGAAAAAAGTTTTGTAATAATACATAGAATTCGACTGCGCAAAAAATCATAATTTAAAAATGCATCTTTGACCTTCAATATCTCGAGAACCCGTGGAGTCCCAGCTATGGTCTTAAAGAAAAAAATGATTCAAATAATGGGTATAATACGTGGCTTTCGGCTTCGTTAAGTGTCTTTTTACACCCTGTATATTCATACAGGCCTGATGTTTAGCTGGAGTCGCGGGTCAAGTCAGTAACTAACCCAGGACTAGTCAGTATGTATTCGACATTCCCGCCATATGATTTTCCTCCTCAAAATTAAGGGTTTGTGTATGTCGTCGCGTAAATAGGTACTCGTTGGTTAGTTTGTTATTACTGATATTTAAATATTTAATCCTTTTCTACTAAACTGATTGATAGAAATCTATTCCTATATAACCTTTTAGCTTTGACCTTTAATCAGTTTTAACGTCACCCATCTTCGTACTAAACGTTGACTAACGCGTAATTCAGGCAGCTTGTCCGTTCCTATATAATTAACCTACCCATCAATTATTTACGGAAAGCTTTAATAACTAAACCATTCGTTCGATATAAAACCTCGAATATAATTGACAGAAAAAGGAAGTTTTGCCTGAAGGCCGAGGGGTAAACGACACGAGCATTCGACCGATTACACAACAGCTACCGTCCATTTAACTTTGACCCCTATCCTTCTACAACGTGTAAACAAATAGTATGCCCGCGAGGGTTACCATATAGTGGACGTTTGACCACCATTCAATTAAGGCCTGTCGGTATGCAGTTTTTGTTCTGTTGCGAAGGTCATTATGTATTATTAGGGGAATTAAAAGCGATTAGGAGATGTAATGAAATCGTGTTATTAATATTTTTGTGGTTTGTTTCAGATGTAACTAGTATCTACATATAATAACTCTTAAAATGTTGTCTATAAAAAATTGATTTCGATGCAACATTTTAACATGAGGAAAACGATGACAGTGATGGTTAATCAATTTATAATCGTATTCCTATAAGGTGAAAGTACTAATTTGATTAATCTATCGATCGAGACGTGTTTGTAATCAAGAGGTAATTGTTTAATTTGGAGCTCGGTTGCTATAAATTGGTTTTGTAGAAAGTACTATCTAAGATAACGATATCGAAGTTCTACTTTCTGTTTATAATACCTACGTAATCAGGCTGAGACTAGTTCAGATCGATAGAGAAATTGTGACCTAAGGAGAAGCCTAATACGAGATTCTGAGAAACTTTTCCAGTGTTCAATCCAAACCTACATATATTTGTACGTAACTTTTGATAGAAACAACTTGACTTACGGTTCCAGGTAGAAAAAATATGTGTACGATTTCTTTCTGCTTGTTTTATTCAATCGACTTAATCAAGTTTTCTGAAGAAGTGAAAACTTTGCAGACCTTAATTTTAATTCAAAGCACATTTGGAGTCACTATTGCTAAGCTACAAACTGCCTGTATAGGTAAACCCAAATGGGTTTATAATATAGTATATTATAACTATTTCCTGTAGCGTTCAGACCATTTTTAATGGCTGGATAATTATCAAATGTTATTCTCAGTGAAAGAAATTTGGAAATCCGACCAGCGAGCGGTTCCCAAGATTACCCTACATACAAACTTACAAATTTTACATTTTTCTAATATAAGTCTAGATGAAAAGTTGTCGTTACATTGTTTACATCTACCTCTGCTGACCTTTTTGAGGATCACCCCCTGTGCCAATATAATAACATACAGTATACAGTATACACCCGAAAACAAAAGCCAACAATGTATCCATCTTTCCAAAAGACAGGTTGACATTAACGTCAGCCGATGTTTTCGAGCGCCTTTGCCTTCAATCATGTCCCTACTGGCCAACCACCCTGGGGTCATTGACCACATGATTTGAATACATGCCAAGGTAGTACATATTAACGATTGGTAATTGATTTAGGTACTGACAGACGGAGAGACAGGAGAAATGGAGTTTCGTGACTCATTGTTTAATGGTAGAAGTTAGATTTCTTGATTTGTATTGTTATTGTACAGAGGTCATATATTAAAGTTACGTATATAATTCTTATAAAATTTTCATGTGGTTTTTTCCAGGTACAAAATAGACAATGTGCTAGTGGCTAATGGCTAAAAAACCAGGAAAAATATTAAGAAAAAATAAGACTTGCTCCAAAAAGCGGCAAGGCTCTCCACTCAAGTTGGTGGGTCATTGGCGACGCCAATCGCTTAGCACAATGCAACCATTGCGAAATCGGATAAAAAATATCACATCCTTACATAGATCTCAGCGTGCGTATTTTTGATTTTTTACTAAGTATTGGACTCTAATCAATGTTTATCTATTTAGGCTTCTAGGTTCATTCCTAGCACGATTTTTTTTTGGCAATAGAATCGCCTCACTGGTTTTCTCTTTACAAATAATAAAAAACTAGTGACCCTTTAATTCAATAAATATGTTTAACATATCACTAGTCACTAGTTTTTTAGCGTAGAGTACCACGATATGCTTAATATTCGTAATTTTTGAGCCAAGTGATTTGCAAGAAATATTTATTTTGTTCGACGCAAAAAGAAACATGGCGTCTTAACATAATCGCGTACAAAATTAAGTCAATTTTGGCAAATACATATTCCAAATAAAAAAATTAATTTGCCTAGCAGACACACGTCATTATCTGTTTTCTTTTTTATTTAAATTAGTTTTCTTTTTTTATTTAAATGTATTTATACCTCTTTACTTTTTAAAAGTAGATTACTGCCAGCTATGCATTGTGTGTTTTTTTAACTGGCCAGGTTCGCCAGGTTAGCGCCGATAACATTACATAACATAGTTTAAATTGTCTTTTCAAATGTCAAATAGTTAACCTTTGGATAGTAATTTTGGCAGCTGACTGGGTGTCAGCGTTAAAAGGTGAGGTTTCCGTGTCAAAAACTAGATAACTTACTAACTAGATCCTATGATTAATTAGAACATTAATTTAGAGCAATTAATCGGTTACAGTACTGGTGGCTCTTACAGTATGATTGCTGTCCAACTGTTCGTGCAATATTGATATGTAAATGAATGTAGTTAAGGATTAGATTCGACAATAAAATTTGTAATCGAAGTTGAGCTTGGAGAAAGAAAATATTAGTTATTAATCGACTCTTAGCTGCCAAATCTCATTACTAAGGTAAATTGTACAGTGAAATACAAGGCATTATCCTGTGTGATGAGCTACTTTTCCGAGGTATTAGAGACACCATTAACATACGATGAAGGAAGACATCGTGAGGAAACCCGGGCTTATAATTTCTAATTATAAGTTTGAAATCGCTAATCCGCCTTGAAGCTTAGTGATTAATGCTCCAACCTTCTCCACGTAAGAAGAAAAGAGGCCTTCGCTCAGCAGTGGGCACTTATAGGTTGATGACGATGATGATTACATTAAAGTTATATACGCACCGAAATATTGCCCAAAATATCACTTCCAGAAATAAGAAAGCAAAACATCGGTATTAAAATCAGTCCAGATAAAATGACATACTGATCGAATACTCAGCTCAGTTGGCTACTTTTTACACATGTATGCTGTCTACAGAAGCATGCAAATGTATTATGTATGCCTCACACACACGAACCACCCACACATACACAAACACACCGTGTTTACGGAACATAATTCTAATAGTGGTATACGCACACTATGACGTACCAGTAGGTTCGTACTTTGTTACTATTGTAACGAAATGTAGTGTCAAGTTAAAATAGTTATCGTTATCTCCTTTAGTTATTTGTTTGCATAAGTATTAGTCATATGAAGGATGACTGGATACATTGATTGTGCTCTTCCTTTATCTATTTTCACGTGTTTTTGTGTTTAAAAGACGGAAAAATACGTTTACAACCTAATGCATATTCTGTAGGAGCGTATCTGAAAACATTTTAATTGTTTTATTGAAAATAAATTATAACTCTCGTTTTCTTTAAAAATATAATGGATAGAATGTTCCAGAAAAAGTTACCACATAAACCAAGATGAGCTCTTTAATAAAAATAAAACTTTTGACAGTTTTATGCCGAGTCGACGAAGTTGCCGTAATCACTGTTGGGTCAGGCGATTCAATTATTTCATCTTCACTTTTTTATACCAAGAAAAACATCCTCAAAGTCGAGTCGGTCAAATGGAGATATTTTCGGAAGGTGACTTCTTTTAGGCAAAGTATGAACTTGGCATATCAATAAATCTATCACTCAGGTACTCAAACGTATTTCATTCATATCAAATAAAAATAACATATACTTCTTTAACATAATTATAATAAATAAAATGTTATACATAATATCATAAATATGTCTATACAGTTTTAGTTTGAGCCTAAACAAAATACTAGTTCTCTATTTAAATTCCGAATATCTTCGGCAGTTCCCGAGTATTCCCGACTGTTCCCGACCTATGTCACTTAGGCACGTTCGTGTATGCCCGACTGACCGTATGCGTCGTGCACTAATGTACGATATATGTGCATGTGTATATCACGCACACGCACAACTTGAGCCCCTATGTATTCATTACGGCTCCCCGTTCTCGCTTTATGTAACAGGTTAGGGCTTGCGTCGACGACCTAAGTTTTATGTTGTTGCTGACTGATTGTAGGTTCGCCTTTGAGTTTTAACGACGCACGGGTTTTTAGCCAGTTTCTGAAAGCAAGATTTCATATAGCAAAGTTTTAAACTCAAAAATATTTTGTATGGATACATATTATGTCCTATGGCCAGTGCTTTCAGTGTTTTTGCTCTCACCGTTTGTAGCAATTTCAAATGTCTTTTAACGTTATGACATGTCATTTTCAATCTAGTATCTTTCCCAAATTTAATTCCTGCACAAAACAACATTTTCAGTGACCCATGAGTTATTATTCTTACAACCGGTTTCCGAAAGGCCGATCAATATTAAAATCAATTGAATCTCATGATAATTCAGTCAACCAATCAGATGACTTGACGAGAGATTTGACACCTAGTTAGTTGATTTTAACATTGATCGGGCTTTCGGAAACCGGGCAATAGTTTGGTTGTCATGTGGATATGAAATTGCATGTATGTAACAAAACACAGAAAAAATCTTAAATGTAAGGTAACGTATTCTCGAAAAGAAACCTTGTCAGTTCAACATAAATATCAAAATCATTCAATTAACAGTAAAATGCTCAAAAATATATAAATACACACACTGAAACAGGTAACTATGTTAGTCTAGACCAGACAAATCCCCTTGAAGCCTGCCTCAACGACCTAATAGTGCTCCGTCGAGCGAACCTAACTCAATTTGAAACAGGCGCCCTTGGGAGTAAGGCAACCCTGGTTGAAAGTGGGGGGCAAAGGGGGGTATAGTCCTGACCACGCACAACCGACTGCCGCTGCGTGCATCGTCCTATATTTAGCGTTGCATTTCTCTGTGCGAGTATGTATGTATGTATGTATGTATGTATATATGTGTGTCTATGTTTACTAAACGACGAGACTACGTTTTTAGCTTTGCAAAAATGTGTGCGTTTCCTAGGGTTTTAGGGCTTGGTTTTGTTTTAAGGGAGTGGTAAATGGTATTTGGTTTTGGATTTTTTTTACTTACTGCTTTAGTCATTCTTTATGTGTAGGCTTTTGGGTGTCGTGGTGTGTCGTGGTGGCCCGGAGGTTAAGGAGCCCGCTTCTCATGCATGAGGGTGTTCGAAACCTAGCAAGTACCAATGTGACTCTTTCCGAGTTCTAAGTACTTTCTATGATTATTTAGACACCACTGACAAACGGTGAAGGTAAACATCGTGAGGAAACCTGGACTTATAATTTCTAATTATAAGTTTGAAATCGCCAACCCGCATTGAGCAAGCGTGGTTATTAATGGTCAAACCTTCTTCGTATGAGAAGAGGCCTTTGCTCAGCAGTGGGCACTTATAGGCTTATGATGATGGTGATGATGAGGCTTTTGGGTGATAATCGTCGCCATCTTCATCGACTTTTTTATATTATTTACATTCAAATGTTTATTTAATTTGTTAAAAATCTAATTAATGCAATTTTTTCACAAATTCCAGTTTAGCATGTTTCCTTATCTTCCTTCTCACATAAATTAAGCGTTTCATTAATATATTTATGTGGGAAAATTGTTATAATATTAAAGTTTGAATTGAATAATGTATTGTAATTATATGTTATCGATAAATGCTAGCCTATTAAAATGTTGTTTTTCCTTAAAATATGTCTAAAATATACATTAAACTGTCTGTTTATATAAAAAAAACTTCATAATATTCAATATGTGTGTGCATGAACTCTTAAATGATTGTGCCAAATAAGATAAACAGGTTTTTTTAAGTTTTTGTAAGATATACTTAGATATAGGTCGGCAAATGACCAAATGGATTAACAAACCATTACCTGATGGTAATGGCGCCGCCCATGGACACCTACAACACCAAAGGAGTTTCGAATGCGTTGCCGACCTTTCGAAGAAGGCTTAGGCGCTTGCAAATTTGAACATGCTAATCTCTGAAATTACTGGTTCCAATTTTAAAATGCTTTTTATGTTGTATAGAAAATTTATCGAAGAAGGTCGTAACATAAACATTTTAATAGAACCAACAATAAGTGAAACTTCACAGAAGTGGGTAGTGTATAGTATTATTATAAAAATAAAGAAGAAACACAAACACAATTACATACGTACAAACGTAATTAATAGTTAGCCATATCACTTTCTCTTGACTCGTTTGATTACTGACTATTTATAATGCAAAGATATTTAACGCTGACTGACTTTGCGATTGCTACGTTTATTTTACAACAACAGGGCGGCAAGAAGATACGAATAAATGGATGCACGCCCATTTCCCTTTTAAAACTTACGAGACACAAGCAATGGGAATGTTTTTATCAACATTATAGTAGCTTTTGCCCCCGACTTCGTTCGCGTGGAATAGTTACTTCCTGCAGATTTTTGCTATAAACTATCCTATGTCCTTTCGTGAATTCCAAATTATGTATGTATCAAATTTAACAGAAATCGGCTCAGTAGTTTGGGCTTGAAGATAAGCCAGACAGACAGACAGAACTACTTTCGAATTAATAATATTAAATTTGGATTAAAATAACGTTATTGTAACTTTTATGTACTTAGTAGTCTTTGACTATCGAAGAGAAATTTAATGTCAAAGGATCCATTGTATATTTTTGATATTTCTTAATAAGGAGCCCAGGAGTATTTTGTCTTATGCGGTGTTTAAAATTTCTTTCAGTTACAAGGCTTTAGAATCATTATAGTGACAAGATGTCTACTGATGAACATTAGGTATAGCTTATCATATTTTTGTGTGGCGAAAATCATCAAATAACTTTTTTGCTGCTCTGGATAGGTGAAAGGTAGTGACAGACTCATACAGCACTCATTTGCAACCTGAACATTATGCTTACCCTAACGATTTGCATCCAGCGGTTCCAGGATATATCAGTAATATCTTGAGAACTGGGCTTGATATTTTTTCCTAATTCTAAAGTATCAGTTCTTTAAGAAATAACTGATGTTTTGTTTTATTGAATTACTTTCTTGAAAATATCAATATAATTCTGTGTCGTACTTTTTACGTAGAAAATCGTTTTAATTAAGGTAGCAATTTCTGTTGACAAAATTTAAATATAGAATCACTAGATACTATAATAATATTATATTAACGTTGATATTTTGTATAGTAAGTTAACATTGTTATAACTCAATAAAATTATAGATAGGTATACTTCACAGAACTTTTGTCGATTTGTCTCTATTCTACCAATTTAATATTATCATCTTACCTCCAAATAGCGGAGTTATATTCCCGTCTAAGACTATTTTAGTATCGAATATCTTGGCTAAGCACTTTGCTATTAAATTCTCCATCCAATTCTTGGCTGGTTGTTTATCTGGGTTAGTCTATAAAGTTATTTTTATTCCTTCTATTTTTCTATAGAATTTGGCCTCAAAATGAATTGACTAGAGTGTACATGACAATTAATTATCTCTGTTTAAAAATACAATTGAAATATTAATGAGGTTATATGCTATTATTGTTTATGTATGTTGTGGTTGCCTAGAACATATGGCGCCCGCTTGTCATGAATGGGGGTGCCATATATTCCGAGTTATATTGTACTTTCTATGATTATACAGACACCACTGATATACGGTGAAGGAAAACATCGTGAGGAAACTTGGACTTATAATTTCTAATAGTTTGAAATCGTCAATTCAACTTGAGCAAGCATGGTGATTAATGCACAAACCTTCTCCGTGTGAGAAGAGGCCTTTGCTCAGCAGTGGACCTAATGGTGTATGGATGATGTAGCATCATATTACGATCTATATTATGAAAATTTGTTCCTCCGTTTTCTAGTTATTTAATTCAAATATAGTTACTTTGATTTCTTCTCATTTATGTTAATTATGAATTAGAGAGGCACGTTGATAAAAAATATTCAACAGGATTTATCGTCTACACCTTTTTAATAATTGCTATCTTTTACTATGCCATACGTCATTGTAAATAAAGATGCTATTAAAATATAAATACAAAGTTCTATACAAAACATTTATTTGTAAAGACTTGACGTTTTATGACACGAAGCAGTGTTACAAACAACATATTATTGGCTATTGAATGGAAAGTTATAACTAGCATGTTTCGATGTTTCGGTCGCAAAGACTTTGCTCTGTGAGAAACCAACGCCCATTTTCCGTGTGCACAGCAATAAAAACTGTATTCAACGAAATCTATAATTTTAACGTTTATAAGGGGACGTCGTATTCGTTTTTACGTTATACAAACTATCCAAATGTATGTGTGTATGTTAATAGTATTTTAAGTTTGGTAAGTTTTTTAAATGTAATTTTTTGATGATATTTTTTGAGATGACAGCAATAATCTGTGATTTGGACTGCATTTTTAGTCTTAAAGGAAGATTATAATCCAAACTTATATTATAAATTCGAAAGTCACTCTGTCTGTCTGTCATTCGGTCTTTTCTTCACGCCTAAACTATTGAACCGATTTATGTTTGGAACTCGAGAAAGAATATAGGATAGTTTTTATAACTAAAATCTGCAGGAAGTCACCATTCCACGCGAACGAGGTAGCGGGCAAAAGCTTGTATTTTATATTTACCAATACTTACAGATGAAGGTGAGAAATGATACTTAAAAAACAAAAGAACATTCTAGGCGTATCTTAACTAGCAGATTCTTATGTGTTAAGATGATACGATTTAGGCTTAATTGGATACTGATAGAGCGCTAATAATTTAAGAGAATGTATGAAAAATGATTATAACCTATAGATAAATTAGTGTCAATTAAGTTTAAAAGTGATAATACAGATTATTTCAATTACTTAATGAACAATTTCTTATGATAACAATGTGAGGGTGTTGACTCAATATAATAGATTAAAGAATGTTTATAAGTTTTGAAATATGAGGGAATGATTAAATCTTCACAATTCTGTCTTTACGGACCAAGTTAGATTAAGACAAAGAATGTAATAAGATAACTTCAGAATTCTTAATTAAGTAAGTATAACTAAAGACTTTCATGAAAGTCAGATAAACAAGTTTTTTTAACACAATGCTCAAAATTAAAAATGTTAGTTCTTTATTATAAAATGTACAAGCTATGATGATACGACTAAGAGGAGAATTAAAATGGATAGCAAAACAACAATTATAATTGTTCAGCGATTTCCTTTCTGGAATATCAGTAAAATGGTCCTACAGTATGATCCTAAGTTCATGAACAATCTAAAGATTCCTACGCAAGCAGCATAGCGTCTAACATGGACGGCCATGTTTTCGCGCACAATAGACCGTGTTCACAGGTTATCTTTAATAGCCGCTCATCACCACTTGAGGTGTCAACGCGTGTGGGTGTAACCGCAGACCTCCCCTCTCCCCAACTCCACTTCACCCCTGCCCTCCAGTCTAGAGAAGCCTATGCAACACCACATGATTTATGTCAATAGATAACATCGTTGGGCAGTCCAATATGTAGCTGGCAGATGATTCATGGCCCTTGTGAAGACATATTTGTGACTGTAAACTTGAAACTTACGTTAACGTTGTTGTAAACTGCGTCCATTAAGATTCGGATTCTCTTTGGAATACAATGGTTACAAATTGACATAATATTAAAGTGCAATTTATAAACGCTACAATAAATTCATCACTTAAATATATCTTTCACAGAAGTAAGCTAAATTATTGACTAAATGACATTTACCATGAAAAACCTCGGAACAGGTTATAAAAACATTAATTGCTCAATTATATTGATGTGGGTACTGCACCGGCTGTACGTGATCGGAACAATATCGAGTGAAATCATATTTTCCAACAAGTTTCACTCGGTTCGAGCTTTCTGCGAAAGAGAAAACGAGCGCGCGCAGCGGAAAATGAAGAAAAACTTCATGAAAAACACGTTAAGGCAGGCGGCGTGACAGCACGTCCTACACAATAACATAAATCGATAATAGGAAGCCCTCCGACTAGTTCAGCAGTGCGTGCGAGCGACCTAATACACCCACTCCGGCGACCGCATGCAATGCGGGCTAAATATACAGGGAGCCGCTGCGTTCCTGCGTTGCAGCGCGCCGAACGGAACTTATGGCGCAACGACAACGTCCACAATTGCTTGTTCAGAGAAAATAACCGGTTTCACTAACGCGACGAACGATTCGCGACCCTGTGGCGTCGGTTTGCGGTAGTGTTTTCATTGCAATGGGCGCGGAAGAAGGCCGTTTCGCAAGTCAGCCGGCGCGGTAATAACACAGCTAGGTGCATTCTCGCTGCAATTTCGCTCTCGGTCGGGCTGTGTGTTTGTGGCGCGCTGAAGATCAGGGCTAACGATCGGCGTGCGTGCTCTGTCTCGGTCGCACCCGCGCTCTGCGAGCGTGTCTCGCAAAAGAAACGCTACAACTTTATCTGACAGCGACGCGACGCGACGCCCGAGAGGCTTTTGTGCGTTTTCCATGTTTATGTTTATAGGAGAGCACGTACAAGGGGTGCTTTGAACGCCAGTTGCTTGCTGTTGCGTGGTTATAAATTCTGCGATGGTCTTGTTTTTATTTGAAAGCGTGTGTTTGTACCGAACGGTGCTATGGCGGCGTAGTTTTCGTGCAATAATCTTGTTAGATCATAAGATTTTATTATTACGCCGGTACGAGGTGTAGGTGTATTGATTGTGGGAAGAATTGTAATAAATGGAATGCCGAGTTTATTGGCACGTAGCTTATAATGTTGGATAGTAAACCTTTTTGTTATTTTCAAAGGGCGCGCAAAGCTTAATATAAAGCGGCCTTTATGGCATGTGAATGGTTTAATCTGAACAGAAAAATAGTTCCATCGTTACATCACATTTTCGCATTGGCAACCTATCATTTAAATCTATCGAAAACTCGTAAATAGACTAGGGGTAAGCAAATTTAGCTTCATTTAAATTCGATGACCAGGTATTATCATACAAAAATAGATACGTTTTGGCAAACGTGATGTGTTTTACTCATGTTTAGATTTTAGATAGGTAGCAAGTTAACAAAAATATAGAACTGGATTGTTGAGAAAATGTGTTACATACGAAAAAAAAATTTTAAAAGGGAAACTTAAAACAATTGCATTTTGATGAACGAAACAGACGTTGTCTTTATTGTATGTCAAAACAAAAATTAAATATTATTTCAGAACATCAGAAAAATCGATACCATCCGAGCAAAAATTTTATCATTCAATTCTCAATAGTAGTTAGTTCATTACTCAAATACCAGACTCGTTTTAATCTATCTCACATTAGCGACAAGGGAAGTCATTCAAGGCCCATATATTTTGTCCAGACCTGGCCCTTAGGTTTTGTCGCTAAGAAAAACGGCTCGTAATTACACACATCTATTTTTATGAGTTTGTTGATGTGAAATAATGTTGTTCTCTCTTGTTGGCTTATTAAGTATACGACTAGTAAATAAAATGAATGTTCGAGATATTTCAGATGTTTCACTATAAAAAAACAATGTTATTTTATGCGAAAGAATACTCAATTTGTTTTGTAATACTTAGTAGAGTTACTTATAGTTTTTATAAGCTATTTAGAAATAGAGTTATCGGTTATCGTTTTAAATTTGGAACTACTTTTTTATTGGTGACAATTTCAAATCTCATCTTAAGCATACTAATATTGTACAATATTTTGAAAGTAATTTAGTACTTAAAAAAATCATGATTAAAATAATGATATTAATATTGATTAATGTCACAATGATTCATCGTAGTTATAATTCTGACTTAATACCCACATAACTGCATAAAATGGCCGCGTGCCAACAATATGGCTGATTCAGAAAACGTACACAGACGAACTAGAAGTAGAACAGACGCTTCATAGAGTTATGTAATTTGTAAATTACAAGTTTGAACCCTATTCAGGATTAGACAAAAACTATTTTGGCTATTTTATCAATGTAAATGTATCAGAAACTTTATAAGCTAGTTTTATTTCGATAAAAATAGATTTTTTTATCTGTTCTGTCTCCGTAGCAAATAGAGTTGTTGTTCCCTTTTATGCGCATGTGAGACTTTTCTGCATAACCAGGTACAACGCGTCGTGCATATCAATAGCGTGTCTCTTACACACTAGACGAGCATCCGGTACAAAGTCGACGCATCCGAGCGTCATGCGTCAACCCGACCGCGAGAAAGCTTCTCTGTTATAAAATCTCAGATGGCTGCCACAAAAATTACCGACGGAATTCGGGAAGGACACCATTTGGCGGTACGTTACGGCACGATGGCGTAACGGAACGAGTACTATATTTACTTTCGGGCACGTGTTCAGAACTGAATGGGCGAAGACCTTGCCCTTGAACCCGGGGGGAACGCACGCCGCCCGCGGCACGCACCGCCCGCCCAAACGGCGACTGGCCGCGCCTCTGCCCATGCCCCCGCGCCCCGCGCCCCGCACCCCACCCCGCCACCCAAACTGATCAATAACCTACTTCCTATTTACATCGCTTCCTTCTAACTTACATGAAAGATCCAATTTGTTCGACACAAGAAATTTTAACTTAAAAGAAACTTATTTATTGGAGAGGATTTAATTAATTAAAGGCTCCGGCTTAATTGTTAAACGTTAACTTTTTCCAATACTTGTAATTAAGCTTTTGTCTTTATTGAAGGTGTTCGAGACATGGACGGGAAACTTTTATTACGCAGTGAGTGAGTAATTACAGTATTATTTCATGTATTTACTGGCCAATTATGTTATCGTCCGAATTGTGTTGTCCATTGAATTCGACGCAAACTCGCGGCTTCCCACGAGAATGATTACTTTTTGCATTTATTACTGATATAAAAAATATAAACTATTTCCGTTTTAGTGTAGTTACGTGGTGCAAATATTCTTGGTCACGCGAGCACGATAAGGTGCAGTAATATAATTACATGGTCAAGTTAGAAGCTCAAACCTTGATGAGGTGTGTTTGGTGTGCTGATAGTGTTGTTCATCAGATACCAGACCAGGGCCTCGAGTCTGCTATTACAATAGTGTCAGAATAGTAGATCATTGGTTTCAAAATTGTTGATTTTGACAAGTTTGGTAATCTACTAACACGATAGCGTCAGTATGACTTTCCAATGCCACTTCATTGAAATAATTCTTTAGAACGGTAATCTCGTACATAATGACAAATTAATATTTGACATAATGCGGCAAATTAATAAAAAAATGTCAGTTCCTTTATTCAATGATTTACGTTTAGAATATTAATGTGCAGTTATTGTTTATAATTCGTTACAAGATATCTCGTACTATAATTCTATTACTATAAATATATCGCCGAACGCCATGATCAGCCATTTTGAATTAACAGATTACGAACTTTTAGCAAAATGATAATAGAATCGTGTAGGAATGACAACACTTTGAAAATAGTAGACTCAGCCCCTGAACACACCTACATAATACTCGTATCTATCAAACTTTGCAGATTACATTAACCCTTATCGCTATGCAAATAAAGTTAAAAATGCATAACAGAAATGAGCCAGTAGAATATCTTGTTCGTGGCTTCCTTCTTTAACCTACAATGTTGCAAAGAATTGGTGTGTGGTCTCTCCGTGGTATATGAGCTACTTTGTATGAACAGTGTACATAAGCCATATGAAGTACTCTGTGGTTGATTTTGTTCGTTCAAGATTTTACGACATTACAAACGGCTATGCCAAGCCTTAAGCTTGCTGAATGTTTTGTATTTTAGATGAAGCGATAATATTTTTTATAGGTTTATTTTTTTTTACTTTATTTTTATGGCTTTGAACAAAAGTATCCTTAAAAGGATCTTGATATATGTATTTAAAAAACCGCATTTTATTCGTACTCATTTTTATTCTGTCTCGCAGTGTGATTGAGGTTACAGGAGGCCCAATCCTTTCCCTCATCCTTCCTTATCCCCGAAATCCCGAAAAACCCTAATCCCCAAAAGACCAGCAATGTGCTCGTAAGTCTTCTGGGGCTAACCATTGCTTACCATCAGACAATCCGTACGCTCGTTTGCCAACATATTACATTAAAAAAAAACCAATTTGTCTACACATAAGCAACCTACTTTTTTATACAACAACAATTTCTCATATTTTAATATATAGTATAGTTTTCTTAGAAAATACTTAATTATGGTTCTAGTTAAGTTGTTGAGTAATGGTATGGAATGAAGGTAATATGTGTGGCTAGCTCGATCAATAACCAGCCGACTGCTGTGTTCACAGTACTGCAGTTATGTAGGTAAATATTTTTAACTGTGTTAGGCTAATTTTGTCTACACCTATTATGTTTCTATTTAAAGAAACATAATAGATGTCTATCTTTCTGTCTTTTCTTCACGCCTAAACTACTAAACCTGTTTCTGGCAAATTCTTAACACCAAAATACGGTTTTTATACGAAAAATCTACAGGAAGTCACTATTCCACGCGAACAAAGTCGCGGGCTAAAGCTAGTAAATAATAATTTGGAGAAACATACGATTTCAAATGAAACCTCTTTATAATATCTGCTTATAATTAAATTAAATAATAACTTATTGTAAGCTTTAACTATGTACCTAATTCCAATGACATTTAGGATTATGTTCGTCTGTCAAACAAATAGGATTTCAGTATGCAATGAATAACAAGATTACACTTTCATTAACGGTTTAATGTCAGTTAAAAATATATATTTTTAAAGATTGTCTTTAAAAATATAAGCGTTAAGCAATCCTTTATAATTTATTACTTTGAAGGAAAAAATATGGCTTTCTTTCTAAGTGAGGAAATTCATTAAATGACTTCTCGCCCTGTGTTGGTTAATTGGATTGTCAGACTCTTACTGACCAAAAACTATAGAAGTTTTAATTTTATACAGAAACTAATTCTGTGCAATTTGCACAATTAAATGTCCATGTTCTACAGTCTCAATCCAAATTAATATTATAAATGCGAAAGTAACTCTGTCTGTTTGTCTGTCTGTATTTTCTTCACGCCTAAACAACTGAACTTATTTTTGTGAAATTACTCGAGACTTGAGAAAGGACATAGGATAGTTTTTAAACCAAAAATCTGCAGGAAGTTACTATTCCACGGGTAAAAGCTAGTTCTTTTATAAATCAGCGATACATCAAATATGATAAATTCACTATGAAAAACATTTAAATTGCTAATATCTGAAATTAATAAGCGTCTAAGCATACATAATTAAAAATATCTTTTTTATTACCAAGCGTGACACTTCGACCATATCTAAATAGGGCAATGATCAGTCAATTATTAAACATGTGAAGAAAAAAATTAATCACTTCATACAATCCTGGCCCATTAATTACATTAATGGACGCTTTATTAAACGTATTTGTTGTACTAAAGCACGGTTCCTTTGTAATAAAACATAAAAGTTTATTAAGTGGCTGTCACATAAATATAAATTAGTACAAGATCAGGTTAAGTCAGAAATGACAAAACTGGTCTTAAAGACCCAACCTTGGCCAGTTTTCACAGCTGCGTCTTCTCGCTCTGCTGAGCAAATAGGCCGAATAGCTTGACCGTTGTCAATAGGCACTGCGCAATCTTCTTAACCATTGTCTCACTTCGAAACTTCCAATTTACATTGTTTGTCTATCACGTGCTTGAAAGCATCCGACTTAGTT
This sequence comes from Spodoptera exigua, assembly GCA_902829305.4. Taxonomy (NCBI): domain Eukaryota; kingdom Metazoa; phylum Arthropoda; class Insecta; order Lepidoptera; family Noctuidae; genus Spodoptera; species Spodoptera exigua. The sequence goes on along the minus strand of LR824608.2, from coordinate 5,587,289 downwards.
ACAAGTTATAAGTGACACTGCCATCTGTCGGCTTTAAACAGCGTTACAAATTCTGCAATCGTTTCTGATAGAATTGGCTGCGTGACGTCGCCGCGACGCGTACGCTGTTCATGAATAAGAGTCCCGCTGTGACTCGAAACTAGTAGAGCTTTTCTCAGTTAATGGGTGATTCTTCACATCAATTAAAAAAAAAAATAATGTCATTATCCTCAACCGAAAATTAACGAGTCTGCTGATTAAAACACAGATAATTATTTTATTAAATTAAATCTCACCACTGCTTACAAGCAACCGATTAAAAATATTGTATAAAATAAATTACTAAGATGCTTAAAAACCTGGGAGGATAATGACTTGTTAAATAAAAGTTAAGGTTTTTTGGAGAATCACCCTAATATATATATTTATATTCACGTTAGTTAGTCATTATTTTTTAATAGATAAAATATGTCTCACGATAGTTACTATTCAAAAATAAGTTCTAATGCCTAATTTTTAAATGTCAAATGTAAATAAAATAATTTTAATCGTCCCTCGATTATAGTCAATCTTGCTTGGTAATAAAGATGATGGATTTTATATGTTATTTGGCGACGAAACTTAATTAGCAATTTTATGATTAAATTTTAATGGTTTTTAGATGTTGTTTCTAAAAAAGTTTATAAACTATTTTTTTTAGAACACATCTCGAAGTTGCATTTGGGGAATTCCTTTTGCGTATATTTATAGGTACAGAAGTATAAAAATAGAAAAACTATGCTTTTATGAGACTCAGGAGTAACTTTAAAAACAAATTATTTTTTCAGCTTATGAATATTATAGAATGCAATAAACAATGTGAAAATGAAAGGATTGGATCTATCGAATTTTAACCATTTTATTTTGAAAATAGGTATCAGAATTCACGTCACTTATGAGCAGGATTTTATTATCAACATTTTAGTCAATAACAAAACCTACATCGCTTTTTAAATAGGTTGATTAAAATCATTTATTTATTAGTTTTGTGGCAAAACAATAAACTTGACAATCCAATGTTAATGGGACCTTTACTGTCACAATAGATAGTAATGGTTTCACAATTCAAATATGGTTCAGATTATAACACTTTGTTAAGATCATTGACTCTTAATTATTATTCTGAACATCGAAGGCTAACGTGAAACGTAGCCTTAAGAAGCGAACTAAACAATACAGATGAATAACTATAGTTTATTGTAAATTTAACCTTTATATGATTTTTATATGGTCTATTTTCCAAAAATACTTTGAAATAATTTTAAGTTACTTATATGGTAATTTATCTATAATTTATTTATAAATCTATGTTGATTTACGAAACATGAAAAGAGACTAGGATAAATATTTTTATTTGTGATTAATTAAAAATGGAAAAGATGTTTGTCACACATTAACTCAAAAACGTCTGAGTGGATAAAGATGGATTTTGATACAAAAATAGATCAATAACTTAATGAATTAACATCTAGAAAAAAAAAACCTTTTCTAGTCGTTATGCATACTCATGTAATGGCGTCTACCATCATTTTAATTTGAATTAACGTCTAGTACCAACGAAACATGATGATAATAAGGACCAACCTACAATCGGAACTGAGTCTATAAAAATAGCCATTCTTAGTACAATTATATTGCGACAGTACCTATTATATAAATAAAGAGCTCTGAATCACGATCGAGTTCCCAATTCCTAAGCTCCATTTATGTTTATTTTTTAACTCGGTCAACGGCCGTGCGGCCCCATTGTGCGCGTTCCATTGACATCCATTGCAAGGGTTAGAATTAAAACGATAGAAATAAACTTTACGAAGGCTGTTTCTTACATTCATAGCGCTCGTAAAGAAATATAAGTATAATTTTATAAGTGGGTGGTGTAAAACTTGTATTCTACTGATAAACTTTTACAAGGTATTTTAGTTTGAGACTTTTCTGTATGTGGTCCTTCGTTCCGCGCAATTTTTTGGTCCTAAATGTGTTGAGCGGATTCAAAATATGCTCGAATCATAATATGTCGCAATATACATATATTTATTATTATTTTACTAAAATTCACATTCTTAAAAAGGAGTTAAAAAGCTTTTCCATTTCAGAAATGAAACATGAAAAACTATATCATGTTCTAATCATAAATATGTCATACTGCGATAGAGCTATTTTAATAGGTTTCTCTAAAAACTCGAAAGCTATCGATTTAATCGCGAACGGTAGCGTAGAACCGTAAACTCAAATAAATGTTCCGCTTAAAAATCCATTACAGTTTTAATACAAAGCGGTTAAATTATTGTTACGAGCGTGCAGATTTCAAAACCCACGCTCAATTCAAGGTTTTTTTTTTATTTGTTTTGAATCGGCCAGCCTACAATCCGATACAAATATTCCCGGCATGGATCAGCAAAAACTACACAGATATTTAATGGAAACTTTAACCCCGTTGCAGCGGATCCAGTTAACGTTAAATTATAATTTATATTTATTTTAATACACATTATAATACGAACTTCGAGGATGTTATTCAAACGCGTGTCAGGCAAAAAACTTGAAGCGTTTTGTTTTAATATTTAATCGAGAAAAAAATACATATTCAGGTATTATCTATCTACCTATTAAAATTAATAAATATCATACAAATTTGAATTAGTAATGCTATTCTTTTATTGTCAAGGTTACCTAGTATTTTAATTGCTTTTACCTAGTTTTGTAGGATTTACTATATCTTATCAATATCTACACTTTCCAAACTTCAAAAATGCTTTGTATACTAAGCGACATTCTTAAACTATTACATACACATTTAAGACATTGATGTATGACGTGATAAGACTACGTAAAGAACAAACAATCATCAACAAATTCCCCGATAGAAAGTTGGCGGTCACAATAAAAAATCATTGTAACCATTCATATATTTATAGTTAGGTCACGGGGCAGTGTTTGGTCTAGGCATTCGTTGGTAACGAGCGTGTGTTGACCTGGCGATTCACCTTGAGACCGCACCTCGGTTCTTATAACCCCACCACGGCAAAATACCACTGGGCGGTCGGACACGTGTAGAAGCCTACAGACAACATAAACTGGCCGGATACCACGTTTGGTACAATGCTTCGGACCGGTCTGTGAGCTGTGGGTGAGCGAGTTGTGGAATGCACGGGACGAACCGACACACTGAGATTTGAAAGTCTACTCTACAGCCTATCGACACTATCATATTTTTAAATACAATATCGACTACTACTTACATCAAAACCAAAGAGAATGTTAAACATTAAAACTCACTAAGCGTGAGTCTCCCATTTTTTAAACCGTGCATTAAAATTGAGGCAACCAATTGTTTGGTAACTCAAATAACCTGTAATCACACGTTGTGATCTTCATTTTATATTATTACTGTTGGTTGGTAATCAAATTATCATATTTTATACATAAACACACTGTAAGTCGCACGCGCAGTGAGTTGAACAAAAAATTAGGTTTCGTTTGTATGTAGATATTAGAAAAATAATTATGATAATTTTCTGTCAACAGTTTTCTTGTTTTTTAACGAGAGTTTTAACATATATTTGTGTGTGTATTTAAAACGCCTTGCATTAGTCATAGTTCTAATGCCATAATTTTGAAACTTCTACGAAAAAAGAAACTGCCTAAGGGCCTATACTCAACCTTTCTTTGTTTACGCTTATACGGAAATTTAGTAAACAATAGCAGTATGAAAATAGAAATATATCCTAACCTAGGCATATAACGAGAATGTTATAACAACTAGGGTTAAACAATTTGCTAAAGCAATCAATCTTAATTTCCACGTCCGAGCGTGGCGAATCGGACACAAAAATATAATCAAGTTTCCTCGTACTAATACAACTTTGTTTGCTAGTAAACAGTTCCTATACACTTCATTACTGTTTACTAAGAACTACTTACCTAGTTACCACTTACTAGTCATCCTATTATAATTCTAACGTAGCACATTGAACCTACTTTACGTAAATGTTCCGTGACGCAACTGACATAAGAATTGTTTTGCAATAACAGTTCAATGATATAATAAAATTATTATTAACAATAATTTAAGGACCATCCGCCTAAAAACAGATGTTGGCAATTAAATTGAGGAAATATTTGATAATTTTAAAACAGTTATGTAAACAGTAGATGGAGTTTAAGTAAATTATTTTGTAAGTGTAATATAAAGCCGTAGGAAGGTATTTAAGATGATGATCTAGGCGACTATGAATGATTTCCTATATTTGAATGTCAAAGAAAACGAGCCTATATTCGAACCAACAGGAATAAGCAACCATGTATGTAAACAACCATGAATGTTTAAAAATAATGGCAAATAAATTAAAAATCGCGTCAAACGTCAGATCTTTTTACAGACCAATAAACATAGAGCTCTAGTTACATGAGCAGTAACCCCTCCATGCTCTAAATGCCAGTGTTTTAAGGGAAGTGTAGGAGTTCTAATGAAACTGGACAACGTTTTAGTGAACGTAGGCTTGCCCCAATTCTGTTCGCCGGCGTCAGTGACGACGAACTCTGAATAAATGATGACACTAAACGTGTCTCGTAAGTGTTATGGGACCTCTTTACTGATACAGTTACTTTGTACGTAGTTAAAAAGGGTAATGATGCTAACTAAACTAAAAAGTAAAAGTAGTGAATAATCCACAACGCGTAATCCTATTTGAACCTCGTAACTATCTAAAGTGAAATTTGTGAACCAGTTCACAAACTGCCACGTACGTACGTGTTTAACTTTCTCACGAAAAGGGCTTTCCTTCCATACCTTTTTTGGACTGTCGGCCATTCGCCAGAACGTACCTATGTTGTTAATTACTTTAATAACTCATAGACAATTACTGTACAAAATCACGATGGAACTTAACAAATGACCTCATCGCTTATGGTATAGTTGAAACAAAATTCTTACTCCGAAGAAAAAATGATCCAATCAGGCCTTGCCAGTAAAAAAGTTACTATGTCTAATCCATCCTAGTGGCCCGACAATGTCTTATGATTTCGACCATTAATATAAGTCGAGTGTCGGCGTGGTGGCGTCGACTTTGTCACTCACTCCTACGCCCGCGGCATAGAGTCGAGGATCGAGTGACATAAAAACGCCCACTCAGGTGTGGCGTGTAACTATTTGTTTTCATCGTACCCACGACTCGGAAACCCCGATGTTTTAACGTGCCGCCCCAATTCAAGTACCGAAATAACCGGGCTTCTGTCCCAGATTTGTCCCCTGTTCCCTACGACGGACGTGCGATACGCAATGCCCGATTATGCCCCGAGTACTGGTCGAATGTCCCCCATTGCATTGCTTTTACAATCGAATTCAAACTTTCCATTCCGCTTGAGCAATCGATCAAATCGGAGTGATATGATAGAGGGGAGATAGCTATAAGTAAGTTATTAGGTCTCTATGTTTGCAGAACTTATATTGAGGCAGATTTATATCAACATAATTATTGTATAATAAAAAAAACAAGGTGCTTATTCCAATCATATTTGGAATGTAACTGTAAGTTTGACTCAAAGGACCAAAAAGACAGCAAGTAATAAATCTTAAAATCAATTAGCGACATCAAATTAGTGATCAAGTCGTGGTTGTGTTGTGCGACATGCCTCGAATTCCCTTTTGTTTCGAGCGCGACACGTGTCGACCGTCGCGCGTTCGACTGAGGCCCGTTATCGTATAGCTCGCTATAAGTATGGGTGGTATAGTATCCGAATATCGGCGGCGTGCGGGGTGAACGACCTCACAGGCACCTGCAATCGGCCGCTGTTGACACAAGCAACTGACGGCCCTGACGCTTCTAAGTGATAATGAGTGTCAGTGCAATGTACTTGAGATTTCAGTGCGACTAGAAGAAACTAAACTCAACGATTATTGGCTCCCGCATCTCAAATATTTGATATTTGATCTGGTGTGTTTGAGGCTTGCTTACTGCTTTGTATTTAGTCTGATCCAAACACGGAATATTTGTTTCGAGATAATTATATTTAAACAAGGAAAATAATATTAATGATTTCCTCACAGTGACGCACGCAACATTCATTTCATTTTTTTTTTGTCTTGGCTTCTGAACTTTACGTTCGTCTGTGGTGCTTCTGCTTGGGACTGGTAGTTAATTTATCAAAGCAAATTATATAATATACTTAACTAACAATGTGTATAGTTATGCAAAGTAGGGTGTGAATGCTAAAGGACGCTCGGGTATAAAATAAAGGTCACAACTAATGTATCGTCACAATGAACTTTTACGCAAGGTCAATTCGCCATTGCCTATTCGTTTCTGAGCAACCGTGTAGCTCCCTATATTTAAGTAAAAATACTTAACTTTACAAGCAAACGTTTACTTAAAATCACTAACTTTCGATCAAAGAGTAGAAAATATCATGTTACTTTACAGACGTGTATGAATTCACAATTGAGAGTTTATTACGCGATCCACAGTTTTCCCGCGCGGAGAATGAGGGCGCGGCCTTGTCCTGCTTCTCATATTGGCACATTTTTATCTACTCTTTGAACTATAGCCAACGCCAGTCGGACTTTTGATTTGATTTATTTTGAATAGTAATCATATATGTTAGAGAAATGAGTAAAAGTAATCACAGAACAAAGTTGCCATCACTTTCATAGCAAAGCAAAATCGCTCTCGTCGAATAAAATTAAAATCGAATTTCAAGCGACTTAAAATTTTAACAAAGAAAAAGTTCAGAAGTAACGGGAAAGCAAGTACCTACTTCAAAATTATTATAATCAGAAACAAACAATACCAGCAGTCAAACTCAATAACCTTACAGCAAAATTGTTTTAATTTCAAGCTGAAATCCAAGTTGGATAATTTGAAATCAAAATTTTAATTGTAGATGAAATAAGAGTGGAATTTGTCGGTTGGTTTTGATTTGACTGGGAGCTTATTCTTTTATTACTGCATCAATATTATCTTTGTACATTTCAACTATTGGAATCCAATTAGAAATTTCCTTAATATTTTCTTGTACTTTTTCAATATCAACACGAGTATTCCATTTGGTCCTTTGAGTCGGATTTAGTTGAGAAACATTGATGTTTGTGCAAGCGATCCGTTTATCCAATGAAGGCATTAGTATAATTCCATTGCAATGGACTTGGCGTTACTAATTCAATTTGCAAAGCTAAGACTAAGCTATTTACGTTGCAAGTTGTTGACCCAAGTCGAATATTAGGTAGTGAATCAAACAAACTGTGAAATTTATATAAATGTTTTCCAGCTTACGTTGTGCAATAATGTATACTTATTGCATACTTAATTTCCATACAGCTAAATATAGTCGGTAGGTAGGTTGTTGCGAAGTTCAATGAAATATTTGAAAGGTGCGTATGTTCGGCGTGTTCCAAATACAATCTCTATTTTTAGAATAATTCCACGAACGCCGTTTTGTAAATATTCCTGATCAGGATAATTTGAAATTTTATTGAACACAAAACATGTATGAAGTGATTACTTATACATTTTTTATGCCAAAAATATAACCAACAAAACGCTTTCAGTAGGTAAAGAATGATAAATGAATGAAACTAAGACAACAAGCAGTTAACTATGAGAGAAAGCATCCTGTGGGGAGTTAAATATTTCTGTAATTGCAATGCTGAACACAGTAGCGCAACACTAACACGTGTATCCTGTGTCGTGATGACCGCTGTCGACTCTCTCTGTTCCACGCACTCCGATCAAATAACGCTGAATGCATTATACCTACATAATCACTAAATCACGAGGAACAAAATGCCACAATAATTGGCCACAACAAGCTCAATTGTTGTGAGGTGTTGCTGCGTGAGAAAACAAATCAGCTGAGCGTCCCTGTCATTCGGAGCCGACTGCAGCCGACCGACCTCTTACCCACAACAACTTTCAAACTTGCATGCTATAAATATTCAACGTCGGTCTGCCAGCAGCTCTCACTGGCTGCACTACTTTATCCATCCGTCATAAGTCACGATACCTACCTAGATACAGTTTGGGCTCAATTTTGACGACCCGCTTTCGCACTTAGCCAGAAATACAGACGAGTCGGTGGTGGTCCGCGCACACACTGGCCTCTGTCTACTCATCCATCACTGCACATCCGCACGATACTGCGAGACTCACGATTTCACTGTCACAGCACGCGGCGGCCTGGGGCCAGCCGGAGTCACGGCACGCACCAGCACAGACGTTTCAATAGTACCGCGGCTACCGCTGCAGTGGAGTGGACGACGCGGGCATCAGACGGCGCGCGAGGTGAAACCGCGGAGGACCGAAACTGCGAGGCACGAGGTCGACGCGACCTCCACGCTCGAGAGCGTGAGAGCCGGCAAAGCCTGAACGGTGGCAGGTGTGCTGCGCGAAGTGCAGCGCAATGCGGAGAGAGCTGTACGAGACGACGCGCGTGACTCGCCGCCGCCGACTGACGGGCGCGCCGCGACGAGCCTCGGCTCACCACCACACGCGCACCCGCGCACACTCGCACCGCGCCGACAAGCCGACACAGAGCCGCGCTACACCGACACGCCGCGCCGCCAACCCACCACACCAGATCCAAACATATTTTAAAGTTTCATACCCAATTTGACTTTAAAATCTCATCGAGCCCGTTCAAGACGCGAGCCAGTCTGTCAGCCTGAATATTAACCTGAACAAAAGCATTGCGGTGCCCCGCTGGACGCATCGGTTGCGCAGTGAATGGACAGCGCGTGTAGAAACACCGAGAGCGCATGCGCCACGCACACTTCTTTGGGGCGCCCCTGTACTTACTAAAAATTCGAACAAGTGTGACTGTAGTTTAGTGTGTTCGAAACAAGGCTAGGAAATTGAAAAACAAGCCCGTGAAACTTGGAAACTTTTAGTTTTAAAATTGGTAATCTATATTTGTAGGAGAGATATGATAAGTTCTAGGAAGCCTGAGTTCAACTGACTATATTGATAAAGCGTTTGAAATGGAGATCAATGGTCAATTAGTGAAATCAGCTTCGATGCAGTGTGCGCTGTGTACTTATACCACACACATTAATATCACTGCATTATGCAGTCCGTGCAGTCACAGTAAGGTCATCGAAATGCTGTAGATGCGATGCTACAAATTGCGCAAATAGATGTTCCAATGAACTCGTTTAATAATAGCAGGCGTAGTGAGGGCGTCACTGAAGAGAAATACTAGTCGAGTAGTCGCTACTCGGCTCTATGTGAGACTGGCTCAAGGTTGCACTACACGTACGCTGCCGTTGTCATGGAACACTGCTCACGAAAACACTGTCATAAGAATATTCAATGATGAGCTATACACATTGACCTTTCTATTTCTAAACATTCAAAAGCAATAAAAAATAGGTGTTGTATGTTTACAGCAAGCTCGAGGCAATTAAATGTGACATTGCAGAAATTAATGATACAAAAAAGAGAACCGGCCTCGTCAACCGGGAGTCGTCACAGTACGTCAACTTTTAGCGAAAACAAATTTGTTCTTTTATTGGAGCCGGCTGATGATTCTGTATTTGACGTACAGAATATGAAATTTAAAATTGGACATGACGTTCCGAAAAATCTGTGGAAATAAGTGGGATAACTCCAATTTTGCGAAAAATATAAAATAAAACATGAATAACGTAAGCAGGCAACGGCAATAAAATTGAAAATTAAACTTAATAAATTGAGAACATATTTAGAAAATACCACAGATAGAAAAAGCCGTCCTGATGCAGCAAACCATAAAGACTCGAATTTAGTTCAAAACGATGGACCCAAATTATAAACAGTTACAGATAAGCTCATTCATTTGGACAAAAAAGATCAATTAAAATAATTTCTTGAAACGTGTCCTGCAGCCGTCTCAGCAGTCTGTAGTCAAAGAGCTGTTTAAAGGCCAGACAGAGATGGGTTTGTTTGCGCGAGGTGGTCGCCCGGGATGCCAATCCTAACTTCCGCCGGCGCCCGATCATTGCCAGAAACACTTAGGGGAAAAATTCGAGCATAAAATGTTTGGAATTGTATCAAGAATAAAAAAGATACAGTTTAATTAGTGTTATTTAAAAATGCGTCGACAATTCATTGACGTTGAATGTGTGAGGTACATGTGCTTCACGAATATACTTTTAAGGGTTAAGTTGATCGGATCATCACTATATAATGGCTTCATAGAAAACCTGCGTGAAACAACGATTTTTTATGAGAGGGCAAAATCATCAAATATATCTCTCCCGCCCAATGTCGGTCGCTTACTGACTAAAAACCCCCCGTTCGTTGTAGGCTGAGGCTGCAGTGACTTTTTCCGCTTGCCCTGCAATCCCGGCTGAAGATCAGCCCAATAGGGCCTGTGGTAGTCTAATGGCTCCTTGAGAAGCGCGCAGAACTGTGTGGTCTGTTTCTGGTCGGGTGGCGAGCTACCCTTACTCGCCGTCCTTAGAACCACGCTTATGGTGACCGAAGATCATCTCTCGATTTCCAACGCCAGGAGTGTCGCCTACTGGGGCGTGAAGAGGATAGTTTCCTCAGGCGTGAAACAGTCATGTGTGGGTAGGAACCTAACACCTAAACATTCGACAACGAATTTGTAAGTCCTCTTGTGTTATTAGTTTTGATAAATTGCCTGCTCCTTTGTCACCCAATTAAATGTTACACTCAAGCTTATGTTCGTCTAACTGACGGATAATTGGTAAGTAAGGGTAGTTTAGGCAACATTAACTTATTCAGAAATGGTAAAGCAGGCGCTCATTAAAATAAAATTTATTTTTCTGTTGACGTAATTCAGAAATATAAAGCGTAAAAAATTTCATCGTCGAGTAAAATTCATTGGAAGCGGACATTTTTTTTTTCATTTGGGACGTAAATGCGATGCAGTACGAAGTTTGAAATAAAAAGTGGCGCGTAAAACTTTCAGTAGCGGGATGTGCGATGCGAGCGCCATGCGTGAAATTCCAAGTCAGCTGATTAATGCAATGCACCACAGACTGGCGGACAGAAGAAAATACTGTTTCTTATTTTTATAATGACTGCAGATGTAAATCATTTACAATTTGTAAGAATTGTTTTGACACATTAGGTAAAGGGGATTACTTGCCACATTTGTGTCATTGCATTTCTTACTGACATTAAAATTAATTTGAAAATTAAGACAGGTTTTTGTGAAACATGTTACATAAACGTTTGTATATTTGTGTGTAGCAAGGGCTCTAAAGGAAAAACTTTATCGTTGGTAATAAGCGATAATTTTAGTCTTTTTTTAAAGAACTTTACAGTCTGATAAATATGAAGAAAGTTTAATAACAGAAATAAATTTCTGTCTAGTAAAGGTTGTGTAAAAGCGATTTAGAAATATTTGTTGGCCAGATGGAATACTAAAGACATTTAGCTTTTGGTCAGTTGAGAAGACTGGATGTTGAGAATAGACTAGAAGCTAAAAAGGAACGCTAGCAATTTGGTCACCAATATACAACTTTTGATCACACAAATGTGTACTTCGTTTATGGTTTATAGGACTTTGTCCTTTGAGAGATCTAAGCCGACGCTAACAAAAGCCTTCTGATTGGCTTGGACACATCACGGGCCGGACAATGCGACATAAACGCTTGTATATTTCTGTCGGACGTCAAAGAAACATTTTCGCATTTCGTACGAACGTAAACGGCCAACAAACAGTCGTAACTGTGTACAAACAAGCTATTTACACGTGGAATTTGAAAAGCCGTTGCAATAATAAGGAGTTTTCACGCGATTGTTCGCGACTGACCCTCAATGAAGGAAGTGCGGTACCCTTTGCGGAGATACCTTAGGACAGTCGACCTCTGTTTCGAGGAGGCGCAGGCTCCATTCGATTTAGATGTTAAGTCAATGACCCTTGGTATTATATTTAAGAGTAATCGATATTTTTGAAATGAGAACCAATTTATGTTTTCCGCATACAACAACCTTTGTCAATATGACTACATTTTACACGTAGGTACTTACACATAGAATATGCATTAACACCATTCATTTTACTGTGACACAAAGTAATGTCTACACTTCAGAGAGGGTTTTATTAAATTTGTCTTTGAGACAATCCTAGTGAATATAAATAAAAATTGTTGCAATATCGTGTAGGACGCAACCACCTTGTGCAAAGTCGCCATCAATTAACTAGTTAGTGGCAATTTGTCACTGTAGTCACCGTTGATGCAGACTAATAATTTACTACAAAGGATGAATGACAGAACGACACGTTAGTTTATACAAATTGCAGCTTGTCGTGTGTCATGACTGCACTTAGGTTATTCGTTTTGCGAAAAAAAGTTTCGCAATTAACACCTGCAGAGGTCGCTGTGGCAACTAGCGACCCATCACCGGCGCCTACGCACCTATGCGCCTCCAACACATTCAAACCAATGTCAGTTGTGCATATAAATCAAATCGATCCATCAGAAAGTTTACCTCCACAGGATGATTGCGAAGAAATATGATTTATGTGTTTTTTTAGCAGCTGTTGTTCAAAATATTTATTATTCAGTATTTTTGTAAGTTTTGTTTGGCTTTCTTGACGAGGTCAGTGACTTTGGTTGGCAAACAAGAGATGATGTATTGATAGAAAATATTACAGAAGAAAAATACATTAAATAAGCTTCGAAGTTTAAGTAAATTAATTTTGGATATTTTTGATTTCGAAAAACACAAGTGGCAAACAAAATTCTTGGCAGTTTGACTTCGTGATGAGGAAGCCAGTTTTCGTCTTCTTCTTTTCGTCTCCGTATCCATTGAAGAGATGATTGGATGGTTTGCAAATATCACTAGTGCTTTCATTGACACCTATAGCTTAGTTTAAGATTGATTAAACAATATAAATTGATTGTACGTTATAAATTTAAAAGACACAGTTTTTGCTATTTTTCAAACCTCGATCTTACATTCACTATTACTGAAGTAATTCTTCTGTACTTATTCGAATTTATTATAACATTTCCATGTAATAAGTTATGATCTAAAAACAGTACATTAATAATTGTAATGGCTACAATTTGTAGTTATAAATGCGTCGGCAGACTCGCGTATCGGTTGCGGGCACAAGTAGGATTTCCTTTTTAGACCATACTCGTCCATCATTGGGTCAGTATGCGAATACATGCCGATTGAAGAGTCGGAGATATTTTCCAGGATGTGGAAGGAAAAATAATTAATGGAAATATTTTTTATAAAAAAAATCTTTGGCAAAATTGTAAGTAAGTAAAATGACAAATATTTTCTATATAATAAAGTACCTTTCTTATTTTAAAATATACCTTTAATTGAATAGTGTTATATAGTTTTGTTATTAGTTTACCTATATGTGGTTTTGCGATGCCCAACAGGGTCTTTAGTTAGAACATCTGGAAAATTGTAAAACGACCCTTTAAACTAAATTCTTGATTGATAGATTTGATTAAATGAAAAATGAAGATATCGTTAAAAGCGGTACAATATCACAACTCTAGTTTTATTAATCCGATATATTTTCTGCTTAAAACGAATCGCCTGAATATCACGAAAGTACAGATCAATTCACCAAAGAATAGGCGCCATTTTGTGTTATTAATAATCTCCTTGTATAAGTGTCACGATCTTAAAATTACTTAGCATTTACGCAGACATATCAAAACCATTACCTAGTTTAGCCCATAAATAGCATTCCGTTTAAGCATTATCTTTTAATAAACGATTCAAACCTCATGAATACTAAAATTTTAAGACAGATTAATAGATTAAGCTATTTAAGGACAGAGCTACAACGATAAATTTAAATACATTATCGATTACTGCCAAATAATTTTGAGTCTAAACAACATGTCCGATATTATTACTGTTCATTGTTGTGGAGTCATTGGCTTAATGCAAAACTAATGCACTTGGCTGTATGAACGAGTGTACCTTTGCCAAATGTATATTTAGTAGAGAAACAAGTTTAGCTTAGTCGATTTTATAATGTCACTATTAATGAACCCAGCTCTGTCAACGTCAAAATGCGCGCGCTTATTACAATGTCAAAATTTATTAGTGACAAATGTTTTAGCGGGAATTTTTGAATTTAGAATTTACCTTGGCCCGGCTTATAGAAGCTTGATCTATTTTGTTTGTTGTTGAATGTAATGATAGAAAAAAAACAATAAACTACCATACAATTACTTATTTAAAAACTCAGTAAAATATTACCTACATTATACATACGTTCATAGATTTCTTCTTCAACATAGCCATAGAAGTATTATTGAATAGACGAAAGAATGTAAGGTAAGCAATAGGTACTCAAATATCACAAAACCAAAAATATTAAACATACTTCCATTTCTCAATACCAAGTAGAGCAAACAAATATTTTCTATACAACAAACAGCTCGTACCGTAGTTCTAATATTAAACATAATCGTAGTACGCACACTTACGTAGTGTTATTTCTTATTTAGTGTGAGTGAGTCGTCCACATTTCGAACGCGACCTAGAAAGGTGAACAAACGTCCGATATAGTTGAGTTCAACCCAAATTTTTGACCCGATTCGATGTAAAAACGCGCCGAGGCGGGCTAACGACCGCCTGACGTAACATTCAATAGACAAATAAAACATAACACGGAATGCAGCCAGTTTTTTAAGCTTTCCTCTCGACGTAACGGGAATAAACCCGCTCGATGAGGACAGAACCATGACCCCACCAAAAACTGTTCTAATGCTCCATTATAAACTGTTATACAAGTTTATAACATTGCCAACATATAGTGTGTTCTTCCAATCATTTGTTTATATTCTATCGATTAACTAGGTTACGATAGGTACGTACGTACATTGTTATCCTTATTGACATATGCCTAAATGGCGTGGCGTGTTGCCAGAAAACCGAAATAAAGGTGACAACTGGCGTTTGCTAAGACTAAAATATCCGTTATTATAAATATATTATACGTGTCCAATAATTATTAGAAATCGATTTACATAAAGGAGTTTTAATACAATGTTATTAAAGATTACTTTATATAGAGATTGTGTTACTTATTTAGAGTCAATGAAATCAGGTTATCAGGTGATTCAACACAACTTAGTTTTCCATTGTCGTCGTCGCCATTAAGTCTAGCGTTGTCTTGTCTCTGGTTGAATGGGATTCAACCTGCTTCGGAGAGTAGCAGAAAATTTAAATACAGAAATTGAAAAAAGAAAAAAAATGCCATCAATTGATTGTTACAACACTGAAGTAGTAACTCCTTTGAGTAAATTGAAATAATCGACTAAGATTTCAACCGTAAACTAACTCATATTATTAGTAAAATCGTTAATAGTTTAAAATATGGAACCGATAATAATGTTACCAACGTTAAATATGTCGAATAAAATCAATGAATTACTTATGCTACCTATATAAAATAAATATCAAGCTTCTTTTGATTTAATATAATGTTTATGGAAAACTATACATATTTTGTTAATACACAAATTTACTGGGTCAATAAACACAATAATTGGTACTATAAACAATAATGTCCTTCAAAATACAAGATGGAGGTTTGAACTGCAATTGTTTTAGTTCAATTTCATTTAAAAACAGTTGTATCCATATTAATTACAATCGGTTGCTTTGCTAATTAACTTCGTTAAAATTGTTTCTTTAATGCATTATCATTAAAAACCAATAGCAATTCGGTTTGCAACTATAAAATATTTAAATTATTCCATTTTAGTAGAGTAAAAGCACCGAAACGGGTTATGGACTTGCTATGAAGAATTCTATGGGATACTAAATAGGTTTAATGTGATTGGAAAAATGAAAAATTATGCACTTTATGTTCGTTGCTATAAACCTGCCTTGTTATTTGATTATGGTATACCTAGTACCTACTTTATTGGGGAAAATATTTTTTTAAACAACTACAGCGGGAATTCAAAGAGGTTGTATTATCTGTCGACTCAAACCTGCTTGTAATAATAGGTTAGCTCTACTTTTAGACTTATAGGCGCCATTAGGTACTCGAAATGAAACTTTATCGTCGTGGACCTGATGAACTGGATTTAAAAAAAAACATTGGAAAACAGCCCTAGTAACTTACATTTGTTATTAAAAAAAACGTTGCCCCATTCTAGGGCTTTCTCCAGTGTTTATAAACTAGGAACACAAATTGTTTAATACTTTTTTCTCTTTAAAATTTTCCGTTTTGTTTTTATTTTTATGATTAACGGCTTTCTCACGTAGCTGTGAATATGGCTTTGACCTATAAGAGAACTTATCAAGCACTTATGTGCATTCAATTCGGTTCATACCTATATTCTATATTGAAAATTTATCAAACATTTTTTTTAATTTAAGATCAAATTAGATTTTTCCAGTAAATATAATGTGCAAAACAGTAATGGATCTGTTAAAATGAAAAAGCATTCAGATATTTAAATATATTCGATTAAAGCTGTTTTTCCGGTGACCTAAATCTGTTATTTACTCTCCGCTTCGAAAGAGACAGTTGAAAAAATAATCACAGAAACATGTTAAAGATAAAATCATTGAACATTCTGATTATTAAAATCCATTAATAAATTGAAGATCTAAACTTTTTAAAATAATAAAATAGCTACGTCCACTGTTCAAAATGTTCCACATGAAGCTCGACTTATTTCAAGTATGACTGGGGCTCATAATCTCAACAAAAATGTTTGTCTTTTCAATTTAAACACCAAAGTTTAAAAAACTGATCCGATAATTACCAAATAACTAATTGAATACTTTAGTTTGAACAAAATAAAGTCGAAAATGCAGTATAGGTACTATTGATTCAGTGTACGTGGAGTTTAGAAGGTGGCTTTCTTCTGACGCAAAACCTGAATGAATGCAACTAACTCCACCTGATTCATAACATCTACCTACTACAAAAATATGTCGGGCACGTCCGTAGTGTGTCGCGGCAATTTTTATTTCTCCATTTTGTAAGAACTAACCTGTTTTATGTTCAATTTATGGAAATCAGTCATTGGATACAGTTTCGAAAGAAGTTATTTTCAAATCTTTAATTCGAAAATTAAATGTTTATTTTAAGATTGTGTTAGGTTGGATTGCTCCGGAATAAATATAACTACACCATTTACTTTTAAAACACCATGTTCTATTAATATCTTCATGGTTCGGACAGCGTTGTTCTAACATGTTATAAGCACATAAATGTTTCAAACATAGACGACGTATTAAGAAAAAACAAGCATGAAATTGACAAGGGTCTTAGTAGAAATAAAATACGTGGAAATTTCGAACAAAGAAAATGAAAAAAGCAGTTACGTGGATAGAAAAATCAAAGAAGAATGAACAATTAGAAATTCGGAGAGTCTGATGCACGGTTTCGTGATGTGGGGGTGATTTTGAAAAAGGAATAGTTGTACATTTTAGTCTTTGTCCTTTTGATTTATTGGATGGAAGTGCACTAAGCTTTAGGAGATATTGTATTACGATTTCCAACGAAATAAAATCGATAACTGATTTAGAGAATTTTGGATAAAAGAAAACGTTGGCTTTATACACAAAAAAAAATTGACCTCTTTGTTGCCTACACATTTACATATGTATCCTCTATACATTACGTACATACATACAGGTACGTGAATTGATATTCTATTACGGCCTTTTTTTAAATAAATGTCACTTATTTGTCGTGGTGGCCCGGAGGTTAAGGAGCCCGCTTCTCATGCGTGAAGGAGTGGGTTCGAAACCTGGTAAGTATAGAGTTATATGTACTTTCTATGATTATTTAGACACTACTGACATACGGCGAAGGTAAATAATTACAAGTTTGAAATCGTTGACCCGTATTGAGCAAGCGTGGTAATTAATGCTCTAACCTTCTCCGTATGAGAAGAGGCTTTTGCTCAGCAGTGGGCACTTATAGGCTGATGATGATGATGACATTTATTTTCTCGAATAAATAATAGGTAGACATCTGCAATATTTTTGTTATTTGTCTTGTAAATAAGGTAAGTACATTAAATAAAACTTTTATATTATTTAGTTCTCTAGGATAACTTCCATAATACGCCCATTAAAAGTTTAGTGACGTTACGAAAACAAAAGAGAGTTATAATGAGTTTCGTACTCGCAGGCCGAAACTCTTTTGCCTTCGAAAAACTTTTCCGATTTTTTATCATGCTCAGCGAAAAACACGAAGAAGATGAAGAAATCGAAGAACTCATTCGAAAAATCCTATTCATCGAAATTAGTTCCATTCCCTTTTCATCAAAAATTTTATTAAGTTCTTAATAAGAATTATTTCTTTGCTTTTACGTTTGTTAATTAAGAGTTTTCAGAGTATTGCGCGAGGCGGTTTCGCAAACATCGCTGGAGCTCTTTCCCGGTCTTAAGCAAATAGTTCTTTGACGAAAACCTTGGTGCTTAAGGTATCATTAGGCTGCTTATTAAGCCACTCGAGTGCACTAGAAAATGTTTTGAAGTTAAAATTACCTTATAACAACATTAAGACCTTTTTTTAAAATGTCTGAATACATTTAAAATGTCAGGTAAATTATAAATAGAATGTAACTTGTAAGTTTACTGGAAACCTATAAAATAAAGGTGGTGCAACAAGACCAAACATCAGATTGTTTGCATTCATTCCTTCCGTTTTTTTAATCACTTTTTCTATTAATAAAAACTGCATCAAAATCCGTTGTGTAGTTTCAAAGATTTAGGCATATATACAAATCACAGACGGGGCCCTATAAGGATGATGTTTAGCCGGGGTTGCGGGGTAAGCGCAATAAGTCACCGCGGCCCCAGAGCAGGAGAAGGGACGGGGGGGGTTTTTAGTCAGTAAGAGTATGACACACTCTCTCGGCTTTACCTGGGCGGGAGAGGTCATTTGATGATTTTCCCCTGACAAAAAAAGGCATATACAATATATGTATAGGGGGAGATAAAGGGACAGATAATGCTAATTTGTTTTATACTATGTAGCAAAGGAGGATCGTCAAATTCAAGTCTGGTGGATAACTGCCCAATATTTGCACGTTGGGATTTTCTGTACACATATAGAAATTATGACGTCATCAATTGATTTAATTATTGTCGTCGCATCTCCACTGTGTGCTTCGCCACACCTTAAATGAAACTGGGAGTGATATTACATTAATTACATTATAATTTTACACATTTACGTAGGCAACGATAAATTCAGAACCAAATTTAATTAACAGCCACGTGCCAAATTTTCGTTTTATTAACATTGAAGCTTTGACAACACAATCAAACCAAGTCTCAAAGAAAGAAAAAAAAAGAAAGAAAGAAAGGAAATAAGGAAAGCTTACGAATTTCATAAAAAAAGTAATTTTGTTTTGTCGTTCCGTAATTCTTTGATTGAGCTACTTACTCCCTTTCTGAATTTAATCCATTTTCCTCCATATAATGCCCCGGAAAACTCAAAAGTGAAATATTCATACGGCTTTCTATTTGAATTAAATTATTTGATGCTTGTTACATAATAGAATAACAACAGAACTCATTTTTGCTTAACATGGTCTGGTAATAACAATGTTTTTTTTGGTCGCTATTGTTGTGTTTATTTTTGGGTTGGTAACCATAAAATTTTTCTTTTTTTTCTATTGAGTCTTAAATTTATTTTCGTAGACAATATTTTTTTTGTATATTTACTTTTATCACTTGTATATTTAAGTAGTGAAATAAATTTCCTTTTCTCTTGCACTTAGTAAAATCTTGAAATTTTTTTTTTGTGGAGAATCATCAAATTTTTAATCTCTCTCTAATCTATAGGGTATGACAAGAGGGATTGTCAGACTCTTACTTACTAAAAACCCCCCTGTTCCTTCTCCTGCTCTGGGCCGAAGCCGCGGTGACTCATTGCGCTTACCCCGCAACCCCGGCTGAACATCAGCCCTATAGGGCACCGTCTGTGGTAGTCCATTGGCTCTTTCAGGAATGCTACGCACCGTACGCTCGGCCTCCCTTACCTTCTCTTGCTTCAGGCCGGGGCCGCGTTACCTTATAGCGCTTGACCCGCGAGCTCAGCTAAAAATCTTGAAAACCTAAATTTAGAAATCGAAACAGCATTATGTTGCAAAGTTTTGCTTCAACTTTAGTCATATGTAGCGGACATACGTCGAAGTCTAACTTAACAGACAGAATAAACAGAAAAAACTGACATTTCCTTCTTTCGTTTCAAGTAAAATGTTTTCAAAAATACTTAAGCAGTATGTATTAATCTCTGATAAGCCTTTTGTGAACTATTAATACGATTCGGTGAACTACTTCTTTATAGCTAAAATAGATAGTTTAGGTTAATGCTAAATCAAGTTGGCAATGGAATCATTCAGGTATTTTTTTATACCATTTCAGTACTAAAAAAAATCTGAAAACTAATTCTGCATCTTCTAATAAACCAAGCTGCATTGAAAGTGCAAGTAGAAAGGAATTCATTCCTTCTACTTACGAGTGGGCCACTGTGCGTGTTAAACAACAAGTAGCAAAAGGACACATATCACAAATTCTCTCCTTGCATTGTCAACTGTGTTAACAAGAGCTTAGAGTGCTGTTTCCAGTTTTAATGTCGTGTATTTAAGTTGTTTATAATGTGGGTTTAAGTTACTATTTATAGAAGGACGAGTAGCAAAACCTGTGTTGCAGGATAAAGGGCATAATGAGAGAAGCGAACTTGGATTATTGAAACAAGTACAGAATATGTGACGCCTAAACTTGGTCTCGCTCGATGAAAGTAAAGACGATTCATTCTGTCTCTTTCTTATTAATATTCTAAAGAAATTGGCTATTAAAATAGGTTGGTATATGAATTCTTTTATAAGATTAGTGATCACTCAAAATAATTGTAGACTTTTTCATTTGAATGCAGCGTTATTATATTTACATTTGTCTTCTCCCGCCCTAGCCCACCCATCGAGGAGGGTTGATAGACTCAAACCTCATTTCTTCTCTGGTTTTACACTTTTTACATTTTTATTTAGGTTATAGTAACCGTTACCACGATATAATAAAAAAAATTTAAAACATCCGTTAGTGGAATTCCAGAACTATTTCTTTTTCCATTTTCAAAAAGTCAATCAGCCAGTATTTTTATGGCTTGCATGAGGTTTGCTATCTATAAAACAAAGGCCTCTAATGGCGAATAGCGAATTTAAATAAAAACGTGGAATATCATAAATATTCAATCGGTATAATATTTTTCCAGACATAGGTGCTGTGTGATATTTTATTAGTTTCTAAACAATAAAAACTTGAATAGTTTATTTTTATGAAAGTCCGGTGGCCACCCACCGGTAGCTTCTATTGTTCTTTACTAGTGAAAAATAAAATAGAATTGGTCTGCTGATGACACGAGGGAAGGGATAAGAGGGATGGACATGAGGGATAAGGTCTGATATATAATCACGGTTTTTCACGATGTTTTCCTTCAGTTTGTCAGTGATGTCGAAATACTATTACAAAGTACGTATACCTTAGAAAAAGTAACATTGGTACTTGCCAGGTTGTGAACAAACAACAGCAGAGAGTTTATTTTAAGTAAGCTTTTTTTTCTTTTATTTTATTTCCGGTGCTTTTACGTATGTCCAGTCCCATCATATCCTTTTTTTTTAAAGTAACGTTGCCTGACATTAGGATTTTCTCCTGTGTCGTGGATGCTGTTACAAACATACAATTTCACGTACACAAGACACCCAGACTCGGAGCAACAATTTGTGGATCACACAAAGAGTTGTTGAACGGCAGCCAGTTGCCCAGCCACCGCACCAACCGTGCAGTTCAATCCTTAACAATGATACTGTCAAATAACATGGGAAAGTAAGTTATAATTCTATCTAATACTACAATACGACAATGTTTACGCTTACTATGACAGAAATCACAGAAATATAAAAAACACTTATATCTATGACAGAAATAGATAACATACATACAGGGTGTATCGAATGTTTTGACAGTTATCTGTTTCACATTATAATTGTGAACGTATCTAGTGCAAGCGTGCACTCTGATAACTAAGGCTTTCTTAGAATTCTCCTTTCGTTCCACTTTGTGTACCCTACATATCTTTGTCTTAGACATGTGACCTAGGTTCAGACAACCCTAGATTTATATAGAAAATTTATAGTTTTATTGCGTTAGTAGATGAATACTCTGATGGTAAGCAATTTGCTCCCCAATTTAAACCTTCACAGAGGAGATAGAATTGCGTTGTTGATCTTTGAACGGATTACGAAGATTCTGTAAATATGTTTCAGTTAATCACATCATACAAACCAATTACTCAAAATAATTTAATCAATCATTATTGAAAATCTTATACAGCACTGTTCAGTAGTTTTAGAGTTAGTCGCGATTAGATTATGTTTTTACGAATTTAGTCCCAATTTATATCTGACTACATTTTCCAGCGCGGTTTTTCCTGCTCCTTAGTTGCTATTTTTGACATTGCGTTATGTTTTCATAGCCAGTGACACGCTTCCCTAGGGGAATTGACAAACCAACACCAAAAGATTTGGTCAATAATCGAACCAGCAGTTCCGAAGACTAACAAAGAAGGAAATATCAGCATTATAATATTAGTATTAACACTAAGAATCACTATGATAGATCAAATATTCTGTAGTCGCAAACCCTAGCTCCTATATTTGACTCATGCATCAGTTTAGGGCCTTAGGCTAGGACTGTCGTATTGAGTTCCTATGACAACATAATAACAAGTAACCTGCTTATTACAATCAAAACATATAAATAAAGCAATTTATCTCGGTTATAACCTACTTCAGTAATCACTTGAGTACCATGGCTAATAATTACGAGCTACACAATACGCCTAGTTACATTTCATGGAATCCATCTTGAATTAACATAAATGCTACCGTCTCAAGGTGAGATCTGGTGTCAATGACCGCCGTAGGGCCAAACTCCTCAGATTTTTGTTTCCATCATTTCCTATTATAAAAAAAACCTTGAATGAATGGGTATGAGATTCGAATGGATCGTTAAACATTCGGTTGTTGTTTTTTTTTGCCGAATTCATTGGTTTTTTTTTTTCCTTACCTACCTGTATTTTTATAAGTGAATGGGTGTTTTATAACGGTCATATAGGTACTTGTAGGTGTAATTTGGTATAGATTAATCGTTGGATTCTTTTTTTAAAACATACATCATCTATCATCCGCCTACTGCTGAGCAAAGACCTCTTGTCACAGGGAGAAGGTTTGAGGAGGAAGGTTAAAACTTATAAATGGAAATTATAAGTCCAGGTTTCCTAACGATGTTTTCCTTCACCGTACGCCAATGGTATCTAAATAATCATAAAAAGTACATAGAAAAAGTCACATTGGTACTTACTTTTCAGGTTTCGAACCCGCACTCTCATGCATGAGAAGCGGGCGCCTTAACCTCCAGGCCACCGCGATATAAAAAACATTTAATTTTAATTTTTATTTGACCTGAAAAAATATACCTACATATACTACTGTAAAATAAAATAAAAAAAAATGTGGATAAAATTAATTACAAAAGAACAATAGTCTTGCCTCATTGCTACCATATAACAGTCAACTCAATTTCCTACATTAAAATAATAAGTGAAGGTTATTTGCTAGTGTTGGTGGTAATTATTCAGTGCGAACGTACTGCGCTCGCGCCACGCCATCACGGATCGCGGAGGTCGGGTGCGCACGCGCCGTACTCGGTGCTCCATATAAAAATTAGTTCTACTTCACAGTTTACGCTACGTTATACATACGTACACGTATTCTTTGAATAAACATGTTTATTTTTATACCCTGTAATGGTCTACTAGGTTAGTTTTTGTGTAATTATACCTAATAGGTACCTATGAAAATATATGAAACATAGTCCAAAGGTGGGCGATTTGATATCAATATCAAAGTTATGTAAAACTATTAGCAGTGCAAAATTTACGTTAATCGCCTCGTAGGTCACCGGTGACCTACGGTAGCGGAGGATTTGCCTTCAATGTTTTTCAGTCGGCAGTCAAAGGCTTAATGAATTGAGTCTTAAGAGAAAATATCTTAAAGCAATTATTTGGTCATGTATTTATTTTCTTTATATTTTGTCTGGTGATAACCTAACTAATTATTTTGTAATATTATTTTTAATTCTTTCAGGGCCAAATGTCTAAATGTATTGGAACTATGATACGTAGAAGTTAAGACTCACAATAAATCGCTTATAATAAATCCGATAAGCTTTCAAATTCACAATGGAGGCTACAAACTCTGTCAC
Organism: Spodoptera exigua; assembly: GCA_902829305.4. Taxonomy (NCBI): domain Eukaryota; kingdom Metazoa; phylum Arthropoda; class Insecta; order Lepidoptera; family Noctuidae; genus Spodoptera; species Spodoptera exigua. The sequence continues at coordinate 5,563,035 of LR824608.2, read as the reverse complement.
CTCATTCAAATCGTGTCTAAAAATGGCGTCCGATGACAACGGCTAAAAACATCGATCTTATCTTTATGTACCCAGATCAGCATGGACATCACGACTGATTGAAAACAAACCATTATTTTATCGAACAATCACGTTTTATTAAATCCTCCGCTTTTATATTAATGTAGCAGTCTTGTTATTTGTCTTTTACGACATTAATATTAATTCACTCGGCCGCTATTAAATAAATTAATGAATATTAAAACCAATGATAAATAAGTCGTTTGTCCATTGTTGTTTTATTGCACTCGGTGTCAGATATCGACGTATTGTAATTACGGTTGAAATAATACAAAAGTATGTTATTGTTTGTTTCCATACAAATTAAAGGTAAAAGGGACATTGAGGTTAAAAACTTTCTACATTTAGAATTAATTCACGGCTCAGGTCGAAGACATTATCGATGGCATGATTGATGTCATTGTTTATGTCAGGTTGCCGGGGTGACGGGCGGCGCGGTGGGCCGGCGCGGACGCTCCACAATTGCAATATCCGACGCGCCGTCTGCCGCTTCAATTGCCCCCGAGCACCAAATTGCTGCACCCAGAAAACGGCCGAGAAAACTGCAACTATGACCTCATCCTATTGTCAACTGTAACTGCACGTAGGAGTGACCGCTAAATGGATATAACGTTACTAGTTACCAGCAATTAAGGACTCGTTGATGTATTATTGTACTACGACAATGCGTGACCGAACGCTATCAATTTCGCTGGCAATTAAGAAAAACATTCGGAGCACCAGCAAGGCCGGTCGATGACCCGCACCCGTGGACCCTGCTATTAGATGCCTGAATTATGAACGAATCTGGTAAACGTTAAATATACCAATAATTGTGATTACGTGGTCCTAGTGGCATTGGGGCGTTACCTCATACTCGTGTGTGGACGACCCCTTTATCGGTCATCTTGGACGTTACGTGCATTTAATATTTAAATTCAAAGTGTCTGTGACTAACAGCCTATAACGTACGTGCTCTGCGAAATAATTTAGTTCTACCTATAACTTTGACACTTAGTTGCCAAAATATTTAGTTTGTAATACGAGTGAAAATATTTGTGTTAGCTAGATCTAGTTATTATTACTTTTAGAGTTTAAAAATGGAATTTTAAAGGTGAAATTGTTTCGTGTCTATTTTTATACTGAAATACAAGTATCATATGTAACAACAGCATTCATTATCAGCAAGTTGGGTTGTCTATATAACTTACTATACGTACTCTTGCTAATGACTAGAGATCTCATTTTCATAATAAGGCCAGGTGCTGGTACACTCATGATTTGTAAATAATGTTCGTAATTGACGTTACATGAAGCAAGTTGTAAAACAAGTCGTTTGTATTTTTATACGCCGTGAAATACGTTTTATGTTTTTCGAGAAATTTCTGGAACATTTGATTTTAAATGTGCCCATTTCGATAAGCTTGTTTAAGAGTGACATCCAGTGTAATCTGGTAGACTTTCACGTGTATGTGGACGACAAGCAAAGATAAGAGAAGAACCAGACTCAAGCATACGGCGCGTCCCATTCCATGCGCGTCTTAAGGAGCCATTAGACCACCACAGATAGGGCCAAAGCAAGCCAGTATTCATTTCATGATTTTTCCATCTCCAAAACAAGCCTTTGTCTACTTGGGTCAAAGACCTGTTTTGCTTAGCCTTTAGCTCAAAATTTGACAGGCACTAATGATTGATTTCTACCCAAATGATTGCACTTTAGATTAATGTTTAATCTTATTATGGTTTTGGGCCACTACTACCGTGCTGAATATCAGTATGGTGCTGATTTATTTCGTTGGAATTTCTTGTTTATCTGAAATTGTATGTTCGGAAACGCACCTGCGAAACAGAAAAATTACAAATGTGGGACAACGTTTTTTAAATATTAATAAAATAAAAATTATTGCGTTTGACATTTAAAAGAAGAATGAAGGGAGGTACTTATTGTGAAAATTTCTAATATAGTAACTCAAGACGTTCTTCTCAGTATAAAATCTGAAATCACTATAAAAATGATAGTTATTATTTTTGCGTTTCTTGCGAATTATATAATTAATAAAAAAATCTCTCTACATTAACGAATCCAATCAAGCAAATCTTCAAAAAAAAATAATTAATTAATACAAAATCAGTGATTTAATTAAAAATCCTTTTCAGTAATTACATAGGCATTAAAATCGAGTCACCAAATCTCGATTAATTAAAATGTAACCTTTTGATCTTCATATAATTGCGGTCCACCGGATACGACGAAGGATTACAATCGATTACTATTCTAATTGAATTCAAATCGATTCGATATCGAGTTTCTTGTTTATCTAAGTACACAAAGTTGGGTGTTTCCAGCCTCTGGATATTTGAAGTTATATTATATTCCGAAATGGATTACGATAATCTTGTTTTCTTTTAGTTTTTTCCTTTTTTTATGATTTATTTTTAAGTTGTATCCAGTTTGTTCATTTAATTTATTATTGAAATAAAATAGGAGTTTTTTCGTATATTAGAAAACGTTTATTACAATTGAATCTGCAAAAGTTTGTAACTATGGATGGATGACTCTTTTACGTAAAACTATGAAACGTATGAGAATGAAATTTGGAACAGAAATAATTTAGTGTGAAATTTCACAAAGGATTTTTTACATAGGTTCTATATATTCGTAATATGTTATAGGTGTAATTTCTAAATTAAAAAGAACATATACAAGCACAAAATTAATTGGTGACGCTGGTCTGGTCTGGTCCTTTCAGATTTAGTAGGTACAACTTTTTTTCGAATTTAGAACTTAGCGGAATTAAATCCATTGAATCTATATGAATAGAGGGCACCAGTGGATGTTCAAGTTTGTCCATTTATCTTCTATTGTTACAAGTAAATGCTAACAATGGATCCATCTGAGCCTAGATAGCGATGTGACAACTTTGCGAAATTATTTTTTTGTCGAAAATTTTAGTTGATGTCGAAATTTTTAAGTTCTGTCTTTATTATTTGATAGAAGAAATAGTATTGTGGCAGGAATCAAGGCCTTTTTGGTAGTTTTAGACAGTCGATGGTGTAATTTTTGGATTTACACGTCCAAAGATTGAAAATTATAGATAGAAAATATATTATGTTACTGTGTTTTGGTTTTCTCTAGTAATCATTAGGAGCTAGCTTTCCAACGAACAGTCTTCATCAGATTACCTCATTAAAACACTTTTATGGTCCAAATACACCGAAACCTTGAAATTCATAGCTGTGTCGACATCGACCAAAAAGTATCAATACAAAATTAAAAAAAAATACTGTTAACAATACGACAAAAAGCTGTTATTTTCTTTTATAATTAACAAAACAATGAAAGTATTTCGTTTCATCTATTTCGGGTATAATGATTTTATGTTTTAATACCTTAATTATAAGCTTGGTATTTGTTTATTTCAGATTGGCGTGGGAGGTTGGAGCGTTTTTAATTTGTAGGTTAGATATAGCTGGGATTGTTATATTGATTTTAAAAGTAAAGCACGAGGCATCTAAGCCAAAAAAGGTTGCGGTTTTACTTAGAGTCATTTAATGGTTACTTATAAGTCCTTAGCTAAAGTTTTTCATAATTAATTTCTTTTCTTCATAATTTTCAATTTCTTCAATGATTTTAATGTGTAAATAAGTTTTGTTATGGCTTATACCTATTTTCTCGCTATGTATGTAAATCTGTAAGTGGTTTTAATATACTGTCTGTTTGTTAAATTTATTTACTGTCGCTATTGATTCATCACAATATAAATGCATATGGGTATATGTATAGTCTATGGACCACAATTCCAATTATTACTGTCCGAGAATTTATACACTTCACTACACAGTATAAAACAAAGTGAATTTATTTGTCTCTATATCCCTATGTTTGCTTAAATCTTTAAAACTCCGCAATGGATTTTGATGCGGTTTTTAATAGATAGAGTGATTGAAGAAGAATGTTTATAATTATGTATAATAGCAGCCATTAAAAAGTGAAGAATTTTCAAACCTGGGGTGGGTCGCTAGTTACTAAATAAATGAATAAGTGTTGGAGAGCCAAGCTTCGGCACGAATGGGACGGCTCGACCGGAGTGATACCACGGCCTCGCAGAATACCGACGTGAAACAACCACAGCGTTGTGTTTCGCCGTGTGTTACCGGAGGCCCAATCCTTCCCCTCCCCCGATCCCTCCCAATCCCTAAATCGCTAAAACCCTAATCCCTAAAAGGTCGGCAACGCACTCGTTACTCCTCCGTTGCGGGTGTCCATGGGCGGCGCTGATTAATTACCATCAGGTAATCCGTCTGCTTGTTTGCCGACCTATTCCATAAAAAAAATCATTTAACCTTAAATGAATTTAAAACAAACACTAAATGTGTTAAAGAATTATTTGATTTTTCAGTAAACGAAGTCAGATTTGCGATTATAATATAAAAGCGATAGCCGTCAAATGAAGTTTTTATGTCCAAAGTTTATTACCGTGAAAACATTTTAGGTGCTAATTTAATATTTTCATCATTGTAATCATCCAGTTGTATTAGTCTTTTTAAATAATATTAATTAAAATATAATAAAATCATGCATTTTAAACGTGTAAATTTCCTAAGCTAGATTATTAAAATAAATTAATGTTTGCAAAGTTGTCTTTTGTTTTGTGGACAAATTTCGATGGCTCAGTTATTGAAATTTGTCTTTTTAAATATGCAATATAAAAGTTGTAGTCACTTTACGACGTCAACAATTTGGAAACCTGAGAGAATTTTCACTGGAATATGATTAAGAATAAGGAGCTGATTGCACTCTGTTAATTTGTGGAGAGCTGTCCCTTACACCCTGTATAGAAAAAAAATCAATTATCGATTTACTCAAAAATTTCAGGAAAAATTTTTAGGGCTCTTTTTAAAATAGTTCAAGAATACTCACGTCATTTTCATTCACATACAACTTTTGAAATATACAGTACATTGTATTTTGTCAATGTACTGTATATACCGTAAGTTGTATACGAAAACTCTAACATTTTCTTCCTATGACTGCAAACGGACTGCGCTTGCAGTCCAATTAGAACGTTTTGTCAAGAGGAGTACGGTTCAATTTAAATCTTTGATTTTTATAGAAGAAAAGGACTAATTACGGAAGAATGTGACATCAAGCGTCTAACAAACCAATAAACAATTTTATAACAAATTCACTACTGATTTAATTAACCTACAATAATATAATAAACTACAAACACTTGTTCTAAATACTGTTTAAAATACATTAGGAATAATGAAACCAGTTCAATCAGAAGAATATTAATTACAAAATTCAATTCAAAAAGTATTCTGTACTGTCTCTCAGTAATAGAAAAAAAAAACAATATAGCCAACGATGACCATGATGACTGATCATCAGTATTCGAGACGAATAGTGTCAGATTAACCGTCAGACTTGTGCTACGTGACACAAGTGGCAAAAGGACTCACTCAAACATACTTGTAACAATTAAAATGATATAAAACCCGACGACGGGATGGACTGTACAATATAAATCGAGTTTTTTTCTTTAAAAACCAATGTTTTAGTTCGTAAACGTCTCAGTTATTTGCAATTTCGATGCTTTTTGATCGATAATGTTGTTTTATTGTTTTTGTTTTTGTTAAATTCAAGAACAAAAGGTAATAAAGGTCCGGTTTGTAGACAGGCTTTCCTTGTTGGGCTGCTTAAATTGAGAGGTACCAGAAAAGCAGACGGTTTGAGAACGTCTTCTTGTTGTCGACGAAGCCCGTTTGATGAGATGGTCTGGTTATGTAATGAGACCACTTATTTGTAGAATAAATGGTAAAATATTAAGCAGGTAATGTTTTTATAAAGATAAAAGAAAATTGGGCATGCATTTGATATCCTTATTTTGGGTAAACTAATTCCGAACTTATACATAGTTTTGCTGCAAAATGTCCAGAAACGTTTTTTCAAAAACGTATTACTGGGGGAACATTGAGCTTGTACAGGTGTGATTTATAGGGATATAAAACTGTAATTAGACCTTGGTTATTAAGTGTCCATACAAAGTATTTTAGGATATTTTCATCCTCGTTTCTGTTTATAGACTTAAATTATATTACTTACACGCAACATTACAATTCCTGTTGATTTTATATTCGAATTTGTGGTATCAACGAAATCAGTTTTTCCTTAACAATTTCATAATAACTATTAAGAGTATTTTCTTTCGTTTGAAAAACCAAACTCGGGTAGCAGAATAGGACGTTCAAGGGCAAAAAGGTAGCCTAGTAGAATTCTCATTTCATTATCTTTTTTTCTGAGTTAGGTAACCTCTTTAATTAAACCACTTCTTCTACTATAATGAAGCTTCACGAAAACCTTTTTAGTAGGTATTAATAATCCTTTGGGGTGTCTAGGGACACCAGAATCAATAGACACAAGAGAGTAATTACTAAGGACGATTCTTATTGTAGGTAAATAGATTATATCCTAAGATATGAATGAAAAATAAATGAATTGTATTAAAGTCTATAAGATTCTGAAGTCGTTTATCTCTTTTTGAATCTATTTTTAAACTAATTGAATATTCCCAAAAATATAACCATATACCTATATATTATACCTATTACTTTTCAGCAAACGACAAGGTTTTCGTTTCTTTTTTTTCTGTATTAAATTCCGATTATTGGTTCCCAATGCATTCAACGTGTAATACAAATATTATACAGAGACGTAAAGACTTTGTTCATATAAAGAAATGATGTTTTTTCTGTCAGGGGGAAATCATCAAATGACCTCCACCCAGGGTAAGGCGAGAGAGAGTGTCAGACTCTTATTGACTAAAAACCTCCTGTTCCTTCTCCTGCTTTTTGTTGAGTTCGCAGTGAATTAACCCGCAACCCCGATGATGTTATATCCAAGAATATAGCTCGAATAAAGCGAACAAGAAAATCAGGCAACAACAAATCCTAAAACACATTACGAAACCTCAAACCATAAAAAGGCGTTGTGTACTTGTAGATCATAAAAGGGATCGTGCGGCCATTACTATAGGTATTGCTTTAGGCTACAAATAGCCGTAATGAGTAAGGGCCAATGCCAATGCACAAATAATGACTGGCCGTTTAGATCATCGCCAGAAACCACGATACGTCATTCTCTTAAGCACTCAATTTACGCGAACTACAAAAATAAACTGTCTAAACTAAAAAAGACAGGGCTTTTTTCATTGGCAAATAAGCACACAGATTAGGTATCTGATGGAAAGTTATTACCCGCAGGGTGGCTGGCAGTAGTTAGATGAGAAGAGCTGAATATCGAGCTCAGTGGTGTGCAATTGGGGAGGCCTATGTCCAGCAGTGGACGACAGGCTGATGATGATGAACTTATTATCGCCGCCCATGGACAATGGCAACACCAGAGAAATTACTACAAATGCATTGCTCTTGTGGGTTATTCGGGAAGTAAGTTTAAGGGCTTTGAGGATTGAAAAGGGAGGGGTGAAGGATTGGGAAACAACAACGTAAGTGATGCTCCATGCCGATAATCAACGAGGCCATGGTATCACTCCGGTCAAGCCAACCCTCATTCGTGCTGAAGCATATCTCTTGTTATAAACTTTATGTAACTTGAGCCTATAAGGTTGTTGCGGGAGCAAGCGTAACGCGATGTACCGCGCCCGGCTTGGGCTTGTACCAGAAGAAGGTGTTGTGTTTTTTGTGAGAGGAAAATCATCAAATGACTTTGATCTCAGTCTCAAGTCGATTCGTAAAAGATGTGTGATGTGCATTTAAGTGACTAAAGAGTTGTTAAACAGTTGACTGCACGGTTGCCGCAGTGGCTGGGCAACTGGCTGCCGCAAAGTTGCGCTGGTTCGATTTCGGAATAGCTCTTTGTGCGATTTACAGATGGTTGTTCCGGGTCGGGGTGTGTTGTGTATGTGAAATTGTATGTTTGTAAACGCACCGACGACGCTAGAGAAGATCCTAGTGTGGGGCAACAACTTTTTTTCACAAACATAAAAAACGTTGTTAAACTTAATAAAACATCTCTAAACTAAAACAGATGTCCTATAATTTCGTTTGTATTAGCAGAAAATATTTGACACACAAGTAAACGTAATGTTTGTGTGAATAATGTGGAAGTTCGGTCAGTCATTACGTGTTCAAACAATATTTGTCTTGGCTGGGTGTGTGGGGAGCGCCTGTGTGACTTAGACATTAAACGTTAGTGTACCAGTATAACATGAGCTCTCTTGAGACAGAATTTCTGTTTGTTTAGAGGTGGAAATATGGTGGTTATGTATACTTTGATGTACCTTCGCCTATGTAATTGTTAGTACCTATAAGATTATGACACACTAAGAACCTTAAGAACACAACCTTGTAAGCCTATGAGGCTTCTATATTTTTTGATATCTTCTTCTTAAGAAAATTTCCTTTGGACATCACATTATTAGTCTATAGGTAAATGTCCACTTCTGAACAAAGCCCCTCTTGTCAGACGGAGAAGGTATGAGCATTAATCACCACGCAAGCTTAAGGCGGATTGGCGATTTAAAAAATAAAGTCCGGGTTTTTCTCAGGATTTTTTATTTACCGTTCGTCAATGGTTTCTGAATAAAGTTGGAAATATGTGATTTGGAAAAAAGCTTGGTACTTGTCAGGTTTCGCAAAACGCACTCTCATACATGAGAAGCGGGCGTTTAAATCTCTGGGTCACCACAATATCTCCATCTCAAAATGTAAATTTAATTGATTAGTTTTCTGCGTTCCAATGTCATTTAGGTGATTTTTCGCACCTACAGCAATTTCCGACCTTTTGTTTACATATACTTTACATACACATAAGTGGTTTGCACTTATTTAGAAGTGATAATATTTTTTCTATCAGAAGAACAGGCTTGCAATACATTCGGCAAAAGATAATACCTACTTTGTTCCAATTAGTTATAAGTATATCGATTTTTAGTTAGACCACGCTTATTATTAAAACCATTGCAATTTAATTTGTACACGTATTAACACATATTTTTTTACAAACTTTTCTATGCAAGTAAAAACCAGTACATTAAGTAAAATGTCAAACGGATGTTGTGTTTTTTTGTCGTCGCTTCGTTTATTATAAGTACCTACACTATAAATATAAAAAGGTGTCAACACAGGTACACATTAGTGTGAACAGAAATACATGTCAGCCATTTGTTACAACTGTGACAACAAGCTTTTTCGCGTACTAAAATAAAATAAAGTAATATTATACTGAAAAAACTTAAGTACTTTAGCTATATAAACATTCGTTAAAATTGGTTTCAGTAATTGGTTTATCTTTTGTCATTATATTTTGCTATTTCGTAGGTAGTTTCATATACATATAAAGGTCGTATTAAACTTTTAATCGTAATAATTCGAGTAAAAGAATATGTGCGCGAACGCCGGCGTTTTGCTTGGGCACGTTAATAATATGTATATTAATAACCAATCTCAATCTGTTTTCTTAGGTTATGTTTGATTTTTTTCATCATTTCTGCGGATTTTCTCTTTAAAATAACATCTATGTACCCAGAAATTAGGTTTAAATCGATTTTGTAATAATCATTGGTATCTTCTATTCTCATTCTTCTATTCACATCATTCTATTCTATTCTCTAATCATTGGTCCTTAATATTATTTCGTCAATTAAAAATCACACTGGGTTCCAGACTTTGAACCACTGCTGAATGAAAGAAGAAATAAAAAAGATTTTAAAAACCTAATTACTTTTCTCAATTCAGACCAAAACGTATTTTGACTTGACTGACGCATTGAATGACTTGAGTTTCACAAAACAACTATAGGTAAGTAAAGAAAATAATACCAAAAATCTTGGCTGCTGTTCAGAAATGCATCTTTATTCTTCAGCTTATGATATTTTATCATTTTCCTGCGATCCTGTCATGGCGTTTTGACAAATGAAGCTTGTTCGTGAGGGAGTAGCTCCATCTGTCTTCGAAACTAACGTCAGATAAAGTTTGACAGCATGTGTACCTACCCTGAAGTTTCGTTTTCCTGTTTTTGTAATACCCCTTAAATATGTACTTTGTTTTTCATTACTGTTTTTCTTTATATCTTTCGCCTAGAAAAGGAATGATATTTAGGGATATTAGTTCCTTATATTTAGTTGATGAACGGTAGTATCCATCTCTCTCGAAAGACTGCAATTTTGTGGCATATTTTTAAAAGAAAACAAGCAGTCATTTTAGGACAATGGTTATTGATTTATGACATACTACTAGCCTTTGAAAGCATTTTCGTCCGCATTACCCAAAAATAGCCTATTGGATATTCGGTTCCCTAGTATAATCTATCTCTGTGCCAATTTTTTATTCAAATCCATTCAGTAGTTTACTGACAAACTTTAGGTATTATTAGCTTGCCTGGCAAACTTCGTTTCGCCTCAAAATTAACTTAAGTTTTCTGACATTTTAAACCTTTCCTGGACTTCCACGAATCATTCAAGACCAAAATAAGCCAAATCGGTAAAGGCATTGTTGAGTTATAATATTACAACGAAAACTGGCATTGGTTTATATGTATATACTATATAGATATTAATCTATACTAATATTATAGAGGTAAAATTTGTAAGTTTGTATGTAGGGGTTAATCTTTGGAATCACTGGTCGGATTCCTAAAATTCTTTCACTTATTGATAGCTACAATGTTCCTGAGTGCTATAGGCTATATATAAAACATCACGCTTCAATCAAATGGAGCCAAGCAGCGAGTGAAACCGCGCGGGAGAAGCTAGTTACTAGTATTAGTAACATTAAAATCATTTAATAAGTAGGAGACAACTATTATAATTTATATGGCGATAACTATTAAAAGTATGTATCGGATAAATCGGATCGGAGATCGTATAATCGGAGATAATTGGAGCCACTATTATAAACTAAAAATTATATCGTTTTTAAAGTGCACTTAAACTTATTATTTTACAAAGTTACTCAATCAAAACGTTACAAATAATTAAAACTTTAGCAATTAAAATTAGTTTTATTTACAGTTTGAACACATCATCGTGGGTGAGGTCAGTGTATGAATTAATTCGCTTTGTCAATACTATTTCATATTAAACCTTATTAATTAATTGTATTGTGGTTTAATTTTATTGTCGCCGCAAAGTCTCGTGTAATGTACCTATTTAAGGTATGGAAAAATAGAATAGGTAGATGTAAGTTTATATATTTTTAAATCGTTTTGCGACATGTTATTGTTGTATAAAATTTCTAAAACAAAATTCTAATAATATTAACTAGAAAAATTATTAAAGCTTTTAAAAAGTATATGTCACATGTTTTCGTCTTACTAAAATGAAATTAAAATATCTCGGTCAAACAAACTGAAAGCAAATACACATCTGGCTCTACAAATAAATGTATGGTAAGTACCTAAAAAATATTTTACACGTCCAATGGTTGGGCAAACAAGATTATTTCATTACGACACCGAAAGCTTCCATTTTGAATTCTGGTTTAAAATGTTGTTTGATGGTTTTTTCGGAAGCTTCTAGAAAGGGTAAGTCCATCATGCCTAAATCAACTTACAAGTAAATCAACCCTTGTTACTATACCAACAGTCGATTTTCTACGTGTCAACAAAATTACTCGACAAGTGTCATCGACGCATCGACAAATCGCGCGGCCGCCATTACTGACTCGTTTTTCGGGAGGTCATTGTGCGCTGTGGTGACGTCATAAATGACCTTGACGCGTTCGCAGCCCGCCCCGCTCGCCGCGCGTCTCACTGCACGCATGAAAAATGTCGCTGTCAAAATGCGAGTGTTAACTTTGTGCCCGCCGCTTTAGAGCGGCCATGTTTTTTTTTTTACTTTTTTGTATTTACTTTTTTTATGTATCCAGCCTATGTTATATCTAGTGATAAATGAGGTTTGTTAGATTTATTAGGTCCTATTTAAGCTGTTTAATGTATCGTGTTTAACGAAGTTACACGTGGTTTATACCTATGAGTATTTTACATACATTATTATGTATATCTATACTGTACAGTACGATGGTTGAATTAAAGGATTACGTTACGTTGGGTACACATTGGTAGGTACTTATCTAATCTTAGATCACAAATTAAGCTTCGTTTATAATTACCGACGTCATACGCAGTAAAAATGCCTTAGGTACAGTTGCTATAGGATTTTTAGTACCTATGGTAGGTATAAAATCGTGCACAACATTTTTTAAACTAAATTTTAACTTGTGTTATGATAGTAAGTAAGTAAAACAATAAAAGGACGAGTCCTCCTTTTGAAAAGAATTCTGTGCGAAGTACATCACTATTTTACGACTTCAATTGCCAATTACCTAATTGGGAATGACTGAAGACATTGTCCTTTTTTATTCTTCAATCGTTTTGTTCTCAAATTGTGTGGACATGACGTACATTTTTGTCATTAATCACAATCATACATTTCCAACCAGAATACAAGTATATATGTAACACATATTTTTTGTGTCATGAATGGTAATGACCCCGATTTGTTGATAAGTGGATTGTTTATAGACATTTGTTATACCAAAGGTAGTTGCAGTACGTAAAGGACGTAATTTTCATGAAAATTTTAAGAAAATAATGTTTAAAATATATTGTAATAGCAATTTTAAGATCAGAAATGAGCAATTATTGCATTTCCGATTGACCATTCGCTCGGAGATAAATAATAACTAACAATACCTAATTGGAATTAAAAAAACATATTTTTTAATCACGGCATTGGTAGGTTATAGTTAGTATTTAGGTATAAAGTATCAAAAACAAATCATTTGATCAAAGACTTCGGAATGAAAACCAAAATTACTACGAGCTACACACTTACACTGTCAATTTGATCACTCGATTAGGTACAGCACAGTTGGCATAGTGACTGAGCAATTGGTAAATATGTAACTGGTAGTGACGGTCAAAATCCATACGAACCCTACACTGATACTGAATCCCATCTATTCCTTAAGACGTGGAAATTGTTTTAATAACAGAAAAAAATTGTGGGTTTAAAAAAAATACATGAAAAAACTCAAAGTCAAGGTCAAGGTCACAAAATTTTTCGTCAAACATTTTGATCTCTGTCCTCTCATCATTATATGACGGGCCATCATCGCTTCTCGTACTGCTGGTCCTGACTCCCGGGAGCATTGTGATTAATTAGCAATTAGTGTAGTAAAGGCCGGGTGAATCAACTGTCTGACATTACGCGCCCTTGCGCCGTCCTCCTGTAAGTTAAACCGAGGGCTGCCTCACGTGCGTTTTACGATTTAAATATAATTGTTAAAGGTAAATATGTATAAGGTATATAATCTCGAATTAGTAGAAACAGTAGAAGACAATGTTTAGAAACAATTGCTACGAATAAAACAAAAGAGACAACTGATTCTACGATAAAGCTTTCATAGTAGACTTCTAAGGACCCACACTAGTATTTATTAATTTAAATATAATTAAATTGAGAACGAAAATATTAACTAAATATTTTAAGAATTAAGTCTGAATATTTGGTACAACCCTAGCTAAGGCCGGCGTCATACCGAGCGGTCAACTGTGTTGTTCTTTATTTCTACACTGATAAATGTCAAAACTGCACGTTATATTGAATACTCACGAAATTTTAGTAATTTTAGACATAATCACGTGTTATACCTACACACAACTACCAATTTATATTAGCCATGCTTCGGCACGATTTGGGCGGCTCGACCAGAGTGATACCATGGCCTCACAGAAAACCACAATGTTTTGTGTTGCCGTGTGAGTGAGCTTCCCGGAGGCCTAATCCTTCCCCTCCCTCAATCCCTCCCCAATCCATAATCCCCAAAAGGTCGGCAACGCACTCGTAGTTGTCCATGAGCGGCGCTGATTGATTGCTGAATTACATAAGAAAAATAAAGTATTTTTATGATACCTTTTCTAGCGCTATGAAAATGAAACAGTTTTAAGTTAGTGTAAGGGTTTTAAGGTTTTGATAATTGGAAATCACAATAGAGGTAATTACTAATTATAGTATATATCAGTGTGTTAATAGTATAGCAAAGTATATCAAATAAATAGGATTTCTGAAAACAGAACTTATGTTACATCTCCTGAAAATTCTGAATGTATAATTTGTTTAAAAAGTCAATAGTCAAAATCATTTATTCCAACTAAACCAAAAATAGGTACTTTCAAAACGTCAAAATAGAATAGTAGTTTGTCAGTCTGTTCGTCAGTGAAGCTAGGTGCTCGTTTCGAAGCCTAGGTAGATTCAAATGGAGAAGAACGAGCAAGAAACTTCATTGTTACTATTTAAAAAAAAAACGTTTTTAGTATTATCAGTTATCTATTTTTATATCAGTTAATAATTGGGCTTCTCAAGAAAATCACGGTTTATATGTCTAATACTTACAAAATTAGTTAAAACTCACCGTTTATCAAAGCGAATCCGTCGGAGGCGTTTGTTGATATCGTAAGAATAACACTATATCTGTAAACAAAGAAATAAACACTTTATTCAAAGTAAGATAAGACACATTTCTCATTGTCTTAAACGGAAATGTTGCTGTTAAATTAACGACTGTTCATTTGATTGTTATTGTTTGTAATGAAATAATAATAGAGTTGCTTTTAATCCAAAAATGTTTATGACAAAACAACACGAGATAAACAAGGAGGTACATTAAAACCTCATGGGTTTCTTGGAACTCCTCCGCTTGTAGACTTGAATTGTTATTTTTAAATCTAGAATACAGTTGTTGATAATGAAAACTAAACTGTCTTATTTTGTTATCACTTATCACACCAATGCAGACGACAATATATCTTTGATAAATTAAATTTATTCGACTTTTATGTTTATGTACTAGACCAGAAAAAGACATACTAAGCGAATTCCTAAATTTACAAAACTCTTAAAGGCTTTTTTAAAGATAATATGAGGAGCTTCTCTCGCCCTGGATGAGTCGAGATGGATTGTCAAACTCTTACTGACTAAAAACTTTCCCGTTCCTTCTCTTGCTCTGGGTATTTTATGTGCTTAAGCCCTAGATGGAGTTCGAGATGTTGAATAAACTGAATTAGTTTCAACATACAAATGACACGACAATTTGTTTACATTTGAGGTTATATTACCCAAAAAGACTAGACTAGCATACAGTCAGTATAAATATTCAACAAAATAAGGTTATTGGTCATAAAAATCTACATAAATAAAATTGATCTTAAAGTAACAGCGACAAGCCAAAATTATGCAATTTCAAAATAGATAAAAATTTAATACACGAAAACAAAAACGCTTCTAAAAATTCCTAACGACCGACTTACTTAGTGACAGCCAGTAAGATTTTCTCAAAACAGGATAATTACAAATATCAATGTTAATAAATACTTCATTTATACGCCAAATACGTCTTTTTATCATATAAGAGGACTTTATTACGATTCAAAGGGATAAATTATCTACCACCCACATCGATCATAGTAATTCTAATGAAGTCATTGTATACTAAAATACTATCTTTTGTTAGTGGTAGTGGTTACCCAGAAGAAAAATAACCTTATAATAGTAGTGTAATTTCAAACTGTATATTACTATATACCAATTTTCATAGAAAAATCCATACAGTAGGCTTACCGAGAAAAAGTAACAATCGTCCATCCATTCATCTATCTTTAAAATGACTTTTTTTATGTGACAGGTCGGAAAACGAGCAGATGGATTACCTGATGGTAAGCAATCAGCGCCGCCTATGGACAACTGCAACAGTAGAGGAGTTACGAGTTCGTTGCCAACCTTTTGGGGATTAAGGATTTGAAGATTTAGGAATTGGGAGAGGGGAAGAATTGGGCTGGTAACCTCACTCACACGTCGAAAAACAACGCTGTGGTTTTTTCTCGCCGGTTTTTTGTGAGGCCGTGGTATAACTGCGGCCGAGGCGACCCTTGCGTGCCAAAGCAGGGCTCTCCTACACTTATATAAAACGTGTACATATAAACGAATGGATCACCTGATGGCAAGACTTATATGAGCTTGTCGGCCTTCTGGGCGTCAGGGATTTAGGGATTTGAGATGCGGTGAGATTTGTTCTACATCGTTTTTACAAGGTATTTAAAGTTCGAAGTCATCCCCTATTCCTATTGTAATGATGGAGAATAAATCTATTACAGTGCTATGAGACGCACTTATTTCCCTCTCTTTCTTAAGATCTCCTGTTTATTAATTGAAAACCGAATAGGCACAATTTTATAGATTCGAATTGTAAATTTTTTACTCTTTTACTTACATGAGAATCTACTATCTAATTACTATACTACTATCTGCAACGGATATCGCAGAAAAAGTTATGTTAGCGCATGTCTTAAAATGGCGAATTTATCTTCACTACAAAATGTCGGATATTAACGCAAAATACTCTCTTTAACATTGTATTTATATAAATTGAGTGTGCCAGCGACATTTATAAGACGCAAGAAGAGCTTTAAATCGTCAAGATTGTTGCAATTACACGTATTTAGTAGAAGTAAAGACGTTGGCTTGTCTGTGAAATAATTACAAGATAATGTGAAGTAATTCTTTAGATGATATGCCTGAAATAAAGTTAAGTAATTGATTTAAATGTCTGAACAAGCAAAGGTCGAAGAAAGTTTATTTGGCATTTACTTTATGAACCGAACTTTAATTGTATTATAATGACACGCGACATTGCCAGTTGTTAACGTGTCCGCCATTGCAAACGACGCCATCTTTAGCTGCAGGTTTTGTTCGAAAAATAATTGTCCTGGTTTTTTTTTATATTACATGCATTACAATTTGTTTCTTTGTTTACGTATGTTTGTAATGGCAGAGGTACGTGTAGAAATCAGGGAACTTCCTTGAATTTCCTTATGTCATTAGATACAATTTTGTTTTAAGTCTCATAAAACATACAGCTGGATAACTGTATGTTTTAGTAGTTATAGTAATGACAAAATAGATCTCAATAGTAGAACCGAAGAATCTTCTACATTTCGACCTTTATATTTAAAGCATTCGATCAAAGAGATTGCCCTATAATATTATATGTATAGCAAAAACTCCTTCGTGTTTCGTGCTAACATAAATTGCTCATTCCTTCCCACAAATTCAAACAAAGTTTGTGACAAACACGTTCGATGCCTGTAGAATAATTAGTTGGACGCAAACGTACTACATGAAAACAAAAGTATGTGAAGAGTCTTTATTATGTTAATTACGTTCGTGCCTTTCAATTTCTGAGAGGAATTAACGAGGTAAGTTGGTTTCTGTTAGCAATGTATTCAGTATTAAGAAAGAACGGAATTTTACAAGACAGGAGCAATGACTTCTTGGTTTCTCTTTCAAGATTTATTAGCAACGTTGTTACGTAATTATTTTATTATTTTGATGAAGAATTTCGTAATGATACAAGGCTCTTTTTCTTAAGTTGAATTCTCTTCTGTTAATTTTGTTGTGGGCTACAAAACTGATAGCACTCAGACTGGGTTTGTGTCTGATATTTGGCAATAGAATCATCCTTATAAGAAAACAATAAAGACTTTCAAATTATTGTTGCATAAATTTTAGTTGATGTTAATATATTGTAATGCTCTCAAATAAGCTTGCGTAAGTTATTATATGTTAATTCAAAGTAACAAACAAACACATTAGTGGATTGGAAAAGTTTTTAAATTACGATTTATATCAGAGACATGTTTTAAACTTGGAATGTGTGTTCTGTTCATACCTTTCATCACTTTCCCTCCAAAACTTTTAACGGAGATTTATTTGTAATCTGTGCTGTGCCTGTGCGATATTTGGCGCGTAAACAAATTTAGTTGTCAAATTCTTTGGTGTATTTTACCTTTTTGAACAATTTAATACCATTAATGAACTTTAAAGAGAAACCAAAAGAAAAAAAACTTTAAAAAATCTCGTAAATTAATTTGTATTTTACACCAGCAGAAAATAATTATTAGAATGTCAAAAAACAATAAAATATTAGACTATCAATTATTTAAGGGGTTTACTTGGCTATTGTGGTTATTCCTTAATTAAGAGCTTACTTAGAATCTGTCAATTAAAACTTAAAACAATAAACACTTAATCCCCAAGACACTAATGGGATCGTTATTGTTTAAAGTAAATGAAAATTATTAATTCACGCCGACTTACCGCACATATATGGATTCTCTGGTTGAAATTGTTAAGCTGTTTATATTGTAGAAACTTCCAGAAATTATGTTGGTATTTTCCATTTGTAACAAAACCTCTGGTCATTAAATACTCTACTAGAATGAGAATTTTCTAGAATAAAATATTTAATTTGACCTGCCGATATGGAAGAAAGAACCTTAAACTCAACTACTTAAAGAAAAAAATGCAATCACTTAAAAATGAATATGTAATAGGTATCACGCTTAATAGAAGTTGATTTTACCTTAAATAATTCTACACTGTTTACCTACACCTGATTCGATTTTAACAGTTCCTTTTCTGTTCCATTTATCGAGAAAGCCTAAATATAAAACATCGCGTTACAACTTCTAGGAGCTTAGCAGCGGGCGAAAGTAACTAGTTTTTAAAATAAGTGCCAATAAAAAGTAGCAGAAAGAGTAATTTTCTTCTTACGAAGTTTCTCACAAAGGACACTGAAGTTTTTATATTACGTATGTAGGTAAGATGTTAAGAGATTTGTCTCAATCGCAGATTGTAAAGTTTTATTAGAGAGCTCACTCTAAATTCTAAGAGGGAATGAAGAACCAAAGAGATTTGTGTTGCATCTGATTAATGTGAAATGTTGCATAAAGGTCGCACGGGGCCTCTGGGTGATGGACTGTTCCCTCCGGCCGATTTGACGTCATTTTAGAAGACCTCTATGTCCTTGTGGCAAATGTAGCATAGACACGTGTAGTTTTGACACAAAATAAGGATCTCGTGGTACATTTTTTTGAAAAAAAAAAAACTATGCCGTACATTAGGATTTTCTCCTGTGTCGTGGGTGCGTTTACAAACATACAATTTCACACGCACATCACACCCAGACCCGGAACAACAATCTGTGGATCACACAAAGAGTTGTTCCGTGCGGGAATCGAACCCGCGACACGTTGCGCGGCAACCAGTTGCCCAGCCACCGCGCCAACCGTGCAGTCATTGGATGGTTTCTGTCCAGAAAAAACGTCTTTTAATGCCATTGTCGACTGGTATTTGAAAGAATACGCAATTTCTCACCTCTAGCTTGAAATGTATTTATTTATACTAATACATTATATGTATATGTGTGTGTAAATAAATTTCCAAATACTTTTTTTAGCGTTGATAAAGCGAATTTAGAAAGTTTACTAAAATCGCATAGCGATCATATCACTAAAATATTCAGTGAAATCGATTCAAATTGCCAATAATTTCGGTTCTAATTGAATGCGTCGAACCGTGCAATTCGTGCGGAAGATAGATACACCAATATAAGTTGTACCTATATGTAAGTTTGGAGATTGTCAAACAAAACAAAGTGTACTGAATAATGTATTAAGAAGCACAACTAGTAATAAATTATTAGTAATTAACGTAGGTAACGTTAAAAATAAAATCAATATGTATTTGGTGATATATATGTATTAGGGATACTTGAAAAAGTTAATATTTATATACACTTTAAAAAAAGATATAAGATTTATATTTAATTGATTTTCAGAAAAAGAGTAAAGGTATCTGTAAATGTACCTTTTTTGTCTGAAAATCATTTATCTTTTTTTAAAGTGTATATAAATATTAATTTATTCTATAGTAACTATAGTGAGACATACTAAATTTATCGATAATAACGACTTATGTGAATTAATTGAGAAAAGCTCGTCTAGTTTCAAGTCAAGGTGGGACTCTTATTCATGAGCAGCGAGCTAGTCTAGCAGACGCGCGCTGACGCGTTACGTAAATAATTTTGTACGTACGTAACGTACGTACGTACGTACGTAAATATTTATTTATTTTTGGTTTTTTTACATTATTTTATTCATTAAAACTTCTTATTCTTAATAAATAAAATAATTCCATTTAAATTACTTTTAAAGTTTACATTTTTTTTTAAATATTTTTTTTTAAATAATAAATAAATATTTTTTTTTTAAATAATAAATAAAATTTATTGAAGAACACATAATCTAGAATATACAGGTTTGCTTAAAGCTATACCAAGTTCATAATATTGGGTGCCTGAACTAGGACAACCTGTGTTTCAGGAGAAAATGGGTAAAAAGATATTATACATTATTAAATAATCATAAGTACATAAGTGTTTTTAAATAAAGGAAATAATGCTACGATTTATATTAAAAATAATACCAATACATTAAAACCTTATTTCAATCTGTATTCTATCTTCATCGTTTTTAAAACTACTGTAGGTAAACTGAACGCTTTTCTTCTCAAAGCCTCGCTTTCACTTTTAGCTGAAAGAAGGCTGAAGTTCAAACAAGATTGTGTACAGAGGCTCACAGCGATAGCGATACAGTTTTATTTTTTATTTTCTTGCTAGAACGTTGACTACCTCCTTAGGTGAGTGCGATTGTCGATGTTGAATTTTCAGGTCGAGTAAAAAAAATGTATGAAAATATTATTTGTGTGTCGTAGTGATGTCACGAATGTTAGTAGGTATGATTAATTAGGACAGATGTTTTAAGAATAAAAAATAAATAAGAATAAATGCGTATTAAGAGTGTGCTTCTGTTATGTATGTTATCTATCTAGTGAATAACTTCAAGGCTGTTTCCCAAATATAATTAAAATATACTCATAGGTAAATAGATTAAAATATGTCAATACTGGAATTAAAAAAAAATAATCATAGCAGTTGTATTAGTAGGTATTTAAAAAAAATATTTTTCATTATATTATTATGTAAATACTCGCATCATTTCTGCGAATGCAAATGCGAATATCCAGAAAGACTAAAGGCTAAAAATAAAAAAAAAATAAAAATTAAAGCTTCGATCGGAATTCAATTGTTTTTATTGTTCAACAGATAAATAATGACTTAATTTAGTTTTGATACTTACCTTCCTTGAAATTTTGAATTGAGTAGAAATAATATCACTATCAACATTAACAATATATAATTGAATCCGGAAATACGGAAATTACTTTCCGGGAAAATGGCTTATCCATGTTATTCTTTCTGTATGCCTTTATGATACAGGTATCAAAAATAAATCTAACTACTCCGATCACTGGTGATGATTTTTTCGTGGTGATGATTAAACCGTCGCACACACACAATATGCGTATTGTGTGTGTGCAACGGTGTTAACAATATGGGGAAAATGGGAAAATAAGAACGTCGTTTTTAACCTTATAGTGATTTTTTTTTTATGTAATAAATCGGCAAACGTGCAGACGGATAACCTGATGGTAAGCAATCAGCGCCGCCTATGGACACCCGCAACGGAGGAGTTACGAGTGCGTTGCCGACCTTTTAGGGATTAGGGATTTGGAGATTTAGGGATTTAGGAGGGATTGGGGGAGGGGAAGGATTGGGCCTCCGGTAACCTCATTCACACGGCGAAACACAACACTGTGGTTGTTTCACGCCGGTATTCTGTGAGGCCGTGGTATCACTCCGGTCGAGCCGACCCATTCGTGCCGAAGCATGGCTCTCCCGAATAAGATTGTTTATGCATTCTTGTTTTTGTCTTGCATAGTAGGTACTAACTCGCTACGGTTAGTTGCATATTGTTCTTATCAGATTCGTTTTTGCTGATGAAAGATTTTTTGCATTAATTATCCATTTTGTTTCCATGTTATTGATTGTAGGTATCTACGTATGTGCTTGGCGAGCTTTTTATATAATTTTTTCCTTAACGTTTTTGTTGTTGAGTGTATTTTTTTTTAATGTTATAAGTACCTACTTTAAATAGTAACCAATTAAATGCGTTCGATTAATATAGATAAATAAAAAAGGATTTCGCAGGAACTATGCGGTTTTGTGGTTTACTTTCAAAATAGGTTATCGTGATTCAAAATTTGACACATTTTTTAATGACAAATGATACAGATTTAAAATGAAATGTTAATTTTATATTTTAATTAATGTTTGCAACATTATTTTTATGTAGTTTTAACAAAACCAAGCACAGAACGGCATATCAACTTCCAATTTCCTTTGAATTTGTAAAGTTCCTAATATTTCTAAAACAAAACTAGTTAACCAGTTTTGTATATACCTATTTACAATTTTTTTTGACATAACCCTTAATAATAACTGATACGTATTGTCTTCAATCCTTCGATTAAAACATCAATAACTTTTGCCAGAGCTGTTTGCATTCCCAATTCTTCAAGAAGTTGTCGAAAACCTATTAAATGTAACTATAACGTATAAATCAGAAGATTATATGGCACCAATTAACGTACAAAATGATAAAAAACAGCGTTACACTCTTCTGATTATACGGAACCTTTTATAAATAGTACAGAATTATTTACAACAGCGTTACACAGCAATTATAATATAAAAATAAATAATAATGTATTTTTGCGTGGTGACGGCAGAGGGCGGTGTAAGGGCGAGCGCCGGATGTGCGCGTGAGTCGCCGTAATCTGCGGCGCGTTTCATTTAGTCACACCGTAATACGATACATAAGCTTCCCTTTGATGTTATTTGGTTTTCGTCTGACGTTCACTGAGGACTCGTTAATAAACTGTTGTTCTGTAACTTAAATTTGGGATATGGGTAACCCAACACGATGATTTATGGTAATTATTTTTCGTTGATAAAATTGACGGTATATTTGGACCTTTTAACAATGTTGGGAAGTAAATTGGTGTTATGTGCAGCTATGGTTAGTCTCGAATATCAAATGGCTGCAGAAGAAACTTGCGCCGAAGAGTAACATTAGAAGACAATCTTCACTTAATTAATTGTTCCGTAAGCCGATTGGTGACCAAAGTAAATAGGAAACGGGTAATTATTATTATTTTTTGCAGGGAAAAATTATCAAGTTACTTCTCCGACACCAGGTCGGGCAAGAGAGAGTGCAACAACGGAAGAATTATAAGTACGTTGCCGACCTTTTGGGGATTAGGGTTCTGAAAATTTAGGGATTGGGGTGGAATTGGGGGAGGGGAAAGATGGGTCCCCCGGTAACCGCACTCGCATGGCGAAACACAAAATGTGGTTGTTGTACGCCGGTTTTCTTTGAGGGCATGGTATCACTCCGGTCGAGCCGACCCATTTACGCCGAAGCATGGCCCTCTCTCTCATACCCTATGCCCTTAATAGCCTTTACCTTTTCAAACTGCCCTTTTAAAAAAGCCATTTGCAACCGTCATTTGTAACAGTATTTGTGCTTTAATCTTTAAATAAACACTGTCACAGTCAAGTCATTTCCACGACCCACTTTGTTTAAATAATAAACACTAGAAACACAGAGAATAAAGCTAGAAAGAATGCGATTGAAGACCATGGGAAAAATGAAAATGTGCTAAGAAATTACAATAGAAAAAAAAAAAAAAGTCTATCGTTAAAATTTATCAACATTCGATGATGGAACAAAGAAAATGTTTACCAGAAAGTTCTGTCCTGAGATTTTGTATCTACGTATAGTTAATCAAGTGTGTATAGGGTAGGTACTTATTAGTTAAAACAATAATCTAACTACTGAAACACGTGACTTTTGCTTATATAGATTTGGTCACGTGATCGTTACCTGTGACACTGTTTGCAAGTACCTTTGACCTTGCTGCGGTGTAAACATTTTAAACATTATAACTAAAGGATTAAGGGCCTTTTTACAATGTTGGAATAGCCAATGTATCAAATATATTTGAATATAGAAAGTAATTTGGACGAAGAATGACCTTCATTAGTACTTGAATGTACTAAATTTTATTTTGTACTTTAATGAAGGTGGTCAAACAAACGCGCAACAAAGGGGATTTTGGCAAATTCTCAACGAATTCAAATCCAGGTTTGCAGGACTGAAGGTTTGAAGTCAGTAAGGGTCTAAAATCCATGTCGAATTACCTTGGGCGAAAGAAGCAATTTGATGATTTTTCCCTTACAAAAAAAGTCTAACATCAGTATCTAAAACCTGCAGAATCTGTATTAAGGTTATATTTCGAAAATCTTTCTATTTTAGTCCACAAACTAATCCCAACAACCGCAGTTCATTTCTCAAGGAAACGAATGTTCTTCGTATGCATAACTTGCAAAGTCTTTGTAGTAAAGTAACCTACTTAAAATTCTGTCAACCCACATTTCACCAAGAAGACACTATGTTTAACAAGATATATTAACTTTATACTTCAAACAAGTTAAGTAAGGTTCAAGTTACCAAAGCGAAACCGCCGTTGACTACTGGTTTTAACTTTCGGTACAAAAAAGTGGATCATCTTTTAATAAAAAATATCTAGACGCCTGGATCAGTAATGAAGGTGATTTTGTTTTTTACTAAAAACTTTTAATAGTAGAGGTATCATTATTTGGTAGGTACTGGTTGAAGGTTAGACGGGCAAACGGCAATTTATGTATGAACCTCAACTAAGGAAAATTATAATCTGAGAATGTCATCATCGACACCAGCGTTTTTGTATCTATTAGAATAATTACCATCATCGTAAGCCATCAACAAAAGCCTCTTTTCCCTCCTAGCCTATAAAGGGGTCCTATAGGTCTGATGTTCAGCCGGGGCAGCGGGGAAGCGCAATGAGGCACCGCGGCCTCGGCCTAGAGCAGGAGAAGGAACGGGGGGCTTTTAGTCAGTAAGAGTCTGACCCTCGCTTCGGCGGGAGAGAAGTCATTTTGTAGATATGCCTTAAAAAAAGTTGCAGAACCTCGTTCTTCAGTGGTAGTGAAACGTAAAAATACATTTCCACGAAAAACTTACTTTTTCAGAAGTAAAATGGTGTAATAAACTAATTTTTACCACGATATACTCCTACAAAATTAGGATGTATGTATTTATGTTAAGTCTCCTAATCGATTAATTTGAACTGATGAGAGCAACTGGAGTACATTCACTTGTATTTGACTATTGTAATATATTTCCCTTTGTACACAAGTAGCCATAGGTCATACATATATTGAGGGTTTATGTAAATCGAAAACGAAATAAATCGAAGTCATAGAATCTATACAAATTTTTCGAAGTTTCTAGTACTTTGTTTAACTTTGACATACGATAACAAATTCCAATATTGTTAAAGTTACCTTTATGTAAATGTATTGTTACAAACGTATGTATTTGGCAGAAAATGTTTTGAAGAAATTGATCCCGTGTTACTTGAAGGATTTCTATACCAATATCCTTAGAGAACCCACGAATCCAGTATAAGCTGATGTTAGTCTAGTTGAAGAACTTTTCAATGAGGGTCCAGCTTATACTGGATAGTATAGCTTGATGTGCGACCCTCTGTACTTGAATAAGGTTGTGTACCTGCTCATGTTCCTACATTATGAGGATCATTGAAACCAATCTGAAGTTTGATTTAGGTTCAAGTGTTATTTCAATGGCTATACAAAACAAACAGTGATTGGTTGAACCTTATGGATTATAATTTAGTCATAATATATTTGAATATACTCTCTTTAAATTCAACACTTTTATCTAAATTTTAAAAACGACAAGCTTCTATGAAATTTTTATGAAAAAAACACACATGGGATTGACCGTGGTCTTTGCTCCGTACTGTACTACGTCTCTTCATCTTCGCAACGTAATAAACCTAAGTTGCCTTAGAGGTTAAGTTATGGAATCACCATTTATGTATGTTTATCTTATCTAACTAATATTATAAATGCGAAAGTTACGATGTTTGAATGTTTGTTACTCAATGACACCAAAACGGTAGGACGGATCTGGATGAAATTTGAGGATACACTCCAGAATAGGACATGGAGCAATGAAGACATGAAGCAACATGAAGCAAATAAGGACGGAAACTTAGCATCTATTATCTTTGTAATATATTGTTTTAATGTTTTTAATAATCGTGAAATCCAATTTAAAATGTTCTTGTCTATCTCAAATAGATAAATTCTATCAAATTATTTAGACATATGATGGCCGGTGGGATAGGCTACGTGTCGCGACCGCCACCGCACATCAATCATCGAAGCTCAAACCATTCCAGCGTACCAACGTGCCAACACATCACACTCCTTCATAACCCACAATATTTTACATAAACCCCATATATTAAATTCCATTTGATGTAACGTCACGAGACGTTCAACACTACAACATGAATAAATTACTCGCACGCTGCACAATTTTCAGCTCGTATTAAACGCATCAATCATTCGCAGCTTTTTGTAACACAAAGGAGCAATCAAAAAAATAAATTGAAGCTCGTTGTCTGAAACCAAAGTAAAAAGGATAGTTTGGGTAAAACACGGCTTTTATCAGTCCGAGACGGATGAATAGCCCGGAGCGATGCGGGGCTCCTTATCCAGAGCTCGCTTCCCCCGCTGCCCCGCGGTGCAACTGGATAGAGCGTGCTTAAGCCACGATAGCCGAGGGGTACTGCATAGTAAGAACAAAGGTGCTCGGCCCTGACCCTGTAATAGTCTCCGACCACGCCTGCCCTTAATTACCCGCAATTTGTAGCTCCAGCTTTGCTTTCTTCCAACATTAAGCTTGTTTCTTTTATCGAACAAAATGAGTGTAGTAAGTGTGCCAATTTCAGCTGTATACTTGGCGACAACAAATGCGTATGCCATTCCGAGGAATCGTATGGAACTCGTAATAAATCGTATTGAGCTCGGCCGTAAAGTACGCGTTTATCTTAAAGCTGCGTACCGAAGTAATTATATTGAGTAAGGGCATATAACTCGACAAGTTTTGTAAGTCAATATATTTAAAGGAATTTAATTGGGCGTTCAATGCTGTTTGTTGGCTTAGCTACAGGTACAGGTGTAATAAAGCTTTTTATTTATTCTATAGAATGCTATAAGTATTTTTTAATTTAAACCAAATACATTTGAAAATCTTTTAGATACATTCGATTGTTTGTATTTAGAAAATCTAAGGAAAGGAAGAAGGAAGGCTCAAAAAAGTTACTTAAATATTCAATTTGCACATTGTAAACTCAATTATTTAAAAGAAAGGAGTTAAATATTAACACCAAACCTTTCAAATCACCTTCTAAACCGAAATTGCACATTACTTCGAAAAAGCCTTTCTTCCTTTAACTACAGAAGAGCGGAATAAGGAAGGGTCGCGATCAATGTAGCGTGTCAATGCTCGATGGTCTCCTTGAAGGTCAAAATTGACAACTATTTAGTGTGGCTCGCTGGGGAAATCAGGACTGTATTCGCTTATCTCGCGTCATTAGGCAGCTACCGTGGTACTAGCCTCAGGACAAGGGCACCGGGCTTTCGGCGTCCGTGGGGAACGAACCGAACTGTATCATATATAGTAGATCGATTTATGACGATATTACATCACTATTTTACATGTTTGAAAAGCTTATGTACCAAAATGTTAATATGGGACAGCTAAGCTTCGGTGAAATGGGTCGGATCGACCGGAGTGATACCACGCCCACAGAAAACCGGCGTGATAAAAACACAGCGTCGTGTTTCGCCGTGTGAGTGAGGTAACTGGATTCCCAATCCCTTTCTCTGTCCCCATTCAATTTCAAAAATTCCAATCCTGAAGTCTAGTATACGAAACCCTTATCCCCAAAAGCCCGGCAACGTACTCGTAGGTAACTTCTTTGGTGTTGCGGATGTCCATGAGCGGAACTGATGGCTTACCACCAGGTAGGCTCGTTTGCCGACCAATTCCAAAAGTGGGCACTTTTGGAATTGGTCGGATGTCAACTTGTAAAACTCAATTGGTGAACTGAAACAAGTCGCGTAGCATAATGTAGGATTTTTTCTCGACGGTTCCAATCGTCTTATGTCTTTTTCGCCCTCGGTAGGACAAAAGGGAGTATCAGACTCTCACTGACTAAGAACAAGACCGTTCCTACTCCTGCTCCAGACCGGGACCGCGTAAGCTATTATAAATGAATGCATGTAATTTTTCTTTTTAATTCGTGTTTCCATTAAATATTTCATCTTACAAAAAGTTTCCCCACGAAAAAGTTTGAGAGCTACTGGTTCAGTAAATAGTTTGCCTAACCCGGGAGTATAATACAAGACTCACCAACCATAAACGCAGCTCACAGCGATCCTTTTTAATTTCTATTTTATTTATTTTCTCCACAGATTAAAGTGCACATTTAAATTGAATGGATACGTACTCGTAATATTACCCTTTAAGGATTTCTCTAGAACAGAGGGTTCATCTCTTCAATTCAATTACGAAAGAAAATACCGATGGTGGTGCAGCGAAAGTTCCACTTTCTTATTCAAATAACCCTTTGGCTGAGCGGGGAACAAAGCGAACTATTCATTAAAATAATCCTGTGCAACTTGCTGCAACTGGGGTTATAATAATACGAGTAGATACGACTAGGTACGATATACATTGCGCGCTTGGCGAATTACTAAATGGAGACGCGGTGGTGTTATGCATCGAGCTATATAGAACTGTTTATATGTATCGCAGCTGTAGGTGTGTAAGGAAAATTACTAGCATTATGCAGACAGACAATGATATTGCGCTTGTTATGGTTTCGTGGGAGATATTAAATTTAAACATTGCATTCCTTAGGCTATTAGATACGAAATCCAATTAAACGAGTAATTCTTATATATATGTAAATAAATATATACTTATAGAAGACTAGCTTTAGCCTGCGACTCCGTTCGCGTGGCAGATTTTTTATGTATAAAAACTATTCTATGTCCTTTCTCGAGTTCCAAACTATGTCTATACCACATTCCACAGAAATCGGTTCAGTAGTTTAGGCGTGAAGAAAGGACAGACAGACAGACAGATAAAGTTACTTTCGCATTTATAATATTATATAGTAATATAGTACTATATATAGTATATACTTATAGTATTATATAGTATAGATACCTGAAAAGCGGTCATAAAGGATTTAATAGCTGACGATTGACATATGGGTTGGCTTGTCAGTTCTTCTCAGGAGTTCAGATGCGATGGACGTAATTAAGCTTATTCATTTAAAATTTATTTTGATTGTTTATGTGTTAAATACCACTCTAAAGTGGTCCTCATACTTTAAGTCGAAGGGAAATAAAGAAGAATGAAATAACATATAATAATTATGTTGGTTTTGTATTAACTTTGTTCTACCGTGTAGCGACAAATTTGTTACCCACCACACGGCTGCACATCAAACTATACGAATCTACTTTATCTTGGTCTCGCGTTGTATGATCTTCTCTCACATTCAACGGTCAACATATACTGGTATTAAAGCTTGATGTGAACAAACATTTATACGAACATATTCGCTAATTAAACAACGCTGCAGGATTCAAATTTACTTAATAATTTGTGCAACTCTTAAGTAATTAGAGAACTGTTTAATAAACATTAACTAATGGTACATGTGACTCTCCCTTTCAAGTTTCTAATTAGTTTATGTTATGTGTTGGTTGGGGTATGAAGTACCTAATAGAACCTATTTATTTCAAACATGTATTTACTTTTATTAGCATTCTAATTTTATTGGTATTTATGTGTGTAATTGTGGTTTTATGGAGCTTTAATTTACTCTCGGCGTACGAGTCGTAGGCAAACGCTTTTCTTATTTCAATAAATATTTTTCAACTCTTGGATCTAGTTGGTTAGAATTGAACCAATACATTCATTTAAATATGAAAGAAGAATTTTTGGCATTAATGTGCCAGCTCTAACTGAGTGATACATGACGAAATTTGCCCTCAAGAAAATCGGCGTGAAAAAAATTTTGCGTCGTATTTTGACGTGTAAGTGAGGTTACTTAAGTTCCAATGGGAGAAGCTCCTTCTCTATCTCCAATCCTCAAATAGACTAGGTATACCTGAAAGATATAACTCCTTTCGATTCCGTACTATCAAATGATAAGTCTGTTTATTTGTTACCCTATCTGATAAATCTCCAGGTATCTACAGAATATTAACAAATCACAAGATATTTTTTTCTCGAAGTGTCATTCACCGTCACTAGAGCTTTAAAACTTTTACTACCTACAACGAATTTACGAGTATCTAATCACAAAACAAATACAGCAGTTAATTCATCAAATCCCAAGCAAACGAGCAAAGTTCGTGTCTCGAATTACCACGATTGAAAGGTTAAGTTTTAAGGGTAAGTTTCATTTCAATTGCAATAGGCATTTGGTACATAATTTTGTTGGAGACCTCATTTTAAGCAAACATTTACTTGTGTTAGGAGACTCCACTCTTCCACATATCTGACGTAATTGAAAATTAGAGTTCTAGATGCAGATAATATAAAATATATACAAGCTAGATAAAAAATAATAAGCACTAGGCAAACGTAGTGTAGGGCGCCCTCCAGCTAGGTGGACTGACGACATCCGCAAGGTGGCTGGCTGGCAGTGGTTGGATGAGAAGAGCTGAACATCGAGCTTAGTGGCGTGCAATTGGGGAGGCCTATGTCCAGCAGTGGACAATAACAGGCTGATGATGATGATGATGATGAAGCAAATCCCTCTAAAACTCACAACCTCCAAACCTAATTACATTTTCATAAATATTAACTTGCATTCTGCACAGCCAATGTCATCTACTCAATCTCCCTTTATGCAGTTTCTGTGTCCTTCAAGGAGTAAAGGAGTACTTTTAAAGCTTATACACTATCTTTGAAGATTGAGATATTCACGGTTGGTTTCACTAAGTAACTTGTATAATAAAGTCTTTGCTCAAACTTGCCTTCGGATAGAACAATCTAAAGATCGCACCGAGCTAGAGTTTTGAATGAATATTTTTATGTAAGTCGTTTTAAATGTTTTAGAAATGTAAGTTTTATGAAAATTGGAAGTAGGGCAGATACATGCTTCGGCGCGGAGTGATACCTCGACCACACAGGGAACCGACGTGAAACAACTAGAGCGTTGTATTTACTTTAAGAAAAGTATAGGGTCCAATCTTCAAAGTCTCGAGCACAGGCGCAGAGTAACCAGCCTTGCGGTTTTCTGCAGGATGCATTTTGGAGAGGGTGCACAGGAATTGCACGATTTGATTCCGCCATCCCAATTTCACCTTCGGACATTCCGGCGTACGGCAAATATTCACCCTTACGTTGTTGAGACACCTGTGGCCCGGACTAAGCGTTTTGCCTCGTCAATTATACCGCGTACTTCGAGGGATTGGAACAGTTTGCCGGCTGCAGTCTTTCCGTCAAAGTATAATTTAGGTGTCTTCAAAGCTAGAGTGAATAGACACTTAATAAAGTAGTGCGCCTTACCGTCAACAATTGCATCACTGCTTACCACCAGGTGGGATCGCAGTTAAGCAATAGTTCATTGCAAGTAAAAAAAAAATTAAAAGGTTGCCGGTGGCCCTCCCTGTACAATACCTAAAGCCCAAATCTATGAGGCCGTTGTATCACTCCAGTTAATCAAGTACAGATGGGCCGGCCTTACTTGAGGTAAGTGTTGATAACTTAATATTCTTGATACATATTCAAAAGAAACTCAGCATAGAAAATCAAAGACCAGGGTAGGCGCAGTGGTTAGGCAATAAGCTGTTAAGGAACGTCTCGCGCCTTCAATCCTTTGTATGATCAATAAATTGTTTTTTTGGATTTATAAATGAAGGTTATAAACGTAGTCTATGTAGTATGTGTGTCATACACACGGTCATACACATATACCAGTAGGGGCAAAACTATTAAAGGAAAAATCAACATTATTTCATTGATGTAAAAGCAACCTGAACTTTTTAAAATGAAACAAAGCATCCGAAATCATCATATTTTCTGTTTACGTGAAAGTAAAAGTTTCTGGGAACTTGTTATTTTAAGGTCAAAAGTGCACCATGTCATGCGTGCATCTGATGCATTATGCAACCCAACCAAATCGAGATAGACTAAATAAAAACACGTTCTTCACAATTACTTTGAACATGTATGTCTGCTTCATTTACTGAGTGGAAGTAAACGTAACTGGCGAAGAAGACGTGTTGGGTTAAACCTGGATAGGTCAAAACATTTTTGAGTATATTCTGTAATGAAAATTAAATGAATGCTGTGGTATTTTTTAACCAATATGCCTTCAAACGTTCTTCTCTTTTATAATGGACTACTTTTCTTAAGTCTTCTTTTAAAACCTTTTTGAACTATCACACTTGAAACTCCTGTGGTGTTATAAGAATCTGTGGGCGGCGCTGATTGCTTACTATATTCAAATGATAAATCAATTCGTTAGTTTTCTATTGTATAATAAAACTTCATACAGTTGAAGTAAATTTTCCTAAGGTTCTAGTTTATTTTTAATTATTGGTTGGTGCATTTACAAGCTTGTAAATTCACATACACATCACATCAACACAAGGGATTAAAATTCGCCGATCACACAGAGTTAATCCGCCCGGGAATCGCACCCACGACACGTTGCACGGCAGCCGGCTGCCGGCTGCCCAACAATTGAGTCAGTCATGGAGCTCAATTCTGCGTGTGTTTATTAGTGAAATCTAAGTAACTGGGAGAGTTAATTAATACGTCGAAGCAATATTTTTTTTTCAACACACCTTTTATGAGCATACGAAGTCGCTAGTCAAAACTAGTCTACGAATAGTTTATCTCAACTATCCACGCACGTAGTTATAGTATCTATCCTCCTTTGAACTATCTGAGTACTTTCTCGATGAGTACAGTCAGCAATAAAATCGATTTACAACTAAATATTATCCACTAATAAATAGCAGGAAACAATAAACTAATAATTATACACTATTGGCTATTTAGTTGCCCCTTCTACCGATATTACAATCTATATGTATAAAAGAAAGTCGTGTTAGTAACTCAAGAACGGCTGAACCGATTTAGCTGAAAATTGGCAATAGAGCCAGGGGAAGGACATAGGATATGATAGAGTAGGTAGAGTAGGGTAGGTAGAGTAGGGTAGGTAGAGTAGGGTAGGTAGAGTAGGGTAGGTAGAGTAGGGTAGGCAGAGTAGGGTGGGTAGAGTAGGGTAGGTAGAGTAGGGTAGGAAGAGTAGGGTAGGTAGAGTAGGGTTGGTAGAATAGGGTAGGAAGAGTAGGGTAGGTAGAGTAGGGTAGGTAGACTAGGGTAGGTAGACTAGGGTAGGTAGAGTAGGGTAGGTAGAGTAGGGTAGGTAGAGTAGGGTAGGTAGAGTAGGGTAGGTAGAGTAGGGTAGGTAGAGTAGGGTAGGCAGAGTAGGGTGGGTAGAGTAGGGTAGGTAGAGTAGGGTAGGTAGAGTAGGGTAGGTAGAGTAGGGTTGGTAGAATAGGGTAGGAAGAGTAGGGTAGGTAGAGTAGGGTAGGTAGACTAGGGTAGGTAGAGTAGGGTAGGTAGAGTAGGGTAGGTAGAGTAGGGTAGGAAGAGTAGGGTAGGTAGACTAGGGTAGGTAGAGTAGGCAAGGTAGAGTAGGGTAGGTAGAGTAGGGTAGGAAGAGTAGGGTAGGTAGAGTAGGGTAGGTAGAGTAGGGTAGGTAGAGTAGGGTAGGTAGGGTAGGTAGGGTAAGTAGAGTAGGGTAGGTAGGGTAGGTAGAGTAGGGTAGGTAGGGTAGTAGTAGGGTAGTAGTAACATAGAAAATCTTGTAATACACTTTTTATTTGATTAGTTACGATCAATGTTCGCATAAAGGCCTTTTTCCCGTGGCGGGAATATCTCTAAATGACTTTTCTTACCCCGGGTTGGGTGAAAGGGACTGTCAGACTCTTACTGACTAAAAACTACCAAGTTCCTTCTCCTGCTCGAGGCTAAAAGGTTCCAAACATTATCATGCTTGCCCCGCAACCCTGGCAGATCATGAGCCCTGATGACCCCATCTGTGGTGGTCTATTGGCTCTTTTAGGCACACTGGATAACAAAATAATACTTTGCGCAATCCAGGAACCAAATCAAGAAAATCCTCAAGATTTTGTTTTTCATATTTTCGTTTACAAAAGCAAGGCAGTTTTTGCTTTCAACGTCCTGAATCCATTCATTTTACATAAAATTAAACCTTCCACTGCTTATAATTAAGTCCAAATTGATATAATTAAAGCAGTAGCTATCAATTTAATTTTATAGTTTAACAAGCTTTTGTTTTGTGAATTAATAATGCGAGTAATAAATTAATTATGTATTCTTGTTATTATCGAAGTAATTGAGATAATTGTTCGTATTTTGGGACATTGTAAATTTTAGTTCAATAGTAGATCGAAAAATTTTACGGACTTTTGATGTAGGTTTGAACAGATCTTACAAAATGTAATGAGATGACAGGGTATGATATTTTTTTAGTTTTTTTTTTTTTGTTGTTGTCAAATCAACACTAAGAACGAAAGATCTCGGTTTAGAACCGGAAGATCGCTACACCACTAGTCAATATAAAATATAGTGAATCGTGACGTCACACAATATTCTAAATCAATATATATCGTCGAATTCATTAATTTGAGTAAATTTTATGCCTGTCTTTAGATTTGGTTGCCATTTAAGAAGAAAAAATGACTGTCTTTTAAATTAATTCAAATTTTACTTAGGTAATCATAATTATTTAAAATTAGCAATTTTACCTATTCTACAGAATTATGCTTTCTTTCCAACCATTAAGTTATTAGATAAGCCGCAAGGGATCCTATAAGGTTTTAACAGCCATATTCTATTTAAAAACCCTTCGGTAAAGTTCGGAACTCCGCCCATAAACCGAAGTAAGCCGAAGTTACCCGATTGTTATTAAGAAGAGCTCGAAGGAATGCAAAATCAGTGCAGTGATAGTTTCAAGGCAACTTTTGACTACAGGTGCTACGTGACTTCATTTCTACACTTATTTTAATTAAAGAAATAAATTTAGTTTTGTCTTTGATTGCCGAAAAAACTGTTTAGGGCAAATTCGCAATGCAAGTCAGCATTGATCGCGTTGGCAGTGAATGGGTTTGAATTTTCTTGGTAGAAAAAATTGGATGACCTAAATACAGCTAATTATCTGGATAATTAAGAAAAAAGGAAACTAATTAAGATCTTAAAAATCAGTTCTATTAGGTACGTCAATAAATTGAAGGTCCAGCTCAAAAAGTCGGTGCACGGCTAATTTAAAAAAAAAATGTTTGAAAGCGAAATATTTAACATTAATTTCTGAGGTATATGTATGTATATGGCCCTAGCAACAGAGAAACAGCAGCAGATCCTATCTTAAACGCAAGCATAGTTGCATATCAATCTCATCAAAAAAAAAAAAGATGTAGAATAAGTAATATTCAGAAAAAACAAGTCAAAGAAGGTTTTGTACAAGTACTTACCTACTTTTTAACAATCTTCTTAGCTTATTCCAACTACATTCAATACTCACTACCTGGTTTATAAGGCAAGTGGTGCACCATATTTTTAGCCAGGGGACCTTTGAAACCTTTATAGTCCATAATTAGAGGAAGGTTGTTGACCCGTGGTATCCCGTCTTAATAATAACCTGTTTTCTCACGACCATTTTACTATACTCTTGGGATGCTCACATTACCGTCTTCTGTTTAGATATTGTAAAATTCTTTGATAAGTTCTGTGTGAAATTAAATATTTATTTAAATCTTCTTTGTAAGCGAATCCTTTGGTTTTTGAGTGGTTTTCGAGCTATCTAGTTTACATGTTCTGTTTTCATTTTATTTTTTTGAGGTCAGATCACATCATCTTCAAATAACTTCTTCCTCCCTGGCTGAGGGAAGAAGCTGTGTCAGAGCCTTACTGACTAAAAACCGCCCTGTTCCTTTTCCTGCTCCTTTTCGAAGCCACGTTAGATCACGGTGCTTACCTGAAGCTCATGTGTTAGGTTGTCGCGTCTGGTTTTTAGTATGCCAAGAATTGGTTTTCAACATAGTTTTATTGATTGTGGACTTTTGTCATAATTTTGGTAACAATAGGTGAATCGGTGAACAAAAAACAACACGTAAGAGATTAATAAAACACTATTGCACCTAAAATAAGTATCTAGTTAGTCTTAACAGTAGTAGCAACGAAGACGATTTCAACGAAATAATAGACATTTACTGTATGCTCTATTTGATTTTATTTCTCTAGGAATTTAGTCGTCGCTTTCCATCAGGTGAGATAGCGGTCAAGCGCGAACCTATAATAAATAAAAAAAAAATGCATATGGTGTGACATTTCATAAGTGACTTCCAATCCCGTCATTAAGGTATGTGTCAAATGAAATTGTTACTCGGAAGCTTTCATCTTTAGGTACATGTCAAAACCTACTGATTCCATATTTATCTAAGTCATCATCATCGTACCTATCAGCTGCTGCAAAGACCGCTACTGATGAAATAAACCTCACCACTAATGACTCTTAGATAGGCCAGTTGGAAGTGAGTTCCATCCAGCGGCTTTCAGCGAAAGGTCTTCTCAATCAGGTCGTCCGTTTACTCCACCTTAACATACTCGCCTCATAGTTACACATAAACAGGACACATTTTACCTTATTTTTTTTTGATTATTTAGACACCACTGACATACGGTGAAGGTAAACATCGTGAAGAAACCTGGACTTATAATTTCTAAATATAAGTTCGAAATCGCCAACCCGCATTGAGCAAGCGTGGTGATTAATGCTCAAACCTTTTCCGTGTGAGAAGAGGCCTTTGGTCAGCAGTGGACACTTATAGGCTGATGATGATGATGGACACATTTTATACAAACTTTAATCACATATTTACGACACTAAACACAATAAAAACTCACATCGCTTCTAACTCACATCAAATCACCATTTACCTGAGGAACGACAAAAAAAAAACTATGGCCTAACAACAGAATGCGTTCGGACAAAAAACAAAAAAAAACAATGTGCACAAGATCACCGGGTCATTGCCCTTTAAGCATCATTTTAGTGGCGTCGTGAGTCATTCAAATGCAGTTTTGAATTTATTCTTAGAAAATAAGAAATAGATGTGTGAGTCATGCGTTATTAGCCAAGGACTTGTGTACGTTTCCAACGCATGCCCGAGGCGAGGCGACGAGGCGACATCGACACGTTATTTTCGACGCGAAATAGATTCGCCTGACGAAATAGAAACGTCTTTTTTTACAAAAAAGAAATACGCGTTTTGTAGAACTAGGTGTAATCATAATAAAGTCTTTATATATTTTATTTTGCAATTTCATTTTTATTTATTACTACTAGCTAATGCCGCGCAATTTCACCCGCTGCTCGGCTCTTATAGTAGTAGGCTGTTTTATGGCCTAGTGCACACTGAAAAAATTTTGAATATTTGACTAGTGGTTCCAAGGACCTACATATACAGTTATAAATTTGACCTCTTTATGATAAAATATTATCTATAAGATTATATATAAGGATATTTTGATTTTAATTTTCTGACATTTAAATCAAAATATTTAATTATGGAATATGAATATGTAAGCGAATCGTATTAGGTTCAAGACGAGCATCGCTTCTTTTAACACATAACAGACTATAAAAAGTTAAAAAAAAAATCTATTATTTTGCGTACCCAACAATATAACGAAATTATATTATATGACATGCATGTTTTTATTCAAATATAAACGATTAAAATTCCATTCGTTTGGAAACAAAACACAATAGAGCTCACAATAAATCTATGTCACAACCACAGATACATAAAATGAAATAAAAAAAATCCATTTCTATTTGAAATTGGAACAGCGAAGCCGCAATTTTAAGTGTCGAATACAGTGTGGCGGCCATAACGTAACAAATTATAACGGATATCCGAAATCGGCGTGACCAACGAAGCGGAGGCGATGCGATCATCCGTGAATGTCAGGACGATATTCGTGTTAGATTCGCCTGGGGACATCCGCAGAAACACGTGTTCTTTAGGTGATCGTGGTTACATCCTAGTGATGTGATAAGGTTGTACGATGAAAATAAACGTTACTATCGCAGTGTGGACAAACCTCCTTCTAGGATGACCGACGACCTCGTTAGAGTCGCGGGAAGACAATTGCTGCAAGTGATGACTTGAGGAGAACTAAGAGGGAAGCTTTTGTTTAGCAGTAGACGCCTTCCGGTTGATGATGACGATGATGGTTATCGCAAGAAGCTGCCAGATGCAGATCACTTCAACTGGCCAATCTGAACGTCACTAGAGCAGGCTTTATAAGGCCGTAGATGTCTTCTAACTAATTTGATCGTGAATCCATTTTACTTTACTGACAAACAAGTATCTAATGAAAAAAAACGGTTGTAGAAAACTGCTATATTTTTTTCGGGATAGTACGTAGAGTACATGGTTATATGTATAATGTAGGTATATGGTTGTATAAGCATACAAATGGGAATTAAGTAGATTTGTAAGTGTAGAATTTTTCATTTCACTATTCCGATTTAAAAGAGTCCTTTAATATATTTTTTTATTTTTTCATTGGGTAAGAAATATCGTCAATTCATTATGAATGGAAGTGAAAATCTACAAAAAGTACTAAATGCATAGTAAATATGTAGTAGTTTGAATAGCTGCCGTTGATCGTAGTACTAAAGAAATTGGGTCGGTTTGACACCCCTACTCGAGAAATCCCTACATCTCATGGATGATAAACCGCGTTAGGAAACGGTAGATTAATTCCTTTAGAAGCCTGTAGACCGAGTGTGAGGATCCCAGAATAAAGTGGTGTAACCGAAAAAAGAAATTAAATCGAGCATGTTCCCAATTTTTCTAATTAAATGCTTCCATAGAATGTCTATATTTCAATGGATAGATTGAGGATTTAAGTGTGGGAGAGCCATGCTTTGGCACGAATAGGCAGTTATGACTGAAGTGATACCACGAATACCAGCGTGAAACAAAGCTTGCGTTGTTTTTCGTCTTGTAGGTTAAGTTACCGGAGGCCTAATTCCCCAATACTTACATGTCTGATAATCCACAAGAGGCCGGCAACGTCCTGTACAACGTACGCCTTTGTTGTTGCGGGTGTCTATGGATGGTACTTATTGCTTACCATCAACTGAGAAATAAGTTTGCCGCCCTATGCCATAAAATTATGGGAATAGATAAGACACCATATAGGAATAGATAAGACCACCTAAGACAGCAAAAAACATACACATGTTTTTTGCTGTCTTAGGTAGTTTAGGTTTCGTATTATGAGTAAGTAATTTCTATTTCTGTGTATTGATAGTAAAAACTTATTCATCGGATCCAAAGCTGCTTAATTTTGTTTGACGACCAAGCTTCATTCTTATTTATTCGTCTCTATCATTACTATCAGCCATTTTTTTCACCACGTCAAATAAAAATTATGCATATATTTATTTATTGGTTTAACACCAAAATGTTACGGGGTACTTTGAAAACTTAAGTGGTTTTACTAAGAGCAACAATTTCAACGCATCATTAAAATTAAACAGCAATAACAAACAAAAATTACTAAAATTTGTGCATTAACCGCGTAATAAGGGTGTTAAAGATGTGTTCTAAAACAGTATTTTAACGTGTGTAACAAACCAGTAACCTCATTTGAAGTGAAGAGTTCATTATGGATATCCTCCCACACCTTAGCTTCGCACTTGAGCAAAAATAAATTGGAATTACACTACGAATAGCTTACATAATTACCTTAATGTTTGATACATCCATAATTAAGATATAATATGTGTTATATAAAAGCAAAATAGCTGTGTTTACAGGTCGGAAAATTGAGACTAATTACTGATGGGCAAAGAGCGTATAACAAGAATATTGAGGCGTTTTAAATTGACGATTAGTGTTATTTCAACCATATTCTTGTTTATGCTGGTGTGTACCTACTATAATTTGCCAGGTATTTCCTGTGTGTAGGTATGTAGAATAATTTTCTTCCTAGATACCATAGGATGGTGATACTGTTATCAAAATTTGAGGATGTGTTATAAAAATATTTGTTTCACACCCGGTTTTTGAAAGGTTTGTCAACGCTAAAATTAACTAATCTCCTGTTAAATCTTTTGTCAAGTTATCTGATTGGTTGTTGATAATTGAGTCAACCAATCAGGTGACTTGATAAGAGATTCAATTGATATTAACATTAATCGTAAATTAATCGGAAACCGGGTGTCAGTCTCAATGATGTGCAACTGGTTCGTAAGTCCAATAACCCAACAAGGAGACACTGAAACTAACTGTGAAAATCTCTACTAGTTCCATGTCATAGAGAAACTCTCAACCATGACCAGCGTTTGCGGCGCAGTTACTCGTAGCGCATCCAACTTCAACCAATACTACTTAACACGTGTCCAATCCCCAGGATATTTAGTTTAAAAAAAAACCAACTGCTTACAAGTATGCTGCTTTGTCTTTATATCGTGACATACTTTCAAAGATTATAATATGATCTTTTGGAATACTGGCCAGATAGCAATTCAGAAAATATGCGACGTTTCATATATTAACGGTTTTTCAATACTTTTAATGTCTCCATATTGTCAGTGAATTAACGCTTTGCGGTATTCAATTTTGCATAAACTTTTTGCGGAAACAATATGAAGAATTTGGATATTACCCTATATCTGAAGAGTCTTGCTTCAAACATGTGGCTATGAACAAAATTTTAAAACAGATGTCGTTAGTTTTGATTTCGGCTTCGCGAATCTTTAGGATCATCCTCTGCCTACCTCAGAGCTGACATCAAAATCTTATTTTTGCTTTCATAAATTAGTAGCTCTATAGCTACTATCATTTTTTTGAAACAAAAGTTGTCTAATTAATCACTTGACCCAAAATTAGATGGATTTCGAAGCGTCTTACAATAGACCTGATATTCCATTCACCAATTCCAAAGTGCCTTTTTCACCTACGATTGATACGAAAATGCCAAAGTTATATCCAATGAGTCCGTTCTTCTGATGATAGTATAATTGTACGTGAATAAAAATAATCATCATTATCATCAGCAGCCTATACTATAAATGCTGACTGTTGAACAAAGGCACTTTCTCACACGACGAAACAAAAAGCATAAATCGCCTCGCTTGCTCAAGGCGAGTTTCAAACTTGTAATTAGAAATTATGAGTCTTGGTCTGAATAAAATTATGAAATGTAAAAATCATAATAGATTCTGATTCTTTGTGAAGATACGGTTATAAATGTATTTTGAGATAATGCACATTTTCTCCTTTATTTGGTTAACTTTATCCTTCCGTGAAAAGGAAAGGATGGACAAAGTGTACCCAAAATAAACATGATAGAGACTCGAAAAGGAAGGGTTACCTTAAAAATAAACCTTACAAATGCGGTTAAGTGTGTTACATAACGCCTATTACATCCAGAAGACTAAGGTGGATGGGTACGTGGTTCGGTGGATCCACTTCTTTAGCAAGATCCAGTTTATTCCCAATTTTATAAGTTTTTTTTTATATGTAGTCGTTTTTAAACTTACTGCAAGGTTCATAAACACTTAAGCAAACAGTTTTTTGTTTTTATAATGCGATGTGGAAAACGATACTTTCTCAACTTTTTTTATTTTGAATCAAGATGGAGGCATTTTGTAGTAATGTTCTCTAATGTCTAGATAATGATCTCTTGAAGTTTAATTTTGTACCTTATTGTAACTACCTAAAACTGGAAACTCATTTAAGTAGTTTAATACAAAACAAAATGAACCCACAGATGAAACAATTAACGCATTCTATAAATTTCGATTACATCAGCTCCTGTTTTCAACAGTATTAACGGCTAATTGAATAAAACAAACATTTAGTTCTCTTTAATTGCAGGTACTGTAAGCGCCTGCGTGCGACCTGGTCACGGGAACTGGGTCACCTCCCCCCAGCCTCGATGGTTCCCCCCACAGCCTCTATGTGGCCTGATTTAACATCGCTCCCGAACATCGTAGTGGCCTAGTATTTTTACGAGCTTGACACAAGTCTTTGTT
Source organism: Spodoptera exigua (assembly GCA_902829305.4). Classification (NCBI taxonomy): domain Eukaryota; kingdom Metazoa; phylum Arthropoda; class Insecta; order Lepidoptera; family Noctuidae; genus Spodoptera; species Spodoptera exigua. The sequence goes on along the minus strand of LR824608.2, from coordinate 5,521,072 downwards.
GATAGTTAACTTATTAAGAAGATATTTTGAGGTTATACCATCATTTAGATAATGACATCGAAGGACTTACATAGGAGATTATAGATAGTCAAGTGATTCCAATAATTGGGAAGTTGTTGAACTCCAAACGCGACTGGGTCTACCATCGAACCGTGGTTCACTTCCAACTTACCGAAATAGATTATTTCAGCCTTAAACGCCATTTTGGATAAACAACATCAAATGAAACGCAATTCCTTTGTCTTTTATTAACAGAAGGAATTTTATCTTTGATAAAAATAAATTTCTATTGGATGAAATGAAGGGAAAAGAGAGCTGTTCCCACGTAATTTGCGAGGATCAAGGAGGGTTACTTAATGACACTTACAGGCGGGAGAGGCTAACAATTTGTCTCTGTTTGTAGACTGTGTATCTTCTACAGTGAACAGTGTATATCTGCAATGTGGGCTGATTGAGTAAACAGACGGCCGATAGCACACAAAGGAGTATCTTGAGAACACATTGAACTATTACTGCCGATTTTCTTGCAGACCTTGTATGAGTTCATTGTTGTGAGTTAATCTTTTGTCTTCCACATTGGTGTTTTACATAGATTATAATATTGTCACTCCTGGACACCAGAAGGAGGTCGACGCCGTCGAGGTCGACCACGGCGAAGGTGGTGTGACGATCTGATCATGTACGCGGGGCAAACTTGGCCGGAGATCGCTCGAGACAGAGAAATTTGGAAGGAAAAAGGGGAGGCCTTTGCCCAGCAGTGGGACACACGATAGGCTATAAAAAAACTTGACTTTTTTCGAGTTATATGGTAGTTTTATATTGTAATTAAATTCTTATTTTAACTATACAAACAGAAATAGATTGACGAAGTAAGTTAGTGAGGATAATAGACGTTCCTAGAAAATGTTTAACGAAAGCCTAGAAAGCCAAACATTTCTTTAGGACCGGTCCAATTTGGACCTAATATAACCCTAGAAAAACATACGAGCGTGTGTGACATTGGCTCTTTGTACATATTGGGTGGAAAGTGGCTACTGGGTAACTTTATACACATACAAGTCATTTGGGGATCGAAGAGTTCAAGCCTTAGGTCATGGACGATCTTAACGTGACCCAAATGTCATCAAAACAGTGTTTTTTGAGTAGAAAGCTAATGTAGGTACGGTAAAAACATATGATATTATTTCATTCTGTTTTTTCGTTCTGTTGGCTTATAAAGGGTCGGTGTTTGTTAGTTAAATTAAAGTTTTAATTGCTTTCAATGTGCGTAGGAAACTAAAAGAAAATACAGATTCGATTTAAAATTTAAAAAAAAATATTTTTGGAACACAACGTGCCTTATATTTTGACAGAATTATATTTTTGAAGTTTCTCACCATAAACATATATTAAGTAAAAATTCAAATATGTCAATAAAATCTATTTTCACTTATATAAGTGATATTCATATATTATGTGTGGTGTGTTGATTTTTTATTGAATACTTACAATAGCAAAGCATTGTATCTTTGCGTATACAAATGTTCTATTCCAATTATCATAAATGAAATTTTCCAAAACAAAATAAAGCAATACTGTTAAACATTTGGTATATCATACATTTGCTCATATCGTCTTCTATATTTTCGTATCCTTCCTTTGCTCGTGCGGATTCCGGAGATGTCGTGTCATATCTTTTGTTTGACGCCTCCCATCCGCTCTCGCCCTACTAACGTCCGCCCCTAAAACGCCCTCGCTCCGCCTACTGTGCGAAGAGCTTTATGTTGAGGCGTCCAAAAAAAAAAACAAACAAAGAGTCCTGTATCAACCATAGAGATGCAAAAAAATTTGGGAGGTACCTCTTTGGAGGTGTCCCCTGGGAGGCAGCCCTATTGGTTTTTCTAACTAACCGATTATGCTCAACCTTTAACATACTAGGAACAATCTAAAGCAATTTTTTCGACCTAGACCTTTGAACAGTCAGGTTGTGCCACGACAGTTTTTACCAAAATGCTAATTGTGAAAATCGCTTGAAATCTGTTAGTGTTGTCACTTTTTGTTTTTGTGATAAATCTTTGCAATAGTTTTTTGGTGAGATTTGTAATAGACCATAGTTTTTATTACTTCTAGTTGGTAGAGGATTTACAAAAACCGATCTTACCGTAACGAAATAAGGTACACCATTTATAAAATGGCCATGAAAGTCTGCAAACACTACTGTCAGCGAAATGAACGGTGCCAAGAGTAATGCTGATAAACAAGTTGAATCGGTCATTTGTCCCGTGAGATTCAGTTTGTAGGTCGTCCCAATAATTGTAGGGTCATTTAAGCTGTCAGTAATCGGAGTCAATCAAGCGATGAGACTCGACCGATGTACTGAATTTACTGAGCTTAAAACTTTGGGCATAATTGACGATGAATTAACTAGAGGATTGTTTTTGAAGGTTTTATTGTGGTGATTAATTGGGAAATTGGTCAATGGTATAAATTGCAGTGTAACTTAAGCGAGTAGGCCCATGGGAGTTGTTTTTGGTCGGTTTGACGCACCCTCTCGTCTCACCTAGGGCGAGAGATATGATTGAATGCTTTCTCCTTCAAAAAAGATGAAGGTCAGAACCTATATTACATTTGAATTAATATTTTTCATGTACTATAACATAGAGTAATTGACTTACGATTTTCAAATGTAAGTATATTTCCATTTACATAATTACAGATTCTAACATTCACATCACCCGATATATAACACAACGATTCTAGCACATTTAAAAAACAACTCTATAATAACACTAACACTCAATAATTATACCCCATAAACCCACGAAGGCGATAGAAACTAAAGTACATAAGATAGATTACATAGATAGGAGTCAGTTTGTGAACAAGAAATAACTTTTCCGAGCCTCACAAAAACCTACAGTAGAGTTTTACAACACCCCTGGGAGTCCCTTGTAACTACCCATTCAAGTTCCTTTTTATTATTGCTGAAGTAACTTTTAGGCCCCGGTTCCTTTTAATTTTTTGTTGACGCACCATTTTCTAGCAAAATTTAGGAACACTTTTCTTTTTTTTGTCAGTAATTTTGTTGTCTTTACTTGCTATTAATTCATAACAAAAAGCGATTCCAATTTAATTGTCTTTAAGTACATCAATTTTTTTTTAAGTCTCTTATGGCATTAAAAATCTGCCGGCCAATAAATCATTATTAAATCGTTGTAAGTTTTTATTTTCAAAGAGCAACTCGTTTTCTCAATGTAGCGTGAAGAAATCCAAATCGCTGTAATGCGTAAAGTTGCAACCGGAATCTGACACGAGACGACAGCAGATAAAGCTACCCCTTAAAGCTAATTTCTTTAATGTAGTTTCAACTTTATTGCCAACTGATAATGTTGAAAATTAAGTAGAAAATTACAGGTTGGGTGTACTTTGATGTGCTGGTGTCCGTTCATACAAGTAATCTTCCCATGACCAATTGTGTAGAAAGTATAAAAATTCGTACGATAAATATCACAACGATGAACAATGAGAACTCGTATCTTGGCAGACAGATATAAAATAAAAAGAATTGGGTTAATGGCAAAATAATAAACATTCTTAAAGCTATAATTTCTGTTTAATAACTTTGCTCAAAGAACTAAATTCGTTTCCAAGGTCATAATCTCATGGGACATTTCAGTGTTCTTAAAAACATGAATAACAATTGAATTATGATACAGATATATAGCAATTAATGAATAATAAATTAAACGGTCGGCCGTGCATGTCTGTCAAGCAATCAGAACTAAACTGACTTCCCCCGTGCATTGGGCTGCACCCGAAATAGAGTTCGTACGTCTCCGGCCGCGTTCGGGCTAGATCGTTTATCTTTTTCAATCCGCTGTAACACAAACAAAAAGGTCAGAAGCCGACGACCTAGTTTCGTAGCGAATCCAAAGGTCACCCAGACATCGGTCCGGGAAGCAATGATAACAGTTGGCAAGGCTATACACTCGTGTTTGTGCAACTTATGCAATAATATGATTCAGCGGCACGCGAGCCATCTATCGTCAGTCGAACGATCTAAGCATTACTGTACACCACTTCGGAGATACGTTTCAATGAAACGCAGATCCGTATTACTGATTTTGTGCTCTATTTCATCCGAATAGACTAAATAGATGACCTATTTGGCTTGTCTCGTAAATACTATGTAAGCAGCTTTGATTGATAATGGCGTGGCTGTTGAAGTTGGCGAGTGTATCTTATTCATACTTCATTGGAATAACCTATGCATACAAAACACTCATATCTCCATCTTCTACAGCGATCAAAAGTCTACATTTAAAAACTCTTTTCTATACAAGCGAAGAAATTTGATTCAGCAACCAATCCTTTTAGGCGATTTTAGGATTGCAAATAAGTCACAGAATAATTTAAAAGTCTGACTCTCTACAATATTTAGGACATAAATGAGTCTATGTAAATAACAAAGTCTGAATAAAGTCCAAATTATGTCTAAGTAGGTTAATTTGGAGACAATCTTACGATGAACAATAAAAAGCCATAAGAAATTTAGGTCAGACTTCCTTGAAGAATTGCGACAGGATACCTTCCAGTGATAACCTCAATTATGAATCAAACAAAGGTCCCTCCATTTGATTAAAACGACATTTAGTATATAAGTTACGAGTGACAGGCGACAACGGTTTTACGATTGGCCGCAATAAAATGATTTATGGGCCTATCTCCGGCCGCGGTGAAAGTGAACGAATTTAAATACAAATTTGATTTTGCAAATATTTCATTAGAATCGCTGGGCTTATGATAGATACTATCTGTCATGGTAGGTAATGGAGAGGCTTTAATTATAGTTTGATTTGTGACCAGTTCTGTGTGTGCAGATTTCGAAGTAACTTGTCCTATTACTTGCATCTAAAATGCTGGTATGAATCGGACTCGTGTAGATATATCGGGTCTCAATATTTTGATCTAAGGCAAAAAATATTTGATGGCAAAGAACTATGTGCACTGTCATTTGTTGGGGATATGAAGGAAAATTAAAATCGGAATTTGTAAAACTTCTTTATTTTTAACAGGAAATAAGGAAGAAATACAACGTGGACAACGGTATGTATTGAATTCCCAACACTAGGATTTTCTCCTGTGTCGTGAGTGCGTTTGCAAACATACAATTTCACATACACATTACACCCAGACACGTAACAAAAATGTGTGGATTACACTAAGAGTTTGTATCGTGGAACCAAAACTGCGGCAGCTAGTTGCCCAGTCACCGCACCAGCCGTGCAGTCATATAATTTTCATACGAGGCAAATAAGGAAGATTTTGACTGATAAAGTAACAGGAAGACTGACGTGGCGAGCTACTTCCACATCCAAGACGATGCGGACACAGACAATAATCTAGGAAAAAGCTATCAAGATGAAGACCATAAACGTAGGGAAGAATGTGATTAATAGACAAGACGAGTGCCGACCAAAAAAAAATGAGACTTCGGAAAAGAGGTTTAAATTTGATATTGGGTAATATTATGTTTGTTTTTATACATGATTTTATTTTACTTAAAATGTTTTAATGTATTTTTTTTAATGTGGACATTCCATTACATGCAACTACATTTAGAAGTCTTCAATTCAATCAGCTGAGTTTTTGGATACACGTTTCGTTTGCACGACCATAACTGCTAACTTTACTCCAAATGCATAAAATCTCTCTAGTGCTACTATCACAAAATATTGAAACTTAGCAATAGTTTTTTTATGTAATAGGTCATAGTTAAGCAATCAGCGCAGCCCATGGACACGCGCAACGGAGGAGTTTCAAGTGCATTGCCGACCGTTTAGGGATTAGGAATTTAGAGATTTAGGGATTGAAGAGGGATTGGGGAAGGACAAGGACTGGATTATAGATTCGTTAAGTCCTACAAGAGTATTAAAACAATGAAATCTGAAGAAAGATAATATAAACTTTTCCCCAACAAAAAGCATCCTCATCTTAACATTTTACAACTCTTTGTCTAGCTTCAAAAAGGGTCACACAAACTATCCAAGATATTAAAGCAACTCCTCTGATTAAACTGCAAACTAAATAAAAACAGCACTTACTTGTACGAAGCAATTTGTTTACATATTTAATAGTGTTGGTAGATGTAGTTGAGAAACTCCTTCGTTTAAAGTCAGTAAGGTCCAAGCAACCTTAAATTGCTAATGTATTTAAGGTTCCTTGGACCACGTCTTGGATACATGTCGTGCAAAGTTGGTATCGTGAGACAGAATCTTCATACTAATTTACCACGTAGATTAAGTTCTTATTTAAAATGTTCGTATTTACAAGGCACTTTAATATGTATCAACTTTCAAGGAATTTCGTTCAATGGTATAAGGACCAGGTGCATCGGTGAATTGATCAGAAATCGTGATATATATAGAGATATTCTGCTGTGGTACTGGGTAACGCATTAGTGGTTTTTTTTGTGAGGGGAAAAGAATCAAATTATTTCTCAATTCAGTTCAGAGTGTCAGACTCTTACTGACTAAAAACACCCCCGTTCCTTCTCCTGCTTTAGGCTGAGGCCGCGGTGCCTCATTGCGCTTGCCCTAAATGTCTGTGGTGCTCTATTGGCAGAAATCGTCACTACTGGAATCGTGAATGAAATGAAGTAATTTCTGCATTACTAGGTGATGCATTAGTGGTCAGATTTAGGATTATATAAAAGTAATAGGAAGGAATTATAATTTTCAGTTCATTTCAATTTTGAACACTTCACTACCAATCTGACTTTAATTTAAGAACAAAAACTGCTTTAGAATCAGTCAAACTTTTTTAAAACATTACTCACAAAAAATGACGGTGAAATCCATTTTATTAGCAAAAAACGGCCTCGTTATATTCTGAAAGTAGACATCAAATAAATTCGCAGATAGTCTAGTGCTCATCGGAAGCGTGAAATTGTTGGTTCGGTAGTGACCTCGACATGATTTGCCTTCCACTTTTGATTTAGAATTAGGTCGACAGGTCTTTAAGACCTTGCTTTATCTCATACTCACAATTATTATTATCTATTAGTACCCGTATATGCTTTGCACGGGTCTTCAACTACCTCTGCATCGAAAGGGTTATGTCCCTTTTAAAAGTATTGGGAAAACCCAATACTTACTCAAATTCCATCCATAAATCCCTTCTCCTGCCTATAATAAACACAACAAAAAGAGAATGATCGAAATTGGTTTAGCCGTTTTCGCGATTTGAGATTAGCAACACATTATGCGGTCCATTTTTGTTTTATAGATATCTCCGTTGTCAATTGCATTTTCGGGCTACGGGATTTGATCACTAGGTCATAGGATTCCACATTTCTTCGCTACGTAACGCAAGAGTTGGAGATCACAGTTTAAAAGCAAATCCACCTAATTTTGGTCAAATGAAGTCCACACCAAAAAAAAAATTGGTGAATTAATGCATTTTTTTTTTTGGTGAAAAAAATACATGTATGTAAATAAAACACGTTGAATATATATAATTTAACACGTTTAACCTTTTATTTCGAATCATAATTCTAAATAAAGTATCAAATATTTTATAAAAAAAGGATTAATAAATATAGTTAATACAATTTGTCAGATACCTGTTTTTGTAACAAGATATCGTGTTGATTCCAATAAAGGATTGAAAAAAGAACTTAAAAATGTAAAATATTTTAATTATTGATTAATGTTTTTATGAGTTCTAAAGCTTCTTTTATATGTTAACCTCTGTATTAAATTAGGTTTTCTACATATTTAGTTCTTCGTTTTATTTTCAGCGGTAAATAAAATGCAATAGTTAAAAAAAAGAGTATGGCGTAGCACAGTAGGCAAACATATTGTGACGGAAAAGTGGTTCAAACTCTTTGACATCATGACGTCAATGGATGGTTGTCAAACGTTGCCTAGAGATTGTAAATTTCGTCGTGAATTGTCAATACGAGTTGGTGTAATTGGTAAGGCGTGTGGATTACACCACAGAGACCCCGAGTTCGAGTCCCGCCGTAAACATGAAGTTTTTTAGTTGATGGAAGTTTTGTCGAACTTTCTGGAATTATTGTGTAAAAGAAATGAAAAATTAAAGAGCGAGAAGGAGAATAAATAAAAATGAATAACGAAATTATTGGAAGGTTCTGGAGGCATGACGATCAAAAAGAATAACGAAATTGAATGTTCCAGAACTTGACCGGGGGTATATAAGCGGAACTGCGGTTCACCGCTGGCAGTTGAGTTCTAAGTCTAAAGCGATTCGGAAGAAAAGGAAGAAGTGAAAAAGAAGAAAAGTGAGTGAAATAGTGAAGTGCAGTGAAATAGTGAAGTGCAGTCAGTTAAGTGAGTTAAGTCAGCGTGAACGGCAAAGTTGTGTCAGTCGGCCGGACTCTGCTGGAGAGGAACGCCGATAACTTAACTCCGTGGACGCTGTAACTTAAGTGCAATAGAAAGTCTGAAAACCGGTATTAGTGTTTCATTTCATCCAATCCCGTAACCCAAGCCCGCATAGTCAGGAACGTGACGAGACACGTAACATTTGGTGTCAGAAGTGGGATTGGATAAAAATGCCGCTAGTGCCGCAAGACGTAAGAGGAGTGAGTACCCGTTCAATGTCAGAAGCGCCGCGTGTGAGGGAAGAGGGTGCTGCAGCTCAAACCAGCGATGCAGAAGCCAAGCCTGTGCAGGTGGATCTTCTGCTACAGCTGCAGCACATGATGGCAGATCAAGCGCGCCGCCAAGAAGAGCAAGCACGCTGTCAGGCAGAACAGCTGCGGGAGCTGAAAGAAGAGCAAGCGCGCCGCCAAGAAGAGCAAGCGCGCCGCCAAGAAGAGCAAGCACGCTGTCAGACAGAACAGCTTCGGGAGCAAGCACGCTGTCAGGCAGAACAGCTTCGGGAGCAAGCACGCTGTCAGGCGGAACAGCTACGGGAGCTGAAAGAAGATCAAGCTCGCCGCCAAGAGGAGCAAGCGCGTCGCTTGGAAGAGATGCATAAGGATTTCACGAAGGGACTGCAAAAGGCTGTCGAACGGGTACAAGAAGTGGAGGAAGGGTTAGGCAAGTTGGAACATCGCGTCATGGCGATAGAGGAGAGAGTGAAAGAAGAGATCTCCAAAATCAAGCAGGAAGTGACAAGCCCAAGCCCTTTGAAGAGCCGAAGCCGTCTTGCAGCCGTTTTTGACGCCCCAAGTGTGGCCTCAAGCGCAACGAAAGGGCTCAAGATTCCCCATTACGACGGAACAACATCCTGGAACGCGTTCAAGCTACAGTTTGAGACACTTATGGAGGCTTATGGTTGGACTCAGAAGGAAGCACAGTCAGCCCTCACCCTGGCCCTCCGTGATCAAGCGCTCTCAGTGCTGGAAGCTATCGGCGCAAGTGGGGATCTCAGCTTAAGTGCCCTCCTCGACGCACTTGAGGCACGTTTTGGAGACAGCCACCTCGAGCACGTGTACAGAGCGCAATTAAAAGAGCGTACTCAGCGTGCTAATGAGAGCCTACAGCAATGGTCCGTGGAAATCGAGAAACTTGTGCGTCGAGCTTTCCGGTCGACTCCGTCAATGATTGAAGGCACGCTTCTCCAAGCGTTCATTGACGGTATTCGGGACCCCGAAGTACGAGCTGCTGTTCATCTGGGCCATCACAAGAACATGAAAGAAGCTCTGGCCCATGCATTGGAAGTGGAAGCTGTGCGTGGTAACTCCCGTACCTTATGTCTGCGGGAAATGACGACTACGGAGCAGGTACCTCCACGCCGTCGGAACTTCATGTGCTATGGATGCGGAGAGCGTGGGCACATGCGGAGCAATTGCCCGAAGAAGGTGAACCGCCAGGACGCGGCGGTCTCAACTTCTGACCAGCAGGGAAACTAATTCCAGCCAGGGCTGCGGGGTGGGCGCTGGCCGGTAGTGGAATAACCCCAACAATCTACATCAAGCAAACTAACGATGGAAATACTCTGGTGATAGACGGTCAAGTAAATGGGAAAAACAGTCAGCTAACATTAGATACTGGAGCTTCAAGGACGGTGATAGATGTTCGGCTGCTCGGGCAAAACATCAGGAAACACGTTAAACCAATTGTTGGCCTACGAATGAAATCAGCTACCGGCCAGTGGATACCGATAAGTGGAAAACTGCACGTAACAATCAAAATTGGGGAACGTGTTTATCGACATGAGGTTATTGTGGCCAAAATTCTGGATGACTGCATCCTGGGACTTGACTTCCTGCAAGGGCACCAGTGTAACATCGACTTAAAATCTGGAGTATTACTATGTGGAACTGAGGAAATTCCGATGAAGGGTGGAACCCTGGGAAAAGTTTGCTGTTTAAGAAGAACTGTTCTTGAACCAAAATCACAGACTCTCGTACCAATCGCATTACCTAGGAGGAGTGAAGGAAGTTTACCTCGAAGGTGCGCTGTGATTGATAAATCGGAACACGTAAACTCATGGCTACCGGCAAGGACTGTCGTGGGGTCATCTGATGTCAACCGCATTCCGGTATTCAACTTCAGTGATTCAAAAATTACGATTGAAGAAGGAGAGCCTGTGGGCGTTTTGGAAGAAGTGGCCTGGATAAGAAAATGCTCGGAGAATCTTGTGAAGAAGGACAGTACGGGAATAGACTTTGTAACGAAAATCTTAGACGAAAACAAAAGTCTGACAAAAGTGGAGACTATGAAAGCTAGAAATTTACTCCTTCGATTCTCTGATGTGTTTTCAAGAAGCGATGGTGATATTGGCCGAACTGGTTTGGTGAAGCATAAAATAAACACAGGTGATACAATGCCAATTCGTCAAAGGCCCAGACGTATACCATTCGCTCGTGAGAAAGAGGTTGAACAAATGATTGACGACATGAGGAAAAATGACGTGATAGAGCCCTCTTCTAGCCCTTGGTGTTCACCTGTCGTGCTTGTCAAGAAGAAAGATGGTTCAACGAGGTTTTGCGTAGACTATCGACGATTAAACGATGTAACCAAGAAGGATAGCTACCCGTTACCAAGAATCGATGACACACTTGACACACTGAGTGGCATGAAATGGTTTTCAACGCTCGATCTGAAAAGCGGCTATTGGCAGGTGGACTTGGATCCCAAGGACAAGGAAAAGACCGCATTCTCAACTGGGAAGGGACTCTGGCAATTTAAGGTGATGCCATTTGGATTATGCAATGCACCGGCAACCTTTGAGCGTTTGATGGAACAGGTGCTGGCGGGACTGCTGGGCGAAACCTGCCTAGTTTACCTCGATGACATCATCATTGTTGGACGGGACTTTGACGATCATCTAAGAAAATTGGAAAATGTACTGGAAAAGCTGCGTGGAGCAAATTTAAAGTTAAGTCCAAAGAAATGCTCTTTCTTCAAGCGCGAAGTGAATTATCTAGGACATGTTATTTCTGAGAGAGGAATTGAGACTGATCCAGCCAAGACTGCCGCTGTTAAGGAGTGGCCCACACCTAAAGACAAAACGCAAGTTCGGGCATTTCTTGGGTTGTGCTCGTATTATCGGCGGTTTGTGAAAGGATTCTCGGACATTGCCAAGCCTTTGCATCGATTGACAGAGGAGAAACGTGCCTTTATCTGGGACGAGGATTGTGAGCAAGCCTTTCGAGAACTAAAAGAACGGCTTTGTAACACACCAATTCTCGGATACCCCAGCGCGAAAGGAATATTCGTAGTAGATACGGATGCCAGCAATATTGGAATAGGAGGTGTCCTTTCACAACGCGATGGTGAGCAGGAGAAGGTTATTGCTTACTTCAGCAAGTCACTATCCAAGCCCGAGAAGAATTATTGCGTGACCAGGAGGGAATTGCTGGCCGTAGTCAAAACTCTGCACCATTTCAAGAAGTATTTACTGGGACGGAAATTTTTAATCAGAACTGATCACGCTGCTTTGAAATGGCTGCTTCAGTTTAAGGATCCTGAAGGCCAAGTAGCCAGATGGTTGGAACAACTTCAGGAATTTGACTTTGAAATCGAACATCGCGGCGGAAGAATTCATGGCAACGCAGATGCATTATCGAGACGCCCATGCGTAGAAGATTGCAAGCATTGTGCCAAGAAGGAAATTGCTTTTCTTAAGGTGATAAGGACTGATACTGTTGACGAGGCATGGGGAGATGATGCGATGAAATTAGAACAGGAAAGAGATGCGGATATCAAACCAATACTGGAGTGGCTAAGAAGTGGTAACAAGCCAAGTTGGAGTGACGTCGCCCAATATAGCGCGGTAACGAAAGGTTTATGGGCACAGTGGAAAAGCCTTACGCTGTATAACGGACTTCTGTGCAGGAAATGGGAATCAACAAACGGCAAGGACGAGCATTTGCAATTGGTGGTGCCTCGTTCAAAAATAAGGGATGTATTAAAAGCGTTCCATGATGGATCTTCTGGAGGACATTTGGGAATTAGGAGGACTTTGGTGAAGATCAAGGAGAGGTTTTATTGGTTGCATTGCAAATATGACGTCGAAGATTGGTGCCGGAAATGCACTAGTTGTGCAGCTGTCAAGGGTCCACAAACAAGAAGCAGGGGGGCGATGAAAATCTACAATGTTGGTATGCCTTGGGAGAGAATAGCCTTAGACATCGCTGGACCATTTCCAATCACTGATTCGGGCAATCGCTACGTTTTAGTGGTTATGGATTATTTTACAAAATGGCCGGAGGTCTTTGCCATACCGAATCAAGAGGCAGTAACTGTAGCCACGAAGTTGGTAAATGAGGTATTCACCCGATTCGGAGTGCCCTTGGAGATGCACAGTGATCAAGGGCGGAACTTTGAATCCCAAGTTTTTCAGGAAACTTGTAAACTTTTGGGAATCCATAAGACTCGAACGACCCCTTATCATCCACAGTCAGATGGAATGGTCGAACGCTTCAACCAAACATTGGAGCGACACTTAGCAAAGGTGGTTGACAGCCATCAGAGAGATTGGGACACTTACATACCTCTCTTCTTGCTTGCCTATCGGACTGCTGTACATGAAAGTACCGCAAAGACGCCTGCATTTGCAAATTTTGGAAGGGAATTGAGATTACCGGCAGATCTTGTATCGGGCTGTCCACCTGGCGACACTCGCACCGAGTTTAGCGATTACATAAGCGAGTTAAGGGCAAAAATGTTGGACATTTACGAGCAGATCAGGGAGGCCGGTCTTCAAGCTAGTGATCGCGCAAAAACGCGCTATGATCGACGAGCCAATTCTGTTGGGTTTGAAGAGGGGTCATTGGTCTGGCTTCATAATCCAGTCAGAAGGAAGGGAAAATCTCCGAAGCTGCAACCGAGTTGGGAAGGTCCTTATGAGATAGTCACGAAGATCAATGACATTACTTACAGAATTCGGAAGACTTCAAGGAGCCCTTTGAAAGTTGTCCATATAGACAGGTTGGCGAGGTATTACGGCAGCAACGATGCTCGGGACGAGCGAATCTAAGAGGGGGGCAGTGTGACGGAAAAGTGGTTCAAACTCTTTGACATCATGACGTCAATGGATGGTTGTCAAACGTTGCCTAGAGATTGTAAATTTCGTCGTGAATTGTCAATACGAGTTGGTGTAATTGGTAAGGCGTGTGGATTACACCACAGAGACCCCGAGTTCGAGTCCCGCCGTAAACATGAAGTTTTTTAGTTGATGGAAGTTTTGTCGAACTTTCTGGAATTATTGTGTAAAAGAAATGAAAAATTAAAGAGCGAGAAGGAGAATAAATAAAAATGAATAACGAAATTATTGGAAGGTTCTGGAGGCATGACGATCAAAAAGAATAACGAAATTGAATGTTCCAGAACTTGACCGGGGGTATATAAGCGGAACTGCGGTTCACCGCTGGCAGTTGAGTTCTAAGTCTAAAGCGATTCGGAAGAAAAGGAAGAAGTGAAAAAGAAGAAAAGTGAGTGAAATAGTGAAGTGCAGTGAAATAGTGAAGTGCAGTCAGTTAAGTGAGTTAAGTCAGCGTGAACGGCAAAGTTGTGTCAGTCGGCCGGACTCTGCTGGAGAGGAACGCCGATAACTTAACTCCGTGGACGCTGTAACTTAAGTGCAATAGAAAGTCTGAAAACCGGTATTAGTGTTTCATTTCATCCAATCCCGTAACCCAAGCCCGCATAGTCAGGAACGTGACGAGACACGTAACAATATACTTTTGACATAATTTATAATGACATATATATAATATACACTTTTAATTGAAATTTTACATTTCGAAATAGTAATTTGCTTTTTTCATTTCTTATTTCTCTATTTGCTTATGCGAATTTATTAGTTTTTTTTCTTATATCGTAATAATGAAGAAATATAGATTTTTTTTACGTTTATAAATCTTCTATATAAATGCATACGATTACACTTAAAAAAGAAAGTAGACTTGCTTTTAAAAAAATCTCTTATCCAACAAGCATAAAATTCAAATAAGTAGGTATATTCTAAAAAAAAAAAAAATTTTCTCTTTTAATTTTTGAGTTTGTAACGAGATGTTCCAATTATAAATCCACCAATCAGATCATGACTATTTGTTTATGATCTGTCAACTGCCTGAGCTAACAAGCCTTTGTTTTGCTGTCAGATTGTCCCTTATTTGCAAACCATTGTTTCTTGACAGCTTGATGAGGATCACCGGCCATCCAATGGCGGAACAATGTGGGCAGACAATAATAATATTTAATTAACTAAAATCCTTTGCTCTTTATACCTGAATAAATGTTTATTTTTATTAACGCTTTATTGGAATACATTTGTTAAGTTTTTTGTTGCATCTTAATCAGTTCGGGTGTATTTGATTTGTGCGATGTCATTTTATATATTGCAGTTGTTATTGGGTTTCTGCATTTGGTATAATGATTTATGTGTTTAGTAAACTAATATTTAAATTTTGATTACAATGTTGATGATGTTTTTGACTTCTCTCGCATGAAAGGTATTGTCAACTCTTTATGACTAAAAACTCATAGACAGTAATGTAAGGGACAAGGGGCGTGAGATACCGAATAATAACTGTATTACACAATGTTTAATCGTATATTTCAGATTACTATATAAAAAAATAAAATTTAGCTTCTTTTATCCTGTACCTACCAACGTCGCGCCGTGCCATCCTTATTTTAGAAAATCCTTTTCTCTCTCTCACTCATTCATTCATTCCCTCTTACTTTGACACATTCGTTCAGAAACATCGATGATCTTACACATACATGTCGTTCTAAAATCTTCAATCCCACAGAAATAAATCAATAAACTGACAAAAAATATCTTCGTAATCGGTTACAAAATCGCATAAAACTGTAGTAACAATTAACAGACGTCTGTAATTTAATTAACACTGCCATAACAATGAAGTAAGTCAATGGAAAGATTGTTACCTACTTTGAGCTCCTTCTATCGAAACACTTAGCAGGTTAACAGAGGGCGCCCATCTGTTCGAGTGATTCATAAACTGAATTTGAACTTATGTATTTTAATAATTTTGCTATAATAATTATTTTTATTGACTTCCTTGCGTAATTGTTTGACGAGATAAACCGACTACTTTCTAGCCAAGCCGGGGCTCTTAACATTCATGAGTAATGCGACGTTGCCAACGTAGCAAAGCTAAGACGTCAAAATTATTTTATAGTATTTGTTTGTTTTACCAAATATACATATAAAGGTGAAAAGTCTTGTTATGAAATTACAGATTTATTTAATTACAACAAAAATAGCTAAGCTTCCTTTTAAGTTCGATTTTTATTTTTTTTTCTCTTTCAAAATCTGCCGGATAGACATGTCAGCTATTTTACAACCCATTTCTTCAGAACAACTGCTTCTTTTACGATAAAGAAATGATATCAAGATCGTAAACTTCGAATCATAAACTGTTTGAAAGTAGATCGAAACATCTCAATTCTATGATTTTTCGAAATCATGCTAACTTCAATACATGGAACTGTTTAGATTTCGAGATATGGTCTTTATAGAAACCTGCGATAAGTATTATGTAGGGCTAGTATATGATTATCATCGCTGAACTGCGCCATTTTAAGAGCCCATCCTGTCACCACAAACTTTAAATGAGATACCCATAATAAATTCTCATAATATTCATGTTTTTATTCGTTTCCCATCAAATTATAATGTTGACGTGACTATAAATTCTGATTGAGGACATAAAATATAAACCAATAACCAATCGAATAGGTTTCTTTACATACAGCTATTTCATTATTTCATTTCGTTTCGTTTATTTTTTTTATTGGATGGCAAAAAGGCTGGTACTCAGGACTCAGGGAAAGGTTTTTATCATCGATTAAAATTCCACAGATTATGTGCAGTTGAAATAGGATCGAGTTATTACATCGTATTTTTAATCTACACGACAGATTAACTGTATGGATTTCATTGAATCGGTTTCATTTCAATATTTTCAAAAGAGTAAAGTAAGTAATATTGTACTGTTTTTGTATTTTTGTCAATTAAGTATTAAAAGAATAACTAAAGTAGAATCTGCTCGAAATTTGTCTGCTTTGCTGTGCAAAAAATAAAGAATTCACTTTATTTTCAATTTATCAGGTCTCCGTAATAGTTATTTCCCAAAGATGTGATTAATTAATGATTTACCATTATAAGCCTTGTTCGTCTGCTCACAAGGATCTAAATCTTATCGAAAGGTAGGGAACCGTCCTTCTATTTCTCACTGAGCAAAGCTTTTTGCAGCCCATCCTTGTCGAATGAGACACGTTTGCTACATTTGATTATGGAACTACTTGCATGAACGGCGGCTTGAAAATCCGGCTAGTACCAATGTGACTTTTTTCTGACTGTACTTTCAAATTTATTTAGACACCACTGACAAACTGTAAGGAACACATGCTAAGGAAACCTGGGCTTATTGATTACTAATTATAAGTTTGATATCGAAAATCCGCCTTCAGCAAGCGTGGTGTATACACCACGCATGAGCAAATCGTCTTCGTCTCAGACGCGGGCACTTATAAGCTGATGACAAGATGAAGATTATGAATGAAAAAAGTACATATCTATGCGCTAATTATTTACTACCCAGAAACAGTACGTAGTATAAGTAGAATCTACTTAAAATGGCAATGTTTAAAACACAAGAAATAAAAACGTAAAAGTATAGGCCAGGTTTGTAGTTCAACAGACCCTTAGCGCGGTCAATATGCAAATTTTCTTTTTTCCTTCGAGTAAATCTACAAAATCGTGCCTACACCGCTTAGATAATGGATATAGATAAACGGATACGTGAGCAAGTCGCTAATTAATCACACTGCATCCAATCCTCAGCTATTTCCTTAATTAAAATACTAGTTAATGTATACGACAACAGCGAATCAACATACCCTTTTTCCACCCCAATTTGATTTTCAACCTTATGTTTTAGCTGTATAGTCTACTATCCATTAAAAAATTATAAAGTGTTATAAGTTGAAATGCTGGTAGTCTTTATTCAAATACAAATTTGTTAATTTGTCTATGAGACATTAAAAAATCAAGTTGGAATTGTACTTACAATGTTTGGGGAAATCATGTTAATTGCGTTTAATGAAACGTGTTTTTAATTTATCAAGGTAATTAATTGGGTGATTTTATCAGATGTAAACTAGTATAAATGACCACATGGACACACATAGGAAGGATATTGAAAATATTGAACACATAGGTTTGAAAAAATTTGAGATATTTTTTTTGGCTTTGTATTTTATTTTTGGTATCTTACTACTTTTGGGTAATCTTGAATTGAATCTTTACTACAATGGAAAGTAGCCAATTTTGACCATTATTTGCGTGGCTGTTTGACATATCACGTCCTGTTATTACATGAGGTCGCCAAATGAGCAGACGGATTACCTAATGGTAAGCAATCAGCGTCGCCCATGGACATCCGCAACAGAGGAGTTACGAGTGCGTTGCTGACCTGTTGGGGATTAGGGATTTGAAGAGTTAGGGATTGGGGAAGGATTGAGGGAGGGGAAGGATTGGGCCTCCGGTAACCTCACTCACACGGCGAAACACAACGCTGTAGTTATTTCACGTCGGTTTTCTGTGAGGCTGTGACATCACTCCGATCGAGCCGGCCCATTCGTGCCGAAGCATGGCTCTCCCACACTTTGGAATTTTACAATATGGAAGATTTACACTTAAAAAAAATAGAAAAACATTTTCCAGAAACTGATATTTCTCAGTGGAAATAGAAATATGTGTACAAAGGGGGCGCATCAAAACACATGCAATTTAAAACTTTATTCACTAGAAAATAGCGTTATGGATATAAGTACCTGTCTGTCACCGGGGTGAACCCGGTGTTCCTCTTGGCAGCCGTTATGTTCTCCACTTTTCACTCTTCACTGAACAGCGCCCGTAAAACAGAACTTACACTTTTAGGATTGACTGAACAATATTTGTTACTACAACATAACTTATTTTAATATTCGATACACTCGGTTTAAAAGCGTTGGTTTTTAGACCTGGAACAAAAAGAAGATCATGTTAATACCTGTTAAAATTGCTAGTCTAGTCACGATTCAATTTAGAAATGATAAAAATACAATATCGAACGGACCACAAAATGAAAATAAGATAAATAAAGACAATGTCGTGCGAGATATTCTGCGGTCCGTTTTAATCAAGGCGAATGCATGTGCTGCCTATTTAGATGCCGCTCCACGAAATGTATTGAAAGTGATGACTGCCACGAAACAATGGGTTCGACCGCGAATTCATATTCTCCGACAATAGCGAATAAGTCTTTCAGAATCGAAACGGTCAACAGATCCGAACGAATAATCTCTACCCTTGCCCTTGAGTACAAAATGCACGGTCATTATGAACTGCGAGCGCTGGTATCGAATGCAATCTCCGGAGAGCTGCAGCTTAGCTAAACCCGACCTTAATGTAAACTAATTTGGATCTCAAATCGTTTGCAAGGATGCCATGGACCTGCATTTGGCCGTCAAGTGGATATACCGATGCAATGAGTTAGCTAGACTGTCTGAATGTCAAACCAATGATCGGCAACGTCTGCTGCACCGACGCAATAAAAATATAATTTATTTGCGTCCGAGTTAATAAGATAATGGCGTGAACAGATATTTAGGATGAATAGCAAATGGATTTGTAACAGCTTTGTTCCAATTCAGAACGTTTGGGAAACAGCCAAAAAAGTTAAGTGCGGATTCCGATTCAATTGTTTGTTTTCAGTGCTTCGGCATATGTATCAAAAATTTTTTTTTTGAAGCTAAAATATGTTAAGAGTTCGAGAGTTTGCTCTGGATAAATGTACATGAAGTGAACTCATTACTACTATGGAATGTCATTGAATAGTTTTGCAGCAATGATGGGTAATGCAGGATCTGCAAATTGCACAGAATGCGATATTGTTGAAGACATTTTCATCATATTATAGTGGAGTGCTTCAAGAATGAAACCGGGAGATGTCGGATAAGAGAGAATTTGACATAGATTGTTCTGTATTAGGAGTATGTAGTACATTCTAGCATTTCCAAGATCTGAATTTGCTAGGATAAGTTGTTAGTTTATATTAGTTAGTTTATTTAGGAATTAAGCGTAGATTGTAAGATACGTATGTGTACCTATACCTACATTGTTCCTATGAGTGTGATTTTTATATGAAAAAGCCTTCCTCCTTATTATTAAGTATCTCTTCCTTATATTAATCTTTGTTTATAGGAAGAAAAACAAAGCCAAAACTAAATAGGTTGTATTTTTCAATAATTTTTCTATACTATATATTTTTTTAAAACACATATTTTTATATCGTAGTATAAAGAGACGACCATTAAATCATCTTGAGCTTTATTCTACCTAGATGTTAAGTAATAAATAAAGCGTTTTAGACAACCATAACGAATCAAATATATCAACATTCCTTAAAAAATAATGCAGCTAATATACCGCGTCCATTCCAAATAAGAGCACCGCCTTGAATAGTCTTTAATACCTAATAATTTATTGAAATCAGTTATTGATTTATCGTAAGCAATAAATATTTTACACAAGAAGGTGTCTAAATGATAAATAATTATGGATTTAGGAAAAAAAATATTTATGTGATTCTAAGTGGGCGCAGGTTCTGATACAGAACAGAGACTACTTTTGATATTTTAGCTTTTTGTGATGAACAATAATAAAGCCGTGTTATTTAGAGCCTCCTCTAAGTATGAAAGTTTGCAAACGTTTGGTATACAGGTTAATAATCGCAGTTTTTTGGTTGACAAAGGGTGGAAAACGAATAGACCTCACCTCACCTAATGGAAGGAAAGCTATCGGTGCCGACCATGTACAAATGTGTTGTCGGCTTTATGGAGGTTAGGAATTTTAAGGACAATGAGTACCATGACAATACAAGAACTTGTTTTGGCTCCTGTAACCTCATTGACCCAACGTAACCATTGATTCATGTCGCTTTTCTGTGAGGCTGATAGTATCAATTATTCGAACCGGACCATTCTTACTTATTCATGGTCTACTTATAAACCCCTGTGAAACGTACTCGACACCCACTGAACGAATCGCGATGTGACAAATAAATGCATAATTCTTCACCAACACCACACAGAAGTCAAACTCAAATTTATAGTATAAATATCAATTAATCTTTAATTATGTACTTAAATACTTAAAAGTTGATCCGTCAGTCTGTCCGTCAGTGAAAGGACATATAATTTCCAAAATATTGTTTGGTATAGAGATAATCCTAGGAGTTTAATTCATACTTAGTTACTTATAAAATATGTTCGTCGTATATTAATGTATTAAAACATATTTCTTCCACATGACATGTCATGCAAAAAAGATGCTAGGAAACTAATGCTAAGTGCTAGTACGATCAATCACAAAAACTTTAACTCTAGCGACGTATCCGAATATGATCGATGAATTTTTATACATCTAAGGAAGTTTAATACGAAAATGTGTATCTTCTTCGTAAAAACTTTGGGTACTAAGTATTCTATGTACTTATCCTTATATATATTAAAAACAAGTGTAGTGTCTCTCTCTGTACTATATTATGCTCACAATATACTGAAATACTATTTAAGTAACGCAACGAATTTTTATGCTAGTACTATCACCAGTAATTCGTTCGAAAGGCGTATTTTCCGAAACATTACAGTGAAGCGTATATTGCTCTTTAACAGAGTGTCTATAGTTAATGTTTCCAAGGCATTTTTATGGATTCATTTTTTTATTCGTACAAATATAGGATTTAAGTACACATCTAGCAGATTAATAAAATTCTAGTTCAAAAGCCTCGACACAGACAAAATCCAATGACCTATCGATGGCCTGTTATTATCCATATTTCCATTATGAATGTCTTCGAATACAAATTTCAACTTAATTACATACCAGGTTAGTCTAGAACACAATATAAAAATCCATACGTAGATACGCACCGCCCTCCAAACACGCACTATGAGACCTTGAAACGATTTAACAAAGATATTTTCGAAAAAAACATAATACAAGTCATTATTGTCATGTTACGGTTTAGTAATATTTCATTCAGATACTTCAATGGAAGTTGTATTCGTGTTTTTACTCGAATTTGTGTACGTCGTGCGGCGTGCTGAAGGTCGTCTGTTGGGGCATGGATCTAGTGAGCCATTGAACTATGAAATATAACCGGAAGACGGGGGCCGATGACTGATGGACGTTAGTACACGAATAATAGGGTTGTAAACCAATGCCACAGATTATCCTACTTCATATGATAGGCAGCTAACTGTACCATGTCAAAATAACCGTTTCAAAGCCATAAATGATGTATTTGTATTACATTTTCCTTCCCAAATATTAACATTTACTTCATTCTTATTAATAAACTACCTGATCAATGTAAATACAAAGTCAATGATTTCAAATGCAAATTTTTATCCAAGTTCAATTACTTCATTGGGTCAATGACAAGGTGTTTCACTTGGCAACAGTTAGCAGCAACCCTATTGACAATTTTGTTTGTACCAAAGCTGAAATGAATTTGAATATGTAAGTCATGATGTCAACGTTCCACGTAATGTGTATCGACTCGGTAATAAAATACAATCGAATGAATGGCAGGTATTCAAATATCGACCTATTAAATAACTTCCTTTATTTCTTCTTTCCTTGACTCGTGCAAGCGAAAGAACGTGTATCGTCTTAAATCATGCGCTTTAGGTTGTTCATGACCAATAAAGGATTTTTCTTTTGTTTTTTGTTACTTTATTGCGTTTTTGCAGCCTCAGTCCGGTAGTGGATTCCCGAATTCGTGATGTCGAATCAAAAAGAGACGTAGCACAGATTTCTGACCAGATCGGAGCAAAAACCCCGCTTTCCGAATATTTTCGAAACGTTGACCGCAACCATCTTTTATTTTTGTTTAGTTTGAATTTATGTGTGGAGCAGAAAAGTGGTGGCCTACGTTGCGCATGTTTTCTCAAGTATGTCAGGTACAATGCAAAGGCCAAGCATTTCTCGCAGAAAGTGTTAAAAGCGCATTTTTCCACAAACACATTACGAATGTAAAGAATTTGTTGTCGCTTGTGGCTTGTGAGCAGCTTGTAGGAAAATGACCTATGGAAAAACTTCACCGTCTAGTGTGCTTATGTGCACGTACACGTCGACTGCCTTTGTCGGTAACTTGGATAATTGGGTAGGAAGAACTAGCTTCCAGTGCTTAATGATTTGATAGAAACGTGCAATGTGTGTTGTTGGTTTCTGATTGTGACTGTATGCATTAATTTCATTACTTACATAATCATTTTCTAAAATTAAACATTCTTACATAATTAAGGATAAATAAATATTAAGTGTCGTGGTGGCCCGGAGGTTGAGGAGCCCGCTTCTCATGCATGAGGGTGTGGGTTCGAAACCTGGCAAGTACCAATGTGACTTTTTCCGAGTTATATGTACTTTCTAGGATTATTTAGACACCACTGATATACGGTGAAGGTAAACATCGTGAGGAAACCTGGACTTATAATTTATAATTATAAGTTTGAAATCGCCAACCCGCATTGAGCAAGCGTGGTGATTAATGCTCAAACCTCTCCGTGTGAGAAGAGGCCTTTGCTCAGCAGTGGGCACTTATAGGCTGATGAATGAATGATGAATGAAATATTAAAAGCTAATAAATACTAAAAACACATGAGTACTAACAAGTAGAAAAATAATGAAGCAAATTCGTATTTAATCTTTCAAATGACTTTCAATTTCTTTAGAAACAACTGACGAGTCTATTCAATGCGCACACGTGCATATATAAAAAAGCCAGTTCAAACATTTAGGTATAAGATTGCATTCGGTTAGTCAGTTACTTTTTTGGTGAGCTCCGGTCTCCTGGCAAGTAGGTCGTACGAGTGCAATTATTTTTTGGTCGGGTCGAATATAAGTCAAATCTACAATTACAAAGCAGAATCACGTTTAGGTTGTTGTTGCGCAGCCTGGGTTGACGCAAGCCCACATTGTATTAGTATCAATACACCCAAAACGTAACCTTGACGGTGTGTTAGAGGACAACGCGATTTTTTTGGCTTTGAAACTTTTTGTAGGATACATATTGTCTCACAATGGGCTCACTTTGAAAGGAATACATTAGGTTAGCGGTCAATGGCTTCAAACGAACGAGCCTTCGCTTATTTAGGTACCTACAAATTGGATGCTGATACCCGCAATGCCTCAATACTAATGGGCTGAGGATCCAAGACAAAACCTATACGGGCATAGGAACTTGTTCAAGTGAACATCCATACGGCCAGTAAATTACATTTAGACCCCATCTCATTGGTGGAATTTAATTTACAAACGGACCGCCGTAATTGTGTGCAGATTAATGTGAAGATCGCGCCTCCTAAATCAAATAACAATGGCGTACAAGATAATTAGTGATAATTTGATACGAAAATGGGGACGATGTCTTCGTGAGCTTGAATTCGGTAGATATTATTGTTAAAAAATATACGAATGGAAAACAATGCCGCTGAAACACGGGTATTTAATTTAAAAAAAACGATTTAATTAATGTTTATTGTTACAAAATTGCTAAACATTAATCGAGCAATCGAGCGAAATTAGGCTTCGGAATTGCTACGTACCTAACAGTTAGGTCAGAAGTCAGAACTGCCAATAGAAAACTTCAATTGTAGTAAAAATTATTAGGTAGACTATTCAATGTAGAAATTGTGAGTATCATTAACTGTAAAAGTATTCTGAACTAATTTCGATTGTCGTAGAAAGTAGTGGTAGCAGAAAGCTCAACTGTTATAGAGCGTTCTTTACCGCTATAAGTCGGCAAATGAGCCTGGATCATCATATCACCAAAGGAGTTACAAGAGAGTTGCCGGCCTCTTGTAGGTTATCTCTAGATAGGGATATGAGGGTTGGAAGGAGCGTTGGGCCACGATAACTCACTCACATGGCTTCTATAAGTGTTGTTTCACGTCGGTTTTCGGTGAGGCCGTTATATCAATTCAGTCGAGCCGCGGTAGCGCCGAAGAATGGCGTCCCCACAATTTAAAAAACAAGTTATTAAAAGGGTTGAAATGAAAGGAGAGAACTTAATTCAATAGGAAATGAGAAGTGTATTGTTGTGTATATAGATATTATTATGAATCACACAAAATGTAAAACGGACTTTCTAACATTTCAAATTAAGTACATTTTAACTTGGAATCCTAATGCCTTACAAGGATCCTATGGCAAACGAAAGGTTTTCCGTTTTCACACGAGCCAAATTAACTGCGCATCCAATATCGTCACTTTCTCCCGTGACCTTGGCGTGCATTGACCGCAGAATCCAATCAAGTTATTCACTGGAGATTGATACCGACCTTAGAGCTTTATTGGTAGATATTTGTCACTGTAATTAATCTTAGCTTCCTGGAATTTATTGGGTAAGGGTCGTTTGCATCAAAATACTTGTGGGTGTAAATGTAAAGTGGCTTGAACATTTCCGCTATTGAACATTTCTAGGAAGGTTTGGTGTATTAGGTGCTATGTGGAGGAAAACCCATAAGTGATGATTGACAGATTTGTGGATGATTATGGCCATACTTCTCGTCTCATGGGAAATTGCATGGTGGGGGCTTGCCCTCGGAAGGCTGGTGACCCATTAGTAACAGTACTGCGGTTGATCAACTACCTTCAGGTGATATGGCTCCTGACTCTACTACTAAATGAGCCTGACTCTTCCTATCTCATTGAAATTTTACATTATGATACAAGTGTACAAAGTTGGTGATTACCGCTGAGGCGCATTAAGGCAGTCAGGCGAGGGTCTTAAGGATCCTAGGCCTTTTCACGGATAGCATTTTAGCGCAATGGCGCAAGCGTAACTCAACCAATACTTTCTTTAAAAAACTCTATTACTCACTCGTGATTAATAGTAATGAGAACATCACACTTTGATTATAGATGCCATTATGTGCTTAATTGCCATGGGATTGGAGCCAATTTATAAGGAAGTGTGTTGAAAAGGGTTTTTAGTACTAGCTTCTCTCGCGCGGTTTCACCCGCTACTTAACTCCATTTGATCGTAACGTGATGTTTTATAGCCTATATAGCACAAAGGAACATTGTAGCTATCTATCAGTGAAAGAATTTTGGCAATCCGACCAGCGGTTCCAAAAATTACCCCCTACATACAAACTTACAAATTTTACCTCTTTGTTATATTAGTGTAGATAATAATCTAACTTAATATATATCTAGAACTTCAATTATGTTAGAAAAGCAGGCCGTAACGCCCTCTATGATAGTAAACTAATATTAAATATCGAAATGTAAATACGGTTTTAAAACCTACTTCCTCTAGGGAGTAACAGGCGTGAAATTGTAAGCACTTGCTTTGTGTAACATGTACCTATAAGTGATTGGCTTCCACACAAAGCTCAAATACTTGTTACATGTAATTTTCCTCAACGTGACACCACAATTTCTATGGAAATACAGGAACAGAGACAGAAAACTTAGTTTTCAAAAGCCTTAAACCTTGAACCTTGTCATTGTTGTTCTTTCCTTTGAAAGTCCACAACAATTATTCACAAAGCAAACGAATATCGTTAGCTATTATTTAAGGGCTTCCTATTCGAACAGAAAATAACCTTTAGCGATTAGGTACAATTTTAGCTATGTAGAATACAATGGCCTTGTCTTACATTTTGCTTAGCTTAAACAGCGATTTCACTCGTTTACAAAATAAGTAATCTTCTGTTTTAACAACTTCCTCTCTACTTTGTTCTTGTATATGTAATGTGAACAGTAATGTGTATTAAAGAATGTATAAATACGTTCTTTTCTATGAAAATCTACACTCACGAACACACTGACAGATTATTACTTTAATTTGACGTTTCAAAAGTACCTGTTTCTTATAGGGTCTTACAAAGTTCGGCGCAAGCGCAATAAGGTACAGCGTCATTTTTTTTTGTGAGGGGAAAATCATCAAATGTCTTTTCCAGCCAAGGGTGGGGCGGGAGGGAGTATCAGACTCTTGCTGACTAAAAACCCCCCGTTCCTACTCCTTCTTTAGGCAGAGGCCGCGGTGACTTATTGCGCTTGCCCCGCAACCCTGGTTGAACATCAGCTCTATAGGGTCCCGTCTGTGGAGGTCTATTGGCTCTTTGAGGCGCGCGCCTTAAGTCAAAGAACCTTATTTTTTCCTGCATATCCTGGATCATGCTTGCTTGTTTCGAAATGTAAGACCTCCTGGTGGACGGGCGGCTTGCGGCTAGGCAGTCAATGTTTTCAATCCCCATACAATAATCATAGCCTGTCAGTTTTCATAAAGAAAATCCTTATTGATAAAAAGGCTCTCGGATCGAAAGCTCCCTTTTGCCAATTTCTCGCTAGACTTAGCCCTTCAGGCTTACTATGAGTTATTTAAATGTGCCCGTCAAAGGGCTAGAAAGGGAATGGATTTAAATCTGTCTGAGATTAATTCTCGAAAATCTTTTTGTCTGCATTTACATAAGCTTTGCGTTGTTCCAAATAAATTCTAGCTTTTAAATAAATTGGTCTTTGTAAGAAACAAATACGTTTCCTACGGTGATTTGTATCGTTTAGTTGTTAGCGTAAAATAAGTAATATATTTCTTTTTATATTCGTACCATCTGTGTGTAACAAATTTAATATAAATAGAAATGTGTTATCGAACTTGTTGCTAAGCGCGAAACACGAGAACTTACGGTTACATTTGACAATTCGAATTTTAAAATACTGGTTTGACACAGAGTTAAATTCATATGAGAAAAAAAAACAAAAAAAGTCGATTAAAAGCCGTTGAGTCATGTTGTAAAAAAAAAATTTCATAATTTAGTCTAAATAACTATATTGTTGTTTAAAACCTACTTAGTCTCTTTTATACAATTGTATTTTCTTCAGATTGTTCTAATTATCAGGTACCTAGTAAAAAACCAGAAAATATATAATCTTGGGGAATAATAACTTTCAAAAAATTTGTATATTTACATACATTTAAAACATATAGTGCGTAAATACTGAAGGCTTTGAGATCAATTCAATTCAATCTATGGGCCTACATACAATTTTGAGAATACCAATGTTCGATTTTTTTTCCTCAACTTCTACAACGAAAAAAAACTTATACATATAATATCCATATTTATGTAATAATTCATTGTTAAAAAGTTGTTTTCGACCTTAACAGTAGTGGATTTTATTAATGGACGTACTTTCCAATACTTGGTATAGTTACAGCCGCCATAACTATTTTAAATATTGTGACAGTTTTCAAGGTAAACGCCTTAATACGATTCAAAAAATTATCATATTCATTGTCAACTTCATACCAATTTTTTTAACCTGTTCATTTTGTTGCTATGTGTCTCTTGTGGGAATGCTGAATATGGGGGATCGTGTCTGATTGATTCCTGGCTTCCAAAAATCATTCATCTTCAAAAATTGTTTATATGTGAGGGTAAGCAATCAGCGCCGCCCATGGACACTCGCAACAACGGAGGAGATACGAGTGCGTTGCCGACCTTTTGGGGATTAGGGATTTTGAGATTTGGAATTAGACCTCCGGTAACCTTCCTCATACAGCGAAACACAGCGCTGTGGTTGTTTCATATTTTTTAGGTTATTAATAAGTCACGTGATCAATAAATTAATCTCCAATCACTTGTCTCGTTTCTAAAAACAACGATTATCGATACTAGACGTGGCTTAGAGGCTGGTTCTGGCAATGAATAGCTGAGGTATTCCATTATTGAAGATTTTCGGTAGGTTATACATAGGTATAATGGCGATGTGTGGGTGAAATACAAGGTTTTTAAAAGGATGCTTAATCGGAGGACCCTAAGTCAGCCCACTATTAAAACAATGTCATCAATGCAGAATAGAATAAAATTGTTTATAGTTCAATTTAGTAAAGTAATATGAGATTTTTTTCCTACCTTTTTGGCTTTTTGGGGATTGTGACAATAGGGATACATACATATATAGAAGTCATTTGATGATTTTCCCCTCACAAAAAAAACATGACTCTCTCACTTTATTTTCCTTCTGTATACTTCTCTGTATTAAGGTAACACACCGAATAATTATATTTTCACATTAACTTTTAAAATATCTTTTCTAAACATAGAATAGTCTAGGAATTTGGGTGTAAAAGTCCAAAATAACATTAAATTCACTATTTAATTTAATAACAAAATTCAATTAAGTTATAAAATTAATTTCGTGGTTTCACACAAATGGGAACATTTTCCCGCTTTATGTTTGTGTAAGGAATTAATTTATTAGGGGATTTTATTATATAAAGTTAGTAAATGTAGCGGAATAGCAAATAACTCGTTGATTTAATAATAACTTCATTTTCCATGAATTACAGAGTTCAAATCAAAATCCACGTTTAACATGGAAAATTCGAGAGCGAGTTTAACTAATTATGCTGATAAAAATAATTGACGAAATAATATGTTCGAAAGTTATATTAAGGGCTGATTTTTCAACGGTTAGATAAAAGTTACCTGTGGAATAATTATGATGCTGTCGCGTCACAATGTTTGTATAAGACAGTGACAGCAACAATTTTATTCCTCAGATTACATTTATCTGACTATTGAAAAATCCGCCCTAAATTAAAGTTAATATTCTGATATTTTGGGTCACCCTGTTTAATGTGAACCTTTTTTTAGAGCAAGGTACATCGAAAACCAACCTTAAGACCTTGACTTATGATAAGGGTAACAATATGTGGATAAATTAACAGATTTTTCTAATATTTTTTTTATTTCATTCATGTACGTTTTCAATCACTTTCTTTGTTCTGTCTAAACAAAAAGAAGCCAAACATGAAACATCTAGGTTACAGATATTATTAACATAATAAATAAAGTAGAAAAATACATATTTACAACCACTTAGTATATAACACCAATAAAAGCTAGCCTGGAGAAAGTCTAGATTGAGTCACGCCCGCGTTGTTCATTGAAACCTTAATTAT
This sequence comes from Spodoptera exigua, assembly GCA_902829305.4. Classification (NCBI taxonomy): domain Eukaryota; kingdom Metazoa; phylum Arthropoda; class Insecta; order Lepidoptera; family Noctuidae; genus Spodoptera; species Spodoptera exigua. The sequence goes on along the minus strand of LR824608.2, from coordinate 5,491,611 downwards.
TTTTAAAGTTTGTAACCGATTTTTGGTTGCTACCTCTTTGGTCAAGCCTGAGTACTGAGTATGAGGTCTAGTATTTTTTTTTATTTCTTCACAAAATTGGAATAAATACTCCTGTGTAAGTTTATACTTATGTACGTGCATATAAATATTTATATACGTGCTTCTGCCAGTGGCTTTGCCCGCGTTCCTACGTTGAAAAGTAGCCTATGTGTTATGTTCCAAACTGCATTCGATTTCTGTGCCATTTTTTATGAAGTTTAACATGAAAGAGTAACAAATATCAATCCATACTTTCAATCTTTCGCCTTTCGCGATTATAAGTTTAAGTCATATAGTAATTTGGTCTAAGTTAAATGTATCGCGAAGGCGTCGAGGTGAAGGTGCTTTTCATACATGAGGGTGCAGTTTCGAAACGTGGAAACTACCTACAAAGCTTGTTCCGAGTTACATGTAAGTATTTTTTTAAAGATAAAATAACGATTTTCAGTATACAACAAGAATAAAGAATAAAAAGCGTATTTATAATTATAAACATTTAGAATTTTGACTGTTATTAAAAGGAACAATAATGTAATAGGCATATTGCACGTCCTCATAGAAAGATACATAATTTTATTTTCATTATTCCAATTAAGTTTTTTTTCAAAATGACACGAAATATTAAAAGTTAAGTAGCTAAGAAAAATTTTCATAGTAGGAAAATGTCTCATCATGAAATCTAATATTATGATAAACATTAATTGACTCCTATGACTAAGACAAAAACTGATGGTAAGGTGTAGATACCACCGATACCTTCAGGAAATAACAGGCGTAATATAATTATAAGTGAACTCAAGCTACCCAGCTAACGGACCAAAATGGAACGAAATGATCATAAATACATCGCTTCAGCAATTCATTACTTAAAGTTAAATAAGCAAATTGACGGTATTTGTTAAACGTGGTGTTAAACAAGGGCATTGTGCTCAACGCTCGAGCTATGTATGACGTGCTTGCTCGAAATAGCATAAAGCTGCATCGACCGATGACGTCACGAGCCAACAGCTTTCATTAGTGTAAGTACAGAAGGTTCGCGACTGTCGAATGTATTTGTCGTTAAAAAATGTTTAATATTCTGAATTTTCTTTTTTTTATGTAATAGGTCGGCAAACGAGCGTCGAAACGTCGAAAAAAGAAAACTAGGTAATCAATTCTAAGAATTTGAATAACATACACTTGTAATTGTTATATCGCCATTGAAACGAAACTTGCCATTTTTATGTAGAGCTGGTCTAATAATAGAATTGGGAGGTGGCTTTTTTTTTTTTTTTTTTGTCAGGGGATAATCATCCAATGACTTCTCCCGCCCAGGGTAAGGCGAGAGAGAGTGTCAGACTCTTACTGACTAAAAACCCCCCCGTTCCTTCTCCTGCTCTGGGCCGAGGTCGCGGTGCCTCATTGCGCTTACCCCGCAGCCCCGGCTAAACATCAGCCCTTTAGTGCCCCGACTGTGTTGGTCTATTGGCTAATTGGGAGGTGGCTGGAATGGTGCTGAGTTTGAGCCCGTTAGATAATAATAATTATTTTTTATTTTCAATTTCTCTTGATTACGTATTTATACCTATACGTATTTATTACCTATAAACCTAAACCTCATCAAAAAAGTTGACTTTGATTAAAAAAAACAATCATCATTAACCTCGTGTTTATAAAAAGACCGATAATATTATTTTCATAATTCGAATTAGGTTTATTTGTATTTAAGTTTTATCTACTTAATTTGAAAACACAACAAAACACAATACCTAAGATTTACATTTAATAACAATATAAAACCTGCAAAATACTGAAACATCATCTTCATCATCATCATCATCTCATCTTCCGCAAAAACTTTCACGGATTTAATAGGTTATTTCATGGACGAGTTCATATTTTATTGGCTTACCTATAAAATAAGATAGCAATCAATAGTGAAAACTATTTAGTTCACAGTATATAGGTACATAGGTACTCCTTGTAATTAGGTACTAAAAAGTAATTCCTAACTCATTTAATTAAGAAATCGATTCGGAAATGAAGGAAATGCATTTGAGTGTTTAGTATTTATAATAATGTAGAATGCCATAAAATAAGGAAATAAATAGAGAGAGAATTTTATATGTTTAAAGGTGCAAAATATATGTTTTTTTTATGTGATTGGGCAGCAAGCTTGCTGACGGATTACCTTACGACCGTAAGCAATCAGCGCCGCCCATGCACATCTACAACACAACGGAAGAGTTAGGAGTGCATTGCCAACCTTTTGAGGATTTAGGGATTAGGGAGGCATTGGGGAAGGGAAAATGGTCCTCTGGCAAAGCTGTGGTTTGTTTCACGCCGGTTTTCTATGAGGCTGTGGTATCACTCCGGTCGAACCGATCCATTCGTGCCATAGCATGGCTCCCACGCATCTTTTCCATGAATAAATATTGAAAATTAATTGTAAATCATGACTGGTTTAAACTTAACAGTAAACGAAATTGTTACTGTTGTTATTGTTGAAAAAAGTAAAGATTATCATTAAACAAGTTAAAAAAATGCATTTGACATACGATATACATATTATATTACACGACTTCATTATGTATAAAAACTTAAGAAAACACCTTTCGTGTCATAAAACGATAAGGTCTAATTTTACTTCACAAAAAAATTACGTCACTTTCACTTTCATTGCAAAAACTGCACTTCAAAAATTTTGCAAAGTAATTTTCGACCTTATTGACATCCTTATTAGGACTGAAGTTGTTATCGAAAGTGCTAAAGCATTTTTATGGTCGACTTTGCAATTGCATCATGAACTTGGCCCATATATTCGCGACACTGAGGGCACTGCACAAAAGAATGATCGTGGCGCATAAAAGACATGAGTTTTATCGGTGCACACAGGTTTACAGTCCTGTCCAAAATGCACCGTGGTGTGAAATGCGTTTTTAGCATCAATTCAAAGGGGATAGCGTAGTTATTATGCAGTTAATATTATTCTTTATTTGATTGCCCTTCGAGTGCCATATTGTACCTACTAGCTTTCAATAGTTTCCAATGTTAGTTCCCCATGTAACTATGTATCAGTGAAAGAATTTTGGCAATCCGACCAGCGGTTCTAAAGATTACCCCCTACATACAAACTTACAGATTTTATCTCTTTATAATATTAGTGTAGATATAGATTACTAAAACAGTTTTTTCAGTTTTTTAAATATACAGTACGTAAATATAATAAAACTTATTGTTATGTTTGTTGCGTTTATGTGAGGATAATACGGCTGTAACAAAAAACACTCCAATTAATTTATCCTACTAATATTAAAATTGTGAATGTTTGTCAGAATATATGGATGTAAGTTTGTTATCCTTACACGCAAAAACTGCTGGACTGATTTAGTTTAAATTTTATATGTCGAAAGGTGATATCCTGGATTAACACGTAGCCTTTTAAGCAACATGCCACGCGGGTGAAGCCACGTGCTAAAGCTCGTATATAACAATAATTAGTAGAGTGGACGTTACTTTTAAATCAAACGCCGCTGTCACTCCATCTAATCTACTCACATATGCCATAAACAATTTTAAAGTAATTGGATTTGACATAGCACCTCTACGAATAATAAATGTAAATACCACACCGCCGCAAGTAAATAATGCTCGTGCGTGACATTCCTAGTTAAGTAATTAACTTAGAAATAAGTATGTCTTAATGATTATAATGAATAAAACATACCTAGAGAAGGATTAAACATTTTATTATCCAACCAGTGTTTTAGGTACATTCATGATTCTTCGTCTTTATTGAATTACCTTATATAGTTACCGAAACGAATCAACCTCGTATCGTTCTCAATATACCTTGTGCTAATAGCATAGTGCAACAACCAGACATGGAATCTATGCACGCCGCCTATAGGCATGCGGTATGGTAGCCAGTTATTCGCCAAGTTTTCGTAACCCAACCTATTACTTACTATAGAATAAGTTGCAACATGTTTCAATACTATATCAGCCGCTTGCAGGTCTTAAACTGCAACCATACGCCGCCTGTGTTTATACTGGTGCATTTGGCTCAACATAAACATTCTAACAATCAGCAGCCACAGTTACACAAACGTCTAAAGATGTGCACGTACGATGTTGCTGAAAGAGCGCGGTAAAAATCAGAGTTTATTTTAGAGAGTGTCCTCATTCCTGAGCGCGCTGCCCAGCGAAAGTAACCACTCACATACGCTCACATTACCTAGATAATACTTTCCAGACACCCCGCTTCAAGTCTTAGCGCATAAACAAGCACAGGCTTACAATAACATCACTCGGTGCGTTCACACTTACCGTTTGTGAGCTTCGCGTCGCCAGCCCGTTTACAGCACCATCAGGAAATAAGTGTTTATAATGTAATAATAAACAATAACAGCGGAGCCGAACGGGGGAGATCGCCTCTTATTGACGTAATCGTAACGACGTTTTAGGTTAAGTATTTGATGAGCGCGCGCGATGTGCTGCGGCCAGTGACGCGGACGGTCGCGTCACAGCATGCGTTATTCAACGGGATTTGGATAATTTTGGAGGGTTTGTTTTGAGGAAGGAAGAATTATTTTGATGGTGTAAATGCAGTATTGTCGCGGGGCACGGAGCGTGCGCACTCGAGTCCGGGCGAGTACTGGCGGCGTCCGACAGGCGGCGCTGCGCTCGCCGCGTATTGATAAAAGCGCAAAGGGCGCGCGACGGCCGGGCCTGGGCTGGGAGGATGCGATCGCGACACTGTACGATGCCGGTGTAGCGACCGCTTTCAGCGCGACCAACCTTGAACCCGCCACATCAAATATTAGATAATGTGGGATTAGATAAAATTATGCCGTAAGCACACGCGAACTGTGCGGAATGTCTGCGTCGCGTCTATGTTTACATTACAGTGCGTTCGCGTCTGACTGCACAGACATGTCGAGTGTACTGCGTTTGTTCTGCACAACACTGAGTATGGACGATGGAGATTAATGAACTTGGCATTTGTATATTATTGGCTATTCACGGAGCACAAAATGAAACACACGACATGGTCCTGCATCTAACTTGCGGCCGTTTTCGGATTTACTTATGCAGATAGAGCTTTATTTAGTGCTTGTGTTGCCAGACTAGTTTGTTATATAGATAGTCGACTATCTTTAAACTTACATAGTGTGTAATATGATAATTTTGTACATTTTCGCAAGGATTTAGTGGGACTCACTTGTTTATATTTATACCAGTAGATCGTGAGACGTCAATGACTTGCCATTTGAATATTCATACGCATAGGTACAATATAATCTTCCATGGAGGACGTGACAAGAATTAATTATGATGAAACCAACTGAATAAAACATCGCAAGACAATTTTGTTAATTTTTTAATCTCTGCTCGTTGCTGTGAACCTAGGTACTTAGTCTTACTTAATTATGAGGCAATTAGCCTTTTTACGAGGTTTTAGAGAAAAGTTTATTTAATATTATGCATCTATTAACGAGTTTCCCTTTGTTGCTATTCACTCATTGCTTAAGTCTCCTTTATTTTAATATATTGATTAATAATTTTCTTTAAAAAAATTATTTACTTGACAGATAACCTATAAAACTTTGCCTATTACAAGCTTATTAAAATGGCGGGAAACAGATAACCTATAAGGTGGTAAGCGCGCCATTTTGTCAACATGAAAAGAAAGAAAGAAATAGCATCAAACAATACAGATCTATTAATCTAAATATTTAAAACTAGCTTCTGTTGCGCGGTTTCACTCCCTGCTCAGCTCCCACAAATCGTAGCGTAATGTTTTACCTATAGGTTAAAGCCTTCCTCGACAAATGTACTATATATAACAAACACAAAAAATATTATTAAATACGAACCATTAGTTCTGCAGATTAGCGCGTTCAAACAAACTCTCCAGCTTTATAATATTATTACTAGCTACTCTCGCGCGGTTTTACCCGCTGATCGGCTCCATTTAATTGTAGCGTGATGTGTTATAGCCTCACCAGCACTCAGGAACATTGTAGCTATCTATCAGTGAAAGAATCAGCGGTTCGAAAGATTACCCCCTACATACAAACTTAAAAACTTAAAAATTGTACCTCTTTATTATATTATATATAGTACCTATAGATATAGTATATATGTCGCAGTAAGATAGATGTAGCCGTAATATAGTTATATCCCTAGGGATATAATTATATACCATCACACACACACACACATCTATCTTACTGCGACATATACATAAATAGTATAGATAATATTTAAGGGAACAGCGTGTAGGTACGTACAACACCTAAAATTATCCACATAACCTTTATAATATCATTTTACTTCTCCATTATCTCTACAAAATTCTTTAGTGAATCACACTAATAAATCGGGGCCACTTGTTGCCACTTGCAACTCCTCAGTACTTATGGGCAATCCGTGCTATTGTCACGTGACTAGAATTGCAATTGCAAGAGACGCATCATTTCTTAGCTCGTTCCCTCAAGATATGTGTACGTAGGTATCTAATTGTCGTTAATTTGAAACGTCGTCTGAATATCTGAAAATCAGGTATAGGTTAGGTTAGCTTATCATCTTGATATTTATAAAAAATTCTTTGTGTAGTTAATGGTCTTCCCGAATCTGCAGATTGATAGTTTTTTTTGGTTCACATCATAAGCGTCTTTTCATAAAAAGAAGGTTGGAACATTTATTGTCAGGCTCGCTTGAGGATTGGCGATTATAAACTTATAATTTGAAATTATAAGTCTTCACGGTATTTTCCCCCGCCATAGGTATGTCAGTGACACCACTGACATACTGGAGACACCTCCATAATTATAGAAAGTACATATTAAACTGCGGATATAAATTATAAACATTGTTTTTATTGGACTATTTTCTGTGATAAATTATTCTAAAAACAACGCGTATGAATTATACGTAAATACAATTCCAACAAGCATTCCATTTTAAAGTCTGTCAGCACTATATTGGAAATCAATAAGGGCTTAAATCCCGTACACTTAAGAAACGTAATTCCAGCACCAAATCTCTCGTTTCTACAAAACAAATATCTAAAGGCGAATATTTTGAAATAATGTTAAATTTCAATATCGTTAACTAGCCAAAATGGGGTGTTTCAAAGTCACTTTTTCTAAGAAGAATTAAGTTAGGTACCTTTTACTTTAATATTAGAACACAGTTTTATTATCCCTAGTCTCGTATATACATAAAGCAGAATAAATAAAAAAAAAAAAAGAAAAAGAAAGAATCTTTCCCAGTGAGTTTCGCGTTGTTTGCTTTCGTCCAGGTTTTCATCATCATCACCTTGTTGAGCTCTTTGCTGGAGATGAACTTCTTCATCTATCTTTAAACAAACAAACAATTGCTTAACCGTATTTTTATTTAGCTGCCATATTGGAAATTCTATCCAATCAGCAGTTTCGTCGTACAAATATCTTCACAAATTTTCGCGTCTACACCAGTAGGTACTAGGAGAGCATACACGAGCAGTATGTTATATCAAGTGTGCTTACAAACGTTGCCAGTATTAAAGTACTCCGAAAATACTTGCGGAAACATTCTATTTACCTAATACCACATTTGCCTCACAATATCACTTTGCATACTCATCCACTTCAACACATTCGAAATAGCATTGAAATTATCATTCCCTTTCTATTTTGTGGTTGTTTCGTTCAAATATTACTTTGATTAATTGTTTGATTAGAACTTGATTTTGTTTCTGCAATCCACTTGGCAAACCTGAAAATATATACAGTGTAAAAAAGTAAAATATTAATATTTTAACTGTGGGAGAGCCAGGCTTCGGCACGAATAAGTCGGCTCGTAAGGAGTGATACCACGGTCTCATAGAAAACAGCATATACCTCTCCCTCTACCCAGCCCCAATAAGAAAATAACCGAATCCCTAATTACCAAAAGGCCGACAACGCACTCATAACTCTTGTAGTGTAATTGGTGTCCATGGACAACGCCAGCCGCTTACCATCAGGTAAACAGTAGGATCGTTTGCCGACGTGTCTGATAAAAAATATCAAAATTCGATTCTATCATCCTTTCCATGGCAGAAATACAAGATCGTTCACAAAGAAATAAAAGGATATACATATCACATTATTTCGTTGAAAATAAACAGGATAACTGCTCAGAATTAAGCTTCCCTATCTCAAAAGATTTACGTGGGCGTTATCAAAGCGATTGACTTCAGTGCGTACACGAGTTGAGTTGAGTCATACGGTGCCATGTTAACAGAGCTCATTAAAATTATAACACGATCGAAGTAATCTCTCACATTTACGACACTTAATCCTTTAACACTGAACTTGAGTTAACAAAGAACATTATTCCAGGAATTCGATACAAAAATATCGAGAAAAGCTCGTCTAGTTTCAAGTTATATCGGGACTCATATTCGTGAGTCACCGGCTATATAGTAAATACACGTAAGTCGGGTGTCATCATTAATTTTCTTTATATAAAAAATGTCCAAAACGGAAGAAAATCGTGTAAACAAGTACTACATCTATGAGAGCGATAGTGTAATACATTACCATTTGTTACACGTGCAGACGGCCGGTATATCCGCTGATACATATCTACGACGCAGCACACGTTGAAAGAGCGCTGTGCGCTGTGGAGCCGACCGAGACGCACCGACCTTGAGAAGTTGCACTTCTACACCACCCCACCCCCCTATCTTACCCCCTATACCTCCCTTCATCCCCCCTCAACACTCCCCCTCTCCCCATTTAGCACCACGCTCACAGCGCTTAGGACTTACGATTGCCCTAACTTACGCTTAGCCCGCTATATTTACAAGTTTTGTAATGGGCATCTAAGAACAGAGCTGGCTTGTGTCTGGGTTCTCTCTTTAAATTCAAGACGTTACTGCAATATTTAATAATAAAATACACAGTTTATGCAGTATATATTTTTTAAAACTTAATCAAAAACTTAATGAGTAACGATGGGTGATGTGTACGACGCAATTGGCTAAGAAAGCTTCATCATAATTTAAGCGTATTAATTTATAAGGCTTTTAACAGCGCTGAATCATTGTAATTCCAATCCTTAATTATCTACTTAAGGTTGGAGTCAATAATCGTGCTCAATAATTTGGGTGCAGTCCGTACAATACCTTTTTGTAAGGAGCGGATATTATTCATCTTCGAACCGAACCCGACGTAGATTTAACAAGATTATCAAGTGGACATTCGGCACGTTGCACTTACCTACGCGAATATATCAAATTGATGAGGGTTCAAGCTGGGGGTCGCTTTAAGTATGGCCAGTCCGTACGTGGCACAACACGATCAATTTGAAAACATTAGCTTTAATGATTAATTATTATGATAATGATGGCGTGTAGGATCAACGAGAACCCCTAATTTATCGCCTGTAAGATTGAAATAACTTTTTATTTTTTAAACAGGCGTGCTATTATTCCCGAGGACTTTAAATAAATTATGGCATGTACCTACGCTGAGTTAAGATGCTTAAGGTTTAGAAAGGTATTGAGTTTCCAACGTTTCGAAGTGTTAATGCGGCTTATGTTAAATATTTTAACCAATGCTTATTTTCTTACGTAACAAGTTCGAGCTTAGCATATTTTTCACGAATAAGTTAACAAAATTAAATGATAATTTTAATTACAATAAGCTTTTTATTCGAATAAAATACAAGGGAATAAAGCATCTAATTATAACGTAAATGCTTCACAACATTTTAAAAGAAATAAACACGTAAACATGTTGTATGCAGTAAATCAGCATTTTTGCAAATTGAAGTAACCTAAAAATGTTTCAAGACAATTTATCATCACAGCTATCGTTCAATCTTCAACTAAAATTTAAATTCTTTTAATAAAAATATGAAGTCTTATTCGTCTGTACCTACCGTAGCGGTCGAGTGGAATGCCAGACAATTTGTCAGTCTGGCGGGCTGACCGACGTATCGTGGACCAATACTGGCCGGAGTTTTTAACTTTTGCATTTTATTTTTGGATAAATTTTGACGACTAATGGTCGGGTCTCGTGTTTACCAGGACCCGAAACCAGCAGTCTTTTTAGATTATACCGTACCCCGATAAACACAACACATCATAAATATGCTTAGGTTCAAACCTAAATATTTTTTGCCACGTTTCGTCGGAAACTTAATAAAAGAGCTCAGGTGGGTGGGTGCTTCTATTAAACTCGGTCGTGCGTTACACATAAAATATATGGAATATAAAATGAATTTTATGTAAGTACCTTATAAGGTTACTTATAAACTCGCAAAACATATTTTATTCAAGACATGTCATCCATACCAACTTCCATAGCAGAGCAAATCCACCGACGACCAGCTTCATTAAATACACCTTTTTCAAAAAGATTGACTACTATAATTTACCGCCATTTATTGGCATTAAATGATATTTAAAGGTGTCGACATCCATCGGAAACAATATTTTACATCCATAATGATGGACTCTGAGAGAAATATGGAAATAGTCCAAGGCAAACAATTTTGCGAGAGCCGTCAAATTTTCGTTGAGCTGTGGCACCCTTCGGTGGAAAACAAGAAGCGATGTAATTATATGGTGATGGAAGGATCAGGTTATGATGGTGAGATGGTGTATGCAAGAATATGCAACGAGTACATCAGCGCTAATGGCCGTTGATTGATATTTATGAGTTTGGATACGGCGCACGTATCGTATGACGGAGCCATCTCCACGCTTCGATCATCCGGGAATGACTTAACTACAGCCATGTCTACGAGATACTAACGAGAATTATGCTCTCCAAGTTAATTGCTAATTTTAACTTTGGCTTTCACTTTAATACAAGTTTTACTTATTAAAGCGCTTGCGGAGCAAAAATGTGGGTCCTAGATACGAATCTTAGCTCCAGCCGCATTACAGCGGAAAAAGCAGTTTTTAGATGTGTAGATTTGTGAAGCACGAAATCGAATAAAAGCAGCTACACTTGCGATTGGACTCGCGATTGATTTTGAAACCGTGTATACCAATCCTAAATTATGGCAGACGCAAAATTTTTAAGAACTTAGTGACAGGACTTAAGGCTGAAAATACCCCGGCCGGAATCGATCGAAAATACTCGAAAATAACTTTAGTCGGTGGATGCATAAGGTATTTAATTTTAATTTGCATTGAGGTAAGTATATTTATAGTTATTATTCTATTACATTTATTAGCTAATATTCTAGTAATTACTATTGCTAAGTTATCACATTCAGACTCAATTATAGGTCATTCCATTGCAAAAAAATATTGTAAGTACCTAAATATAAAAATTTTGTTTATTTTTTGCTTAAACAACAATGGCAAAAAAATATATTATGAGCATGGCATTATCAATAAGCTAGGTACTGGGACAAATTTTGACAAATCATACCATCGCCCCTGTGGCCTAATGGATAAGGCATCGGCCTCCTAAGCCGGGGATTGTGGGTTCGAGTCCCACCAGGGGTACAAGTTGAATGTTATTTTTGAGCATTTTGAATTTCTATTTTATATTTACAATTGGTGCTTTATGTTTACATATTTACAAATGATTTAGTTTTCTTAAGATATCTATGAGTTTTATTTGTTTTTGTAACTATTAACTAATGATATAAACAATTAAAATATCATCGTTGTGGGCACAATTTCCAAATTTTGAATTTTTTTTTGAACGGATGAAGATAGGGTTGTGGTGCTAGAGTTATATCTTTGGTTGATAAAACAGTTAGTAATAAAAACCTTATAACATTGAAAATACGGTCGATATTCGGTAACGACCACCTTCACCTTAACTAAACCGTTTAGATTTCAAGACTTAATTATAATATCCGCGATTTGATTGAATTTTGTAATAGTAACAGATACTGATTAATGTCGATAGAAACTTACCTAACTATAAAATTTCTACATCTAGTTATTATTACACTATTTCATAGTTATAATAAGAACGTGTAATATTAGGCCAATAAATCTAAATATTACCCCAGGTGTACCCTAGCTTACTTATAGTTAAATTATTATGCAAATGCCTGTGACACATTAAGACAGTCTGAAAATTAATACTAGACTTGTTTAAGTACTAAACATACATATAATAATATCATCACATCATCAGTCTATAAGTGCCCACTGCTGAGCAAAGTCCTCTTCTCACCCGGAGAAGGTTTGAGCATTAATCACCATGCTTGCTCAAGGCGGATTGGCAATTCACCGTGTGATGATTAGGTACCACACTTTTCCCGTATTAAAAGAGGCATTTTCACAGCGGTGGACATTTCCAGGCAGAGGGTGGTAATTACATCACTGTATCTAATATTTGATACGTGCCCAATCAATGAAAATAAAAGCAAATTATTTCTAATGATTTAATAAAACGCTTACCTTATAGGTACGTCAGAACACGCACAAATAATACAATTACATCAGGGAAATGCGAAAATAATCGGATCACACTTATTTCCCACAAGTATTTGTCGATGTCAGAAAGAAAATAATGATTCAATACTATTTGTTTTTTTTATATCGAATCATGAAACTTTTTCTTTAATTACATACGTTTTTTAATTACTTACGTAATTAACATAATTCTTTTTGTCGTCTATGACCGTTCCTTTCGTTTTATTTTAAACTAGTTGCCATCCGCGGCTCGGCCGCGTATGTTCATAAAAATATTCTCTCTCTGGTATCAACTACTTACTTACAAAATTTCATCTAAATCGGTACAGCCGCTTTTGTGTGAAATAATAACAAACATAGGTACACCCATACCTACATTCTCACAAGCTTTCACATTTATTATATTAGTAGGATCGTAAGTCAAAACGCATGAAAAACACTTTAATTACTTTTTATGTGATAGGCAAACGACTAAACCGGTTATCTGGTGGCAAGCAATCGGCGCCATCCATGTACAAGTGGGATCTTTTGGGGATTAGGGTTTTGAAGATTAAACACACCATTTTTCCGTGAGGCCGTGGTATCGCTCCAGTTGAACCGACCCATTCGTACCGAAGCTTGGCTCGATCCCACATTTAACTTACTAGGGAAGTATGGGTAACAAAAATACATCATACATTTCACTTTTCATCATCACTTATGATGATAAGCCACAAACATTTTACTGCCGAACATAGGCTACCATATTTATACGAGTATGTAAGTTCTCCTTAGTTAAATTTTTGGAGGACGCTCCGTTTAATCTTGTTAGAAATGACGTCAAAATTATATTTAAATCAAATAAACGTATCAAAAACTCGCAAGAAAAACCAATTACTTACTTCATAATATCATGACCAAAACAAGGCTTGTAAACGCTGTTCGCAAAATGTAATGTAACATCGGAGAGTGACAAGAGAATTTCCATCCCAAAATTAGATCTAGGCCATTTGTAATCAATCAGGCTTAAACGCTTACAGGCTTATGAAGCAGGGCTAATCAAAATTAATTTCATAACTCTGACACTGTCAATTCCTATCGGCAACGACGCCTCTTTGTATCACAAACTTTTTGGGGTCGAAGACTTTGTGATTCTGATAAAAGACCCCAGTATTCATTAGGGAAAGTATCTATTAAGTAATAAATTTAAAAATAGAGTTGTAAAATTGAAATTGGGTTGTCAACGCTTTCCTACATACTAACTCAACTACAAAATCACTAAACTAAAAATGGCGTCGTTTAACAAATTTTAAGTAAGTATGAATATACAGTGTTACAGGAAAAGTCATGCTAGAATCGTGAAGGGTGTGGAGTACCCAACCCTTTTAATAAAATAAAGATTTACAAAAAAAAAGCATCTGACTGACTACGAAACATCCTGCCCAAAATCCAACCCTATTATATAGGTACAGCCAACTCATAATTTCTGACTTTTGGTTGTGAAGAAAATTTGAATTTCAGTAAGTAAGTATTCACTTTTAATACCAAAATTATTTTCCGACCTTCAACCAACCCTAAACTCTAAGCTAAAGACAGAAAAACTCAAAATGCAAACACCCCTAGTCTAGAAAAAAAGATTGTAAAACTGCCTATCGGTTGACCTGAATCCGGTCTCTTTGATTTAGGGATGCACCCGAGGCGAGCACTCTTCATCAAGAACACTCGAGTATCGCTTGCATGTGCCGTGCCAACCCTGATGACGTCAGCGACGATAAACCTCGACAACTTCACGGCTTTTTCTGTTCTTATAGAAGGTGACTATATTGATTTTTTATGACTGAACATTTTCTATGAACCTCGTGTATTAAATTGGTATGGAGTAATTAAGTCGCAGAGAAGCTTTTAATTATTATTGAATTATTTTTTTATCAAATTGAATAAAAATTAGTTTGTTTTTAAGTTATAAAAGACAAAAAATAGCAACGCAAACTGTATCACAAATCAAAAACGATACCTAGCAACAAGTTCATATTTAGCAAAACAGTACAACAACAATGTACAGTCAGTGGTCGAAAATACAATAACACTCTACCAATTTTAAAATGACCAAAATATCTTTCTAGAATAGAGTCAAGGGTTGAGGACTACTTTAATTTATAGCATATGATCTAAATTATTGAATAAACTGGCTGTGAACCATTGAACTTTTACTACAAAGAAATTTTAGTCATTTTAAAATTGGTAGAGTGTTATTGTATTTTTGACCCCTGACTGTACCTAAGTCATTATAACTATAGTTGACCACTTTCGTCTTTCATTGACAACTATTTTCAGCCTTCCTTATTTTTAAAACTTTTCTTTTTTAGAAGTACTTTTAATACATTAACAATTTTTTAATCAGTATCTATTAAATCAACTGAAACTTACTGAAAAAGTAATTGATCTGTCATTAACGTAGCAAATAAAAAGTCTGTTTTTTTTCAGTTTTTTAAGTAAATACACAAACACGCCTTTTCAGATACTTTCTAAACGAACTGTAATTCAGATCTTCATGACGCAGCCCTTGTGGCCTAATGGATAAGGCATCGGCCTCCTAAGCCGGGGATTGTGGGTTCGAGTCCCACCAGGGGTACAAGTCACTTTTTACGACATGTTACAATTTTTTCAATGTTATTTTATTCAATAAATAGCATATCTAATATCAAAATGGAAGCTTTACGTTTTTAAATGTATGTATTTTTTTTTATTTGAACTAGATTGAATATAAATAGATTTTCTGTTTTACATTTACATATGAAAGGAAACAACTGTAATTATGTATAATAAAACCTCATTGAATGATATCTTTGTGTGTATATCTGTGATGATCATGACATTTGCATGTCACGTAACTATAAAACAAATTGATAAGGGACTGGGAAACTTAACACTACGTGACATTGCATAATATTTTACGTTAGTAAATATTCCACGAGAGAGTAAACGAAGACAGAAATACAGACTATGTATAGCAATACAGACTATGTACAGCAAGCATAGCAAACCTTTTTATGCTTAAGTTTTAAAGTAATGAGAATGCATTGCCAAACAATTCTAGAATCTCCATGTTTATAATAATGTAGGAATTGCGATAAATATATGGACCAGTAAATAAATTAATTAAATACTGAAAAATTAAAGGCCTCCCTCTAGGTGGTCCGACGACATCATCAGTTGCGGGGAGCGAATGGATGTAGGTGGCGAGTTGTCGTTCGACGTGGAGGACTAAGAGGGACCTTGGTTCAGCAGTGGACGTCTTCCGACTGATGAATACAGAGACAGGACTGTGTTTGACTGTTTGCTTTAAACTGTCAATGTCACACTCAAGCCTAGATTTCAATTGCATTATTAGTGTACAATTGAAAAAAAAAGTTTGTAAATAATCTACATAAGTATATTAAAAATAGAATCCCTCAAAAATGATCATGAAAAAAAAATACTTAGATTTGTTTTAAGAACAAAAGCAGCTATGAATCAGACTAATTTATTTCATATCGTTTTATATTTGAAAATAGAACGTACGATCATTTATTTGACGTTTGTGTTTTATATGTAGGTATGTATAAGTAGGTACAACGTTAACAAAATCCCTTTCAACTTTACGCACACTATCAAACAATAGCAGGTACATTAAAATACATAATAGTATATTATTTTATATACTTGTGTTAATGTTTCTGCCTAAGGTTTATTGGCCGCGTGTATACACGATGCAGGTATTGATGCGTGCGTTTGCGTGTATACGCGTGTGTGCGTATCGTCTGCGACCTTGAGAAGGGTCGTCTGTAGCCTGAAATTCTGACTGAAATACGTGCGATGCGGCCGGTGTTCGGGAAAGGGGAGGGGGAGGGTGATGGAGCTGCCTCTAAATGGGCAGAGGTCGATATTCAAATTTTAATCACTGAACAATAGGTATCACCAGCGGCGCATTTTTATACTTAACTTTTTTTTCCATTTTGATGTCTCTGGTTTCGGGTTTCGACTTCGGAGACACGTGATTAGTCAAAGACTGAAATTGTATTTCTGTTTAATTTTATAAGAAGCATAGCATTTCATTTACCCGTTAGTGCCTTCATTCCTATTAGTCTAATGTTGAAATTATGTCTAGGTAATCTAATTATATGAAGACCTCATTTTTTCTGTTGTTTCTGTAAAATCAAAATCCTATGATCTGCATACCCTGCATTAGTGAATGGTAGGGGCTCTCTCAGACTCCTAATGATTCAAACCACTTAGCGATCTTCCCCTAGGCTTAGCTGACAAGAACTGGATAAAAAAATACACATTTCTTTTTGAATAAATTTCCCATAACTATATTAAGTACATAGTAAGTTACACGTAACTAAATAATACTCGTAAAATAGTGATAATACTTAATTAACAGATAAGTCTTAAATCTCAACTACAACTGAACAAATTACGATTTAAGTGTGGGAGAGCCATGCTTCGGCACGAATGGGTCGGCTCGACCGGTATGATACCACGGCCTCACAAAAAAACGGCGTAAAACAACCACAGCGTTGTGTTTCGCCGTGTGAATGAAGTTACCGGAGGCCCAATCCTTTCCCTCCCCCGATCCCTCCCCAATCCCTTAATCTCCAAAACCCTAACCCCTAAAGGTCGGCAACGCACTCGTAACTCCTCCGTTTTTATTAACCATCAGGTAATCCGTCTGCTCATTTGCCAACCAATTCCATAAAAAAACGAATATCTATATTTTCAAAACAAAAAGTTTTTTTATAAAATGCGACCTTCATATTGACCTCCTACGCGAATAAATTCCAAAAGAAAAATCAAACAACTCAATGTACACATACACACATATATACGCTTATATATAAGTACATAGGTATGTAAACTCCTCGAAAATACAATTTTCAAGTTCAATTTCTCTCGAATAAATAAATAAATACGCCTACGATACCTACACAAACACCGAACGAATCCTTCTAAATGCGTCTTTTGTATAATGTAATGGAACACTCAAATTTCAATCACGAATCGAAGTTCCGCAAACAAATCTAAAACCTCCAATCAAACGCCAGATTCTGATAAGCGACAAACAAGGAAAACGACACCAACAATATCGTACACAGCCTCAATTTAAAATTATTGACCGGAATCTTTTGAAATAAATAAATGTGGGAGAGACATGCTTCGCTCGATTGGAGTCTTAACTACGGTCTCACAGAAAACCAATTTAAAGCAATACTTACGTTTTGTTTCGTCGTTTGAATGTGGATACCGAAGACCCAATTCCCCTATCCTCTCCGCCCCATCATCTATCCTCAAGTCCCCTATCCGTAAATCCCTAACAAGACACAAGGGGCCGGCAAAGCGAATATCCAACAGCAGCCCCAACTGCTTCAAGGGACGATTTCCATCTGCTCATTTGCCGACATATTACATTAATTTCAAGCTTAACCAGTATATCGATCTTTTTACTGGCATGATCCAGTGACATCTGGCAACAGCAGACTCCAGACGAATCAACTGATGCTGAGTTATCAACGTGGACACGCTCTCCACAGGAGTTACAAGTACAGTCTTTGATAAACCTCCCCACACTGAACAACAACTGCCGGTCATGTTGTCCGGCAATGATAATGTTTCCTTATTATTATCTTCCTTAGTGCCTTATCTGACGGTAAGTAATCGGCGCCGCCAATGGATACTCCCAACGTCAAAGCAGTTAGCAAGTTAGCAAGAGCGTTGTCGGCCACTTGTGGGTTATTGGGATCTAAGAATAGAGTATTTGGGGATTATTAATGAGGAGAAGGTGGAAAGTGACCTCACTCCCACGACAAAACACAACGTGAGTGTCGCTTCACGCCGGTCATCTGTGAGGCCGTGGTATCATTCCTATTCGTGCAAAAGCATGGCTCTCCCTCAGTTAAGCCCCAACCTCAAATAAATCTTGCTGTCGAAGGTGGCCGTTCTTACCCCTATCTATGTGATTCTTCAGGTTCTAAACTACATACCGACCAATTTCAACGAAATCGGTTCAGCTGTTTTAAGGTTATGAAAACTGAAAGTAATACGAATTTCTTATTTGGTGTATACACATAGGTAGAAATAATTAGTTATTCACGATCTGCAACTCCCTACTATTTCAGTTAAAATTTACACATTCTTCTGAATCCATGGATTCAAATTAAATTGATTTGGTTCGGGCCCCTTCCATATTGGATTTCAAGATTGATCCAGTAACCATTAAAGAGCTTAACACGAATCTAATGGTAATCTGTTTATCTGAGGTTGTGCGTCCATTTAACTTTTAAATTGGGAGAGTGCCAGTACTTCTTTGTTGCTATGCGGTTGTTTGTTTAGGCCGATAACTAACTCTGCTAATTAAAATTCTTAATAAATATTTTTGTTTGTTACATGTGTAACGAAAAAGGTTTCAAATCACCTACTTATATACCCTTTTTTGATGTCATATTATTACTTACGTTATGTAAAACAAACAGCAGCTAAATACCGCATCGAGGTTGGGGGTCAAACGTAGATACTCCGGCCCCGGCCTCAAGCAGGAGAAAGAACGGGATGATGAGTTAGGTAATAAGGTACCCCGGCCCCGGCCTGGAGCAGAAGAAGGAACGGGTGTTTTAGTCAGTAAGAGTCTAACACTCTCTCTCGCCTCACCCTGGGCGAGAGAAGACATTTAATAAATTTTCCCTCAAAAAGAGGCCAAACACCGCACCGGTTCAACTCCGATCCAGGTACCAAGTTCTAGAAACAGTCAGAGAATTTTTAACTTCTCTCTAGAAATAGTCAGAGAATTCGAAGTCTGGGCTATGATGAACATAGGCCAATACTTTACGACGAAGTCCCGTCGCTACGATCAAGAAACACCACATTCGCTGTCCTTTGAAAATTGTTGTTAATAAAAAGTGTGTGTTCTTTTGTTTCTATGTTAATTTTTTTCTCACTTTGGCAGCTGTCACTATCTGCAGAATAATATGTGATTCTAAACGAGCAAAAACCTAGAACCCTTAGTGCTTCCACATTCAGGACCTATATCAAACCGAATCTGTCTGTCACTTTAGCTTTTCAATGCATTTATCATTGTAACAACATTGTGTCTTTCAATTTATTATAATGTTATTTGCAAATCTACCTTAGTGATGATAAGATAAAGTCTAAATTTACATGTTTAAGGTCTACATCGGAATATTGGACTACTAGAGTTGGGTTCTATCGACCTCTGACGACGGCCAACGAACGCCTATGACATTGGACGGGACAAGGGTAGGCCCCCACCACCCAAAATATGCCTCGAACTTGCACTCCCTTTCCTCAACCCCTCTCCTCCATCCTTCTGGGTGGTAGATGAATTTTACAAAAATCGCCGCCGGCAGACGCATTGTATGCGTTGGAGGGTAGGGGGGATAAAAGCCCGTTTAGCGCTGTTTTACGTCAAATGTTATCTACCTACCTAAATGGTTAGTCTAGGCAACATTTCACTTCTTTCATATCATCGCTTCTCACGCTCCATTAAATAAATTCATTGATGTTTTCGTTCGCATAATGGATATCGTGGAGGGCTATGAGATAGCTAAACTATAATTTTATTTTTGGTAACGTTAATAACGTTGTTTCTTATTCAGATTTATGTATTGATTCTTTCCATACGTACTTTAAAAACTTGACGTATTATATTGATAGGTATACACACTTCGTTTCTTGTACATTTTTAGGATAGCTAGCCGATATTAATAGATATATAGGTCTGACATACAACGGTCTGCAAACTTTGTGCTAATAATATGAAAGTTAAGAACTCCATTTTACTAGACTATGTATATGTATGTAGGTACTTACAGATAATATATTTTTCTCTAGTACTTCTAAATTTTTGTACGATAAAAAATTCTTGATTGCTTAAAACCTATGAAAATTAATTAACCAAAATCAGCCGGGGTTGCGGGGTAAGCGCAATGAGGTACCGCGACCTCGGCACAGAGCAGGAGAAGGAACAGGGGGGTTTTTAGTCAGTAAGAGTCTGACACTCCCTCCTGCCCGGCGGCCCTGGGCGGGAGAAGTCATTTGATGATTTTCCCCTCACAAAAAAAAAGGTACCTATTACCTACATAAGCAATAAGTATATAGTAGTTTAAGTGTGCATAGTCCAGACTAAGACTTATTTAGAAAATGGCATTTTTTCTCCTAATATTCAATTTAATCTTAACTCTTTTAAATCATTTCAAACTAAATTTTATTTGTAGGCAACGCTACATTGATGTATATCTCAATGCCCGCTTTGACTGCTATTCTTTGAAGGTTAAAAGTAATAAAACATTTAAACTTAGCATTTTGTTTTAAAAACTTTTAACAATATTAAGTAAGTATGTTAAAAGTTCACTAACAATTTTTAACAATCCTAAATACGATTAAGACTACCTAATTTGAATAAGAATTTAGAATTAGGATTAATGTTCTTTACTAACACAAATACTTACAGAAATATTAGATACTTTTTTGATTTCGACTCCTTTGGTTCGTGTCTGGTTGGTCCGAGGAGTATGGTTATTGAGGTTTACCCATTACAACATTTTTTTATTTAGTGGATCGGAGTAGGATGGAACTACTTGAAAGATGGTCTAGGCACATTTGGGGGAGCTGTTAGCTGGCAAGGAACGGCCGAAAACAATAAGAAATGGCAAACCGTTTCTATAGCTATGTCCTGGTTTACGTCGCATGACTATCGGAGTAAGTACCTAGATAAATAAGTAGCAATATTTGAACTTAAAAATGTCTTCGCTAATAAATGTACACGTAGATATAAATTACTTATATTATTATGCCTCCACAAACTGTTAATAAAAATGTATTATTATTTAAGCATATAGAAATCCATACCTATGCAATATTGTAATGCTATAAATATATTTTAAATTTAGTTATCTAAAAACTATTAAAATATGAAAAAGCGCCATCTGTCGAAGTCGTTTCGCACTAATGCAAAACATGTGTAACCGCCATCTACAAACTGTACAACGAACTGTTTAACCCACAGAATGAAAGATCATTCGAACTTTCACTAGTTCTTGCAATAGCCACAAGATAGCGTTACATATGTCAAATGGATATACATTCTTTACAAACTTATACCGAAGGAAACATAAATATACTACTACTACGATTTTGGTGATTTGTGTTAATTCTTTTTATTTGACGAGGAGACAGTACAAGACAGAAATAAGTAGTAATGGATTCAAGTACAATGTAAATCATTTTATGTGGCAACAGGGTGTGCAGTAGGTTTAGTATGTAAAATATATGTCTAACTGGGTATCGTTATTTATTTGCTTCAATATAAATAGTATAATGGAAAACTCTATATTCTATTTAGGAATCTTGTGGCTGATAAGTACTATGATAATATATGAGGGGATATAATATGTATACGTGTCTGTGACGCGACAAAAATCCCGGATAATCGAAGGGTCACATTTCATACTTAAAAAAATAAGCACAAAATAAACAACTCAACAATTTGAATCAATTGGATTTGGTTAGGCACAATTTAAACATTAGTTATCTTATATAATATTTACTTATTACTTACCGCAGACATTTTGGTACCTACGGATAACGGCCATTAGCCCATCATACTAATCACATGCCCATCAAATGACAAATGAAGTTTCAGACGATTAAATGTAACATAAACAATGATGAACGATCTTCGTTGAATACCTTCATTATGCTGTTAGAAAGTAAATATCCTAAGACATTTTATGAGGAGGAAAAATCATTCAATACTTCTCTCATCCAGGATATTATGGCAAGAGGGAGTGTCACACTCTTACTGACTAAACCCCCCCTCACGTTCTTTCTGCTCTGACCGAGGGTCACCCCACACTTTGAAATATCCAAAGACTTTAAACATGAACATACATGAGACCGAAGCGTCACGCAGACCACTTCCACCAGTTTTCACCCTTCCATCTTATAACTTCTATGGGATCAGAACCTATGTCTTCTAATGGTTGAGGAATGCAATACCAGACTCCTTGCTGTACCATTGCTGAATAATCTCCACAAACTCAAAATCCTGTAGGTATCTAACATTGTCACCAAGATCCCTTGAACTCGACCAAAGGAGCGACGAGGAAATCTTTACCTTATTTATACCTACCTTTTTATATAAACCTTTTTTACTTATTTGAAGTTAAGTCTGATCACCTTCTATACCAGTACATCATGGTCTACGGATTAAAGAGGAATGACATAACACCAATATGGCGTTTCGCAAACGGCAGCGGTGCGCGGGCGCCGAATTATGTAACACTTTCTTTAGAACACAGACGATTACAACTCATGTTAGTAATGTTCAGGCTATTTCTGATTAAAGAACTGACTATTTTTCTATATGTGTATATTTAGGTCAATCATTGGAGCCCAAAAGCTAAATAGATAATCTGTTTTACACGTAGGCACGTTTTAGAGTACCTAAACAAAGAGGTGACATACTTACTCATTTTAATATTCTAAAACAACTGTTCAACTTCGTATAAGTTATCAATAAACATATGTGGTACAAAGCTAATATAGCTATATAACGGTTACACAGCCATTGTAAAACATGGGATATTATCAGAACAATAAGTTTCCAATCCGATTTAGAACAAAAAAAAAACCAATATAAACTGACCGTTGAATATAAGAAAAAATCAAGCAAAGCTAGACCATGGTAAATTAGCATTTCTTGGCGTGATATTTTTTTTATACTTAGTTAAACTTATTCTTACTACATCGTATTCGCTGTACTGGTATTCTTGCTTAACTGTTGACCATCACCAAAAAACATTAAATTATTATTGTTCCTTTCACATTTATTTTTACGTTGCCCCACACTATAGTTTTTCCTCTGTCGTGAGTGCATTTACAAACATACTGAAACAATTCACACGAATTAAAATAAATAAATAATAAAACCACTTTAGCAATAAAATATTATTGGTTTTATTCACTCGAACTCATTCTTTATCCTTTTTTATCTTATTTGTAAGCAATTGACAAGTTATCATACAAATTATTCAATAACTGTAACAGGTTCATTGATTGCCAATGAATAATTAGGAAAAAATTATCGATGTATTCAAATAACACAAGTTTAACTAAGTGTACTCACAATTACCTTTAAAACCATGACTGGTTTTATATTTATAATAAAAATAGAGTTTTGCCGCAATATTTTTACATGAATAATTTGCAATTTGCATGTAAAAGTGAAAACACAAAAAACCATCCCTTCCTAACAAAGTCAAAGTCAAATCATTTATGTATACAAATATTATAAAGAGGTAAAATTTGTAAGTTTGTATGTTAGGGGGTATTCTTTGGAACCGTTGGTCGGACTTCCAAATTTCTTTCACTGACAGATAGCTAAAACGTTCCTGAGTGCTATAATAGGCGTATAAAACATCACGCTACGATCAAATGGAGCCGAGCAGCGGGTGAAACCGCGTGAGAGTAGCTAGTTTCAAATAGACCACAACAGGCTAAACAAAAAAATAATATCAAAGGGAGATTGGCTGTTTGTCCTCTAGTGAAGCTATTTGCTCGTTCTAAAGTGTAGATTCCTATTCTAACACTCAAATGCTAAGCCTAAAAATCACAACAGCCGTCAACGCACTCTTAATTCAGCTGGTGTTGTGGTGTACATGGATGCAAAAGTCTGTTCGTTTATTTTGTAAACAAAATATTAAAACAATAAATCACTGAATAATTAAAATTCGACTGTTTATTTCCAATAAATATTACAAAGTTGTAGAGTTTGTTTGTTTCGAATTAAACAATCCTTTTTTAAGTCTATTAATGGAGGAAGGTTATATGCTATAAACCGTCACGCTTAGACTTGTAGGAGCCGAGCAGCAAGTGAAACCCCACCAAATTAGCTCGCTTCTAATAAACGTTTTGGACAATTCACTCTGAACTCTGCCAAAATCTATAATCTATATACCTAAATTATTTTCCTATTAATAGTCAAACAGAAAGAAGAGAGAAAGATGTACTTGAAAAGAAAACTTAAAACAAAAAATAAATTAAAGAAGTTTCATTGCTGCCACGTTTCAGACAACCTAATTCTCAAGTCAGAGACAGACAACAGACAGTACAACATCCAGGTCTTATTAAGGTCACAATCATTGAAGGTCTCGTGTTGTCAATCTCCAGTTTCTCAAGCTGACTCACGATATAGCTTAATTCCTGTTGCGGTTGCTGATTATCCAGTTAAAAGATCAAGATTAAAGGAGGAAATTAGTAAATTGGCAGACAGGACACCATTTGCGATCTTCCCGATAATTCTTATATGTGCCTATATATACAGTTTAGGTACAGTCGCTTTTCCAAGAAGAGGTAGGTGGTTGGAATTTGCTAATTGTTTCATTCACGTTATAAGGGCCAAGAGGTCTTTGACAAACCCAACTTAAAACGAAGCAATTTAAGATTCAAAACTATAAAAAGTTTCAGATATAAAATCCAAAATCCCGTGCATGTGCATTATGAAATGTTAGTTAGGTTTTGGACTACATTTCAGAAGTTATCACGAACAAATATATGAATAGTTTAAGTATAGTATCCTACTCTGAAAAGAGACAAATATGTGCAGCCAATTTGGTCCATTCTATAAAAAATATTTATATGATATGTCTTCAATCTGCAATTTTAATTGATGGTGGTGAGGAGTCAATACCGACCCAACATTCATGAAATGCATTGTTACTGGTGACGAGACGTGGGTTTACGAGTTTGAAATGGAAACTAGTCAACAAGCTTCGGAATGGCGCCTTCCAACTGAACCAAAACCGAAAAAACCACGTCAAAGTCGATCAAAAGTCAAAGTCATGTTGACTGTTTTCTTTCACTATCGCGGTGTTGTGCACTCAGAATTCTTGCCCGAAGGTCAAACGGTAAATAAAGAATATTATTTGAGCGTTATGCGGCGTTTAAGAGAGCAAATTCGACGAAGAAGGCCAGAAATGTGGAAAGAAAATTCTTGGATTTTGCATCACGATAATGCGCCTTCGCACTTCGCATTGTAAACGATTTTTTGTCCAAACACTCAACAAACACCATCGAGCAGCCACCATATTCACCAGATAGGTCCAGCCGACTTCTTTCTTTTTCCCACACTCAAATTACCCCTTCGTGGAACCCGTTTTCAATCGTTAGAAGACATAAAGGAGAATTCGCGGCGAGCACTGAACTCAATTCCGGAAACAGCGTTTAAAAAAAGTTTCGATGTTTGGATTATTCGTTGGCGTAAGTGTATCGTTTCTTAAGGAGCATACTTTGAAGGTGATAAAATAAATTTAGATGAATAACAAACATTTTGTGTATTATTGACTTTTTAGAGTAGTATAACCATTTATTTTAATAGCTCCTATGAAATACACTCTCTGTACGTATTTACCCACGATCTCACCTCTTTATTGCACATTGAAACTTCTAAATGTCAAACTACAAGGAACTGATTCCAAGTGTTGCTTCTTCTATCGACCGCATAAAGGCTATTCTACACTTACATTTAAGACTACCTTACTACATAAGGAATGCTATAGAGAATTACTGACGTAATAATGTATCGTTAGCGACCCATCGTGTGTACACAGCCTTAGTATTAAGAAATGCATTTATGTAACAGATAACAGATGAACGCTATTCTGGTTGTTTCGTAGAATGTAGAAATTTAAATTTAATTGGCTAACTGTTGTGTTTTGTTAATAAATTGATTATGAACTTTGAACCTTCGAACGCTGATTTTGGCTAACTTTCTTTCGCAGAGATCTCCAGATACGTGTACTGACAGCGCCTAATTAAGTTCTATAAAAATATTCTTTGTTCTCTAACCTACCGGCAATTATTTTATAATATATTTTTCTAGGTACCAACATTAATTGAGTAATGATTTACAAATGGAAGTATACCAAACAATTTTACTATTGAAGGTACTGCTAACATATCAACCGAAAAGTCTCCATCCACAAAAAACTTTTCTATCTCTAGACCCTTTTTTGAGGGAAGAAATAGAAGAAAGAGAGACATATCTCGATCAACGCCCGTTTTCTCTTGCTCCGTGTGCCCAACACGGAACCTTTTTGCCGCCAAACCCTTCTGAGACCTTTGAACCCTTCGAAAAACTACAAACAGGTGTCATACAATATTGTTCTTTATCGATTTTTTATCACTTAACACCATTTTTCAAGGCCCATTATATAATTCTCGTAATCCGTCTATGTAACCCAAAAGGCCTTGAATAAATAATTTCGGCCATTAACTTCTACTTATGTTAATATTTCTACATTTTACTAAGATGTTGGAACACGTGCTTCTATTATGTTAACCGACATGGAAAAGGATGATCATCATCACAGGTGGAGTCCTGCGGTCGGCGTGACGGGGCGCGTCAAACCATCTGCCGGGCCAATACTGGTCGCGGGGTTGCGATGAATGCTTCGATGAGACCCGCCCCTCCGACACATGGGTAAATGAGGAATACCGGGTTGGTTTTTAGTCACTAAGAGTCTAGACAGTACCCTTCGCCCTTCCCTGAGGGCGGTGGGTTTCCATTAGGATTTACAGCTTTTACCAGACTCAGCAACATATTTGTGATTCCTCTGGTGTTGCGGTGTCGCTGATTACTTAGCATCAGATGATCCATCTTCTCATTTGGCTCCTCTTCCAAAAACAAGTCCACTACTGCAGCGTTTATGTGCCTACTGCTAATTATTAGTATTTTGGCAAACGGAGAAAAATCAACGCTATAGGCGCACATTAAATAAAGGAGGGCCATACTTCGGCTCGACCGGAGTGATGCCACTGCCTCACAGAAAACAACCGCAGTGTTGTGTTACGCCGTGTGAGCGAGTTTATCGAAGGCCCAAACCTTCCCCAATCCAAAAATCTGCAAAACCCTAATCCTCAAAAGCCGGTAACGCACTCCTTCGTTGTTGCACCCGCAACAACGAAGGAGTGCGCCGCCATGGGCGGCGCTGATTGGTTACCGTCAGGGAATATTAATAACTAGCTAATCTAGGGCGGTTTCACCCGCTGCTCGGCTCCATTTAATCGTAGCGTGATGTTTTATAGCCTATAGCAGTCAGGAACATTGTAGGAACATTGTAGCATCAGTGAAATTTTGGCAATCCGACCAGAGCGGTTCCAAAGATTACCCCCTACATACAAATTTACAAATTTTATCTCTTTATAATATTAGTATAGATTACTCTTCACAGCCATCCTGAAGAGGAAAACACGTGACTGATTTGTAATCACATAAAAATTCTAATAGGCATATGTCAGTACACTTTCAAGAAAACCGGTATGATGACTATCAATATACAATTAATTGCTTGACCTCTGCTTTTCATAAAAACAAATTGGGTAAGATCCAATAGGCCAATGGTTCCTTATAATTTTACTATTTGCTCAAGTCAAAAAAGTTGTGATAAATCGATTTGCAAATCTGTGAAGTTAGCCAATATTAGTTTTTTGCTTGCTGTACCTATATAAATATTAATATAGACGAATAATTAATAAATTTAAAATTTAGCAAACCCCCGACTAAAAATCTAATGTTCCTTTAAAAAGTAATAATGAAAAGTAATAAGAAAACGTGGCGTTGGGGACCGATCCATACATTTTATTATCAACTACATATTTCTATTTTGTCGGCGGTCCAATTTATTTTATTATTTTATACTTTTTATATCAATGGGGAAGGGTAACCGAAGGTCTGCACATATACTCGAGTGGGGTCTCAAATGAAAGCTCACTGACAAAACTTCTAAACGGCTCAACCGATTTTCGTCAAACATGTCTAAGTACACTCGCACGTAAGTCATCTTTAATACAAAAAGAAACTAAATTGAAATCGCTTCACCCGTTCAGGCTCCAGGATGCCACAGACAGACAGACAGATACGTCAAACTTATAACACTCCTCTTCTTGCGTCGGGGGTTAAACAGCAATTTATATAAAAAAACAGTATTTACTTTTATTTTCACGTAAACAAGATCTTTCCTCTAATTTTATCGACTCGGTGCAGCCGTTCTGAAGTTTAAAGCTAAATAAAATACCTATAGTTCTCTCATTTGAAAAAATATTCTTTTTTTGTTCTTGGATGATCAATTTTAATTTTATGCTAACCTTTTATTATGCCAAAGTAAAAATAAACGAAGGAAAAATCGAAAAAAGCCCTTTTGGGCCCCAAAAACAAAAAAAATGGCGGTAACCTTTTAAAAAATTGATTGTGACCAGTTTTTGTACTTTGCTTAATCGCAGACATATTGGTCATTGATGTCACGACCAGTTTTTAAATTAATATAATCTTATGAACAAAATCCAAAGAATGTATAATACTGAGATTCCCATTTACTGACTTATGGGGGTTTCTCTATAACTTAAATTCGGTTAACTAGTTGTCATTGGGCCTGGGTGTGTCTTAAAACTAAGGTTAGGCCCGGAGGTACCAACATACATTTTTTTGTATTGATTTCATCTACAGTTAACTGCACGGTTCGTGCGGTGGCTGGGCAACTGGCTGCCGTGCAACGTGGCGCGGGTTCGATTCCCGCACGGAACAACTTTTTGTGTGATCTACAAATTGTTGTTCCGGGTCTGGGTGTAATGTGCGTGTGAAATTATATGCTTGTAACCGCACTCACTACACAGGAGAGAATCCTAGTGTGGGGCAACGTTTTTTTTTTAAATAAAAAAGAAACAGTATGGTCCATGTACGATTCGCTTCATCATCATCAGCCCATAAGTGCCCACTGCTGAGCAAAGGCCTCTTCTCACACGGAGAAGGTTTGAACAATAATCACCACACTTGCTCAATGCGGGTTGGCGATTTCAAACTTATAATTAGAAATTATGATTCCAGACTTCCTCACGATGTTTACCTTCACCGTATGTCAGTGGTGTCTAAATAATCATAGAAAGTACATATAACTCGGAAAAAGTCACATTGGTACTTGCCAGGTTTCGAATCTACACCCTCATGGATGAGAAGCGGGCGCTTAAACCTCCGGGCCACCCTGACAGGTGGTACGATTCGCTTAGCCAAAATGCCCTATACTACATATTACATAATTCCCTTAAAAACCTATGCAATGTAACACATTTAAGTCCTGCCTAATCCTTTCCTCGTTCGTGACACATTCTAATAGACTTTCACTTCCCCTTGATATCGGTCTGTATCTCCATTTAGTGAGCTACTTAATAAGTCTAATGTACTAAGTGTCACCGTCCTATCTGTTCGCTATAGTCTGCCATATTTAGATCGTATTGTCTCCTTTCTCCTTATGTGGTTGATGGTAATGATATTCTAGTTGTAACTTAAGTACTTCTATTTCCTATAGAAAGCTAAATCATTGAAAATGTTTATTGATTTAAGCTTTTGCAGAAATATTTATGTAAAAAGTGGACACGATATGAAGGGGTGTTGAGCCCTACTTGGGCTGAGTACCACGAGCGATTGACTTCTCGCGCCCGGCCTTAATCAGACTAAAAAGCTGTCTCCTACTGTGGAGCAATAATGCTTACAAAGAAGATGCCAAAACACGTGAGAGAACTATTATTACCCACCGACCTATTAGGATTGATGCTAACTCCTAGTAGTATTTTTTACCACTATCATTAGTCTATTTTACTGTTGTTTTGATTATTATTTTTTTGTTTTTTTTCTGTTTTTTAACCTTTTCATTGTTTATCTCTGTTTGCTACCGACACCGAAAAAATGCATTTTCTTTCTTTTCATTCTTCTTAATTATGCTCCTCATGCCTCGAGGCCATTAGACCACGACAGATGGGGCTTTGGGGCTACTGTACTGGGACAAGACCAGGGCTGATGTCCAGTCATGACTGCGGATGCAATCGGAATCATGTACCGCAGCTCCATCTCGGAGCAGGACAAGGAATGCGTTGTTTTTTTAACCAGTAAGAGTCTGACACTCCCGGTTGTCATTTTAAGTATACTCTAGGTTATTTGACGACATTATTACTCCACAATCTCAAACAAAATAAAAATACTGTGGGTTATTTATTATGTTTTCGGCTTACTCACGTAATAATTTGACGAGATACTCGACTAGTTTCAAGCCATGCTAGAGGCCCATATTCATGAGCAACATTCCGCGACACGCGACTCGGCGACTGTCGGGCTGCTACTAAAAATGCTACTGTCAAATTATTACGTGAGTAAGCCGAAAACATAATAAATAATTTAGTATGTCTCACGAAAGTTATAATAAAAATCCTGTGGGTTCTTGAATAATTACCATTAGCAGTAGGTATGGATTGGAATGAAAGTGATTACCAGAACTCCTTAAAAAGTTATTGTTCAGGGCACGATTAGTAATAATATGTTGACGAGTGAACATTATATTTAATCTTATATCAGTAAGTTCACTTAAGGAAAACAAAAAAAAACGAAACGAAGATCCTTATCAATCTAAAAGCGACATAAATGTAACAATCCGTCTTTCTCTCATTACATAATGCTACTTGACGATACTTGTATGCAGATTATGACACCTCAATTTTAAGATTACCAAAGTAATCAGTTGCTGATCAATTTGCTTTATTTTCGTTAAAACTCCATTATTTTGGTCCATGTAACACTTTACTTGCGTCATTATTATTGTTAAAAGTATTTTCTATATTATATACTCTCAATCAATATTGGTTAGTTGTAGAGTATTTAATAACCTACTTAACTATTTAATACTTCAATAAAGAGTTTTTTTTTTTGTTTTTCACTTTAAAAACAGTATTTTCACCAAGTCAAGCATATTGGGCATAATAATTTGAATAAGACTATTTTTTATTTGACCCAGAATATTAATGACTTTCGGCAGCAGGATTGAAGAACTAAACACTGCAGAAAGAACTTGTAACCCAGCCTAGGAGATTGCAGGTGGTTCTAGTCATAAAATAAATGGCTAAAATATTTACATTTTAATATCGGGAATACCTACTGAAAAAGCAAAAAATTCTAAACGTGCAGTTCCAGCCACTCCATTCAACGTCAATCAATAAAACCATCAACGCCATCACAAACAAATTCAATAAAAAGTGAAAGTTGAAAACAAACATCGAATAAAAACGAAAGTAATTTACTTGGTAGAGGGAATAAATAAAAAAAAAACAACTATCAAAGTGATGTAGTCGCGTCGTTTCGTCAAAGCAAAGTATAATAGTGGTACGGTTTACATAACTAAGGGCCGGCCGGTCCGGTACGGTCAGTGGGCCACGGCGCGACGTACGTTGACGGAAATCTTGGTCGGCGTTCGGCGCAAGCGCAGATCTATGTCAGTGGGTGCGCGCGCGCAGGTGGGGCCAACAAAGCCGTTAGATAACTTGACCTTTGCAATATTTGACAACATTGAGATGTAAGGCATTTGCGTTTACATATGCTTGACAGTGCAATACTGGGTGTGTTTTATTTGCTCTACTTTTGTTTTAAATAGACGAATTAATATGATTTGATAAGGAATTGCTACTATAAAAACTTTAAATATGCTTTTATCTCAGAGATAAAACAAAAAAACGTAGGTGGTATGAAAATCTTCTACCATTTTAATACAAACATACAGACATTATGTATGTGTAGATATTTTTTTTTTTTTTTTATTATGAATATCATCATTTTACCTCTGTTCGGGACCAGCAAATGACCAGTATCTGAGTTGACTTTAAAAATATACTTGAATGTAATTCCCACAACTTGATGCTTTCAAGGAAATAACAGAATGGAAAAAATAAAAGAACATTTCAATGATAACTGGTGAAATGTAGATGTAGGCACTGTACATATCTACCTATATATACTCTAACCTGGGAAAAACATACAAATAAACATAAAAGGGATCCTTCCAATTAAATGTAAGTCTCATCACGTTTAGTTTATTTATTTACCTACCCGTATCTTTCAATCAACCTTCGTCTTCTTCAAAGCCTTATTCTAATCAGAAACAAATAGTTAATGGAATGAATTTTCAATATTTTTCCGTTTACAAGTAAATAGATTGATTACTTTTACAAAAACATCTCGATCTTAGCCAAATATTTTTAATAGCGACTTTATCCAGCTTTGCAGGGGTGCGATACTGATACTTAATTTCTCCACTATTTTATGGATGTTATTATACATATACGGATCGGAAACATGGACAATTCTTCAAAGTGATCGCGGCAGAATGGACGCGAAAAATGTGGTGCTGGAGACGACTAATGAGCAAAAGCTGGAAAGCTGGACTGCGCACCGCACCAATGTATCATTTCATTTGGTTGTGCAAATAAGGACTCTTAAAGTATTTGGTCGTATCATCCGAAACAAATACTCAATGGAACGATTGGTGGTGCAAGGGAGAATAGAGGGTCAGCGTCCTCTTGGTCGGTCTCCAACTAGATGGTCGGACCTTAGAAAATCAGTGACATGTAGCTCCATATTGGAGTGAAGTGCGCAAGGAATGCCACTAAAAGGAAGAAGGAGGGAAATCGCAAAGTCATCTAGGGACATACAATGATCACGACTACTCTGATAAGATAAGTGTATGATTAAACGATAGAACATATAAATTCTTCAATCACTCTATCTTTTATGAGAAACAGCATCTAATCTGTTGCGTGATTTCAAACAATTAGGCATACATAGGGATATAGGGACAGAGAGTGGAAGAAAGTGTGGGAGAGCCAAGCTTCGGCACGAATGGGTCGGCTCGACCGGAGTAATACCACGGCCTCACAGAATACCGGCGTGAAACAACCACA
This sequence comes from Spodoptera exigua, assembly GCA_902829305.4. Lineage (NCBI taxonomy): Eukaryota > Metazoa > Arthropoda > Insecta > Lepidoptera > Noctuidae > Spodoptera > Spodoptera exigua. Next base: position 5,458,364 of record LR824608.2, on the reverse strand, counting down.
GCGTTGTGTTTCGCCGTGTGAGTGAGGTTACCGGAGGCCCAGTCCCTCCCCCTCCCCTATCCCTTCCCGATCTTTATATCCCCAACCCCTATCCCCAAAAGGCCGGCAACGCGCTTGTAACTCCTTTGGAGGTTCATGGGCGGCGCCGATTGCTTACCCTCAGGTAATCCGTCTGCTCGTTTGCTGACTTATACCATTATGAAAAAAAAAGATAAAGTGACTTAATTTTGTACTATGTATTGATGTCAACTGTCTTTAATTCCCTTTCTTATTCTGTTATCAAACAAATTAATGAAAAAGAACAAAAGTTCTTTTCGTTTTGTTCGCTTACTAATCATTTATTATATTTATCAAAAATCTAACGAAACGTCATTCAAACAAATAATCTCCATTTAAATCTCATTGTTACCATGGTTCCTAAAGAGACACGATAACCATCAGCATAGCTCCCTTTCCTATAATATTCTGTATAACACCTTGTTTAAATTTTATAATGACTTTCAAGCTGTAAATTACTTTCACATCAGTCAAAAATTAACTGATGGAAGCTGTCAAACTACACGTCAAATTTAAAAAATCAATTGACGCATCCAGTTATCACGTGTTGCATAAAACTGACAGTTTTGATCAGGTTCGAACGTATCCTATATATTTATTTTGTTGACTTCATAATAATATTAGTAACAAGATAAGGACCAGATTTTTTATATTTAGGTATGGTTTTTTTTGTGAGGGGAAAATCATCAAATTACTTCTCGCCCAGGGCCGGGCGGGAGGGAGTGTCAGCCTCTTACTGACTAAAAACCACCCTGTTCCATCTTCTGCTCTGGGCCGAGCAGCTCATTTCTTCTTCTTTCTTCTTCTCTCATTTCAAGCTGAACATCAGCCCTATAGGGCCGCGTCTGTGGTGGTCTATTGGCTCTTTGAGGCTCGCGCGGAACGCTACGCGCCGTCTGCTCGGGATATTTAGGTATGGTAAGAAAACAAAAATTGAGAGAGCCATGCTTCGGTACTAATGGGCCGGCTCGACCGGACAGATATTACGGCCTCACAGTAAACCTGCGTTGTTGCGTTGTGTTTCACCGGGTGGGTAGGTTAGGTAGGCCCCTCCTCCTCCTCCTTCAACTAATCTTAAAATCCTATTAACCCACAAGAAGTCGGCTACGAACTAGTGGTAACTCTTTTGGTATTACGAGTGTGCATGGGCGACGCTGATTGCTCAAAAAAGTAAGGTCCAATCATACAGTTAACACAGTTCAAAAAAAATATGTTTCTTTTTCCGAACTCAAGCCGTGCTTTATTTCCTAGATGACAATATCGACTACAACTATTATTTGTCTAGATACATATATGTATAGATACACCTTCTTTAGCATTTGGAATTTAGGTAAGTGAATGTTTCTTTTATATTTGCTCATCTTGTGTAGAGTTCAACTCTAAACCAGGCACAGTTTACAGTTAATGGTTTTCAAATACTCTTGCAACCAATGAAAGTAGTAATTACAAAATTTCTAAATATTTTGTCAAATTTCAAAACCTTTAGTCAAATTTTAAGTCTTGAAATCAACATCCCCAGATTATACCTAAATCTATTTCCACTTTCAAATCGTACAATTACATTATGCTATTGGCCTGTATATGTAAGTCTACACGTTGTGTTCTAAATGCCCGTGGTATGTACTTACCTATTTTAAGAATTCTTCTTTACATTTCAACGAAACTGTTAGTAACTAAGTCTAATAGGACAAAGACTGTTACCAAATGTATATTTCGCTTGAATTTTAACAGGTTTAACGTATCTTGTTTGCAAATTCGTGTGACGCGTTTCCTAACGATTGACGTCACGACGGTTTCTTATGAATGCGATACTTTTGTACTATCCCTAGTAGGAGATATTTGTTAACTGTAGACGAATTAAAAAAAAAATAACGTCGCTGAGAGTTTGGTAGCCAAGCTTCGGCACGAATAGGAACGGCTTGACCGGAATGCTACCGCGTGAATAAGGTTACCGGAAGCCCATCCTTCACGTCTCCCCATCCCTTACCCAATGTTCCAAAATCTTCGAAACCACCAAAATGCTGGCATCGTACTCAAAACTCCTCCGGTGTGGTGGGTGTCCATAGGTGGCCCCAATTGCTTACGATCAGGTAATCCGTCTACCAATGTCGTTTGCCCATCACATAAAAAGATACTTATTGTCTCCATTATCTAATATTCGAGAAAAGGTAAGACAGACTTCCTTCGAATTTTCAAAATTTACTTAAGATATCATTCATTGTAATAGAGGATCGGACTTCATCTAGGATATACCTAGACTTCTGACAGACTACTAATTTATTTTAACTGACAAACTATTATTCTTAACTATGTATTATTTTACGTTTAATAAGTACCTGTTTATGTTTTAGTTGGAATAAATGATTTTGAGTTTCGGGTTGATTGCTTAACTCATGCCATTACAGAGGACTGAGAAATATCCATATCCTTTATTTCGTTCCGTCTAGCAGCTGATCCTAGAATCTTGTGCTCTTCGTCACTCACACTCGTGACCACGCGATCATTGAGACAGTGGTCGCTACATTTTTTTTATCAAATATTAGTATGTAGATAATTTGTAGGAGTTTTGCAATGACGTAAAACTTTTTAATTTATATTCATGATGCGTTCACTTTTTCGCTCATTCATTTTATATAACAGTTCAAGGTAGGATTAAAAGTTCTATCATTATAATTCTCCTTGCAAACGTATCCAAGTTTATACTAAGCATAGTTTTACGTGATGTACATGTTACTTAGTAGCACAGACTTGATAATTATTTATGTTATTCCGTGTGGACAGTCAATGGAAATTTATGTTTTCTTACAGATAAATGATAAGCTATTCGAATTACAACTGTAAACAGTTGAGCAGCTTAAAATGTTTCGATATTAAATAACATTAACGGTTTTTATTAATTGTCAAAATTGAATTTCGAACAGTTTGATGCATCGCGACGTTTTGTTTGCAAATAAGTTTCTGATGTTGAGGTTTTATTTTGTAGCCTCAGATGAAATAAGTTATGTCGGACGAAATAAGTTATTTCTTTTTTTATGAAATGATGAATTGATTATTTTTTAACTACATATTAATTAACACCTGTACTTTAGTACATACCGCCTTGCAACATGTCATAGAGTGATCGTTAGTAAGCAGCCTTGAGGGATACCAGCCGTTACAGACTAGCAGCAATTCAGCATTCACTGTCGACTATGACTGTAATGCTGTAGTCTTATAGGCAGGAAACCTATTTACACATTTTCTCGAGAACCTTCCAAAGAAGTGCTCTATGCCAAACAGGATCGACGGCCTTCCCTACGTCTAAAATTATAGCCAGCGCTTTTCCTTTAGTCTCGACCGCCTGTGCCCAACGCTTTTTTTTTTGTGAGGGGAAAATCACCAAATGACTTCTCCCGCCCAGGGCCGGGCATGAGGGAGTGTCAGACTCTTACTGTCTAAAAACCCCCCTGTTCCTTCTCCTGCTCTGTTCCGAGGTCGCGGTACCTCATTGCGCTTACCCCGCAACCCCGGCTGAACATCAGCCCTTTAGGGCCCCGTCTGTGGTGGTAGAATGGCTCTTTGAGGCGCGCGCGGAACGCTACGCGCCGTACGCTCGGGCCTGGTTCTGGTCGGGCGGCGAGCTGCCCTTACTCGCCGACCGCAGGCCCGTGCTTACGGTGGCCGGAGATCGTCCCTCGATCCCCGACGCCCGTAGTGTCGCCAGTTGCGGCTGCTGGGGCGTGAGGAGGACGATTGCTCCCTCACGCGGGCCGCCTCTCTCTTTGCGAGCATGACTGCTTCACAAAAGGAGGAGACGGCGTCCCAGTTCCTCTCACTCCGCACCATGGCCTCGACTAAGGCCGGGCGCGAGAGGTCGCCGCCGCCGATCACTTCCCTGAGGATACGGCGGTGCTCAGCCCAGGCAGGGCATACCCCTACCGTATGCTCCACCGTATCCTCTAGGTGGTCCTCACAATGACGACACTCGGGCGTTTCCTCCCGCTGGATTCGAAACAGGAACCTACCGAAGCTGCCGTGCCCGGTAAGCACCTGCGTCAGGCGGAAGGTAAGGACGCCGTGGCGTCTCTCAAGCCACTCCTCAAAGAGGGGTCTTACCGCTGCTATAGTAGCGTGCCCGGCCCTCGGTTGCGACAGTCGCTGCTTCCACTCAGTCATGAGATCTCGCCGGAGCTCATTCCGCCACGCACTAATTTGGCGCGGCAGAGGATCCTCGCCCCGGCGACGCGCGTCTGCGCGCAAACTGTAGACGCGCGCGAGCGCCTTCGCTTCCAGATCCCATGGCGGTGATCCGGCAAGGAGGTTCGCCGCCTCACCGGAGATCGTGCGGCGGCAAAATACCCATTTGTTAGGGAACTTGCTAAAGTAGGCTCATCCCGTGTTCTGTGAGGTCGTGGTATTACTCGGTCAAGTCGGCCTTTCGTACCGAAGCTTTATTATGTATTTAATGACTTTATTTTATTTTGGTTCAACAAAACTAATTTCTGTATCAAGCCCAGGTATATAAGTACTTCGAATACCTCGCTATAAAACACGACACACAGCACTGACTACATATTTCTTAAAACCAGACGGAAAACTTAATTAAGGATACTAATTATTCAAATAGAACTGGTTACAAAACTTAGACATTTTAAATAAATAACTACGGTTTGAAAGCCTAAAACCAAGTACATATTTGGGTGAAACTGGATTTTTCTGCCACCAAAATGTATTTTAATTGACTCCTTGATGTGGTTTCAATTTAGGTATAGGCACTTTACGTTCATTCTAGACCTTATTTCATTTCCAATTAAGTAGTATTTTCTAGAATCAATTACACAATATTTAAATCTGGCACAGGCATAAGATACCTACACTCCAGAATAGGACATAGACTTTTTATTAACCTAGCACGCAGGCGAAAACGCAGACGGAAGCTAGTCAGTTTATATGTAGGTTAAACTTATTTATGCTCTAATTATCAAAGTAAATTAACCTTTTAATAGTCGTAACTGCTTGTTGTTGCTACTTAGTGCAAACATTTACTAAACTGTATAAACACGTGAATACGATAGTAATAAAATAAAAATTTCAGCGAAAAATGTGATAAAAAAAACACGTTTACTTTAAAATTTCACTACAAGAAACACGCGATGTTAATAAAACTCTTTACTCGTAATTACATAATTGATTAAAAACATTACAACACTATTTCATCTGATTAATAATATTAGTTTTCCGCGAAAAACTGTAGAAGTAATTCTGCAGTTTTCCTTATTGTTGATGTCCTTAACAGCCTTTCTTGGCTAACTAGTTATGTGGGTCTAGCCAAGCCCGACTTAGGTACGTTGAGGTATTTATATGTTTAACTGGGACAAACATATAGTAGTATATATCAACGTACTTGTACTAAGTACAAGATTATGTGAAGTAAGAAAGTTGAATATTTTATTTTTTTTTATATAGGCAATACGGCAAACGACCAGGTATCATCCCATGGCAAATTGGCGCCAACGCGGCAACGTTGCCCTTGGACTCAACATCAAAAAAGTTTCATCTGTGCCTTTTTGAGGTTATAGATCAGAGAGAAGTTAGGGATTTGAGGATTGAAGACGGAGAAAAGGGGATAAGGCAAGGGGAAAGTGGGATGAGAGAAGAGAAAGGATTATAGATAAGAAAATTATAAAATAAGAGTATCAAAAATAAAAACTATTTGGTAGCTTTAACGAAAGTAATATTACTATTTGATAGACTATCAGGAAGAAAGTTCGATTGGCTGGCATAAATATCCAAAACTAGCTTCCACCCGCGGCGTCGCCTAGCCTTTGTTCTAATCCGAAGTGTATCCTAGGTCTGTGCTAAATTTCATCCAGATTCAACTTTGTCCCGCCATTTTGGCGTAATTGAGTAACACACGTCTAAACATCGTAACTTTCAGATTTATAATTTTAGTAAGATTTTCGCAGTTATAATAGTAACACAGGGTATCATTAATTATTTGCTTTGAAAAACAATAGAGCCGACTAATGATTTGTCTTCTATAGCAATCAACAATTCTCTTGTAACTTACTTTATTTATCCGGTGTATTCCTCCTATCATTGTTACTCAGCCGTGCTAGAAACGCAATAATATACGGAACTTATTATTTAGTATTATGCACAATAACAAAATGACAATAATATTTGCATATCACAATCAGAACTCGTACATTCGGCGTTGCTATGGAGTTGAAACAGCGTTATCAGCGCCCTTTGTAACGGAAGAATCAATAAAACTACATTAAATTAAACACAACACGCGTGTAGCCTATATAATGTAGATAAATAATTTGTATGTATTTTGTACATATGAACTAAGGACTTGCATATTTACAAGATAAAAATATAATTTTATATTGTCTCTACCAGGTGTTGGAGAGTACTTCGGCGTGAATGGACCGGCACGACCGGAGTGATACCACGGCCTCACAGAATAACAATTATTTCCAGTTTCACAGGCTTTGTAGATAAGTGTTAAGTTATTGGTACCTATCGACTTGTCACTTAGTAAATAGGATCGTTTTGTATTCACTTGGATTAATTAAAAATACTAATACTAAGCACTAATCAGCGTGTTTAGACATGAGTATATTGGTGACATGGACTAAGCTACGAAACGCGTGTAAACCAGACATTACGTTGTGATACATCGGTCGTGTCACTGAAGTTACTGGAGGTCCAATCCTTCTTCAAAGTGTTGGTAACGCACCTGGAACTCCGTTGGTATGACGAGCAAACCTCTTTGGACTTTCAATGGGTTATCGGCATTTGACAAGATATGCCATTAAGAATGTCTTGTCAAATACCTATCCTCATTTATTTCTGGATCACGGTATTTTGAGGGTAAACTCGAAACAAACTTTTAGAGTAAGTACAATGTAAGTTTTGTGTATTCCCGCAGTTCGTCCTTTAGGTCGAGGTTTGCAAAAAACTTTCACTTTGCGTTTCAATCTCAACAAACAAGTTGGTTCATCTTTATTCAGCCTTAAAAGGGACGGAAGAAATCAACGATTTATTTGTAAAGAATGCTGATTTACTCGAAAGCTTACGAAGTAAAAGGACAACATGTACTGTTACTTTCTACACATAAAACATTGATCGAACAATGGATAATACTATGGATTTTGATACTGTTATTGTTATTTTATTTCGGAAAGTTAGAGAATTTACCTACTAAATAGCCCCGAGCTTCTCTAGCATGAGGGTTTGAATGGTACGTACCAATGTTACTTTTTCCGAGTTATATCTACCTGGCCTTTGCTCAGCAGTAGGCCCTTATAGGCTTATAAATGATGATGATGATGATGATGAGAAAATACAATATGATGATGAAGAAATACAATGAGAGCTAAAGTTCCAGTAATAAGACTTATCTTAGTATTGTATAATTATCACTTCGACTGGAAATGGAAATAAATGAAGTTAGAATCAGGATCAAAATATTTATTTGTTTTATGTTAAACAAATAAATATTTTGACCTGGTACCTATTAGGCATAAGTATAGAAGAACCATGCTTCGGCACGAATGGGTCGGCTCGACTGGAGTGGCAGATGCCACGGGATCACAGACAACCAGCGTGAAACAACCACAGCGTCGTGTTTCGTCGTGTCAGTGAGGTTACCAGAGGCTTAATCCCTCCATCCCCCCACCCCTTTCTAATGTTTAAATTTCCGAAAACCTTTTTTTTATGGGATAAGTCTGCAAACGGATAAGGGTTGCGGATATTTAAGGATTGCATTGGCTACACTATAGTCATACCACGGCCTTAGAGAAAACCTACGTGAAATTACCACAGCGTGGTATTTTGCCGTATCAGTGAGGTTACCGGACATCTGTTCTTTTCCTTGGCCTCATTTTTATGTAATAGGTCAGCAAACGAGCAGCATTTTCCTGGATAGTGAGCAAACGACGCCATCGATAGGTACTCGTCATACCAACGGAGTTCCAGTCGCGTTACCAACACTTTAAAGAAGGATTGGACCTCCAGTATCTTCAGTGACACGACCGACGTATTACAACGTAATGTCTGGTTTACACGAGTTTTGCTAGAATCTTCAGACTTGGCAAATTAGAGATAACAGTTTAAATCGTTTTATCAGAGATCGATTCTGCACAATATCTGTTTGTCGATTAGTGGGTTCTTCAAGGAGCTTCCCTTCCCTAAAGTAGAGCTGTGTAATCTACTACTTACTTATTTTTTATTAAAATCTTTGTGCTCTTTATCTTCATTCTTCCAAGATTTTAATGTTACAATGAAAAGTTTTAAAATTAATAAAAAAAATATTAAGATATTGAAGGATCTCTAAAACACAATCATAATCTTTATACCTATATATAAAAATGGATCGCAAAATGTGTTGGTAAGTGCATAACTCATTCCAATTATGCTAATTCTTTTTTGTTGTGCCTGTTATTCTCAGGAGAAGGTTCTTAAGAAAATATTAGAAAAGTAGAAGGGCAGATTACGAAAAAGTTACCCTTCGATAGCGAGATAGTTGGACCCGTGCGAAGCGGGGGCCGGCCGCTGCGCAGATGTGTTACCCCAACAGTCAGGGGCTATCTGAAAATCTGTGCATTGGCAGAGCATATACTGGGCTGGACCGCTTGCTACACTATACACATATATTTTTTTCGCCCTGGTATAGGCGTAAACGAATATCAGGCTCTAACTAACACAAAACCACCCCGTTTCTTCTGCTTTAGACTGAGACCGCCTAGCATTATAAGTTATAATTTACAACTAACTCTAAATTGCGTGTTAAAAAATGAAATACCTAACTGAGAAAAGCTCAACCAATTTCAACTAACAACGGGACTCTTACTCGTCAACAGCGAACGCTTCACGGCGCCGACGCTCTTCCAACAGTCAGCTCTTATCCGTTACTGCGTAAAACTGGTACTTTCAATAAACTTTGTACATCTAACGATAGATAGTCGTTTCAAATATATGTATAATTATCCATAGTTACAGTATTGTTTCAACATTGACAATATCCACACAACTAGATAGGTACACCAGCCTTATAATTACTTGACTGGCGCGTCATGGAGGAGGTGGAGACGTTTTCGGACCACCGGTATATACGGTTCGACGTCTCCGCCGAGTCCGCAGACCCGCCAGTCAGACAGGCCCCGTGTGGCCCGCGTTGGGCGCTTAGGCAACTGGACCGGGAGCTTTTCCTGGAAGCCGCAGTCGTGCAGGCCTGGGTGATACCACCGGTCAGGCCAGCCGACATTAACGAGGAGGCGAGATGGCTCCAGGACGCCATGTCAAGGATGTGCGACGTGGCGATGCCCCGGATCCGACCGTGCCAACGCAAGCGCCAGGTGTATTGGTGGTCGCGGGGATTGGCAGACCTGCGCGGTGAGTGCACCGCAGCGCGACGCCGATACACCAGGCACCGCAGGCTCCGTCTCCGCCCTCTGGACGCTGAAACCAGAGAGGCGGAGCTATACGAGGAGTACAGGGCGGCGAAGGCCACCCTCAGGGTGGAGATCCGGCGGGCCAAAGATCGGGCCCGCGAGGAGATGTTGGAGACTCTGAACAGAGACCCGTGGGGACGCCCCTACCGGATGGTGCGTGATAAGCTCCGCACCTGGGCGCCCCCACTGACTCAGAGTCTCCGGCCGGAGGTCGTGGACGAAGTGGTTGGGGCGCTATTCCCCCGACCACAGATGGGTTACACGCCTCCGGCTATGCCCCCGCCCCCTGCGGTGCCCAATGCGGGCTACATCGACGACGACGACGAATCCGCTCCGGAAGTGACCGAGGTAGATTTGAGAGTGGCGGTGCGCCGGCTGAGCGGCAAGAATACCGCCCCAGGACCTGACGGGCTGCATGCCAAGGTCTGGGTCCTGGCCTCGGAGGCTCTCAGGCCTCGACTACTTGGTCTGTTCAGCGCATGTTTGGAGAGAGGCCAGTTTCCGCTGTCGTGGAAGACGGGTAAACTGGTCCTCGTGAAGAAGCCGGGGCGTCCTGCGGACTCCCCGTCCGCGTACCGGCCCATTGTGCTGCTCGACGAGGTGGGAAAGCTGTTCGAGAGGATAATCTCAGACCGCCTCGTCGGGCACCTGTCTGGAAGGGGGCCGGATTTAGCGGACGGCCAGTTCGGCTTCCGAAGAGGGCGCTCCACGGTGGACGCCATCATGCGCGTGAGGGACCTCACGACGGGGACAGCGTTGGCCGGGAGGCGAGTCATCGTGGCGGTGTCTCTGGACATCGCCAACGCCTTTAACTCGCTGCCCTGGAGCTGCATTTTGGAGGCACTCCGGTATCACCGGGTGCCTGCCTATCTCCGTCGTGTAGTCGAGGCTTACTTGACGGACAGATGCGTCATCTACCCCGGTCACCGGGGCGTGTGGAATCGGCGAGAGGTGTCGCGCGGTGTCCCGCAGGGATCGGTACTGGGACCTCTCCTGTGGAACATCGGGTACGATTGGGTGCTACGCACCGACCTCCCGAGCGGCGTCAGCATTGTCTGCTATGCTGACGACACGCTGGTGCTGGCGAACGGGAGGTCGCATCAGGCGGCGGCCGACCTGATGTCACAAGCGGTTGCGACAGTCGTTGCAAGGATCCGGCAGTTGGGACTCGAGGTGGCGCTCCACAAGTCCGAGGCCATGTGCTTCTATGGCCGTCGGAGCGCGCCACCTCCAGGTGGGTCCCAAGTAACGGCAGGAGGAGTTACCATCGGCGTCGAGTCGGCGATGAAGTACCTGGGTCTCGTCCTCGACAGCCGATGGAACTTCACGGAGCATTTTCGTCGTTTGGCCCCTAAGTTGGAACGGTCTGGGGCCGCGCTCAAGCGGCTCCTTCCCAACCTCGGGGGGCCAAACGCCTCCTGCCGGAGGTTGTATATGGGGATTGTGCGATCCATGGCCCTCTACGGTGCCCCTGTGTGGGCGCCGGACTTGAAGCGGCGGCCGGCTCGTACGCTGGTCGCGTCCCAGAGGGTCATGGCTATACGAGTAATCCGCGGGTATCGCACGATCTCCGGGGAGGCGGCGAACCTCCTTGCCGGATCACCGCCGTGGGATCTAGAAGCGAAGGCGCTCGCGCGCGTCTACAGTTTGCGCGCAGACGCGCGTAGCCGGGGCGAAGATCCTTTGCCGCGCCAAATAAGTGCGTGGCGGAATGAGCTCCGGCGAGATCTCATGGCAGAGTGGAGACAACGACTGTCGCAACCGAGGGCCGGGCACGCTACCATAGCAGCGGTAAGACCCCTCTTTGAGGAGTGGCTTGAGAGACGCCACGGCGTCCTCACCTTCCGTCTGACGCAGGTGCTTACCGGGCACGGCAGCTTCGGTAGGTTCCTGTTTCGGATTCAGCGGGAGGAAACGCCCGAGTGTCGTCATTGTGAGGACCACCTAGAGGATACGGTGGAGCATACGGTAGCGGTATGCCCTGCCTGGGCTGAGCACCGCCGTATCCTCAGGGAAGTGATCGGCGGCGGCGACCTCTCGCGCCCGGCCTTAGTCGAGGCCATGGTGCGGAGTGAGAGGAACTGGGACGCCGTCTCCTCCTTTTGTGAAGCAGTCATGCTCGCAAAGAGAGAGGCGGCCCGCGTGAGGGAGCAATCCTCCTCCTCACGCCCCAGCAGCCGCAACTGGCGACACTACGGGCGTCGGGGATCGAGGGACGATCTCCGGCCACCGTAAGTACGGGCCTGCGGTCGGCGAGTAAGGGCAGCTCGCCGCCCGACCAGAACCAGGCCCGAGCGTACGGCGCGTAGCGTTCCGCGCGCGCCTCAAAGAGCCAATAGACCACCACAGACGGGACCCTAAAGGGCTGATGTTCAGCCGGGGTTGCGGGGTAAGCGCAATAAGGTACCGCGACCTCGGCACAGAGCAGGAGAAGGAACAGGGGGGTTTTTAGTCAGTAAGAGTCTGACACTCCCTCCTGCCCGGCCCTGGGCGGGAGAAGTCATTTGATGATTTTCCCCTCACAAAAAAAAAAAAAAAGCCTTATAATTACACTTATGCCGTTTAGTTTACGCAAGCGAATGTTAGCAAATAACAATTTTGCCCGATCTCCTTGGGCTTTCAATGCCATACCTTGACCGTGCAACTGTACCACTATTAAAATATCATGTAGCAATTAAAGTCAAGTAAAATATTGGTCAACGATATGCAAATATCTACTTTATTTAATACTTATAGGTAATACTAGTTGTAATGAGAATTACTTGTTCAAGATTTATGGTACAGATCGTTAAGATATAATTTTATTATAATACCAGTAATTGTAAAAGAGACTTCTTGAGATATATGTTGATCTCTGTAGTTCTCAGTTTATATAATAGAAGTGAAAAAATGATTGACGATTCGTTGTATTAGTTTAATTTAAAAAATAGCTGGTATAAGTTGGAATATCCTCCACATATGCGTCCCAACTGGGCTGATGTTCAGCCGGGGTTGTGGGGCAATAAGATACTGCAGCATCGGTCTAGAGCAGGAGAAGGACAAGATTGAAAGACGAAAGGCTCTTAGGGTCTTTAGTCAGTAAGAATCTGACACTCACTCTCGCCTCACCCTGGGCGGGAAAAGTCATTTGATGATTTTCCATAACAAAAATAAAACCAGCAATTCTGGCGCATACAAGGCCAATACGATAAAAAAAAATGCCGTATATCCCACTACCATGACACGACCTATGACACCCTCAAACCCGTTGTCAGTACAAACGTCTACCTCAATAAGACACGATAAATTACAATGATTATAAAAAATACTGTGTTTTGCGGCGAGCGGCGAGTTCTTGTAAGAATTATACCTATTAGTTATGAAACGTAATACACTCATCACAACAGTATTGTGCAACATTTTAATGTAATGCTATTATAACTTTAACTAGCAGGTAATTTGGTTTGGGGTTTAAAGTGTAGGAGAGCCATGCTTCGGCACGAATGGTTCGACTCGACCGGATACCACGGCCTCACAGAAAACCGGCGTGAAATAACCAAAGAGTTGTGTTTCGCCGTGTGAGTGAGGTTACCGGAGGCACTATCCTTCCCCTACCCCAATCCGTTCCCTTTCCCAAAATCTCCAAATCCCTAATCCCCAAAAGGTCGACAACGCACTCGTAACTACTCCGTCGTTACGGGTGTCCATGGGCGATGCTGATTGCTTATCATCAGGTAACCCGCTTGCTCGTTTGCCGACCTATAACATAAAAAAATGTTCTAGAATTTGAGAACATCCAAATGCTAGGAGCATTTCACTCAACAAAAGCCTTTTATGGGTACACTCGCAAAAACAATGGCATTTGTGTAAAACACACATTGTAAAGATAAAGTATCGCGGCTTGGCCTGAACCGGATGAAGGAATGTTGTTGGTGTTTAGTCAGTAAGAATCTGACTCTCGCCCAACCCTGGGTGACAGGAAGCCATCCATGAATTCCAGCTAATAGAGACGACGGGTAATACCACTAATTATTCCACGGACACACATAGAATACTTACATAATACTGCATTCTGAATCTAGAATATGAAAATAAAAATTTCCTTTGAGAAAACCCAATGACATAAAAACGAAATTATCGTGTCTACCGACATTATACATCGAGATTAAAAAAAATAAATCTCCGCGATTAATTATTCCACAGAATTTCTCGCCGGCTTAAACATAAAGTAGGTTGCAATTAATCATTAAAATATATAATTTCCGAAGGCCAAAAACATTAGTATATACCTACATATATTTTATTGCGTACAGTACTTTCATTAATCACCTTTTACGACGGGTTCTTCGCTTGGAACTAGAATCACAAAGTTTTTATCATTAGGATGTGTCGAAACCGACGTTTACTTGCAAAATATCCGTTTTCAACAAGGGCAGCAATCACTGACAAATTATGCAGTATTTTTTCAAAACGGTCATAACACTTACATTAGAATGAGAATAATGAACGTACAAAACTCATTATTAGACTATTGCGCCTACTTAATCTAGTTTTAATTGTTTCTTAACAGACCGAAATAAGGGTCATAAGAAACTATTCCTTGAATTTTTTGTTGACGTCGTCTTTTAGATATATGTATATGTACCTTTACGACTTAATATAGCGATATTCTACAAAAAGATAAGAAGGATAAACGCTGTTATGACGTCACAGTCCTTATGTGTAAACGTAAAAAACCGCAAGATATGATTACCGTGTTTGTTATATTTAAGCCGGGGTTACTTACGGGTCAAGCGAAATCATGTAACAACATGTAGCAGGGGAAGGAACGGGGTGTTTTTAGTCGGTACGGGTCTGACATGTCATTTGATAATTTTTTCGCGAAAAAAAATGTGCTTGCTATATTTCTCAAAACGTAAATTGCAAGGATGCTTTAATTTTTTACTGTTATATTTTATAGGTTCGCAAACACCATTATAAATAAATTATACGTACATATGTATGTATATGTTAAACTGAATTATTTATCAATATTACGACGACAAAAACGATTACTCGAGAACCGGTCAAATTAAATGTAAGTATATTCCAGATTTGTAAAAAAAAAAGTTTCTTTAAACAAAAGCAATAAGACTTTTTTTGTTTGCGTTCAAATTATAGCACCTACATACTGTATGTATGTATGTATACCGCATCGATCAATAATTTATTAGTGATCGATGGTATACAGTCATAATTTTTATTACGACGGATTGTCAATGAGCTCCGTCGAGTTTGGATATGAATAAAAAGATAAATTCAGAAGAATTCAAATTCAGAAACAAGTGACTGGTGAGGTCAGATGTCTCACTGACAACCAACACTGAACTTTAGAAGGTATTCACAATTATAAGCTACGGATTAATGATATATTTTCGTTCTCTTCATTGGTCATTGGTCAATGTAACCTTATTACACAACATTAAAGTAATTAAACTAAATTCCATAGAGCAGAAATCATGTTTGTGAATAATTCGGGCAATAGTTTCGTTGCGCAGTCTTGGGCAACCCTGCGCAAGGGCATGCGCACTTGTAGGTACTTGCATTTGAAAGATAACGTTTTCGTTGTAAACTTTGGCTTGTAAACACGTGATAGCCAGATAAATAAAGTTTTTAATTATTATCTTCTTTGTTTTGTTTCGTGACTAATGTTGGGACTAAGTTTTCTTTAGAGGATATACGTATTTTGAAATCAGTTTTTTAGGTTCATACCAACACGGTGTCTTAGTGTAAATAAAAATGAAAAATTCCTATTATAACATGGCAGCTGGCAAGTACCGTACAATGTGACTTTTTCCGAGTTATATGTACTTTCTATGATTATAAAGACACCACTGACATACGGTGATGGTTAAAATTATAAGTAATTATAAGTTTAAAATCGCCAACCCGCATTGAGCAAGCGTGGTGATTAATGCTCAAACCTTCTTCGTGTGAGAAGAGGCCTTTGCTCAGCACTGGGCACTTATAGGCTGATGATGATTTTGAGGATGTGTACATATTTTGAAATCAGTGTTTTAGGGTCGTACCACATTTAGAGTTTTCTTATAATAATATGACAATATCATACCATTACAATGTTCAGTCCTTGAGGGGATAGCACATGGAATGGTTACCATCATCTTCCATGAATCCTATGTAATAAAAGGTGTACCTATGACATGTCGGAGAACACGGTGGAGCATACGGTGACTGATATGCACCCGTAGTTGCTTAAGCAAACATGATAATGTACGTACCTCGACTGGTTACGGAACAAGAGAGCGTCGTGGTTTTTAGTCACCACCCCAGGGCAGGACAAACATTCGTATGATTTTTCTCCCACAAAAAAAGTCATTGTCAAAGTTATGGTATTTCTTTTTTTAATACATATATTACTAACAAAATCTTTATACCTGCAGTGTGATTCTGTAAGACTTCATTCTAAACTTCGAATCTGAATCCGCTGTGAGTAGTAGTACACTGGCGAGTTAAACTAAATTGACCGCAACATTTTGATAGATAAAGTATGAGATGACATTGAAAGTGGCATTCTATAATGTAATTTTCCCGTCACTTCGACGCTTACTTCACACTGGAATAAGAATCAAAATTGAACAAATTTTATAGAATCGACGCGCACTGAATAATTACGTTATCTAGTAAATAAGAAGCTAAATACATAAGCATTTACAAAGACGAAATACTTATTTAGTAACGCGCACACAAACACACACATTACGTAAAACAAAGCTTATTTAATTCAACCCAAAACATAAAATTATTTACAGCAGCACTATGTATGTGTTGTAATACAAAGTTATTATACATATATACATACACGCACTTATGTATACGTAATAGGTACATCCGTACATATGTTATTACGTAGTAATTAATTATAATTAAGTTGGGTATTATTAAGTGTGTTTATTTTTGTATTAAAAGTTCTTATTCGCTAACTGAAGATGTACAAAAATATGTATTTTTAGTTAATGTAGGTGTAAGCGCGACTAAAACAATCAATTAAAATATGGATTTCAAAAAATAAAAAATGAGAAGGCACAATCCAAACTAACATTATAAATGCGAAAGTAACTCTGTCTGTCTGTCTGTCTTTTCTTCACGCCTAAACTTACCTACCTATTTATGTGTAATTTGGTACAGACATAGTTTAGACGTCGAGAAAGGACATAGGAACAAAAAATCTGCAGGAAATCACTATTCCACGCGAACAAAGTCGCGGGCAAAAGCTAGTATGTTATATATTTGATATGTTATTAAAATAGAGAAATTCAGCCGTACAATCACATAGCTGGCCATTCAGGCAGTCAGATGACTAGCTATAAACAATTGAAGTAAATTTTACTTTTACTGTTGTATGCTATTTTTTTAATTTAGTTTGTAACTATTTTGTGGTATTTTTTTATATTGATATTTTGGTGCATCGTGATGGTGACGAAGAAGTGATTTTTCTTTATTTCTTTTTATTGGGCTGCTACAATTTTTTGTGTGGGATAGGTCAGGCAACGTGCCGACGGACTACCTGATGGTAAGCAATCGTCGTCGCCCACGGAAACCCGCAACATCGAAGAGGTACAAGTGCTTTACCGGCCTTTTGGGGATTAGGGATTTGAGGATTGAGACCAGAGAAGACAAACATCTTACCAAACTCATTTCAATTACTTATTTTATACATGCATGCATACATGCAAGAAGAAGCAAGCTGACGGTCTTACCTAAGTGCATCGTAACATGTGCCTTGTAGACTATGAAATAAGTAACTTAAGGGTTTGTACCAACCCTATGTCACTTATATTAAGGTAATGAATAGAGCATTACTCATTACTGCCCCATAATGCATTGACTCATTATCACGATAAGGTTCTCGGGAATATACCTAATTAACTGTGACTCATTTAATGTGTCATACTGTTTTGTCCCTTGCTTAAATATTTTAGTTAGAAAGCACATAAAATACTTAATTTGCTGGTGGCTTCCTAGACAAGGGTGTGCTTGTTATCAAATAAGTTGTTGCAAACATCGATGGACGTCTTTTAAAACCATTTAGAATCAGGTTGACTATTTATATCAAAACAAAATTGAAAATTTTGTGGGGTCACCGGGTGGTGGATCGAGTATAAACTCGATTCTAACGTATGACGGGATCCAAACCTGTGATGTGA
The DNA here is from genome assembly GCA_902829305.4 of Spodoptera exigua. NCBI lineage: Eukaryota > Metazoa > Arthropoda > Insecta > Lepidoptera > Noctuidae > Spodoptera > Spodoptera exigua. Next base: position 5,440,681 of record LR824608.2, on the reverse strand, counting down.
CTTTTCCGATTTAAATACGAAATTTTAATTTTATTTACTTACTTTACACGCCACTAAATAAAGTTTAATTTGAATATAGAAAGAACATAATTTCAAACTGACGCAACTATTAGGTGGGTTTTAAAATGTATACTTATTTTTTTATTGAAGTCTAATAAATTCGATCCCAAAATCTCCAAATCCCTAATCCTCAAAAGGTCGGCAACGCGCTCGTAGCTCCGCCGTTGTTACGGGTGTCCATGGGCGGTGCTGATTGCTTTCCATCAGGTAATCCGTTTGCCGACCTAACACATAAAAAAAAACAAAAAAATATTAATAGGTATACGGTATAAAATCTTAACCAGTTCCAAGCCATGCCCCACAATTACCCGGGTCCTAACAATATCTTAAACATTTTTAACATATGAACTACCGTTGTATTGATTGAATGTATTTGTTCCTCGCTTTATAATTGTTTTTGTAAATATTATTCGTTTGTTACAAGTAGGTAGATAACTGTTTATTAAGGTCATTGAACTTACTGAGGTTGAAATACATATAAGTTCAATATGTTCTATATTTGAACGGGGCCATACTTATTATTAGGTGCTGTGAGTTGTGTGAGTTTTTGTAAAAAAAGTAAGTCAATTGAATGTTTTTTATGGGATTATTTTTTTTTCATTGAAATGAAACCCGTCTGACATCTATCCTACCTGCTAGCATTTAATGTCTCTCTGGGTCGGATTGCCTGATGGTAAGCAATCAAATCAAAAAGTGACTGCACGGTTGACTGACGTGCAACGTGTCGCGGGTTCGATTCCCGCACGGAACAACCGTTTGTGTGATCCACAATTTGTTGTTTTGGGTCAGGGTGTGTTGTGTATGTGAAATTGTATGTTTGCAAACGCATCCACGACACAGGAGAAAATTCTAAACTGGGGCTACGTTTAAAAAAAACAATCGGCGCTGGCAATGGACACATGCACCACCCACCAGTTACAAGTGCGTTGCCAGCAGTTTGTAAGGATAGGGTATTTGGTGATTGGTAAGCTCACTTATACTTCGAAACACAACGTTAGTGTTCTTTCACACCGGTATCCTGTGAGGTCGTGGTATCACTCCGATCTTGCCTTCAGATTCAAACTTTTTTAACTTCGCAAATGACAAACCTAACCTTCTATAAACATCGTCTCATGTTCAAATATAGAGCTATACATATGTATACATATATCATCATTGGTACATTTTTTACAGCTAAGCTGTTTACATTCATTGATTTGCAAATTATTGAACTGAATAGCTCCATTTGCATGGAATAAATTGGATCAACATACAACTGACCATGCAAATCGATTTTAAATAAGTAATTGGCAACACTGTGAGGCTAATTTGCCAATGGTTAACACTCGATAATATGGATATGACATTGCAGAATACCATAGGTATTCGAAAAATGATGACTAATTTTGAAACGTATTACCTAGTGACTGTATGCTATAAAAATACTTGTTTTTATTTGCCCCACTGATTGACCACTATCCCGTAAGACTCTTAGATACTTATTCGGACTTTTAGATACTTATGTATCGAGAAGCCGTCTTAAAAAGGCTGAATGTGGATGTTAAATAAACGTGTTTTTTATCAGATAATATGTATACCTATACTTGATCATAGGTATGTACCTAATAGATCCATATTAAAATTTTCGCAAGTGTCGTGGGTGCGATTACAAACATATAATTTCACATACACATCACACCTAGACCCGGAACAACAATTTGTGGATCTACACAAATTTTTAAGTGCAAGAATTGAACTCGCGACACGTTACAAGGCAGCCGATTGCCTAGCCACCGCGTCAATAGTGGAGTCAATTCCCTTGTCCTACTCCTCAATAGAAGGTTCCCCTAGTGATCTTCAAAAAAAGTCTTTTCCGCACCGAATGATAAAGATTACCTACATCACATTTATTGCCTCTCCCAAGACTGACATAACCAGAACTTCTCCAATTATCCGCTATCCAAATAGTGCAGTTGCTAAACCCTATAACATTTATTCCTAGAACGAATTACTCAATAATCTCTACTTATAAACGCCCTATATCTAATTCAGTCCTTCCTTCTATGTGTGGCGATGAAATATGTATTAATATAGTGGAACTTATGTATGGGTGTACGGAACATGTGCCCACGCTACGCCGCCAGCCCGTCGAGGGGGGCCCAATGCAAATTGGCGATGTCCGCTCTTTCCAATCAAATTGGGCACAAGTAGGTACGGGTGAACTACGCGTTACGTACTTAAGGTCACAGTTGAAAGTAAGCTGTGTATTATCAAGCGGTTTCATAAAGGAGGAACTGAGAATTGTTTAGAATATCAACGGTACATTTTTGTCAGTTTTCTCAGTGGCAACGGAGAATGTCCTGTACAAACAAAATGGTGTGGAATGTATGATGATGATAATCCCATTAATAAAATTATTATTTAAGTCTTGCAATAAGTATTTTTCCGATTTCAACTGATGATAAATTTTGACAATGTTAAGGATATGTATTATAAAATTCAAGAAGTAAGCGTATTGCTAGATTTGAGGAAATCTAGCGAACATTTCTTTTTTTTAAACCCACAATAAGATTTTTCCTTATTCTCACTTAGACTTGAAACTACAAATTGCGGATCACAAAAAGTGTAGGTCCGTGCGGGAATCGAAACTTTGGCACGTTGTACGCCAGTTGACGACGGCCACGGTTGGCGAATTGGTTGGACACCAATACGTCAACCGTGCACACAAATTCATTTTTGCATTTTTCCAAGATTTTATTGACTATCTCTCTTTTGAGAATCACATCAAGGACTTTGGAATGAGTAGGTATCATAATAAAATGTGAATCCAGTTCCATATCATTTTCTTGTGAACACAAAATAGTTTATTATGATAATTAGATGCGACTAGCGATCTAACCCGGCTACGCTTGGCCATAGGACAATTTATAAAATAATCGATATCGTCTATTTTACTTATTTGTAAAATGCATCCAATAAAAAACATAAGATCGACAAACGACAACACATTAATTTTTGAATACTTAAGTCAGATTCGTAGTTTAGAATGAAGTCTTACAGAATCACACTATTGTTTTAGATCTGATAAATCCCCCGAGCGTACGGCGCGTATCGTTCCGCGCGCGCCTTTAAGAGCCAATAGACCACCACAGACGGGGCCCTATAGGGCTGCTGTTCAGCTGGGGTTGCGGGGTAAGCGCAATGAGGCTCCGCAACCTCGGCCCAGAGTAGGAGAAGGAACGGGGGGTTTTTAGTCAGTAAGAGTCTGACACTCTCTCTCGCCTTACCCTGGGCGGGAGAAGTCATTGGATGATTTTCCCCTGACAATAAAAAAAAAACAAAAAAAAAGATCTGATAAATCCCGGTACCGAAAATAAAAGCTGGTATTTAATTATATGAAACCTTTAGGAGACCTGTCTGCTTGTTTGCCAGCTATTCCTAAAAAACCAGTCTCTTAAACTTTCGTAATAAATAAAGTCTAATGAAAACCACATTGAAGCTTGTTTAGCAGTTTTCACGTTTATTAAAAACATACAGACAAACAGACAATCTACAGCAACTCCTTGATGTCCTTCACATTTTTACAACTTTATGTTAAACACACAGATGGCATTTAAGATATTTATTTAATTTGAATTCATGATAGGTAAATAAGTGATTTAGGTGCATTAGAACTGAGATGACTAGCTTCAAGAATTGAAAAGACAGATTTTGAACTTCTTTCTCTATGGTATTTTTTTTTTATTTTGAAGTTTGATGTTTTCGGTCCTTAGATGAGATAAAAGCTCTTTACAGTACCTAATTCTACAAACTGATCTAATTCAAATAAGCTGCGGAAACAAATGAATTCCGTAGAATATTCAAAGAAACTGGTCAATTAAGACAATGCAAAATTTATTGAATTTTACAGAATATAGTCATGTACCCGATATACTTGCTGTTAACAGACTTTAATCTTCATATCAGAATTAATTTTGTTTATTATTTTAAGGAATAGAGCGGTTCAACTAATAGCAGAGCAGGAATTGAGGATTCAAATAAATTAATGATGAACCTCACTCATATGCAGAAACACAGCATGAGCATTGTTTAACACCTGTTTTCAGGCTCTATTTTCTTTGCGTCTCACGTCACAACCTCAAGTTCAGTTGAAAACCAGCGTCAAGCACTAGCATACATGCTGAAGTGAACCTTTTTTGGCGCACAATAACTGTATTTTCAAATTTGTATTTTATTTTTTATTAATTTTAAATTATTTTAAGTACTTAGGTACTTTTTTGTTATATTTTATTTTTTATATTGATTATTTTATCTTTTGCTTCGTGATTGTGAGTGTCCTGTGGCAAAATAATTTTATTTTCTTTCTTTTATTTTGCAAAAATCTAGGTGTAACATTTATAACCTGGTAGGTACTGAACAACGTTTTATTTCTTATGCAGGAATCGAATCCGAGGACTATTGTTCAATCGACCATACCCAGGCATATGACAAAAAAAAATCCAGCGAAAAACGTGTAATTTTTAATGTATAAATGTAGACCAAGTTTCTACTTAGTCACATTTGGTGCGGCGCGGGCGCACACGACAATCAATGTCAAGCGATTTCACTTGTTTATCGATTTAAATGAAGAAAAAGTGTCCGTAGCCTTTTAATTAGCCGTTAAAAACGATAACAAAAAATATTACGCTTAATTTATGGCTCGAAAGGGTTATTGCTAATAAATAAATATTTTCTGCTTAGTTTGAGTCACTGGTGGTCGATCAGTGATTATCAAATATAACACAGGTTCCAGGTTTCCACAACATTCAACATTTGATCCATAATGCATGACGGAATTAAGCTTATTTCAACAGAGAAATGGGACTAAGGTCCCTTATGTATAGACTACAGAGCTCACTATTTTGTTTTTCTAAGTAATATTAACTGACTGCAAAAAAAAAATTACCACTAGCTGTCCCGGCGAAGTTCGTACCGCCTCAAATACAACTGGGTACATGTTCTTATACCTTATAAGCCTTCCCTGGACTTCAACTAATATTTTCAGACCAAAATTATCAAAAACGGACTAGCCGTTCTCGAGTTAAAGCGAAACTAAGGAACAGAATTCAATTCATTTCTTTTCCGAACCAGACACAAAGGTCTTTAAGTTCAGTAGTTCCATTTTAAGACTATAATATACTAACTTAATAATTGACAAATGCACCTGACTGACATTGGTGTCGATACGAAACAGATGACCGAAATGATGCAAGCGCATCGCGTTTACGCACGAGTGCGAATTTGGGCCAGTGCATCAACCTATGTACTTCACTTTAAGTAAACACTTAGAGTAGCACTTACTCTTGTTTTACACAGTATAGTAACTGTAATGGGTGGTTTTAAAAATATTCTCGAACTTTAAGGTCTGTATGTAGATCCGAGTGTGGGGTGCATAGCGTTAAAGAGCCAATAGGTACACCACCAGAGATGAGGCCCAACATGACCAATACTAAGCCGGGGTCGCGGGTCACGGTTTGGAGAAGGAGAGAGAACCAAGGGTTTTTGGTCAGTAAAATTCTGAAACTCCCTCTCGCCATACCCTGGGCGAGAGAAGTAATTTGATGATTTTCCCTCGACAAATAGCTCAAATGATTATCCGTACCAAAAATTGACATCAACACTTAGAGTTCTTTGAATCGAGAATACTTTCAAAGGACCTAAGGGACCTTCTAATGCTAAGACAGATCTCAGAAGTAGTTATAAGAAAAAAAAAGTTGTTCCACGTCACTTTTCTGTGATGCTGTTGTATTACTCCGATCGACTGGGCCCAGTAATGAAAGTAGTTATATCCTCTATGACCGGGCCCATTCGTGCCTAAGCATTACCTCTCCCACACTTGGACATTTTTAAGTAAATGAGATACGTACATTACTTGACCCAGTATTCGATCTCAGACGAGGCAGACTCCAATTGATAAAGAAAATCCAAGTAAAGTACCGCTGTACCAGTTACGCTACTTTGAGCGATTTCGAAATTAAATCTTATCTTGCATAATTTTAAGAGTTTAAATTATAAAACTTGTTCAGATTAATCTTAAATTGAAATTTTTTGACTAAATTAGTCGATTATTTGAATACATATTTGTCCTAAAAGTAAAAACATATTACAGTATGCGGTTAATAATTCTAGTATTGTTGATAATTACAATAGATGAAATAATATCCTATTGTTCGTATTACATTAAAAAACAACTTCAAAATGTTTTGTAAAACCACTCCAAACTTCATACTAACGCAATCCTTTTTTCGACAGCATGCCATTAAATCGCTAAATTACTTCTCCCTTGGTAGGGCGTGAGGGAGTATCTCTCTTAGACTCTTACTATCCAACCAACCGTTCCTTCTCCTGTTCTGGGCTAGAGCTGCAATACTTTTAACAAACTTCCCTCTTCCACCAAAACCATGCATGTATTGTGTAAAATAAAACTATATAAACTAAATTTATCATGTGTATCCATACTAATATTATAAAGAGGTAAAATTTGTAAGTTTGTGACAATTGTAAGTTTGTAAATTTGTAAGTTTGTAAATTAGTATGTTTGTAAGCTTGTATGTAGGGGGGTAATCTTTGGAACCACTGGTCAGATTGCCAAAAATATTTCACTTAAAGATAGCTACAATGTTCCTGAGTGCAATAGGCTATAAAACTTCAAGCTGCGATTAAATGGAGAAGAGCAGCGGTTGAAAACGCGCGAGAGTAGCTAGTTATTTATATTTTAAACTTCTGTTTATAAATTAATTCACTACATCGTACGTAACGTTACTCCACTGGCCTCAATGCATATTTATAGAACTCGTATATTCTGCAACTTCAACACCAGCTTGTTGGAAGTCCCAAGTGGGATACTGAGAATATTATATAACGACAAACATAAAGTCATAGGCTAGATTCAGATTTTAACTTTTGAAAATACCAGATTGCCTAATGGTAAAACCAATACATATGTACATAGTACATTTGATATAGTATAGTACATTTGATATAGCTGTCTGTATAGTTAGGTGTTTTTTTTTTTTAATTTTGTGCAATTGGTTTGTAAAAAAAAGTATTAATATCCATCTCGTCAGTTATTTTAATAGTATTTTTTTATATAATTATATTGATTTAAAGTATCACTTTATAATGATCAGTTGCGGCAATTCTGCCTCCTAATCTCCCAATTTTTATAATTAGACTGACGGAAGAAATTGCTTCCGTCAGTCTTATCACCTCCACCACATGACACCCAGGACCCGGTACAACAATTTGTGGATCACACAAAGAGTTGTGCCGTGCGGGAATTACCCGCGACACGTTGCACGGCAGCCAGTTGCCCGGCCGCAAGAGGGAGAGTCAAACTCTGACTAAAAACCATCCCGTTCCTTCCGGCGCAGGAGAAGTCCTGGTCCAGACCGGAGCCGTGATACATAAACCCGCAACCGGCCGAATGACTGCACGGTTGGCGCGGTGGCTGGGCAACTGGATGCCGCGCAACGTATCGCGGTTTCGATTCGCGCACGGAACAACTTTTTGTGTGATCCACAGATTGTTGTTCCGGGTCTGGGTGTTATGTGCATGTGAAATTGTATGTTTGTAAACGCACCCACGACACAGGAGATAATCATAATGTGGAGCAAAGTTTTTTAAAAAAAAAAATTGGTTGGGGCTTGTTATAGCAGACCTCTTAAAGTCTCGTTACTCCTTTACTAAGATCTTCAAAAAGCACTTCGATGAATGACTTGCTTTTAACGTGTAGATGGACCTGTATCGTTCAACTTCTACTTATGGAAACCAGGCCGTTTTAACATACATAAATGCCAACTTGATACTTACCAACTGGCAGCAAACATATCCATAACATACATTTAACACCATTGTCCGTAATGCCCAATCTTGGTCATAAGACAATTAATTATTCAAAAGTTCATTTACGTGCAAAATGTTAACATAAGCATAATTATTTAACCTTTTTTGGAGTACAAAAGGTTAGTGGAAACTACATCAAAGAAACATTTCGAGTTACTTGTTGAATGACCATATGGGCAGGCTTCAATGTTGTTATAGTGTATATAGTGCATATATGAACAGTTACTGCAATCAAAAGTGTTGAAAACATCTCTTTTAAACCCATGTCTTTCATCTTAATCCTTATGTTTAGGTACCTAAGCAATCAGCGACACCTGCAACAACGGAGGAGATACGAGTGCGTTGCCGACCTTTAGTGGACTAGGGATTTGGAAATTTTGGAATTGGGAAAGGATTGGGCCTCCGATAACCTCACTCACACGGCGAAACACAATGCTGTAGTTGTTTCACGACTGCATGGGGATAGAATTCCTATCACGTGAGAAAAATAATAGTGATAATTAAAAATTTCAACTTAATGTCTAACCCTGTAAGGAAACGATAAACAATTTTAATTTAGGTTTAAAAATACCAAAATCAATAGTAGAGGACGATATCTTGAATTGATAGAACTAATCTCAATTCTAATACTTACAAGATATTACATAAAAACATTAACTAATAGGTTTCTCTGTCAATCAACCCATCACTTTAAAGTAGGCAACTGTCCCTTTATAAACATATAACTCATAAGAAATAGGCAAAAAGGATATTGTTTTTTATTTCCTTCGATAAACAGTCCTTGTTATAGTCATAATAATCGGGGAGACACTAGATGTAGACTTAAGTTTTACAACAAAAAACTGTGGGTATCCATCGATAGTTTATGTCTGCGCGTGAATGCACTTGCAATCGAGACGCGTGCGCAGTGGCGCGTGCGACGGTCATTTCTCTAGTCTAATTCCTATTCATTTTTCCTATAAATAACATTTCAAAGAATTGATACTTTTTTTGTAATATAACAATCTTGTTAAATTTATATTTGATACAAAAGTGTTTAAGAAATAATGATTCGGAAATCAATTTGAAACATAATTGCTTCTCGGACTCACAACTATCGAACATATTTACTGCTAGACAGTGCCTTGTCAACCGGCTTTTGTTAACCGATTACCACCCTAACTATTATTACAGGGCTTAGGTGTGACATGTATGTCGGCGAGTAAGGGCAGATCGCCGCCCGACCAGAACCAGGCCCGAGCGTACGGGCGCGTAGCGTTCCGCGCGCGCCTCAAGGAGCCAATAGATCACCACAGACGGGGCCCTAAAGAGCTGATGTTCAGCCGGGGTTGCGGGGTAAGCACAATGAGGTACCGCGACCTCGGCCCAGAGCTGGAGAAAGAACAGGAGGGTTTTTAGTCAGTAAGAGTCTGACACTCCCTATCCCGCCTGCCCCTGGGCGGGAGAAGTCACTTGATGATATTCCCCTCACAAAAAAAAGATGTGACATGTATTTCAAATTGACAGTAAAACTAACGTGAAGCAACGTTTAAAAAATAATAATCCTACGATTTCCTACATTACAACATAGTTAACATTTTCCATACCATTTCCACATACCTACTTAGACATTTCCTTCGTCACAAAACATGTCATTTACATAAAGTATGTCATGTAGAAACTCATAGAGACTGCACAATCCGGTTCCTTGTATGACTTCACTAATAATAATTTAATCCGCAAGGCAGCTTGTGGCGAGCTGTTGGGCAGTGGCGACCCCACGGACCTGACTCCCGGGAGGTGTCTTGTTCTTCTCTCTCCGGTTAGTCCTCGTGACGAGCTGGAGTGAACACTGATGAAGAACAAGCCCTCCTACCTCATTCTTGCCTTAATTGGCTGGCTTGAGTGGAGATTCGCAAGAGTAGGAGTTGAACGAGACTCGGGGGAAGGATGTATCTCAGTAAGGTGCTGGTAGGGGTCTTGACCGTACTTCCGGGATTGCTCTGATAGCCGTGGGATGCCTCTCCTTCCCCAAGCAGCTCAACGTATGTTGCCTCCGTGTCGCTATATGCTAGCGGTCGTTTCCGGGGGCCCATTAATTGAGTTTGCCAGTCACCCCCTGCGTGTTTATCCGTATGTATCAATATTGGTTAGGGGCAGGGGCCATAGTATTTCCATAGTTATCATATCCACCAGTCCATAGCAACCCATATTTATAACCCTATCAATTTTTACCACATTTCACAATAGTCTTGCATCAACCGGAGATTGTCCTTGGGTGCACTTATATAGTGCATACAGGGATAATTGCCGGCTGATGTCCCATCACATTTAGATTAAAACTGTTCAACGGGCCTCTGTGAGTTGGCTTCGGCTCCTCGTACGCCTTCCAAAGGTCCGGGACCCTGTGGTGCCGTGAAAGGATAGAACAAACAAATAATAAGGTGCCCACCTTGAGGCGAAGCGACGGACTTAGCGATCCCGCGGGCTACCATAATTCCGTGTGCTCCAGGGAGAAGTCACCGTTCCTTATCTCCGGCTTGCCTTTTTTGGCTGGCTGGACTGAACGATGACGAGGAACAGGGGCCCGAGTCTACTATTTTCAAAGTGTTGTCATTCATACACGATTCCATTGTCATTTTGCTAAAAGTTCGTAATCTGTTAATTCAAAATGGCTGATTATTGGCGTTCGGCGATGTCGTAATAGAATTATAGTACGAGATATCTTGTAACGAATTATAAACAATAACTGCCCATTAATATTCTAAACGTAAAACATTGAATAAAGGAACTGTTCTTTTTTTATTAATTTAGCACATTATGTCAAATATTCATTTGTCATTATGTACGAGATTACCGTTCTAAAGAATTATTTCAATGAAATGACATTGGAAAGTCATAATGACGCTATCGTGTTAGTAGATTACCAAACTTGTCAAAATCAACAATTTTGAAACCAATGATCTACTATTCTGACACTATTGTAATAGCAGACTCGAGGCCCTGGTCTCCCACCTCTGGCTTGCTTTCTGCGCAGTTGGCTCCGGCCCCTCGTACGCCTCCCAAATTACTGGAGCCCTGTGGCCCCATGCTTCGTAAAGACATATTTTCTATATAAGTACTTATAATATTATAATTAACCTGAAGAGTTTGTTTGTTTGAACGCGCTAATCTCTAGAACAATTCTTTTTGTGTTTGTAGGCAACACAAAGTAGGCAAAACATCAAGCTAGGATCTGTAGCAGCGGGTGAAACAGCGCGAGAGTAGCTAGTAAATAATAATGATGATGTAATGATATACATATATAATAATAGTGAATGATTAAAAAAAACATTTCAATGGTTGATGGCCCAAAGAGAAGTGACCATGTTCCACTGACTGCTAAATGAACAAGTTACCAACCAAGTACCAGGATTTTCCTCGATCACTTTCACTGCGGGGTTGTGTGCGTGCGTGCGTATGCACCGATTCGATTGCAACAGAATCCGCGATATCTCGCTTCTTTACTTGATGGTCGATGAAGACAGAGAATAATATCCGTAAATGCTATCTTTTATGCTGTACTGGAAATATCTTTTACTATCGGAATCTTTTGAGTAATACAAAAATGTATGTCAAGCGCATATTTAATTTTGATAAAAGGATAAAAGGTAACCTATTGTGACAAGTACCTATATGTTTTATAATTCAATTGAAAAACATGTTGGACTTATGTGTGGTAAAGGTATTTGAATTTCTGTTCTAAGATCAACACTGTGCGTAGGTAATTTGCTTGAAACAAATAAGCAAATGAAATACTACTAGGCACTTTTAAAAATGTCGAATACAAGTACCTAATCAAAATTAAACTTTATTTAGTAACCAAATAGATACAAAGTCGAACGGTAATTACTCAACAGGTCAACCAGATAAAACAATTTGAAATGTCCTTAAGAGTTCACTAGTATAATCTAGGCGTAGGTATCTAGAATATTCTACGTGTCGTGCATGCCTGTGCGCACTTGCGCAGTGCGAATAACTAGAAACGACGCTCGTTGCAGTTTGCACCCATCAAAATGTTCGTGAGGAGGGATCCCTAGATGATTTAGTTCATAATACTCGACTGAGTTTTATAGTTCATTATAAATTATAAAATACACGTGTTCCTCATTGTTTTACAAATGCGAAAGTATATAATTGATAGATGTTTGTTACTTCAAGCGTGGGAGCCGTGCCGGTACGATTGGACGGGAGTAATATCAATGCCTTACAGAAAACCGACGTTAAACAATCACAGCGTTGTGTTTCGCCGTTTGATTGAGGCCCTATCCTTCCCTTCCCCCATTCCGTCACCAACCCTTAAAATGCCACAACACTAATCTTCCAAACGGACGGCAACTAACTCATAACTCCTCCGTTGTTGTAGGTGTTCACTGGGCAGTGCTGATTGTTTACCATCAGGTTCGGGAAGCTGGTGTGCTCTCTTATCACATAAAAAATCGGTCACACTAAACTGCTGAACGGTTTTCAGCATAGAAATGGCGCGAATAATAAAAATACATTAATTAACATAAGTGTTAATCAAACTTAAATGGTAACTCTATTATACCCCCACACCTATAGACAGAAATTGAAGTGGGTAAAAATAACGCATCAAAAAATTAAATCATCCCAAAATGAAATTTTTATTTTTACAACTCATGAAGATGCTTGTTTTACTTTTTTATTCGCATTGCATTTTATTTTATCATTTGTAATAAACATTAAAACTTACAGCCTATTATACCTTTTTCGGAATTAAAAATTCAGTTTTAATGTCAATTACAGGCATTCGAATAATGACGCGGAAGGATAATTTATTATTTAATAAAAACTGATGTGAAATTACATGTTGACTATATTCAATCGATGTGTCACCGTAAAATAACAAGATCCGTAAGTTTATCAATTTACTAGGAAGTTTATAAACTTTCGTAAGATTCTAAACAGGATATAAATTGTAATATTTTAAGTCCACATTTTCGTACATTGATATTTCGCCAGGTCAGTTAGGTTACCCAATCCCCAAAAAGAAATGTTGGTGAGACATAAAATAAAACCTCTTCTAAAATACTTTACAACTGATTTAGGGCTAAGCATTAAACTATTTTCGGCGATTTCTTTTTAAAGTCATAGGCCGACAACTAGCGGACGGATTACCTGATAGTAAGCAATCAGCGTTGCTCATGGACACTTGTAATGCTAAAGGAGTTACTACAAGTGCCGCTGCGTTGCCGGCCTCCTAGGGGTTATTAGGGATTTAAGAATAGGGGATTTGAGGATTGAGGAATTGGATGAGGAGAGATAATTCTCAGTAGCTAACCCCAAAAAGTCTGGCAACCCACTGGGAAATACTCTGTTTTCCGGGTGTCAATGGCCGAAGCATACCATCAAATCCGTTCGTAAGTTTACACAGTAGCCAGCCTATCCATATTAAAATACATATTTATTTATATCCTGGCTTGTAGGTACAAAAGTCATCAACAATTAACTAGTTTTTGTATATTATAAGACGGCAAACGAGTAGACGGATTAAGTGATCGTAACCAATCGGCGCTGCCCATGGACACCCATATCACTACAGGAGTTAAGATTGGGCTTCCGATTGCCTCTCTCATACTACGAAACACAACGCTGTGGTTATTTCACGCTGGTTTTCAGAGAGGACATAGTATTACTACGGTCGAGCCAACTTATTCGTGCCGAAATCTTAGCTCGCCTAAATCAGTTTCTTTATATCCTCAACATAATCGCCATCATATCACCAATCCCCAAATGACTTCAAGATCGACGTTGGGAAGAGACTAATCAGCTAACACTGGTCTTTATTAATAACTAGCTGCTCTCACGCGGTTTCACCCGCTGCTCGGCTCCATTTGATCGTAGCGTGATGTTTTATAGCCTATAGCATTCAGGAACATTTTAGCTATCTATCAGTGGAAGAATTTTGGCAATCTGACTAGCGGTTCCAAAGATTACCCCCTACATACAAACTTACAAATTTCAACCTCTTTATAATATTAGTATAGAAAAATACATCACCAAAAACAATTCAACAAATACACTTTATCAAGTTCTAAGCATAAAAATATGTACGAAATATCCATCATCATTATAATAGCTGACTGATAGTGCGGGGTCAAAGGTGAAGTTACTATAAAAGTATTATAATCACACTTTGATGTTGTTAAAGAAGAACAATGCAACCCTGTGACACACCATCATTCTATGACCTCGCTGACATCAGGATTACAGCTAAATACAGATAACTTAACAGTCTGTACGGAGCCTTCAAGACTTTTAAATGATATTTGTGATTTTTTTTTTATGATATAGGTCGAGCAGACGGATTACCTGATGGTAAGCAATCAGCGCGGCCCATGGACACTCGCAACGGAGGAGTTACGAGTGCGTTGCCGACCTTTTAGGGATTAGGGATTTGGAGATTTAGGGATTGAGGAGGGATTGGGGGAGGGGAAGGATTGGTCCTCCGGTAACCTTACTCACACGGCGAAACACAACGCTATGGAAATATAACTTAAAAAATTAATCCCTAATTCTTTTTTGCTTTATGTATACAGTATTCGGGAGGGTTAGATTAAGAAAGTTTTAAATGAAAATACTCCTTAGACGAAGAATCTCTTGACCTATTTAAAACATAAATGTAAGTCAAATTAATGTGGAAATTATGCCCTAGTAACTCATTGACCCAGCATACCAAACAAATATGGCGTCGAATCAGCATTGCAATAATATAATAGAGGTTGATAACATTAAAAGTAACCGATAGTGACCTTGAGCGACAAGGAACCAGCAGTCACACTCACTTACACACACACTTTCACAACTCTACATGCAATAGTGGCGCCTAAATGGGACGATCATTTCTCCATAATGACCGGACCAGCGATACAGACAACCGCAGGTCAACCTACACCAATGCGTCAAGCAATTTCCTTGAATTTTCAACTGTACAACAAAACTATAAAGTTGAAAGTCGAATGAATGAGTTCGTGAGAAAGGAATAGGTTGACCGGCTGTTCTACACTAATGAATCAGACCCACCGGGCCTATCGTTCGCGCAATTTTCGTAATCCTATTACATAAATACGTTCGTAGTAGTGCTGACAAAATATACTGACATAACACTCCAACGTGAGCTTCTCATAATAATTGCACAAATATTATAGTAGCGAAAATATATGAGAGTGCATGATCTAGTGATTGCACGCGTGACCAAAATAACTACTGTAATTTGTAGCTTGATATGTTTAAATCCTGTATTTATAACTGAATCTAGATTAATGCTTGAGGCGTTCATATTACTTTATACACTACTTTTACGACAAATGAATCACATCCGCACCATATAAAAAAAATCATTTATAAGCTATCAAACCCATTTTATACACGTCTTTTTAAGTTACCTATATTCAACGCAAAATACAAAAGTTAAAAGTTGATTAATGACAAAAATAATTACTCAGTACAATGACCGATGCTGCCTCTTGACCTGACATTTCCATAAAAGGATTAAAAGAAAAAATATGACGTATGAAGATTGCTAAAGATAAAATTAATAACTAGTACTAGTTGTGTTATGCATATCATTAACTTTTTTGCTTCAATAAGACACTAATCTCAGAAACTGCACGACGTATTTGGATAAATCGTTTTATTTTGGGCCCACCCCAGCTTTGCAGGGTGTCCAACCCCTTTGGAGTCAGTAAATTTTCTTTTATACCTACTTCTCCTGATCTTAGCAAACACAGCATAGAAAAAAATAATGGAATGTTTACGCGTCATCACGTCGGGATAAATGGCATCGTCATGACCATGAGAAATTGGGATTCATTTTTACATACGACTAGCTACTCTCGCGCGGTTTCACCCTCTGCTCGGCTCCGTTTAATCGTAGCGAGATGTTTTATAGCCTATAGCAATCAGGAACATTGTAGCTATCTATCAGTGAAAACATTTAGGCAATCCGACCAGCGGTTCCAAAGATTACCCCCTACATACAAACTTACAAATTTTACCTCTTTATAATATTAGTATAGAAGCAAGATAGTATAGAAGTAAAGATAAATAGTTAGATAAGTAGCAAGAAGCTCTGGTACCTATATTCAAAACCTGAATCCATAACGCACTACAGAAGAAACGCTTCATTATCATAAGCATCATCGGTCAGTTCAATCAGCTTTTTTATTTTTTTATTTGGTTATAGGTAGGCGTTGGTGATAACCGATGATGCGACCGAAACGAAAAACTATCAAGAACATCAAAGAAACAAGTTATAATTGTTAAAGGGTAATTTAACTTTAACTTACCTCTTAAACATTTTATGAAGCCTTGATTTCGTAATCATAACCGTGCCTTAAATCTATTACAATGCCACATAAAAAAAAATCTTTAAAAATGTCAATGAGATTGCATTTATAGGAGCGAGTAATGACCTCAGTTACCGCTATAGCCCTTTTTGTAAGCAAAAAAGCAAAGGATAAATAAAATTAAAAGTATTTAATCAGACATTGACCCGAACACATTGAAAAGATTCGAAATTAATTCTGAGAACCCATGAAACGAGCCTCAGATACCGTAATCATGAATCGATCGTCGATAACAAAGATGAGGTCTGATTAAAAGGAAATGTTTAAGTTTATTACCAGCCAGGAATATTTGTTGATGGCTTTTTTTTGAGAGGCGAATATACAAACCTCTTTTCCCATCTATTACATAAATACGTTCGTAGTAGTGCTGACAAAATATACTGACATAACACTCCAACGTGAGCTTCTCATAATAATTGCACAAATATTATAGTAGCGAAAATATATGAGAGTGCATGATCTAGTGATTGCACGCGTGACCAAAATAACTACTGTAATTTGTAGCTTGATATGTTTAAATCCTGTATTTATAACTGAATCTAGATTAATGCTTGAGGCGTTCATATTACTTTATACACTACTTTTACGACAAATGAATCACATCCGCACCATATAAAAAAAATCATTTATAAGCTATCAAACCCATTTTATACACGTCTTTTTAAGTTACCTATATTCAACGCAAAATACAAAAGTTAAAAGTTGATTAATGACAAAAATAATTACTCAGTACAATGACCGATGCTGCCTCTTGACCTGACATTTCCATAAAAGGATTAAAAGAAAAAATATGACGTATGAAGATTGCTAAAGATAAAATTAATAACTAGTACTAGTTGTGTTATGCATATCATTAACTTTTTTGCTTCAATAAGACACTAATCTCAGAAACTGCACGACGTATTTGGATAAATCGTTTTATTTTGGGCCCACCCCAGCTTTGCAGGGTGTCCAACCCCTTTGGAGTCAGTAAATTTTCTTTTATACCTACTTCTCCTGATCTTAGCAAACACAGCATAGAAAAAAATAATGGAATGTTTACGCGTCATCACGTCGGGATAAATGGCATCGTCATGACCATGAGAAATTGGGATTCATTTTTACATACGACTAGCTACTCTCGCGCGGTTTCACCCTCTGCTCGGCTCCGTTTAATCGTAGCGAGATGTTTTATAGCCTATAGCAATCAGGAACATTGTAGCTATCTATCAGTGAAAACATTTAGGCAATCCGACCAGCGGTTCCAAAGATTACCCCCTACATACAAACTTACAAATTTTACCTCTTTATAATATTAGTATAGAAGCAAGATAGTATAGAAGTAAAGATAAATAGTTAGATAAGTAGCAAGAAGCTCTGGTACCTATATTCAAAACCTGAATCCATAACGCACTACAGAAGAAACGCTTCATTATCATAAGCATCATCGGTCAGTTCAATCAGCTTTTTTATTTTTTTATTTGGTTATAGGTAGGCGTTGGTGATAACCGATGATGCGACCGAAACGAAAAACTATCAAGAACATCAAAGAAACAAGTTATAATTGTTAAAGGGTAATTTAACTTTAACTTACCTCTTAAACATTTTATGAAGCCTTGATTTCGTAATCATAACCGTGCCTTAAATCTATTACAATGCCACATAAAAAAAAATCTTTAAAAATGTCAATGAGATTGCATTTATAGGAGCGAGTAATGACCTCAGTTACCGCTATAGCCCTTTTTGTAAGCAAAAAAGCAAAGGATAAATAAAATTAAAAGTATTTAATCAGACATTGACCCGAACACATTGAAAAGATTCGAAATTAATTCTGAGAACCCATGAAACGAGCCTCAGATACCGTAATCATGAATCGATCGTCGATAACAAAGATGAGGTCTGATTAAAAGGAAATGTTTAAGTTTATTACCAGCCAGGAATATTTGTTGATGGCTTTTTTTTGAGAGGCGAATATACAAACCTCTTTTCCCATCCTGGATGAGGCTAAAGGTAGTAGCAGACTCACACTAACTAAAAACTCACCCGTTCCTTTACCTCCTTTCATCTGGGGCCACACTATATGAGTTTTCTTGCACTCGCAACCCCATATCCATCCATGAAATGATCGTCAAAAAAAGTACAATAAAATTCCTGTAAGGAAAAACCAATATTATTTAATGTATAAGACCGAAAATCAACCAATATATTTAATGTATAAGACCGAAAATCGTTTTATGTAAAACCTAACCAAACCACTAATAAAACCTCATTTCTAGATTTAGCAGCACAGGTTGACAAAGTCAAAGTCAAAATCATTGACAAACGAAGAATTCATTATACAACTATGTTAATTCACCTGGACTGTAATCCAACTATTGATCTGTTTACAGATGGATGGAAGGAATCTTAATTAGAATGTATTGGGTACTGCGAGAGTAACTTATAAATGTTGTTAACGTTTCTTGATTTATTTTTTTTGTTAATGTCATTAGGCCAAATTAGTCAGTCTGTAGTCAGCCCCGATTGCTTACCATCAGGTAATCCACCAGCTCGCTGGCCGTCCTATCACAGAAAAATAAACTACAAGACATTTCCTTACTCTTCCTGTTAAGAAAGAAAATGTCATTGAATGCATTGCAAGTGTATAATTATTTATGTTTAAGTTCCTTCCGCACTACCTCTGGTGTCATGTAAGTACCTTTCAATAATTACTCTTCAAACTATAAAAAGGTGTACTTACGAATATGACTTCCTTGCTTGTCACAAGTGCTTGTGTTCAAAATTAATTCTGGGACCAGAATGTTAGGTCTGGTTATTATACTAATATCGTGGCGGTCCAGAGATTAAGTCATCCGCTTCTTAAGTTTAAGTTAAGAAAGTAAGTTGTGTTTGAAACTTGGCAGGTGCCAATGTGACTTTTTCTAAGTTATACTTACTTTCTTAGATAATTTAGACACCACTGATATATGGAGGTGGAAAAAATCTTTTTCACATTACACACCTAGCCTTGAGCAAGCATGGTGATTAATGCTCAAACCATTTCCGTGTGAGAAGAGGGCTTTGCTCTGCAGTGTGCTCTTATATGATGATGACTATGTTATACGAACATCTGTGACAAATGGTGTAGCTGGTGAGAAATCTAGTGAAAAACTGTGACAATATATTGCCCTACTCGATTGTGGGTACCAGCAGATCGCAGATTATGCTAAAATACCGTCTTAAATAGACTTTCCAGCGATAGAATTCATATTTCTAATAATAGTAATTTGTGATGAACCTTCTAACTGATAATTAGGGAGAATTCGCCTAGAACAACGAGAAATGGCAAAGATAACATGCCAAAATTCACTTTAAGTGGTCGATAAACCAACAGAAAATTTTTCTATTACATTGTGGCAGCGATACATCTTCTTAACAATCCGTCTCGAGAGTAATCCGTTAGAGGTCCTACGAGCAGTTTATATTATTGTAATAGTAAGAGCACTTCGGATGATGTAATGTAACAATGTGCGGTCGCTGCCCGGAAGACGGTCATAAGCAGATAACTAAATAATCGAGATTTCGATGATGCTACCAAGATTCCAAGCTACCACAGAGCGGAGAATGTTTTAGCCGACTACAAAAATGCAAGTGATTTTATTTTATTGTAAAACTGCCTAGTCTATGCTACAAGCAATGAGTCTTGGTTTTGTTTTTTGGGCCGTATAAAGTAATATTGAGTTCTGAGACCTTAAGCTTTTAAATTTTTGTTCTCTGTAATAGTGTAACAAACGAGCAGAAGGAGTACCATATGTTAAGCAATCACTACCGCCCATGGACACCTGCAACACCAGAAGAATTACGAGTGCGTTGCCGAACTTTTGGGGATTAGAGTACTGGAGAATTAGGTATTTGGCAGGTATGGCTGAGGGCAAGGACTGGGCCTTCAGCAACCTCATTCAAACGGTGAAATACAGCGCAGTGGTCACGCCGGTTTTCTGTGAAGCCTTGGAAACATTCCGGTCGAGCCTACTCATTCGTGCCGAAGCTTGGCTTTCCCACACAGTTATATAAACCCAGTATGGAACAAAATTGTGATGATATGTACAAGTTATTCAAAAGATGACATGATCCTCGTTTATTAAATATGATATGCATAAAAACCATATGCATGTTTAGTTACTGAAATTTCGATTTAGATGCTCTTGTCAAAAAAATAACAGTATCACTAGGCCGATTCATTCATTCACCGATTCTCATCTCATTGATAACTCATACGACTTAATATAAATTGATGTTAAAATCCCATGAAATTTAATAACAACGGGACATTGATACGCCCCAATTTGCTTATAGATCAGTTACTTACTCTGCCTACACATGTGACACTTGACCATTTTACTGTGAAAATGACCTAGTAGACAGTAATTACGATAAACTAAATAAAAAATATTGCAAAAAGGTTATAACGGTAATTTTCTCTTTTTAAACTATGTAAATATGGAATTAAAAAAAACTTTCCAGCGTTTTATTTAAAGACGTGTTATTTTTTTAAACCAATAAAAAGTGTTCTTTTTTTAAATGATGATACTAATTATTATTGTGTTCTATTTTTGACAAAAAGAGCAGACGGACATTGTGTTCAGTGAGTGCAAACGCTCATAGAAATAATTTTGTTTCAATCTTCATTATTCCCGCAGGTTTTTTGGTAGATAATATTACCCTCAGATTTGATTATACTAAGTGTGTGTTTGTTTTAATGAATAAATTTAGTATTTCTTGGTAGTTGTTTTCCTTGTGAATGTAGATTTTGGAACGAACCCTACCTTTAGTGACGGACAGTTTGACAGACTATTTTGACGTTTCAAAAGACTGCATGTGAATTGTGATGTTTTATTTAAATAAATATTTTATATTATATGACAATCGAGCCTTATGTTTATTTTTATTTTCTATCCTGCCAGGATCGATTAGTGAAGACAGATTATAGAGTACAGCGAGCATTACCTTTTGGTAGTTTGTGTTAATACCTAATAGGACTAAAGGATAGAAATATTCTACTTTAGATCGTGACAACGTCAAATTTTTTCATCATCTAAAATGAGCCTAAGTATAATTATACTTGATAGTATTACCTGATGGTAAGCAACAACAGAGAAGTTACGAGTACGTTCCCTGCTTTTTGGGCATTGCGAAGGGATGGCAGGAGGGGAAGGATTGAGCCTCCAGTACATACCCACATGGCGAAACACAACGCTCCGTTAGTTTAACGCCAGTGTGTTGTGACCAATCACGTCGAGCGGACCCATTCGTGCCGAAGTGTGGCTCTCCTATACCAGATTTCACCGGATCTCTAAATTTAAATCACGATTTTACAATTAATCAGTCATAGTCACGTGGGCTCACGCTAACAAGTCAACTGCTCATCATAATCACAATAAAACATCACGACTCTCGTTTTAGAAAAAAAAACTAGCAAAAATCAAAAAAAAAACTACAAAAAAAAGACAATCGATTCAAACTTTTTTTTATTATCCTTTGTTATCTTGGAACCTGTGAACGTTATATGCCTGAACCTGTCTACGTAGGAGAGGTTTACAAGCAAGCCTGTACTGAGAATTAAGATAATAATATAATAGAAGTGTTAGGACTCGACCACATTATGTATTGGGATTAAAATGTTCAATAGACAGCAGGAAATTACTGTCAGACCCTCCTTGGCAACCTAGGGCTAAAAATGGCAAATATGAGTAAGTTATAACCACGTAACACCCAAAGTATGTTTAATTAATGTTTAGATACAAAAATCAATGCCACTTTTCGTTTTAATGTTATAACTCAACAATGACTTTACAGATTTGGAAAATTTTGGAAGTCTTGAATTATTCCAGAAAAGGTTTGTGTTGTGTTTTGACCGCTAGTTTAACTATAAAAAACAAAAGAAACGACCCTTATATTAACATAAGATTTTCCTAAAAGGTAAACATATTAAATCCACCTTATTATTTTTCAAAATTAAATACAAAATATTGTCCTTTGTAATTGTAAAATCTTAATGAATTAGTCATATTTACCGACTTTTACTAACCTTCTTCGCACAACATATTCTGATATTTATTTAAATAGGTAGGTACATTCTAAGTTTTATAATATACAAAAATGTCTGGTGTGAGTAAAAATTAACACCTTCATTACAATAATTTCGAAAAAACAATGAGAATTCTATAAACGTTTGACAAGAATACTAAGGCCGAAGTTGACAATATTATAAAATCCAAATTCAAAAGGTTCACAGTTATTGCTATAACACACTTTTATGTTGTCCAAGAGTATAATAAAACCAATAAAACTAGCAATTATGTTGTTCTTTATACTATACGAAGTAAGAATATAATATATGTAAATTCGTACGACATGACATCGCACGTCCTTAGCTTCATAAAACCTTAGTAAATTAAAACCTTATTTTAAGGACACTGGCCATTTGCACATTCTAAATTTAAACAATTATGACTATTCGATAAATCTTTTGTGGATTAATCACATACAGCCAAACTAACTGTGATACAATTATAACACTCTATACGGAAATATGAAAACGAATGCGAATTCCTTTTGGACCATACATAGTTCTGAAAATATTGAAACAAAATTAGAGAAATGTGACTAATCGGATGATGACTAACATTATACTGAAGAAATCCTATGAAATAGAGATGAGATGAATAAAAAATATACCACACTGGATCTTGCACACCCATCCTAACTCTTAGTGTAGGAAGGACAACCCTGTACACGAAATATTAAATATGATTCAACAATTGCAATGAACATAAAGCACATTTTTCTACCAGTCAAGGTCAAAGATCCTCGTATCCAGGCAATTCTCACAAGTGGAAAGGTCAAATTTTATAATGTTGCTTAGTGTATTAGATGGTCCTTTGATGTCACAGAGGAAGTACTTTAGCACTAGTTTTGCACTTCAACAAACAAACAGCCTTGAATTGTTATCTTAATCGTTACAAGCAACCCACCCTAGGTCCACTTTGGGTGCAATTCTGATATAAAATGTTTTAGTCGGTTATTTAATGAATGTATAATACAAAATTTACACATATAAACTTTCCTGATCAATCAATTTAAAAGATGATGATGCCCAATTTTAAAGATTTAAGCATACATAGGGACAGAGAAAGCGATGCGATGTGAGCAACTTTATACTATGTAGTAATAATTTTTGTCAGAAGAGCATCTATATTACTTCTGACTGGACCGATGGCCATACTCTGCCAGCGCGTACCGAAGGAAGAAGGTACCTACCTCTTTTAATGGTAGGTACTTAAAAGACACACAGCAAATTGCCCTCTTTAAAATTGAGATTGTTAATTCAGCCAAATTAGAATAAGGCACAGGACTATTCCGAATAAAATCTAGGAGAGCATACCGTTGTTTTTTTTACAAAGCTGGACAATTGGTTGGCACCAAGAAAAAAGGAATTCTGATTTTAAAGGTTATTTTTTATTTTTTCATAACATGTATATTGTATATCCAATGATATTTAGAAATATAGATAGCAGATGAGGCCGAGATGAAAACTTTTTAAATAATGTTTTTAAATCGGAGGCTGATTGTCCAGTATTTTATTTCACAAATAGCGATTATCAGTTTTCGACTGCACCGAAGGCTTGGTTCGTTTATACCGTCAGAAGCCATTCAATTGGCTATAACCATAAAACGGAATAGACTTTGCCAATTTGACCTGTTCTTTCTAACGGATATAACATAACATTTGACTAACACTAACTCTTTTCTGCGGTTCCACGTGCATATTCTGGTCTTAAGATTAATTTTATCTGAGAAATAAAATTGTTGCTGTCACTGTCTTATAAAAACATTCTGACGCGACAGCGTCATAATTATTCCCCTAGTAACTTTTATCTAACCATTAAAAAATCAGCCTTAAATTTGAATTTAAATAAAGAATGCGAATATAAATATCGTCCATTAGTTTCATTTAAGTTTTAACTTTAAAACAACAACACGAGCTGACATAGTTAACAAATACTTTTTACCTGTATTTGTCCTAGAAAAAATATTCGTTCTTAGAAGTACGGAGTGAAGCAAGCTATTAGACCATGTTTACCTTGTTTTAAAACATGTACGTTACGTTCGAAGTATGGATCATTGGCTATTTAGACCGATATGGGTCACATCGCAAACCAAACTTGATTATACGTAATCATTATTGCGAAACCGAGGTCTAGTGATAGTTCGGGGTATTGGTATTTTATTTAGTTTTAAGAAAAGTTTGTATGCCGTGTTCAAGAGTTTAGACCTGCAAATAATATACAATAGGATAAGTAGTCCGTGTTTTGTAGGTGGTCTCAAAATTAGGAGCCTGCTTCTCACGCATGCGGGCACGAATCCACACAAGTGCAACTGTGACTTTTTTCGAGATATACATATATACAATCTGATTAAAAGTTTTAAATCGCTAATCCGTCTTGACAAGCGTGGTGATTATGGCTCATTGCTTCTCGGTGTGAGCAACGATGTCTTTTTGGCAGATGATTTATAAAATAACATTTTTTTTTTTTGATATTTCGAAATTGATTTTCCAATCCGCCTTAAGCAAGAGAAGTGATTAATGCTCAAATCTTCTCCGTGCCGTCTCCAAGAGGCCTTTGTTTAGCAGTGGGCAAATATAAGCTGATGATGTGATCTGAGTGATGTTTCGTGACCTTGGCTTAATTATAATTTTAATGCCATTTAATTATAAATAAACCGTAAAACCTGTCGCCTAAAGAATAGAGTTGAAATCATTTTTTGGTACCGCAGAAAGAATTTTAGAAAGCTCATCTAAGTAATTTATAAAGACACATATGAAGCGTGTCATTAAGCCTGTATAATAATCTCATAAACTGGAGGGCTTGCACTCAAAAGCCCGTATGAAAACACTAGAGGAAAGATGTCACAAAGGAGAAGTATCTAGTTCCTTCTACGAGTATACAGCCACTTGATCACGTACTATGTATCCAAGCATATCTATAAATAGACAAATATTTCCCAATTCAATTCAGTAATTTCTTTTAGTCGTAAAAGTCCATAGATTAGATAACAAAGAACTTTTTGACGAAACTCGTGTCTGAACTCCCACAATCAGGACCACTTTAGTAAATCGTCACCATAATGGATCAGGTAACGTAATACATTTCGAAAGAATCAAGAGAATACGTAGAATTCCACTAACAATGATACGACGAAAAAAAATTGTGTGACAAAGTTCATAGACTCCTCTCCCGTCTCATAAAGGATTAGGGCGCAGCGGGAAGCGGTAAGTGGAGGTGGTCCTTATCTGAGACTGTTTCAACAGCACAGTCGACAGCGTAGTGGGGTACTCGCGCGCCACTACTTCGCGCTCTATCGCGACTGACGCAAGCCGCGCCCGCGCAACACGACCGCTACTTTCAAACGAGCCATTTTCGATATTCAACTTTTAAAAATGTATTCGAATGAAGTGAGGTGAATCGATTAAAACTGTTCAGTGATTATTTAAGTGCAAATTAAATACAAGTGTTTTGGAACAAATTTTTGTGAAGGATTTATTTTTGTTAAGGAGCAACCCTTTACAAATTCAAGGTAATTTTCGTTGTTTTGTTATTTTAAGTTGTTGCGGCAACAGTGACGGTGTCGTGGCGAATTATTGCAAGTGCAGTTTCGTTTTGCGGCTACCTATTTGCAACATACGTCGTCAGAATGTCCGGTTTAAATCGGACTTTCTCGCGGGTACCTATTTTGTGAGGAGGTCCTAACCTAAGAAACGTTATATTTAAAACAATGGTGGTAATTTAAACTTTTTATTGTATTTGCGTATATAGAGGTCCAGCTGTGATCACGGATTTAAAGATATAGTTAATATTGTGGACACTACTTATTCAAGACATTTTTTACATAAGGTCGGTACAAAAAAAAATTTGACGTTAGAAAATCTTACAGAAACTATCTACGTAGGTATATGTTTACCATACTTTAACATGGAAATTTAAAAAAAAATACGAGCTAGGATGCGCCAGATGTCATCATCCGAATATTTTTCTACCAAAAAGTTCAATTTTAAAGTTGAATGTCAATTCCGACATCGTTAATTTAAAAAAAAAGAAAAATACAAAATTGAATTACCCACCGATGAATTAATTTTGAAAATCGAATTTACTAAAGAATACCAAGAAAATATTATCAAATTGTTATTATGCAATGCAATAAGTCAAATGGAAGGTGATTATTTAATAGTCTGATTCAGTTTAATCATTGTTGATTTGTCATGGTTTGATACTTTCTTTTGATGTTCAAAGCGTTTGTATAGTAAAATACATTACCGTATTGTATGGGCTGATGAATAAGTAAGTCTTTTACGAAGAATGTCACCGACTTTATGCTTTAATTCATAAGTAGGGTGCGCAAATTTACCCATTATATGTATCTTTGTGTAACTAGTGTAATGTGTTTGCGCATTCACTTTTTGAAGTTGTTAATGCTGAGGAAATATGTAGTAGATTTCGTATTATTTCTCAACATGGTCATAGAATTGGGTTATCTTTTGTTTTTGGAAGAAGATCTCTGTCTTAAGGCTTAAATCGTCGAATATTACAAGTAGAAAGGGGGACTGTTTGACCTGTAATTCATATAAATTCTCTGTTAACTTTTACAGCAAAAATTTCTAAAAATTAAGTCATATTTGTAACTTATTGATATATCTAAGCATTTTAAAATGGTTCCAGACGCTCTGTTCTTCTTTAAAGATATTTAAATTTTAATCGTGATACATTGAGGATGAAGTTGTTGAGTTTACGTATAAATACTATAAAAATAAACTAGTAGATAATAAAATATTCAACGAGTAACTATTATTTCTTGAACAGATACTAAAGATACTTACGTGTTATATGATTTTCCTTCTCAAACTCATGTTTACAAAGATATCTAAAACGACTGTGGGAAAATAGACTATATTGATCTTATAAATATTATCATACCACATCTATCAACGTCAATTTTCTCAAGTGCACCGTAATTGATATACAGGGAAAGTGCTTGAGAAATTCTGAGATCACACTTCGAGTATATACAACCCCAGTGGTAGTAAGTTGAAGTAATTTCATATTTTATTTGACATGCCGTAATTTTATGACTTAAATCACTGAACTTTTCTCCATTATTTAATAGATGTTATTATACATATACACCTTCCTCTCCAATCACTCTATTAAAAACCGCATCAAAATCCGTCGCGTAGTTTCAAAGATTTAAGCATACATAGGGATATAGGGACAGAGAAAGCGACTTTGTTTTATACTATGTAATGATGATAAATTATCATCAATTATTATTAGCAATATTTTATCAGTTACACAAGCCAAATCTTTTGTTATTGCTCGTCAGCTCAGTAGTCGAAACATCGTGGTACAAAGACATTTGATCGACTAGGTAGCAGGACAAAGCTTACTGTCTTTGTACTGTACAAATTTTTATTTTCTTATCTGTGCTTATGACAAATTCTTGAGCTGACCATAATTGTACGTTTGTCAATAGCCAAGCCGATACGAGTTAAGTGAAGCCGAGACGACACATTTCTTGTTAATTTTAAAACGAAAACTTCGTAGAACGTGACCGTTAAAAAACGACGCAATTATCTTTTTCTTGCTCAAAAATCAAATTTTGCGGAGGACGATTTCGACATTGAAAAACGAATTTTTGTATTTCTTATAAAATAAAAACTTTCACTCTCCGACATTTTGATTTGAATGCTAAATTTAATAAATATTTTTTTCTTCATAAGTAATGTAGCACAAAAATACTAAAATTATGTAAGAAGCTTTAGTTACGTGCTTTTTCTGAGTCACAGTCTTCAACATCAACAAATGTCTCAATTATCTCACTAAATCGGTCTCTGGAGTCGCCATTTTAGCAAAAACACGTTGTTCCTGATTGTGTTAGAGATACGTAACACAGGTGGAAACTAGATATGAAATCTGAGATCACACTGTGTAGTTTTATCCCATCAGTTAGATCATAGAGAAAGTAGGTGATGCTATGATCGTGTGAACAAATCCGCAAAAAAAAACAATAGCAACCATAGCGTTCCACTTTTAAAAAGTTGAGTTTGATGTGTTCTTTTATTAAATAATTTTCTTTTTCTTGTATACCACCTACTTAGGTTCTTATAAAAAAATATATTGATGTGGGTTGTCAGCTTTTTTAATAAACGACTTTAAGGTTCAAAATGGTGGGAAATTTGATCATGCATCGAAATAAATTTTGAATAAACATTATCTGTTCTTTTGGGACAACAAGGTATACGCATCGTTATTTTTTTAAAACTATGTTACTACTGAATTCTCTGTGTAACAGAAACGGAAATATGTGCGACGACATAATTTATTGCTTTACATTATTTTTCTTATATTTAACAACAATCATGGGTGGAAATTATTAATGTTTTACAAGTAATGTTGCAAACACAAAAATTTACTTCTTCCACCGTTTACTTTGTGAAAGAAGAATAATATATTTTTGCCCAATCCAAAAATAAGTTCAGGGGATCTTTTTTGAATACAAGATAATAAATTTAAGACTTTACTTGCCAAAAAGGCAAAAAGCAAAAACGTCGGCCAGTCGCTCGCAGGTAACCACGTGCTTCGTTGCCACCCTTAAATTCGAAAAAAAAAATACAAATGCTTTTTGTTCAGCAGGTACCGGCCATTTAAAACATCGTAGCAAGTTATCTGTCGATTCGAACCGAGTGCAAAAATATAACAAAAAAAGAAAAAAGGACTCTCTTGTGTAGAAATTAGAGACGCTATCGACTGAACTGTAAAGTTTGTGGTGCAGGTGACTTTTTAAAATAGATACATACAGGTGTAAGGACTGAGGGTAGGTTTTTCTCATGATCGCATATGGGGATTCCCCCGGTGTAAGTCTATATATTCTCAATTTGAAATTAAAATTCCTTTTTAATCGATTTGTACATTGACTTGGTACAAATAAAAAAAAATTAAATAGTAATCAGACGACCCTTAATATTAATTCCTTCTTCGTAGCCATATGACTTAAATAGAATGCAGATAAGGAATAGAATAGAATATCATTTATTTCAAAGTATATGGTACATTGAGGTTTTACATTAAATGTTATTTCACATACACTACCATTGCTGGTGTAGAAATATTTTGCTAATCATGCTTTAAAATGAAAAAAAAAGGTAATTATAATAATAATTATAATGTCAAGCAAATTGATAACAAAAATTTAAAAAAAAATGTATCAGTAAGTATATGAGAGTAATTAGAAGTAACAATATTATTTGCGTCAAAATGGTAAAATATTAATTATAATGTCAAAAGCTAAATACAGTGTCAATACTCATGTCAAAAAAAACGTGTACTCTCACAATACTAAACTAAAATGCTAAACACAATATGAATCAATGTAAAAATACTAAATACAATGTGAAAATATTAAATAAAATGTCAAAACTTGTGATTTAAAAATTCATTAACAGAATAGAAGCACATCTCTAGAAGCCAAGTGAACATTCGATTTTTAAACTTACTTATTGGTAACATTTTCAAGTCAGGTGATAATTTATTATAAATTTTAATTGCCATACAATGTACATTACTGCTGTATAAATGCAATCTCTGTCTAGGTGCCTGTAGTTTTCCAGGATTTTGTTATTTAACCTCACAGAGATCTGTTCATTTAAAGGAAATAAATGTGGGTACTTTTTTACAAAAAGACAAATTTCAAAAATGTATGAGCATGGCAGAGGAAGTATTTTTAGTTCCTTGAATAATGGTCTGCAATGATCTAAATATTCAGCGCCACTTATAGCCCTGATACATTTTTTTTGCACTATAAAAGCTCTTTGCACATCTACTGAGTTGCCCCATATCACTAAACCGTATCGCAACACCGATGAAACATAACCGTGATAGGCGTTTAAAGCTGTGTCTTTACTGGATACTAACCTAAGCTTTTTTAGGGCAAACACAAACTTATCCAACTTGTTGCACACTCCTTCTATATGTTCTTTCCAGTTAAGTTTATTGTCAATTACAATACCTAAAAATAAAGCCGACTGTACTGGTTGTAAAACTGTATTATTATGTCGTATTGCTGTCGGTATTATTGTTGAGTTACATGTTTGAAATTTAACTAGTTTTGTTTTATTAATATTTACTTTAAGATTATTGTCTTCTAACCATTTCATTACATTTGTCAATTCATTATTAGTTTCATTTTCCATATCCGTTTTATCTAAACATTATACATATATACAGGACTTAGGACGCCTAGGATATAGAAGTAGAAGGTGTTTTGAATGTATGACTGTAAACTGTCTCAAGAGTGATGGATGGTATATTTTACGATTCTCTTTGAGAACGACCCTTTGACACTCTTTGTATATATTAACTAACTATGTATAATATATCTGCTCGGTGTTCCTACGTCTGACATTTTAATCCTTAATCCAATTTACCGAATAAAACTTATTTTATTGATTCAACTCACCCACCTCCTCGGCCATTGATTTTACTTATGTTCCCAAATTGTATTGGAAATAACAATATTGTATTTTAAAACACATAAATCTTCAATGTTAAAAATTTTGCTATAAGTACATAATGTCGGTGTTTTCTCGTGGTATTTTAATGTAAAATCGCGGATTAACATTGGTAATTCATTAACATTTTTGTCACACGTGCGTGTAACTTTTGTTAGTCACATACATTTCTACCTACCTATCTTAACTCGACGACATTCGTTCTATTCGATGTTTTTTTTTTCATTGACATTAAAATAATTACATACTAGTTATAATAATAAATCTCTGAATAACTAAACACAAAAAGTTTTTACGCGTGACATTATTTATCTCTTCAATAGAATAGCTGGCCGATTACGTTGTTTTTTTTTTATTTACTTTATGGGATGAGTTGAAAAAGTGTTCCTTTTTCAAATACTTAGATGTTGGATGTAGTCTACGTGACTGTCTCATTAGGCATGTCATGGTTTCAAATCCTATAGTATTGTTCCATCATCCGACCTAACCGACTCTAAACATAGGCAGAATCGTTGAAGCGTGAAATTTAACAAATAAAACAGTCTTGCATGACGTGATGAAACCAATTTAATAATCCGTAAATAGTTGAACGAATATCCTTTGCAGAGAATAATTAAAAATTGAAAATCAAAGAAAATATAATTGTGTGATAACATTGAATACTAAAAAAACTGTTTTGTATTGTGTAAATTGTTTTGTGAAAAATGTAACACAAATAATAAATCAACATGTCTTAACATAATAATAACCTATTCGAAAATCAAAATTTTAACAAAATCTGTACATTATTTTAGGAGATCCAACGTAACAAACACATTGAGGTCAAAAAAAGTGTCTCAGTAAACAAGTCCCAGTTTTTTTTAATGGCCGATACGTAACACGTAGCACTTAATAAAGTAAGACTTTTATGGTTTGTATACGCATTGTATGGTTCCCATACAATTAAAGGAACAATAGATCATGATCAGTGCCCATGTCACGTCCTCTTGCATAAATTGTGATTGGTTAGTTAAGAACTAACACGCGCACCTGATCGTTTCGAAAACTTCAACTGCATGAATCAAGGTTGTTGTTGTGAATTCGAGAGAAAACGCCTTCGTATACAATATTTTTTAAAGCAGTTCTTTTTTTGAATATTCCCTTTGAGGCAGAAATGGTGTGTCATTTTCGGTCGGTCTAAGTTTTTAAAACTGGGTCTTACTTATATTTTTAAACGGACCTGATGTTGAATATTTATAATCTGATGTGATAGTGCGATTGTATTTTTTTTTAATAATTCTTTAGCATAAAATTTTTGTTGTACTCTTGTGGGTACTCTTAATTACTAGTGTATGCAAAAGTGTCTGTTGTCAGCGTAAGTCTGAATCATTGTCATATAGGTAAGGCATTACCTTAACCTAGAAAATTAAGAATTTGATTTTATTTGATTTAACTACATAATAATAACTTATCCTAATTTTTAATAACTACCCATTAGTAAATGAGGCTGTTTCTAATTGACAAGGGTTCATAAGCTAGACTTACTACCTATATACGAATGTTACTCTTTCTGAGTTAGGTATGTCGAATTTTATCATTATACGTTTTTAGGCTGTTAATAACAAACTTTTAAAGTTTGTAGGTTTATAGCTCGCTTTGTAGGGCCTGATTGGGGTTTGAGATTAACTTGAATCCAAGTAACTTATTAAAACAGGTTTTAATGAATTTATTTATAAATTTTCTCTTTATTTAAATAGTAATCCTAATTATAACCTCAAGTGAACTAACTGACTATTAATCTGGACAGTTTTTCGCAGGTGAATTTAAATCCTGTTTGCGAAAAACTTACTTACCTTTTTTTAAATAAAAATGACTGTTTATTTAAACTATTAAGATAAAATTTATACTGAGCTAAGATATTATGCAAGCTCTTTCTTTAAATAAATCGGATTTCGCTTAGATGACTGTAAAGTATTCGGTTTAATTACTCGATACAAGAGTGATATAGATATGTATGAGCAATTAATAATACGTTCACCATAGGTCAACAGAGAAGGTCACTAGTTCTGTGAAAGAGTAACAAACATCATTCACCCCTAGTCACATTTCAAGACCAATAATATCATCTACTTATTGAAATTGTATAAAAAAATGATTTTATGCCTTATCGTGCCATACTTAAGGGTCAGAATCGTTTGAGATACCAATGACCAGCGCTAGATAATCCCTAAACAAAGTAACGATGTATGAGCGATTTTCTTCAGTATTATTTATCACTGAACTATACTAGCAACTAGTTACTGTCGCGCGGTTTCACCCGCTGCTCGGCTCCATTTAATCGTAGCGTGATGTTTTATAGCCTATAGCACTCAGGAATATTGTAGATATCTACCTACCAGTAAAAGAATTTTGGAAATCCGACCAGTGGTTCCAAAGTTCCCCTACATACAAAGTTACAAACTTACAAATTTTACCTCTTTATAAGATTATTATAGAAGTATGTACAGTATAGATAAAATATTATTATAATACAAATAAAGCAACACGTCGTTAGATTGTAAATGACTTGTTTGCAACATAGTGAGCGTTAAAATTTCTCAATAACGAGCGAAATAAGATCGGAATGTCCGTTCGTGTTGCTGTCACTCAGATTTCAATGTTCGGTCCAGCTAGACTTCTTTGTATATTAATTAGGTACCTATGTGTTTAAAGAGGCTCTATATTTTCTTTAAAAAAACAAGTCTCTTTAAGGTGCATATAATTTTTTTTATTATTATTCTAAAAAAAGTATTATTTTTTTTGGTATTTTTATGCTTAATAAGTCAATGTCAAAACGAAGCTACGTGATCCAGGTTTATATAAATGCCTCTACATTATAGTATATTTTTCTATGTCCGAAGGGCTGTTTTTTTTTAAAAAGTATTACATTTTATTATTACTAAATTATTTATTTATTCCAAAATATTATGCAGAATAACAGGTTCCAGAAATTGAATTTCGAAATTCAAACTCTGGCATTCCAAATTCGGATTTGACCTTATAATAACAAAAAAAAAAACAATTCAACCGAAAATGCTTGTCAGTTTTATTTTATTAAAACAGTAAAAATTGCAATACAAATGATTTTAATTTAAAGATAACATAAAGTTCTTTAGCAGAGTTTTAAGCGTTATTACAAGCTATTAAAGCTGAAAATCCATTATAGAGACAGTTTAGGGTTATCTGTGGAGCTCTCGAATTTAGCAATCGACAAATCTCTTGTATCCGTGTGTAACCACATAATAGTTTCTTTTTTTTTCTTTTACACACATACATAATGGAAATTCTTTTCCGTTTGCTTGTCTTGCAATAAGAAGTGTGCCGTACTAGTGGTACATTTAACAGTGACTCGTACCGTTAGGTAATATCGTTAGTATTTATGTAATCTATTGTTTAATACATTCAAAATCTTCGCATTCGCATCCCAGACTGCATTGTTTATGGGTGATTCCTTTTTTAATTATGTAACGTATCTCTATGTAGGTATTGTTTCGAATGAAATAGGTATTTCGAAATTCAAATATATTTTTTTTGTTTTTAGGTAATTTTGACGGTCTCTTCAATTTAGATAGGTATGTCTGCTATATCTAACTATCCCGTATGTAAGAGTAGGCTTGCCTAACTGACAGTTGTTGCGAGCCCTTGTGTAACATAGATATTTTACATTATGTCTACTAAAAATTACTTCAGACATATAACGCTGAATTTATCTAAAAGTCTTTGAAGGAGATCCATATCCACGTTTACAATAAAAAAGATTCATCATCATCACCAGCCTATAAGTGTCCACTGCTGAACAGAGGCCTCTTCTCCTACGAAGAAGGTTAGAGCATTAATCACCACGCTTGCCCAACGCGAAAAAATTAGAAATTATAAGTCCAGATTATCTCACGATGTTTACCTTCACCGTCAGTTGTGTCTAAATAATCATAAGTCCGTGTCCGTGTCAGTTGTGTCTAAATAATCATAAAAAGTACATATAACTCGGAAAAGGTCACATTGGTACTTGCCAGGTTTCGAACCCACACCCTCATGAATAAGAAGTGGGTTCCTTAATTACAGGACATCCAAGACATTTCCTTTTCATTAAAAATATTATTATATTGTAAAACTGACATACAGTATCTTTGCAAAAATTTCAATATCACAATTTTCATTCTAGGCAAATGACTAAAACATACATATTAATATATAAATAATACTTATGCCAACCAATCGAGTTCATGGCCAACCCTTTATGGATATGAACTATAATTTATAAATCAAAACCTGAAGCGATTATAATAATTTTCAAATAATTAATTTGAAAAAAGAATTGACACACGTGTTGTGTTAAAATGACACCTGTCACCAACCAGTTTTAGTGAATTATTGAGTACATAATAAAACCTGTTTTCCTATATACTCCGAGTACATAACGATGTAAAACAAAAGAAAAATAAGATTCAATAAATAAATTCGCGTCGTCGTAAATATTTACAACATATAGGACATTAACGATTCAAGTTTATATGTACATATAATACTCGTAAGTATATAAGAAAATGTTTATTTATAGATACATATTATATATTATGAGAAATATGAGTAAAATAAGGGTAAAACTATTGTAGAGATAACATTCAAAGTTCTCGCTTTTATAGAGTATATAGGTACGCAGAAGTTCTGCCTATTATTATACTTACTACTCATGACTTGAAAAGAGACGGACCTCTGAGTTTGTTTCGGCATTTCCTCTCAGAGTAGTCGGATAGGAAACCCGGCTTTTCATATAGTTTTTTACATTTTTAATTTTGACGTGTAAAAGTGCTGCTTTATGGCCTATTTACAAAAAAAAATCATTTTTTCATTGTTGTGTTTCGCCGTGTAAGTGAGGTTATCGGAGGTCCAATCCGTCCCCTTCCCTCTATCCTCTTTCCTCAAATACCCTATCCATAAATCTCTAACAACACCAAAGGCCAACAACGCACTTGCAGTAACTCCTTTGGTATTACGAGTGGCCGTGGGCGGCGCACGTTGCTTACCATCAGGTAATCTGTGTGCTGGTTTGCCGACCTATGACATAAAAAAGGCTGGACTGCTGATATTATTGCCTCTCAGAAGACCAGCGTGAAACTTTGTTCAAAATGCCGGTAATCCATAGTCTAACCCCCTCTATTGTCTTTTCTTTTTCTGCGCCCAGGGGCGATGCCGTTTACCTACCATTAGGTCACCATCTCCTTGTTTGCCATCCTACCCTCAAGGCATAGAAACAAACTAAGTACCTTATTATACGTTTATCTTAGACGGAAACCGAAACCTAGAACAACATTTTCGATCCTGGCATTACCACTAGTTATATTAATATTGAATTATAACTCTGTATTTATGATCAGATCAAATCGTAAAATCGCACTTGACGAATTTTTTTTTTGTAAAAAATGTTTGAAGTATGCGGAAACTGTACCACACCTTAATTAACACATGTATGTTATATCTTTAAAAGCCTCGTTATTGAATAAAGATATCACGAAAAAAAACGAATTATAGACAATTTTGAATTTATTTTCACAAATAAGTATAAGTAGTAGGTAAAAGAAAGAGGAAAACATTTATTTCATTCAAGCCCAAAAACAGAAAAAACGTTGACAAACCCGCTGACAGAAACTAGATAATTTACGCAGATTCAGGTCGTATGTATTGCTATAAGTAACCAACTATATTCGAGGCGACTTTTTACCTAGGACCTAGATAATTTACTTGCTTTACATATTTCTAGACTAGAATTTCATGAAAACCTTTATACCAATTTGTTTGTTCCAAAAAAGAAAAACAATTAACTACATCAGTGGAATAATATTTTTACAAAAATATTTTGCAATGTTCAAGGTGTCGATAATGCCTAAACTTAAAAAAATAAAATAAAGAAAAATACTTTATTCATATTCACCCATCGATCACTAATAAAGAACTAATAATCACTAATAAAGAACTAATAATCACTAATAAAGTTCTTTATGAGTGATCGATGTATTCACCAGTACCTACAGTGATAACCGCTCAAAAACTTAAAGAGTTTTATTCGATATAACAATTCATCCCAACATCGGTCCCTGAATAGAATTATTATATTTCTTTCCTAATACGTGATTGTCATCTTTCCTTATCCGTTTAAACGCATTGCAATTGTACCAATAGATTGAAGGTAAACCGGACATCATGGTACTATGGAGCATACCAGCCTGATATCTCATTTATACGGAAGCTTGTACAAAAGGAAGTAATTATATCTCCATAACTTTTCATATAAACTCGTAATCAGTATATCAACAACGTCAACATTTTGAAGGTTGACGCCTTTCGATTTTTATACAAAAATACTTCATAATATAAGTACATAAAACACGTAAAATTTAATCGCCGGGTGAAGTTTCATATAGTACCTAATTTCCATGACATTTAGTTATCACAATTTATTATGAGAATGAATATGGAAATTGTTACTTAAACCGCTGTAATTTAGTATCAAAATGCCATCATTAATGGCTTTTAATAAACTACGTTGAATGAACTTTGCGAGAATTTTAAACAGGATGCAGAAAAGGGCGCAGAATCAGAGTTCACGGCAACGACACTTGACTTGTCGAAACCCACATATTTTTTCCTCAATTTTCCTAAACGCAGCTTTTACTAGCGTCTTCATGCGCTCCAATCTTATTGTACTCCCCTAAATTTGTTCAGCTTCTAACATCCAATTCGAAATATGCATTCAATGACGGAAAAGTTTTTCATATCTATACTAATATTACAATGAGGTAAGTTATTTGTAAGTTCGGTTGTTAACGGGTGATCTTTGGAACTGCTGGCTGGGTTTCCAAAATTCTTTCACTGATAGATAGCCACAATGTTCATGAGTCCTAACTTAAACATCTAGGTGTCAATGACTATTGGACCCGAGCAG
Organism: Spodoptera exigua; assembly: GCA_902829305.4. Taxonomy (NCBI): domain Eukaryota; kingdom Metazoa; phylum Arthropoda; class Insecta; order Lepidoptera; family Noctuidae; genus Spodoptera; species Spodoptera exigua. The sequence continues at coordinate 5,402,832 of LR824608.2, read as the reverse complement.
TGGGTGAAACCACACGGCAGTAACTAGTACCTAATATTTTGATACACTCGTGTAAAATGACTGTATTTTTATATGTTTACTGTCATGTTTGGACAGATATTATATACACAACATGTGGAAAATAAAACATAGTACAATTTCACGCTTGCTTACACTACGATCGTCGTCAGATAAACATGCGATCTCCATCCGAAACAATCACTGATCTAATTTAGATAGCATATCAACGTTGGTATGACCAATCACATTTTTCATACTCCACGCAACAATAAAAATATGCCATTTAAAACTATAAATGTATTTCAGGTCACTTTTGATGATATTGAAAGCAACGGTTATAAAAATGGCGGAATATTTCGTTCGTTTTTTAAATTTCAGCGGCAAATTGTTTGTGGAAATGATTTGACATTTGTTTTTTTTATATGTTCATTTTGATACTTAGGATGTTGGAATGTTTTTAATAATAATTCGTGAGTCTAAGTGTTCAGGTTAAAATTTTATTTAAATAAAACTCTATAATATTTGCAGTCACAGTCGATTAGGTTTTCAAGCAATTATAACGTACACAAAGCTTTATGTTTTGCTTAATTAAATATGGAATACAAATTTTACGTTAAAACCTGTGGATTCATCTCTAAACCGGTCCATAGTATTAAAAAATATGTATAAGTAAAAGTAACCACGTCAAAGTCTATTTAACACAATAATATTGCTGTTAAAGTATATATAATTTATGTATCATATATAATTTCAAGGCCTCTTAATAGTACAAACATTATACGTGTTTCACAAAAAAAAATATAAACCAGTCCACCAATAATCAGAATAAACTACTCACATTGATTGAAAATTAATTTTATAGCTACACATAATTACCTCCACGTTTTCTCAATTAAAAGTAATATTGTGTTAAAAAAATGGCACGAGGAGAGAAACACTGCGTACCCCATAATTTTATTCTTTTATTTTTATAAAAACACCGTTATTTAAAAAAAACAGGATTTCTCACGTGTCGTGTAGTGTGACTTAAATGGCACTAATAAAGCAGTTGACAACCAAACTAATTCAGTAGGTACTTTTAATGAAATGACAAAAGCGATACTTTTCTTTCAATATGAGGAGCGAACGTTACGTAATATTAAAAACTACAGAAGCATTTAGAAACCAAAAACTGCAGATAAAAGTAGATTTATATTTTTCCAATTTCTTACAGGGAAAAAGTACCTTGAGGATTTTTTTCCCAATTTTCATCATTCATTCAATCGTGATCATCGGTACAACCCTTCTTATATTGGACTTGAATTACTGGACTGCCCGCTTATAACATTTTCGTTACTTCTACAATATTCGTCTTTATTCAATACTCCTACATATATTTTATCGCTTCTTTGCAATCACTTATAATTAAGCTGTCGAGCCTTCTAGGTAAGGTAATATTTCGTTAAAACATTACCAAATTTATAACAAATCTAAAGGCCAAACTGTGAACGGTAGATATAGCTAGCATGTGTTTAGTTTCCTGAATTATTATGCGAATTAATTTACCGTGTAAATTACTTGGGCTAAACTTTGGTTATCGATGATTCAATATCCAATTAAGTAAACTCGGTTTTTCTACAAAGTTCCTGTACATTCTACAGTCGTTCGTAAAACACTCATTTGTGTAGTTTTAAGACTCAAATTAGCTTACATTATTTACGCAAAAAGCAGCAGAAGTAGGTACATTAATAGGCATAAATTAGTCTTTTAAAATCATAACTAGAAACACTTGCGGTAATTTCATTACTTAATATCGACAACATTTGTTGCGTTTATAAAGAAATAAATCTACCAAAAACAAACAAATGAAGCACTATAAATACTGGACAGTTAGCTAGTATGCGATCGCCTCAATTTTGCATGATTTAAAACTTGATCAACATACTTTAAACTTGTCTCAACAACGAAAAAAATAGTCGTAAGTAGAAATACGGGCTTCTCTGAGGCTGGTTGTAACTCGAACACCATTCCGATAGCCTCATAGCCTAACCGGCAACTCTTCCAAAAGAAGTACCTTGAAAAAAACGCGAGCGAAAAAAAAGAACACGTTTTATTTTTCAACCCTGTCCTGTGTAGTTTTACAAGCTTCACGGTCAACAACCTACTGCGAAACTATTACAATAATTATCGAGGCCTATATTTTTTGTGTCAGATTACGGTGTCCGCTTCTCATGTATGAGGGTTCGAAACCTGGCCTTTAAAGTACTAATGTAACTTTTTCATATGTACTTTCTATAATTATGTAGAAACCACTGACATACAGTGAAGGCAAACATCGTGAGGAAACCTGGACTTATAATTTCTAAAGCTTGATATCGTCAATCGGCCTTGAGCAAGCGTGGTGGTTAATGCTCAAACTTTCTCCGTTTGAGAAGAGACCTTAGCTCAGCAGTGGACACTTATAGGCTGGTAATTTCTGTGATGTACAAAGTAGAAACCTTTAGAAGACATATTGTGGTTGGCAGGTAACAAAAGTGAACGATTAGCGACCAACAAACAGTGTTTGGTTACGTCACTACATTGCACTGATGTTGTCGACTGTCGTACGGCTTGCGAAAGCGCTTATTAAACCTCCCACCGACGCTATCTTCCTGGACAATACTGGTACCAACACTTAAAATTACACTACAGGTGCTTTGCAATCTTATTTCAATAATAAATGCTAAATTGAATTCAGTAAAGATTTAAAAATCATCATCATGCTGAGCAAAGGCCTTTTCTCACAAGAACACACAATTTTTTTTTCTACCTTAGTAGCAACAGGACAATATGAATTAAAATACTAGCTCATTTAATAATACTTATAAAACATACACTAACGACGCTTATAGTAAAAATACTTACAGGTAAAGAAATGAAACGAAATTTGCAGACACGTTTAACTTGAGTCGAAAACTAGGTCCCATTGCGGTGCTAATTAGTCACACAAATGTTTTACCGTCAACGGCTTTTGTTTCAAAAATAGACGTAAACGGTAACAAAGAGACCAACTATATTCATTTTAAACAGATTACAGAAATATACCTTGACAAAGTCAATGGTGCATGTGAAATATGACATTGCGTTTTTAAAACAAACATAATTAATGTTATGGGAAAATAGTTGACACACAACACAACTAGGGGTCAATGTCTTCTCAACACTCAAGTAATCTCGGCCACAATTAGTCATAATGATAAAAGACATTTAGACAACGAATGTGACTTTCCTGTTTCTGTTGATTTGTTCCTTTAGTAGGGCAAAAAAAGATTTGGATTTGATTAGACGTAACTTTTAGTTGGAATGACTTGACTCGATGTCGACTTCATTATTTTGATGAAGATGGTGAAGTATGGGAGAGTCATGCTTCGGCACAAATGGTTTGGTTTGACTGGAGTTAACGTTACGTCTCACTGTGTGAATGAGGTTACAGGAAGCCCAATTCTTCTCTTCCCCCAAATCCCTAAATCTCCAAAACCCTTATCCCTAAAAGTTCAGTAACGCATTTGTGACTCTGCCTGTGGATGTGGATGGCGCTGGTTGCTCACGATCAGGTTATTATTGCTCGTTTGGCATCCAATCACAAAAAAAGATGGTAGCGGAGTAATTTAGTAGATACCTATTACAAAATCGTAAACGTGCAAGTGTTTTATATTGAACGGTAACCTAAAATGGCTACACCCGAAAGTAAAGAAACAAGCGGAAACAGTTAGAGGATCGAATATATGCTGTAACCAGAGTTATCGCAACGTTCGTTGTTGCAATCGACGGCACACATAACCGATGGCCGTAAGCTTGTGCATAGCTCAGCATTGCACACAATGAAGATGTCAGATTCACACATAAATCATTGATATTACAATAATATAATTGTTCTGTATCATATATTCAGTAATTCACCATTAAACTGCATTCAATAATGTTAGTATTTGTTTCACAATAACCATAGTTTATAGTTTGGTAATGGCGGAAAAGCAAAAGCGCGGCAAATTGAACTGTCACATATCTGTCATTTTGGCTTGCTGGTGTAGTGACGTGCTAGGTAAAATGCTCTAGTGTTCCCAACACTACGATAATCAAGTTTAGTAAACTAAAAATATTAGTACAATATTATATGTCTAGAAAAAATTAAACCTGTCGATTTCTAGACCGTATTTGTAAACTACTACCGTAACCGATTGTGAGAATCCTAAAGTTAATGGAGAAATAATTTTAAGTAGTCTGTGTTAGTTAAACTCTTACAACATCGACAATACAAATTCTTCGTAAAAATTTCAACATCATTTAGAGTCGCAACTTAACACAAAGCAAACTATGAATGACATATATGTTATATAATATGAGGTTAACAATGGACACGAGTTCTTTTAGAATACGCGGCTTCTTGCTGCGCGTGCGTCGGTCGTAGGTCAAACAGGATGACTTTCATTGCCGTGGGCGGCGAAATTACACTTTAAATAGACAAAAGCGTACTTATACTTACCATAAATATTAAATGTTTTGTAATTGGCAACGTGAATACCAACGTAATTGGTGAATGCATTGTACGCATGACTTACTCGAAACCCGACATCTTTGTCCGGTATTTCAATCGAAATGAACACGTGCTGTAACTGTGTGACTTTCATAAACTGCAATGACAAAATCCAAATAAATAAAATCGTTACTTTGTGTTAAATATTGTAATTACCTCCATATTGTAGCAGTATTGAGGATAGAAAGCGACTGCAGTGCATGCATGCGATGAAGCGCGCGTGCGCATCGACACGCGACGTAGACGTATTGCTTTATACTGTATCGCGATTAAGAATAATTGCCGCGAAACAAACAAAGCACCATCTTGTGTCAACGAGAAACTATCCAACTACTGAGGACAATAGAGTTTCGACAGCGTCGTTGCAGCCAATAATGAGATCTCATTTGGTCGTAATAAACAACGCTACATAGTGAAAAAAATTGTCAACATAAATAAGATGAAAGTTTTACAATACATAATTAAGGCTGCAAGTAATTAGAGCTCACTGTTTATGAAAGTGAACAGAAAGTAACAGTTTTATTAATCCGGTTAGCCTCTCAAGTACGCAGTTACTGGTACATACACGAGATCGTTAAACAAACTACTGTTAAGATACATTCATTTATTTTGTAAGACAGGGAAAACGGATGATGTTAGGGAAAACCGAAAATAAAATAATGATGACCATATTTAGAAAAGGACGCGAGGAACTAGGGCTAGCCGAGCATAACAATGGTATACAATTAGAGTTACGGAAGTGGTTGTTGGACAAGGAAAGTCCAGCAGTACACGGAGCCTCGAAGCAACCTCGGGTGCACCATTTGCCTCGACTCAACCACGACCCAGCCTTGGAGGCGACCTCGTTCCATTGACTCGGCCAAACGTCATTAGAAATTTTGATGCAGATATTGCAACAAACGTCTCAGTCGATACTCAGGAAAAAATAACTTCCTTGTGAACATAAAAGTCACGTATCATCATACCTTTGTAATATTGATTCCGCTATAATAAGAAAAAATATATAGAACAAACGTCAATTTTCCTCGCTAAGGCAGACAAAAAAACACAAAATTTCGCAAAGGACAACTCGCAGAGTATGTGCCGTCATTCGGCACAACTTTCCAAGAAGAATCTATCGAACCGGTAAAAATAAAATACTCCTAAAAAATCACACTAACACAGAAAAAAACTTACTAAAACTGAAAACAAAGTTAACCTCCAAACAAAATAAACTAGCAATTTACGTTCACACGTTAATATCCGACCATTGCATAATTGGATCAAAGTAAAAACATATCCGTCCGTCAGCCCACTTTGTAAAAGCGTGAGATTGGGCAATAAAAAGATTTTTAGATTTTAGAGCTTTAACACGCTTCGACCTTCTAGGCATATAACTATCACTATAGTTAATGTACACTGCAACACTTAACTGTCTGTTGATTGCCTGTTTAATGCGCTTGCGCATGCAATACTTTGTGACTTATGTATAAATCCTTGAAAACATCAAAACGGTCTTGTTAGTTAGAGCAATTGCTACTGTCGAGCTAGGGACATTCAGTTTGATTTCTATATATATTTAATTCTTAGTTCTAGGATTTTTTTCGTGGAGGGAAAATCATCAAATGACTTCTCTCTAGCAGGGTATGGCAAGAGCGATTTTCAGACTCTTACTGACTATAATCCCCCGTTCTTTATTCTCCTCATCCAAGCCGAGGCCGCAGTACCTTATTGATCTATCTAGAAATTATACGTGGTGGCCCGGAGCTTGAGGAGTCCGTTTCTCATGCATTAGAGTGTGGGTTTGAAACCTGGCAAGTACCAATGTGACTTTTTCCGAGTTATATGTACTTTCTATGATTATTAAGACACCACTGACATACGGTGAAGGTAAACATCGTGAGGAACCTGGACTTATAATTTCTAATTATAAGTTTGAAATCGCCAACCCGCATTGAGCAAGCGTGGTGAAAAAACTTCTCCTTGTGAGAACAGGCCTTTGCTCAGCAGTGGGCACTTATAGGCTGATGATGATGAAGATCTAAAACTTGTCAATAGTCGCGTTTCTTATAGTATGGTGTTCTATCGAAAAAACATAATGTTTCATTTCATATCGATGCCTCCGGCAACAAATGTCGTAAACGCCATTTTGGCGAAAATGAGTTAAGAATGCAGCCCTACTTAATTTTTGGCGCTGCGTCGATCTAAAAATGTAAAAAAAATATTCGCCTAAAAAAACATACTTTTACACCCCAAATTTGTACTAGTGTAATCAAGATTTTTTTGAAAAGAGGGTATGTATAACTCATATTGCTTAGAACCGAATAACCGTGCAGGTCGTATAATACAACTTACAAACAGCTGTCGGTCGTACAAACATGAATACATAATTAATTGTAATTACACCCCACAATCATTTTTAAAACGTAAGCTCTGCTGAAAAACAATTGTCGTAATGTCACTTGGTCTTGGAGAATTTGTATGAAAAATGAGTTATGTAGGTCGTTTTTTTTTATGTAATAGGTCTGCAAACGAGCATACGGATTACCTGATGGTAAGCAATCAGCGCCGCCCATGGACACTCGCAACAGAGGATTTACGAGTGCGTTGCCGACCTTTTAGGGATTAGGGATTTCGAGATTTAGGGATTGAGGAGGGATTGGGGAAGGGGAAGGATTGGGCCTAACGGTATACGGTAACCTCACTCACACGGCGAAACACAACGCAGTGGTTATTTCACGCCGGTTTTCTGTGAGGCCGTGGTATCACTCCGGTCGAGCCGACCCATTCGTGCCGAAGCATGGCTCTCCCACACCTAAACGTACAGCGTACTCCTAATTTTTTTTAATAGGGTCAGTCTCATATTGTCATTGATACTCTTCCTGAGACTGACGAGGAAGATGAAATTTCTGATTAATTATCTTCTATCACAAAATCAGGTCTTCAAATTTCTGGTTAATAATCTTCTATCCAATGACAGAAGATTATAAATCAGAAATTTGAAGACCTGATTTTCTATAACTCGTCGTCGTATTATGTTTTGCATCTACTTTTTTAATATCTTGTCGATAATACTTTTCCATTTTCACCAACGACACTAAAAGTTAGGTTTAGACCATAGTACAGAAGCTTTCCGAACAAACAAGATCTAGAAAGATGAACTACCTAAATTTGTAAGGGAGTTAAAATGGACATAAACAATGTCCATTTTCACCAACGCCCTTAAAAATTAATTAAAATTATTAGAGCATTACTGTTCTAATAATTTTAATAGCTTGGTAGAATATTTACTTATATTTTTTTGTAATTCATTATCAATACGTTTTAAAAAAAAGTCGTGATTATAAAATCTTCTTGAAATCCATGAAACATAATGATTACTTAACATTTTGAATTATGTCTGGCTGGTTAGGTACGTCGTTGGAGGTAGAACACTATAGGCATCTTGTAACAAACGCTTGATTAAATTATATACGGGAAGATGCCTATAATATACGTACTTAAGTGTATTTTTATACCTTTAGGACCTGCCAGTCGAAAGGACTATAGACTTTCGCTTCAGATATTTCCATGTTTGTTACATACCACCGCATCAGATCGTGGTGTTTACACTCATTTTTATTTCAGTATATGGTTTTTAAAACCAAACCCAGAACTATTGTATTTAAAAACTGGTGCATACTTCTAACTTCCGTTAGACAAATCGTTCTCCCTTGATTTGTTAGTGGTCGTAAATACCAACTTCTTGAATTTTCTGGGGTGTATGTCCAAGCTAACTTTTAAAATAAGGCTTTGACATAAATAGCAATAATATATTATGAAACACCATCGTATTTTACGTATTTCTTGTATAGAACACAATTTTACAACTTTTAAAGTTAAAAAGATATAAGCCAAAAACTAAATTATTTTTTGTTTTTCGTTGATTACCAAAAGTGCTATTTTGGTGTTTACGACTTTTGTTGTCGGAAGCATCGATATTTCCAACTACTTTTGAGAAATATTTGCTATTGTTTTAAGATCAAGGTTCCAACAACGACACTTTAAAAGAAAAATGACAATCGAAATAGGACGCGCGTGCGTTGCGAAGAAAATAATTTCTCATTGTTGCAAGGTCTGCGATGTCATCTGTCAACTTTGTGGTTTATTTGACAGGTCGGTTGTCACACCCAGTGTTTTGTTTTGGCCATAAACAATTCTTGTGTATCATTTTTTATTTGTTACTTGAGTCACATATTTTTTCGATCTTGTAAAAATTCATTCTTGATATTATGAATGCCCCTTTTTTATTGGGAAGTCGGTTAAAAAGTAATGACTTCATAGTATGAAACAAAGTCGCTTTTTCTGTCCCTATATATCTATGTATGCTTTAATGTTTAAAATTACCTTACGGATTTAAATGCGGTTTTTGTAATAGATAAAGTTATTGAAAAAAATATATAGGTATGTGTAATTACGTACATCTATTAAATAGTAGAGAAACCGTGCGAAGCCGGAGCTGGTCGCTATTTCGTAATAAGTAGGCTCGACCTTGTCAATAGATATTGTCCTCAAGTCCTAAAAATTAAATTAGTTATCGTAATAGATTAACTTTAAGTTTACCTACCTATAATTTTATAGAAGTGCCTACCTATCACTGCCGATCACGTCAATTAATGCCATTCATTCATATAAGGAAATAATTTTACAAAACATTGAAAACCGGAATGTAAAATTGACTTCAATTTGTTGTTCTTTTGTTATATTTTTATGTACGTTCCTATGCATTTGCAATTTACTATAGATACGTACATTGTATTGTGCCTATATGTATATAGGTAGTCAAAAATTATAATGCCATTACATATTGTAATTCGTTAGTTAGTTATTGTATCAATAATTATTGTCCTTTATTTAATATTTTGTTATTTTCGTGGCCTTTTCATTCAGAATATTTGGCAATTCGTACTTATGTATTTCCATTGCTAATACATACATAATAATAATAAATTATATAATATGCAGGAACCTTCGCAATTTTTATAAATTATGGTTGTAGATATTTTTAATGTCATAAATGTATTCCTGTATAAAAAAGTAACTCTGCAACGTCTGAATTTAGACTTTTTGACTTTGCCGACAATAAAAAAGCACACTGCGGATACCTACTGGCATATTTTCTTAATCTTGACGTCTCTTCCCTTTTGTTTGAATTTAGAATTCAGTTTCAGCATTTTTTAAACAAATAATACTAAACCAACGAATACTATCTACATTTTTTACTTTAAACCCTTGTTTGTTAGAATGACACAAAAATAAGCTTAAAATTTTCCGACTCGTTAAAACAATGTACCTAGAAGTGTCCAAACAATGTTATGAACATTAAAATTATCTACAGTTAAACACGCTACGTCCATTTACAAATAGGATATTCTTACTCTACGAAATCGACTTAGGCTTAGACCATACTGACCAGGAACAAACGCAGCGAATTTTCACAAGTGTTTTATTTTTGCATTGGCTCTTATTTGGTAAGCTGTTCTATGAAGAAATACTTAAATGCTCATGTACTGCAGCCTTCTATATTTCTCCTGGCCTTTTCCCAACTAAAAACAGACAATAATCAAAGAGCCTAACCAGAATTGGTTGAATGCCATTGTACTACGCATAGTTACTCCTATGACGGTTGGGATCACGGCGATAACTCTGGTCCAGAAGGTGTGGTTACAAGCGCACAGCCCCGGTACGAAGCACGAGAAAACGGGATAGCTTTAAGTCAGTTATAGTTTGATAACTCTTCTCCCTACCCAGGACTATAAAAATTCCCCATCTAATAAAATAGGACGAGGGGATTAATTCCGACTTTGTATGTACTACATAAAGTTCTAAATTTAATAAATTGACGACTCAAACGATTTTCGAACGTCGCGTCTACGTGTTTTACCTTCAAGTGTGACGTTGACTTTATACAAACTCGACGCGAACCGAACGCTAGTGATTGCGTGCGTGTAATTAGAAACGCATATTAAGAACATAGGCAATAGACAACCCTAGCCATTATTTAGGAACAAGGTAACATCAAAGATGACACTCTGACCCTAATCTTACGTAATTTATTTAATAAACTTGTCGCTATAATTATATTTGATATGTTGATAAGGTTTAGCGTTATTATTGTGATTCTTCTGAAAGATAACATTTTCGAAAATGGAACCGAAGGTAGAATTTAAAATTATGTAACGCCATTTTTGTCACAGATAATAGTGTCTATTTCTTTTTACATTTTAGAACTTGTGTTAAACAACCCTTAAAACTAAATGAAATATAGCTATGTTAAGATAATAATATAATGTAAATGTCCAAAAAACAACGATTAACTAGTTTCATTTAAATTAATGTATCTTTATTGTTGAATTTGTAGAATGCATTGTAAAATGCTCCTTTACTGGACTAACCATTGAAGACACTTATTTACCTGTCACCATTATTTTATGATAAGGGTGAAAACCTATGAAAGGATCGTTTTTGGGAGTGTAGCATTTTTATCTGACTGGGACCTCCCCTATTGCGACCATCCACACCTTTAAGTGGACCTGAATCCTTAACAGACTTATCCTGGCACCCTGACGGGGCAACGTCTGACGCCTGTCCCTTGGGAGACCTACGGCTTCCTTGAGCCTCATTATACACCGCAGTACCTGATCATTGTGCCACCATCCGTTCTGAACTTATTTATAACTTACAAGACATTAGTATACTATTACTGGTAAAGGTTAATTAACAATACTTATATGTACTCTCCTACCTACAAACAATAACAAAAATATAGCTAGATATCTATCCATTTGATTATTAGTCAATAATATGTTTATTTGCTTACAGTTAAGTAAGATTTGTATAACCTCAATGTTTATCTCGTGTGTCAACACAACGGCTGTTTAGTAATTAACAATAATATAAAACTATGAAGATACTAAGTGCAAGAGTTAAAAAGCTATTTGCTTTTAAAATTAACGCTGCGCAGTTACATTGAGTAGAAGATTACATATTATCTGTAAACGGTAATGGAACTAGAAACTAGGTGGAACTCGGAAGCCGTCTCCTTTTTCTGCTAAGCAATGATGCTCGCTAAGAAGAAAGTGGATGGCGTGAGGGAAATATCCTCTCCAGCCGTGAAGAGTAGTAGAAGCCAATCCGGCCGTTAGGGATCGCTGGCCAGCATAAGCGTCTGCGAACGTCAAGTAAGGGTAGCTCGCCGCCCGACCTGAGCCAGACACACGTGCCTAAAAGAGCTAACAGGCCACTACAGATGAAGTTCTAAATAATGAATGGGGTTGATGTTCAGACAGGATGTCAGGAGAAGGACCGGGGTAGTTTTTAATCAAAAATACTGACACTCCCTCTCGCCCTGCACATGGCGACAAAATATCATTTGATGATAATTATCACAAAAAAAACTATGATCTGTGTGTACAGTTAAACCTGTACTTATGAAACCTTACTCGAAATATATCTACGGAAATAGGTACATTCTATTACCTACCTTAAGAGATTTTCATAAAACATTTGTTTGGTTTTTAACTCTTAAATCGTTGAATTAAAATTGGTGAATTTTGCAACCGATATAGGTGTGACAACTTAACATTCATAATAACAGTAATTGATAGAATCTAGATCTCGCAAGCTTATGTGACCTATGACTAAACATTTTAATAGACCAATGCACTCAATGTATTAAGTCATTAACCTCGAGAAGCAAAACTTTTAGACAAGGCCACCTGCTTATTTATATACATATTATGAAAGTGCATTTGCACCTAAAATTGAAAAAAAATAAGATTGACGTGTATTTTTCGCAATAATCATCCTTATTATCATATCATGAGGTTAGAAATTGCAATATCGTGATGTATAAAATCTTGCCTCGTAAATACAGCTATTTAATATTGACTTTTTAATTTTATTGTCTCAACAGACAGATACAGAGCACCTCAGAAAAAGCGAAGACGAAGATTATTTAAAAAAATAACAAGACAACTACATTGTTGACAGGGTTCCCATTTATACCCTTCTGGATATAGCCAGAAAAGACCCAGCGAACAGACTACACGCAAAGTTTAGAAGTCGTCGACCCACTCCAGAGATCGGATCCTCAAAACCTACAAAAAATTTGCCGAATAGCGTGAAAAATGAAAAAATGACAACATGGTCAATTCTTGACACACAACTTTGACAAAAAATGTCAAATGTCATTGTCAAACTATCACTATTCTATTCCACGTACCTATATTTGGGAAAGGTCATGTCAATGAAACAAAAATAAAAAAGGACTTTTCAATTCTAACTACAACTATTTCGTAACTCCGTAAGAAATTCGCACTTAATTGCGAAAGCGTTCGTCTAGATTTATAGGCAACAATTATATTAACCCATGTCAAGGTTTTATAGACTGACAATGACTCCTAAATCGTAATTAATCAAGTATTATGCTAAAAAAAATGATAAAGCTATTAAAATAACAACTACTGAAATCATAAATCCATTTGGAGACAGGTCAGGGTAAGAAAATTCATGAAATGAACCTCGAAGGTCAATGGTGATGTGCCAAAATTTATCACTGTTAAATCAAATTCAATGTTATCAGCGAAATAAATTTTCCTTAATAATTTTGTAGCATTCGTTACCTTTTGTTTCATTGGATTTCTATTAGACTTCATCTGCGTTTAAAAGATTCCTCACGAATAGGGAGACGACCTCTGATTAAGTTTCTGTTAACTTAACTAACGCAAGACACAATATTAGCCTGTAAGTGTTTACTGCCCATCAAAAAGGCCTCTTCTCACATGGTTTCGAGTATTGACCACGCTTACTCAAAGCGATTAAAGACTACAAGTCCAGGTTACCTCAGATTCTTTTCCTTCACCTACTCAATACTCAATACTCAATACTTTATTGCTTTCCACATGTATTCTTAGGTGGTAGTACTTATAAATAGTTCATATGGACCCTGTCGGGCACAGCAAAGTAAGTGGGATAGGATACCTAATGATAGTAGTGTCTGAATGAACGGAAAAAGTAAACACATGTAACGCAGAAAAAGGTCCATTATTTCTTGAACAACATGAAAAACACGGACGTAACGTACGACAAATTATTCGTATGGTAAAAAAACATTTTTAGTAGTAATTGCGAAAAGCTTAAAAGAATTATCAAAATCGGTTCATAAATAACGGAGATATCGGCGAACAAACATAAAAAAGCATGTATACGGTCGAATTGAGAACCATCCTCCTTTTTGGAAGTCAGTTAAAAAGGTGGAGCTAACAGTGTCTGCTAAACAACCATTAAATCTCGAGTAAAAGAGAGAAAAAATACTATGACAGATTTTAAGACGATATTACAAAGAAATTACGAAATAATAAATTAGCATTTATATGCAATTGGCAATACGAAGATTTGCATAAGCAATTCTACGTTTATAATTTATTTCGAAGGTATTATGCCAGTACCTATATAGGACAGGTTGGCAAGTTTCTTTGTTTGAATTTTGTGAGAACAATTATTTAATAGTATGCTATCTTAATGGTAGATAATAATATAATTATGAGTAATTTCACTAACAATATTTAAAACATATTTTTAAGTACCCGAACCTTCACAAGAAGTGCATTGAATTTTACATATCACATATTAAACTGTAAAAATAATGTATATTTTTGATTTTGTAATAAATAGCGTCTATTCGGTATGGAATGTCGGAGCAATTAAATCAATTTTTATTGACTGAAAAATTGTTTTCTAGCTGTGCACATTGGAAATCATTTGGTTGAAATTCAAAAATGATTTGGTCAAAATCTCACCTCAATAAAATAAAATAAAATAAAAAAACGGCTTATCTGTCTGTATCTCACCAATTCTCAACATTGTCAATACGGCTCTGTGGTTGAACAAATTATAATTCACCTCTATGTCAAATTTCATTATTATTTAATAAGTGCGAGAGAACCATGCTTCTGCTTGATTGCGCAATCTGTGCCGGAGTAAAACTACAACAGCGACAGCGTTGTGTTTTACCGTGTGAGTGAGATTACCGTAGCCCCAATCCTTCTCCTGCTCCATCCCTTAATCTTTGAAACCCTAAGCCCCGACCAAAGACCGGTATCACACTCCTAACTCCTGTGATATTGCGGGTATCTATGGTCGGCCTGATTGCTTACCATCGGGTAAACCTGCCGACGGTTGGCTGTCTTTGCCGAATAATGGAATCACAATCACCTACAAAGTAATAGATAGGTCTTTACCTATGAAATTGCCGTTCTGCAGTACTGGCCAGTACTAAAAAACCCAATAGATATTTACAAATTAATAGTTTAGACAAATTGTATTACTGTTTAAAAAATATCAGGTGAAGGATAAACAATCGCAGGACAATCGCGGCCGGCTGCGCACGAGTCATTTGACACATGACGATGACGTAAAGAGCCGTTGACCGGACCGCACTTTCACAACACCAACTGCAATCTACTTCTATTAAGTCGTTGCAAACACGTACTTTATGATAATCCTAGTAAAACAAGCAAGCTACTTTAATTTCTAAAGTTATAAGAAATAGAGTTTATTTCATGTTTGTTCTCCTTACAATATTTAATCTTAGAGGCAACTTGAAATTAGGACAATTTAAAAATGGAATTTCAAGCTATGGAAGACAAAAAAGGAATATGGTGGTTTTTAGTCAGTTAGTATGAGTCTGACATTTGATCCCGCACCCCACCCAATAGAAGTCATAGGATTATTTTCCTTAGCACTTAGCTTCACCGACGAACAGACTGACGGACTATTATTCTATTTTAACGTTTCAAATTTACCTCTTTATGGTTAAGCGGACCTCAAAGAAAAATTTACCTAGGACACATTTCTCCAGTGCCTCAAATTCAATAGATTTCTACAGTTTTACGATTAGGTTGAAAATCAAGTATATTCATCAACTTGTCGAAATGTCGATGAAATATAGCAGCTATAGAAACACTCAATAGCATTTCAATTTTACTGAGCAAGACATTTCTAACTAGTTTTAGCCCGCGGATTCGCCCGCCTATAAGAGTAATGTAAGTACCTATCCCGGGATTTTACAAACAGCAGCGTTTAAAGTGGTAGCTTGACAATAATACACAAATCAAGTATAATTTATAGCCTAGCACTCAGGAACATTGTAGCTATCTATCAATGATTTTTGGAAACCCGACCAGCGGTACCAAAGATTTCCCTACAAATTTTACCCCTTTATAATATTAGTAAAGGTGTTCGATTTAGTTTGACCACTAATAATGGCTAGATAATAATTATCTATTAATATCAACCTTATTTTGATTGAATTTTAATAGCATTATTAAATCTAGCTCTTCATCATCATCATCATCATCATCATCAGCCTGTTGTCGTCCACTGCTGGACATAGGCCTCCCCAATTGCACGCCACTGAGCTCGATGTTCAGCTCTTCTCATCCAACCACTGCCAGCCACCCACAATCTAGCTCTTAAGTAGTTTAAATCTAATTTTGGTAGTGCAAAATTCTGCTATTGTCAGTTGGCTTTTACGAATACCTACAGGCGTTCACGGAGGAGTGCAAAAGAGTAACAACCTCTTACGTAAGTAATTACGTTATTTTATTATGCATACTATCTTCATCTGCAGTACCCTTACTGTCCTTTCCTTTCCTAATGATCTCATTAGGAAACGATTACGCGTAATTTTGGTACTAGTACGTCAACACTTTGTATACTTCCATTTTAATATTCTCAGTCTTCCTCAGGCCTTAATAATAGGTTTAATAATAGGTAATTTACCTATGAAATTGCCGTTCTGCAGTAGGTACTGGACCCTCAAATCAAAATAGTTTTTGTTAGGCTAAGGCTAATTAATTTTGTTTTAAAAACATGGGATTCTTTTTCCAAAAGTAGTCATTTGTTTATTGATTAGCGTTACATTTTGATCGCAATTCAAATCAAAAAATTTGTTTAAAGTTTTTCATGCAAAACGGCAGTTTCATAGGTAAAGACCCATTATTTTTTCTGTGAAAGAAAGGAAAAAGTGTACGTGGCTCACGGTAGTTTCACAAGTATTTAAAATATAATATTGATTTTTTTCGATCTGCACTCTTTCCACCGAGTCCCTAGATCTATGCATTTTTTTTTTCAAAAACTGTCACAAAAATGTCATACCGGACATTTATAAAGTAAGTTTGAAAACAAAAATATTATTAATTAACTTTATTTGAGAGAGAGAGAAATCAGTAGATTTACAATATAGGTAAAGTTAATTGCAACTATTCGTCAAATCAATAGACAAACTTATATTTTTTAAAACAACATTGCAAAAAATGATGCCAAAGTCTGACCTACATTCAGCCTGATACATCTTCGTCTAATCAACTTTTTTATTCGACATGGCCGAGTTGTTTGGTTATAAAGTTTTATAAAGTTTTACACTTAATTTATATAAGTGAAAGGTATAAATATCTGTACGTACGGTCGGTCAAGGAGGTCCACCTGATATGGTCTACATACATAGTAATCAGATTTGTGTTTTTAATCAACCGTTTAGATTTATAAGGTAAATTTGTTAAACCAGAATCTCATGGAATTTTCTGGAAACTGTTATTCCCTTCTTAATCTACGCCGGTTTTTACCAACAGTTTAAAGTGCCTGAATAGATACAATGATAAGTTTGCTCTCATATATGTACAAAGTACTATGTCATATACTTATAGATACACGGTTGGGGTTGCCGGTGCAACCACTATAATGTACATACCATGCCCCCTGGAGCAGGAGAAGGACCGGGGCAGTTTTTAGTCAGTAAGAAAGAGTCTGACACTCTCTCTTGCCCTATGTTCTATAGCTTCTATTTTCCAATGAAATAGAATCTTATTGTGTTATTCAATCTCCAAACTCTCAGTAGTGATAATAGTTATTTGGCTATAAATTACTCCTGAAAAATTACAAGTAGGTGCTTGTAACAAGGCTTCGCATAAACAACAAGTCTGTCTGATTGATTACATTTTTAAATGCATTAGCAAAATCAGAATGAGTATTTAATAGTAAATTTTTATTACTTATTATTATGTAATCAAGAAATGAAACTAACTAAGGAAGGTCAACGGATACGGCCGTTTCTAATCAAACAAAATTAAAAAAAAAATAAGACCCTTAAAAACTCTTTGTAATGACCAGTTTTATAAGGTATTATTTTTAATTTTATTTGATTAGAAACGGCCGTATCCGAAGTAGTCTTAAAGAAAATTAATCTGAGCTCAAAATGATCTGGCCAACGGGGTAAGTATGCACCTTGCAGAAAAGACCATAGTGAAACAATGATGTTTAGACTGGCAGAGAATGCTTAAAGCATTAAGTCTACCTTGTGGACATTTTCTTGTGCATGAAGCCATAAATAAATGTATGCGTCACTGCGTTAGGATGAGGTTATCAGTGGAATAACAATAACAAAAATCAATCTACTTGTGTTTCTCACACCACTTTTATAAGTACCTTAAGTGGGTAGCCAACCCTCATTGAGATTGAGATGTTTGCATCTCGCCTTTTTTCTGTTCTGCTTACGCCTTCAGGTAACACACACACACCACATGAATTCCACCTCTGCTATTTGATAAAGAAACTTATTTTTATATCATCAACCATAACCTAACAACAGAACTCTTTACCACACGACAAGTGAGTGACCATTACCTAGCCTCCCATCCGCTGCATCGGCATCACTAGGCCACAGCTTATACCGATGAGTGACAAGCCTATACCATACTTACTCCGTTCACTATGGAATAACTCCACATTGAAATTTTTTTAGAAACTACGGGTAACGTTGGTATTGTAAGGAAAAAACATAACACTCCTTTTTTGGGTAGTCGTGTAAAAAGTTTTTAAGCTACAGTAACTCTTTGCATCAGACAGATCACAAATCTCAATTTGTGATCTTTCTGATGCAAAGAGTTTCGATTTTATGAAGCTCAATTAATAACACCGAACAAATTAAGCACTACTACTTTGGCACCACTTAAATATAGGCACTTATTATATCTAGTTTCAAATTATTAATAACTTATTAATATCTCATCAAAAATTATATTAGTAACACAATACGAGCGGATACGACTATGCCTAATTACATTTTATGAATTGCCTTAAGCCAATAAATATCATCGTTACTGAGATGCGAGCTGATTTTGGCCAAGTTCTGTAAACAGTGAAGTTCTTCGCTCATTAAGAGCAAATTTATCTTGGAAGTCTCTTGCTGTAGGTACGTATTGAATTTTTCACTGTGTTTCTCTTAGCCAAATAGAGTTAGAAAATTCAGTTTAGTCTTAGTAGACATACCTATAGGAACAAAATGGATAAATGTTATAAGATATTTGGCACTCAGAATTAAAGTGACTTAATTATCTTGGGTAGATAGAATATATTTTTTTATAGATTTGTCATAGATATTGAAGCTAATTTTTGGAAACTTTATGTGCCTACTCTCGAATTTGAAATTACACTAAGTTCATAATCAATATATTCACCTTGTGGTTAACGGTAAATTCGAGTTAAATCACGGGTATTTAAATAAAATAAAATAAGCAAATCATAAGTACCTTACTCTATGGTTTGTTCTTAACATCACGGCGCTTTTTTTAAAACATAAACTAACAACCAACCTCTTTTCAAATAAGTTAAATAGCTACAGAGTTACAGATCCAAAAGCAGAATTTGAACAAATGAATATCTCACAAACAAAAGAGTAATTGTAGAATCATTGTTTCAAAAACGTACTTACCTAGAAAAGAAAACAATAATAGAAAAGAATGAAGAAATAAAATAATGTAGAATTAGGTAACTTGTGGATAGACCTCCATTTATATTTAGCGAAATGACCCCTATTAATCTTTTAATATTAAGAAGCGATCAGAGACCAAAATATTGATTGCTGCAAGTCTTACGATTCTGTGTTGCAATGGCTTAGCAAAGAAAGTCTGCGACCGTGAGATGACCTCCACTTCACGGATTAGAGACGGCTTTAAGCAAAAACACTTGTTTCTTTAATATAGTTTCAGTTACCTAACTAGTATTAAAAACTTTATCTATTATTACTCTACTATCTATAACTCTTTTACATGTAGTTTCTACTTGTTATATGTATGATTTTTTTTTAAGTTAACACACTGAAACCATACAATTAATAGAACATACAATACATAGGTACATTTGAAATTGAATTATTCTTGTACAGAAGAACATTGGTTATAAATAACAAATATGAAATTAAATCATTTTTACGAGTATGTCATTACCGATAAAAATATATTTTAGACTGCTATTGTACCTTTCTAAAACAATCAAAACATTACTAACAAAAACCTTTGTTGTTTTGTATTCTATTATCGACCCGCCCCGGTTTCGTACGGATGTATCACTAATAAATCTTAACTATGTAATGGATTTATTATACAAATAAAGCCTCCTTTTCAATCACCCTATCTATTAAAAAACCGCAAGAATCCGTTGCGTACTTTTATAGATTTAAGCATACATAGGGGCATAGGGACAGAGAAAGTAACTTTGTTATATACTAAGCCATGTGTTGAGGCTACTGTAATCCCAATCCCTCCCCCTCTCCAATCCTTTCCCAATCCTCAAACATCCTACACTCTTATCCCTAAAAGACCGGCAACGCACTCGTAACTCCTTTGGTGTTGCGGGTCTCCATGGACGGCGCTAATTGCTTACCATCAGGTAATCCTTCTGCTCATTTCCCGACCTATACCATAAACGATGTAGTGATTTCAAATCGAACAACTTTATGTAAATAGATTTATCGAAATTTATGTCTGTTAAGCAAATGAGCTAACAGTTTTTTCACAGTTACTAAAGTACATATATATTGGCAAGCATCATCGTAACTTGCGTTGTAAAACTTTACCACGTTGTAAACCAGAGGTGGTAAAACGACCACAAGTAATCACAGTTATTGCAAACCTTAAACCGTCACCGTAAATCATTATACTTAGGTATTCTTCTAAGCTTTAGAGCCGTTTAAGGTTACTTTAGTTACACCGCGGTCATAAATGGTATTTTGTAACAAATATATTCTGCAAATATTTTCTTACATATCATATCATAAAGGTATCATTACGGTGTGGCATCAGGTTATAGTTTGTTTAATTGTAGGTAGGTACATTTAATTTCCATTATAAATAATCTGGTTATTTTATAGTGTTATTTCTATTAGCACAATTAAGTGTTTGACATAATATGTTACGTTTTGGCAAGATTCAATACATAAAAGAGACTAGAAATTCAAAGACTAGAGGTAAATGTCATATGTATTATATCCGCCATTATTCTACATAAAATTAAAATAATATATTTATTAAAATATAATATAGTATGTGCACAGAACATCACTAAGCACTCGTGCTGAGGTCTAAACTTAAACATAAATTTTGTAATTTCATTTACTTTCATAATCCGTTACCATGGTACCAAACCTTTATTACCATTCCCATATAATTACTAAAAGACCTCAACTTTGCAACGTAATTTGATATTTAAGGCTAAATGTAGCAAAGTAAGTGATTTGCCAGAGAAACCTTAGATTAGCTTAACCGCAATTAGGTCTAGAGTGGTAAAATAAGCGTTAATACAAATTGAAAGACATTATACTCCATTCTTGTAATATTCTATACCACACTAAGTAGTAATAAACGTAGTGTTCTCATTTGTGTTACATTTTTGTGGTAATGATCTTATATGGCTTGTAAACCAGAATACTTGAAAGTGCAATGTTTTTTATTTCATTGGTCGGCAAACGAGCAGACGGATTACCTGATGGTAAGCAATCAGTGCCACCTATGGACATTTGTTATAACAAAGGAGTTACTACAAGTACGTTGCCGCTCTCTTGTAGGTGTTTAGGTATTCAAGGGTAGGGGATTTGAGGATTGAGGGGAAGTATTGGGCCTCCGGTAACCTCACGGCGAAACACAACGTAAATGTTGCGCTGCTGTGGTATCACTCCAGTCAAGCCAGCCCAATCGTGCCGAAGCATGGCTCTCCAACACTTAGCAATACACACAATTAGATTAACAATATCCATTCAACTACAAGATGGACAGACCATCTGATATAGTTAAGATCCAATTCATCTTACTGATCAGAAAATAATTGAGGTAGGCGTTTGTTAAGCACTAGTTAAAGTGTAGATAACTTATTGCATGATAATGATTCAGTTCAGCATCACACAAATATTGGATAGAAGATCTGAGTTTTAACTCAAAGAAAATTATATGCCTAATCAAAAAAATTAATAGTATAGGTAAATCATGAGCTTAAGTGTTAAATGTTAAAAATGTAACCCCATTGTGATGTCCATCAGTATTATTTGTTCCGGCGACCGTTGACGCCATTTGTATTTTCTTTGTGTTGTGTGGTAAAACTGTTTGTATATCCATTTTTCGCCTCAGGTCGTACCTTTTGCCTGCTCCAGGTAGAATACGAAGGAAAATATCTTGTTCAATTTAGTCATACTGTGCCTCATACATACATATTATTGTACCTCATTATCATCAGCCTGTTTCCGTCCACAGCTGGACATATGCCTCTCCAATTGCACACCATTGAGCTTGATGTTCATTCAACCCTTGACCCACCGATATCGCCAGTCCATCTAGCTGGAGGGCGCTCTACACCACGTTTGCCTAGACTTGGTCTCCACTCTAGAGCACGCATAGGTTCTTCTAAAAAATGTGGCATGCCCACTTCCACTTCAGTTTGGGCCATTTCGATAACTTTAGTTCTCTTTCGGATCACCTCGTTTCAAATTCGATCCTTCAGAGAAATTCCAAGCAAACCCCTTTCCATTGCTCGCTGCGCGACCTTAAATTGGTAAATCTGTTACACAGTCAGTATCCAGCTCCGTTGTCGGTCCGTTAATTATTACACCAATAACAACAAATAAGTATATAGTTAAACTAATAGTATACTAAATAATTCCTCTTTGTTATGAGTTAAGAATATATTATTAACTAATTAATTTTGCGTTTACTAACGTAATTGAAACGCAAAATGAAGCAGATGAAGCAATATATCTATTGTGTCCCACAATTTGTAATTAACTAATGAGTGTTATTATAAATGATCTTTTGTAGAATAATCATTAATAACCAGTTTTATTTGAATGCAAATGTATGTACAGTGATTATAAAATTGGGCCACATTGGCTGTTGGAAACTAGCTAAGTAATATCCAAAAGGGCTTGTTTTAATTCGTATCTAATGTTGAGTAAACTGTAATTTAAAGCAATTATATCATAAATTGGGTAAAGTTTAAGGATCTTGGAATTAGGTTTGATTATATTAAGGCGTGATAAGTCTTTGTACATTTTGATTTCACCTCTACCATGACTACCGTAGTCGGGTAATAAAAATAAGCTACGACACTGGAAGTGAAGGACCTTGTTCATTTTACACCAACGGTAAATGTTAACCTCAACAGGAATCGGTTATACTATTATAATGATAATCTGACGATTGTATGGGAATTATAATTATTAAAACTATTTAAAAGCCTTTTAATTCGTAAGCGACTTAACTTACCTAGCAAAAAAAAATGCCGTTTTTCCTATGTTATCTACCGGCCTTTGACCTAGTCGAAGAAACGCGCCGACTTCGCTTACAATACTCGTAAATGAGCCTCAGTTTTTATAACAGAATATTGTACCTAACTTATAGAATTATCATTGTAACCAACTAATCTCATATCTCTTTATTACAGATGGGTTGCAGATTGACAATCGTGGACGATGTCCTCAACAAATCCTTCTACAAACTCGGACTGGTCGTTGGGAGACAACCTGGCTACTTCATCATCATACCACTTCTCCTCACACTACTCATGATCACAGGCTACCAAAGAATCCATTATGAAATGGACCCAGAGTACCTATTCTCCCCCGTTAGTGGGCAAGGCAAATATGAGAGGCGAATTGTCGAAGAAAATTTCAAAGTCAACTATTCACATCGGTTTAATGTTGGAAGAATAACACGCGCAGGTTAGTTATAGCATTTCTATTGAATGTGGTCATTATTTATAAGCTAAAGACGTAAAGGTACGTTGCATTCGATGATCTAATCGTTTTACTATAGATTTATAATTATTCTTAGTGCTGCGTACTAGAAATCTATTAAAGGCCTTGGGATGTTACGGTTCTAATTATTTTGGTTTCTGACAAAACCAAAGTATTTTTAATTATTTTGTTTTCGGCTTACTCACGTAATAATCACACGCGACTCGGCGACTTTCGCGCTGCTACAGTCGCCGAGTCGCGTTTCGCGGAATGCTGCTCATAAATATGGGCCTCTAGCATGGCTTGAAACTAGTCGAGTATCTCGTCAAATTATTACGTGAGTAAGCCGAAATCATAATAATAAATTTAGAATGTCTCACGAAAGTTATAGGTAATAAAAACTAAGTATTTTTCTTGTTTTAGACTATTCTCGTTTTTTCCTGTAAGCGTCTTTAGACGATAAATCTCAAAAATATCAATATTTGCCAATTACATACTAAGCCAACGAATCACACAAGCTTTTGTTCTGTAAACTAAAGGAACGTGAGTTAATACAAGCAACCGGTCACATCAATCATTTTCGTTGACACGCTTTGAAACTAATTTCGGAGTATTTTAGACTTAGCAATTATTTGGCAAGCGAGACGTTGAACTCTTTTAAAACAATAGCATAGTACCTCCTGACGATTTGTCTAGCTACTAGTGCATTACTAAGAACTAAGAATCATGTGAGATCAACGTTCTTAAACTTTGAGGAAAGTAAGATTTGCGATTTTTTAGTTAGCACAGAGCGTAGTTTCACAACCAAAATCTCTAAAATCTCTTGTTTATTTGTTTTAATTTACGGTTTGAAGCATAATAGGCTCACTACCGTAAAGCAGTTCATTCCTTGGTGATGCTCCTACTTACAGAAAAGTCTTTCTATCTTTAAATACTCATATTCCATATCCCGACCCTTAACTAAGTACAACTAGTGTTGCCCAAATGCAAGAACAAGACGAGACTTAGCCAGTCTTGGTCTTGGTCTTGCGCCAATACACCTAGTCTTGGTCTTGGTCTTGGTCTTGGTCTTGCACTCCCAGTCTTGGTCTTGGTCTTGGTCTTGGTCTTGCACTCCCAGTCTTGGTCTTGGTCTTGGTCTTGCAGCAAGAGTCTTGCAAGTCTTGCAATTACCTATTAGTCTATTACTATTTATTAAAGTTTACTTTAAATCTTAGAAAAACGTATTAGAATTGGAACATTGTGAGCTTGAATTAACATAGCCATAGTAAAGATCAAGCAGATTAATAAATAACTGAAGATTTGATAAGGAATTCGAAAAATCAACTGACCTATATGTCGTTTTCCATGGAAGTAACTGTTTCTTAATAAACATTTATGATCTATAAGCTTACATTTGCTAAAACATGTAAAAAAACAAATTAATTAAAATAACTTGACTGTATTTTAAAGAACAATACTTATCTGTCTAGAAAGAGATTGAACCCTCAACTTATAAGAAATTTAATAAAAGAGTTTTACGATTTATCATTTATTTGAATAAAAAATAAAATACAACACAAATCAACAGCTTTATCATTAGGTTATGATACTTTATATCATTTTTTTTTGGCCAAGAATACAAAGTAACCATCTGGCTGACTCATCACTTAACCTATTTCTATGTTTTCAATTACTAATGATGCTTTAGAAAATAACCTCTCAGCAATTTCAAGTATATTTAAAAGTGGCTACATTACCTATTTATTAAACGGGTGATATTTGAACACTTTTTCGCTATTTTTTCTTGTAAAAACTGAAGAAATATAATGACTAAATGTACAATAATAGTACCTAAGTAATTAGTTTAAAACCATATAAGTAATCAATATTATAATATATACTTACTAGAATGAATTAATATGACATCTACTACCTATCCTTACCATTTTATCCTAATCATAATACTACTTGCGTGATCAGTATAATGAATTCATTTTCATTCTAAACACTCTGAACTTATTTATTCTTTGGAACACCTGTAGGTACTCTTAAAATTCGAAATTATTTTGCATGAGTATACCTACGCCCTATGGCGGCAATCAAATAGTGTGAAATGTTATGATTTCGGCGTGGCGGCAACGATTGTTTTAGATTTCATTTTCTTTGATACAGTTTTTTTGCGTCTCATAGAATTTCTAAGCGTACCTACCTGTACACCTAACTGCTCAGTGAAATAGCGCTAAGTCCTAGCTGCAAGACGCAAGTCTTGCAGGCTTGGTCTTGTTCTTGCTCAAGTCTTGCACGGTCAGTCTTGGTCTTGGTCTTGCTAAAAATACGCGGTCTTGTTCTTGGTCTTGGTCTTGCAAAAACGCAAGAACAAGACCAAGACTGCAAGACCAAGACTGAATTTGGGCAACACTAAGTACAACCCAACTTGAAAGTAAGGAATGACCCGCATCCGATTAACGAACTAGATCATATTTCACCAGAAACTATCAGAATGAATATTCTTAATTCCTTTATTACTTTTAGGACGCTTTGGAAGAGTAATAATCGTGGCGAAAGACAATAACACGAACATGTTGCGAACCGAAGTTTGGAAAGAGTTACGACAGCTAGACGAGCTCGTCCAAAATATGACGGTGACCATGCCTAATGGAGACACCTTCACTTACAAGGAAGAGTGCGCACGATGGGAAGGACAATGCTTCACCAACGACATTCTCAATTTGGACAAGATTATTGGCGAGGTAAGAGCAATGTAAACAGATTTAATACTTAGACAGTAGACAAAGGGTTAAAGTACGGTTACCAATTTTTTTTTAAAAAAAAGAACGTTGCCCCGCACTATGATTTTTTCCTATGTCGTATTGTATTTCACATATACATCACACCCAGACCCGGAACAACAATTTGTGGATCACACAAAACCAATAGGAATTTTATTAATCCTAAATAAACACTTGATTTAACGCTTTTAAAAATGTAAATGTTTATTTCATTATGGACGCTGTTTTGGCATTCAATATATGTACACTTAAACGCGATAAAACGTAGTCATGATTTCGGGCTTCAGTTTATAGAAATTGTAATAAGCCTGTCCGTACACGTTACCGTTTTCAATAACTTAAATTCATCAATATGCTTCCAGAACATCTCAGTTATATCATTCGTCTAAAATTGACAACAATCTCGGCAATGTGACCCGCTCCAAAGCCCGAGTCCTAATCGGATTCTAGAAAATTCTAAAGGTCATCATTTCATTTATACTGAACAGTTATTTTGATTAGTTAACAACGTGTTACTTGTACATGTACACCGGTGCTACATCCTAGCATAATCTTCTTTGATAGCTACAGATAGGTGACAAGGGTCAATTTATAAAAAAAATAATGAGAATTGGAAACGGAACGTAGGTTCTTGGACAAGAATGTTCAAAAATGTTTAGTTTATTTTTTATTTGTGACTTTCAAATGACTTCTCTCGGCCAGGGTATGGAATGTCAGACTCTTAGTGACTTAAAACCCTTCGTTCCTTCTCCTGCTCCAAGTTGAAGCCACATAACCATATTGTGTATGATCTGCGACACCGGGTAAGCATAGCCATATTGAGCCCCATCTGTGATGGTCTATTGGCTCTTTGAGGAACGCGCAGAATGCTACGCGCCGTACACTCGGTTCTGGTTCTAATTAACAGCGAGTCCTTCGGTTTTCTTCTGCGTCATACTTCTATCATATTTGTTTTTTAATCATAATCGCTTCTCATCAAGGATTACCTGATGTCTCACGTGTAGTTAGATATAATGGCGTAGCGTAGCATTGTTTAATGAATGCCTAACCTGCTCATCGTACAACTTATACTGTTATGGTAAAAGTTAAACAAACTATGTAATTGTGTCAAGTAAAAATAAAAACGGCGCTAATGACCTATATGCATACGTAAATATCAACATTATGCTTTCGATTTCTTTGAACTTTCTCTTCGAAAACGTTTCTTGAAACACAGGTGCGGATAATTGCACTACGCTTATATGTACTTACTATGTTTTAAATAATACAGACTGCAGTTCGATCTTAAATAATTAGCCGTAAAAACCAAGTTATACATGTAGCCCTTTTGTGATAAGATTTTCCTAGAACGGGTCTAGATTCAATACTGTTTGAAGCAATTTTGTACGACTCGATGAGACAACTTTTGCTCATAATTGTCATTCAGACGTTGACTAGTTCTTTGCAACTACTAATAAATGATAGGATGCAAGCATATCAGACCCTGCCTACCATAGAACACTGCTAGTAAGGTACCTAAGTACATATTTACTGAGGTATGGAAGCGACCAAGCAGGAAACAGTAGTGTTTATAGGCAGTTCTGTCACCAAAGAACATGACAAAACTGTCTCAGATACCTAAAAAAAAGTTCAGAAGCTAACAATGCGTAAATTGGTAGCGAGAAGGCTATTCGGTGGAATGTGGTATGTGCGAAATTTTATGTTTGTAAACGCATCCACAACATGAAAAAAAATAGCATAATGGGGCAACGTTTTATAAAATATATAAGATATTCAACAACAATACTAACAAATGTATTGTTTCACCTTGAAAAAAGGTAAAGCTAACTAAACATATATGTAAGGTTATCACACAATAATATAACGAAGTATTCATAGCAACTGCCGCATAAACCCATTTCGCGCAAATTCAATTTCACACTTTAATGGCAATGCGTTTCAATAAAACAATACATTGGCTACAAGCTGATACGCAGCTGAATAACATGGGTTTGACTTACCGAGTTAAGATAAAAAATATAATAAGTTATACAAAATAACACACAATATTGCAAATAGAAAATGAAATAGATAAACTGCTCTTACGCTACAGAAATATAATTAATACAATTCACATGAACGCGACGATTTCATTGAATTTCGAACAAACTAAATTGTTTTCGTGTTTAGAATACAAACGATTTAGATTAGAGTTAGACGAAAATCGAAAACAACATAGATACGAGGTATCTTCGAACAAGTAATAATCCTGGGTTTTTTGCCTGTCAAATACAATGCAATGTCACCAATGGCAGACCATGTCAATGACATTGGCGCTATCAGGAAATTCGCCTAAATATCATGGGTTTTTGACACCTGCTTTACATTCAATTCAATACCGAATCCACAGACTGAGTCAAGGCAAGCTAAGGTTCATTGAATCACTGCTTACAGAGAAAAACCAAACAACAATAGAGTACATAAATGTCTAACAGTTCCAATCATAGGTATTATGCACCTTTGACCGCAGACCACAAACCGAAGTACAAATGTTCACATTGTTTAACATAGCTAAAGATCGCCGACCCTCGAGTAAACACAAAAAGATATATAATTTTCTTACATGCAAATTCTGCTGTTATACTTTAAAATATTGCACTCACTGAAGACATGGTAAAAATCAACGGATTCTTAACCCAATTGCGCTTACGATAAAGGTAACCTTAACGAGTACTAAAGAAACGCAATTACTGTCTTGGTTTTATAAAGTAAACATCCACATTTATTATAACACTGCATCTTACATCATTGCATCATAATGTGCCTTTCCAAGCCATAAAACAAACAATGACAAACATCAACCAACGCAATTTTGTTACGGTATAATTTTCAGTTACTGCAATATTAGGCAAATACAAGCTTTAAGATTACACACATGGTTTTGAAGCAACATTCCTATTGTTATTTTAATAACAATATAAAATACCACAACTTATAACATCAACCTACGTACAATTAGTCGGTCACAAAGCATAACAATATTAACAATGTGTCATCCATCATTTATATTCTAAGCATCCTTCTCTAGAGATCTTGTGCCCACAAGGATTGGTCATGTCTCGTGTCGCAGTTAATGGAAATTCTTTGTACGTGTGATTAGGCGAATGTCATGCCTTTACAAAACATGACTGTCCTTTGAAGTACCTGGTAGGAGAACCTTTGCATTGAGAGAGTGGTAGGTACATTTTAACCTCCATTGCCTTCGCAGAGAATCGTTTAGCGCTTTTCCGGCGAACTGTTAAGGTCGAGAAGGTAAAGGAACTAAGTATACGTGGTCATAATCGCAAGCGCACGAAATTACATTTATCTTTTGGACTATAACTATTGACGGCCTTTTTTGTATAGACCTGTTTGGTTTCAAAGACACAACTCAAGACTTCCGTGGACATTAAAGCATACGTAACGATATTGAATGAATAGATGATTATTGCTTCTTTTATATTGAAGGAACGATTTGCGCTTTAGAGAACATAATTTCGGTTCACAGTAGGCCTTTATCACGTAGACATAAGTCGTTTGACTCATGATTTCTTCCTTGTCTTACAGGTAGAGCGAGGCGAACTAAACTTGACGTTTCCCATAATGTTCAATCCTGTGACATGGGAGGCCCATGCATTCCCAGTGTTCTTCGGAGGCTCCAAAGTAGTGGATGATATCATAGAATCAGTGCCGGCAGTACAGCTGGTTTGGTTTGTGAGAACTGATACTAAAGCACAATTGGAGGGAAGGTAAAAATATTTCTTTTAAAGTCTAAAATATTACGGCTTCTAAACAACTTCAATTATAAATTAACAGTCAGACTGAAGAATCGTGCGTAGATCAGTATTATCTTACATATAATGAAGGATATCCTTTATAAAATAACTAACACTAACTGTAAAGTAATTAGCATAGCCACGCATGCAATTTAAGGAAGAGATGATTGTAGCAGTCATTATATTTTGGAAGGAAACTATAAACGTTTCTATCGTTTCTTAATAATACTTATTATGCTCACTCTGCTTCATTTAGCTGCACTAGGACTTGTTTTGAATTTCAATAGCATTACAATTTGTTTAAATAAACAACGTTATAACTTAGATAATAGGCTTCGATCTTGACACGGTTTTTAAAAACTACTGCGTAATGTTGATCTAGAATGAGAATGGAAAGGTAGAGAGTTGAACAAATTGTGAGTCAACATTTCGTAAATGCTTCCATGTTAAAGGTTTAAACAAAATTAGTGTAATATTCTTTATTTGTTATTACAGAGGTGCAGCTTGGGAAGATGCTTTTCTGGACACAGTCGGTATAGCGGAAGACACCGGCCGCTTCAAACATATCTCCGTCGCTCGTTTTGCCTCTCGTACCCTCGACCACGAACTAGAAAAGAACACGAGAACCGTCATACCATTCTTCAGCTCCACTTTTATTCTAATGGGAATATTCTCTATAGTCACTTGCATGATGGGCGATTGGGTTCGCTCAAAACCATGGCTCGGTTTGCTGGGCAACATATCAGCCGTGATGGCAACTGCGGCAGCGTTTGGGTGCGCCATATATTTAGGCATTTCCTTCATTGGTATTAATCTCGCTGCGCCCTTCTTAATGATTGGTAAGTAACCAGGACCTCGTTTGTTTTACTCCATATTAGCATTATGATAAATTGCTTTGTTATTGCTTACTTAGACTCAGACATAACATTCGGTTTTATTACTGTACCTAGACATGTGATTTATTTGTCACGTGTTTTAACTTTTATGCACAATCGTAACTTACAATGGGTAACTACAGACGCCATTTTAACTACACGTCCTTTTCAGTCTTTAAATTTGTACTTCCAGGTATCGGGATTGATGATACATTTGTAATGTTGGCGGCGTGGAGACGAGCATCTCCGAAACTTCCAGTACCAGAACGGATGGCTATAATGCTGTCAGAGGCAGCTGTGTCTATCACCATAACCTCCGTTACGGATATGCTCTCGTTTTTCATTGGCATTTTCTCTCCATTCCCGTCGGTGCAAATATTCTGCATGTATTCAGGTTGGTGCGGTTAAATAGAATAGCTTTATATTGGGTACCTTGTGAAAAGTATTTTTCACTAAACTGAAGTTAAAATTTTAGTTGCAGTCATGTGTGGATATGTAAAACTTCTGTAAATAATTTATTAATATTTGATTGCAGGTCTCGCCGTTTGCTTCACATTTGTATGGCATCTAACATTCTTCGCTGGATGTGTAGCAATATCAGGCTACCGTGAAAAGCAAAATAGACACACGATAACTTGGATGAAAGTTCTGCCCGAATCAAGGGCCAGAAAAGGTAATACAACCATACTGATTAGGTACAATAGCAATTTATTTAAATTACTGTTAACTTGGCCTGTCATAAAAGCACACATAAAAAGCCCAGAACATTGAAGGCTAAATCCGCCCATTGTTAACAAAAATGTTTCTTTTCGTTTCAGAAGAAAAATCATGGTTATACAGAGCATTTTGCAGTGGAGGCATTGACGCCGCTGATCCTGACAATCCAATAGATAATAAGGAGCACTGTATCATGGCTTTCTTCCGCACAACCATGGCAGATTTACTGAACAACGGCTACGTAAAAACCCTAGTTATCGTGGTGTTCATCGCATATTTGGCGGGAGCAGGGTATGGAGTAACCAATCTCAAAGAAGGGCTAGAAAGAAGGAAATTGTCAAAAGTGGATTCATACTCTGTTGAGTTCTTTGATCGTGAAGATCTGTATTACAGAGAATTCCCTTATAGAATTCAGGTAAGAACTAGAGAACTACTTTGGCTTGCACATAATATTATAATTATATATTAACCTATTTTTATTATGTGATAGGTCGGCAAACGAGTAAACAGATGACTTGATAGTAAGCAATCAGCGCCTCCAACAACAACTGAATACTTAGTTACGAGTGCGTTGCCGTCCTTATGGGGATTTATTATTTGGAGAGTTTGGTATTAGGAGATGGGAAAGGATTGGGCCTCCGGTAACCTCACTCACGCGGCGAAACACAGCGCAGTGGTTGTTTCACGCCGGTTTTCTGTGAGGCCGTGGTATCACTTCGGTCGAGCCGACCCATTCGGCCGAAACATGGCTCTCCCACACTTACAACATGGGATAAAACTCCATTAGATACGCCTGTATTAACCAAAATAAATTTGCTTGCTCCTTTTCAGGTGGTTATTAGTGGCGAATACAATTATTCTGATCCAAAGATCCAGGATCAAGTGGAAGCCTTAACGAAGAGCTTGGAGAATACATCATACATATCAAATTCACTGTATACGGAGTCTTGGCTTCGAACATTCGTCGACTATGTATCGAGAAACAACGATTACTTGAACGTGACTATCGATAATGAGGACGAGTTCATTCAGAATCTCAAAGAAGTGAGTACAAAAGAATATGAATTACATATAAAACAGCATTAGGCACTGATCATAAAGTACTTTGTCTAAAAGATCGGCCACCTTGTCAACATTTTCCCTGTTTTACTTAGTACGTATTTTCTTTTCTTTCTAGTTATGGCTGTTCCCAGCAAACCCATTCTCTCTGGACGTAAGATTCAACGAGGCAGGAAACCGTATTATTGCTTCAAGGTTCCTAGTTCAAGCAGTAAATATCAGTGGCACTAACCACGAAAAGGAAATGGTGAAAGCATTAAGAGAAGTCGTTGCACAGTCTCCTTTGAACGCCTCTGTCTTCCATCCATATTTCGTATTCTTTGATCAGGTAGGTTAATGAGTTAACATGGAAGGTTATAATTTAAAAAATACTGTTTAAGTGCCTGAAATAACATATTCCTTTTTTTTTCAGTTTGAACTCGTGAGACCAACATCTCTCCAGAACCTAAGCTACGGAGCTCTCATGATGATGATCACGTCCTTTGTATTCATTCCCAATATCCTGTGTTCCTTGTGGGTAGCATTCAGTATCATATCCATAGAAATCGGTGTAGTAGGTTACATGGCCCTTTGGGATATAAATCTTGACTCCATATCAATGATTAACTTGATTATGTGCATTGGTTTCTCGGTTGATTTCACTGCTCATATCTGCTATGCGTACATGGCATCTAAAGCAAAGTCCCCAGATGACAAAGTCAGCGAATGTCTCTATTCCCTCGGATTGCCAATAATTCAGGGCTCTTTCAGTACAATTCTCGGTGTAATAGCATTGCTCTTAGCTGACAGCTACATTTTCTCCGTATTCTTCAAAATGGTATTCATGGTAATATTCTTTGGAGCTATGCATGGCCTCTTCCTACTTCCAGTTCTCTTATCATTATTCGGTCCTGGCTCTTGTACAAGAAAGACCGATGACATCAAAATGGCAAAACTAGAAAAATGTTATCCAAACCCCTACTGTATACCGCACCCACAGCTTGTCTTAAATGATCAAATATACAACGGAAAGAATTTAAATCCCAATGGCATCTATAAGATTTATGGGGATGACAAGGATCTAGGAATAGGCACATCAGGGGAAGACACTAGCGAAAGCAGTTCCAATCAGTCACAACGCCGGCAAATAGGTGAAGATGAGAACAGCCGTAAGAAATACGACGATGGCTGGAAACGATCTAGTTATTGCCAGAACTCTTCAAGCCAGTTCCAGCCTTCCGGCGAACTAGATCTTTATGGACACGATATGGATCGTAATTGGCAACGACAGCGTTATGAAGACAACCGTCGAGTTTTCGACAATTACAGGAAACCTCCGACAGTGTCTCGGACGCGTGATGATGACTGGGTCTCATCAACGCGGAAATCCAGTGACGCAGGGCAGCGTCGCGAGGGTGCCTACAGAGTGACGCGAGCTCACTCTCACCACAACATCCACAGATCGCGCGCTCCCCGCCGCTCCAACTCTCACCACAACTTAGAACATTTAGACTACGTTGCAGAAATGCGTTTTCCCTGACAGTGACCGCTTACCTCTCTAAATAATGTTACATTTACTCGAGTGCTCAATTTATGGACCAAAGTATTATGCTACTTTCGTACAAACGATACGAGCGTAGTCTAATTTCCTAGAAGTGAAGAACAATATTTTATGAACACTTTTTCTTGAAGGTGAAGTGTTGTTCGGGTGTGATACGAACTTTTCATCATTGTTTAATTTAAGGATATAAATGGAGCTTTGATTAGGAGCCTTATGCCAAAATCCAATCATTATATGTATCATCACTGTCTACCTAATACTGCGTAACGGTGTTATGTATACAATTAGATAGATGAAATGCTTCGCTTTCAACCGTATAGAGCAAGAAGTAGGTAGACAGTGTTACACAATTATATCTATGTAAGGTTTATATTCAAACGTATAAAAGCTCAGTAGTACACCAAAGTACGATAGGTTCAATAACATTATCTGTAAGTAAGTTATTGATTCGGGTGACAAAAAGTATGTAATTTTATTTTAATCTTAGTGAATATAACTGGTAGTTTTATAAGTATTTCGAGATTTTGGTACAAGGCTGAATAAGGAGATGTAGTTATTGATTATCGCTAAATGCCTAGTATAATACTGTGAATTAAAGGCCGCCGAAAAAGTATGTATAAATGTAGGTAACGTAACTGAATACTTTATGTGGTGTATGTGTCATTGAATTGTGAAATAATAAAGAAAAAAAAACGGTTGCAATTCAATTCAAGCAACATCACTATCATTTATAGTTCTGGATACTTTCTACCCTCTCTGCATTATGTTCAAAGCATTAGCGAAATAAGAGAAATGAGACACATCAAAACTACATAATGCAAAATTTAAAAGGGAGCAAGTGAAACATATAACTTCTTTATAAAATAATTTATTACAACATAACTAGTTCCTACAACTTAAGCAACTAACTACTCTAGCAGTTCAGTTAGCACTTGCAACAATCAAACATAATTTGACAACAATAAGGTCTATTATAATAAAAACGTCTTTTTAGTGTGATATAAAACTGGGATGGGTGATATGATATATAAAAGGGTGTGTAAATAAGTGTGTTAGGCAAAGGCGCAATTATCTAACTTTATGGAAACTGTAGCATCCGTATTAACTATCTAATAAAAAAATAAATATTCAACTATCGGTGGTTATAATCAATTCTTATTACTTATGTACAGTCTCCGCAGTTATTTAGATGCAGGTAAAAAATTAACATTGATTCAGTATAGATGCTTTACCATTACTTAGATCAACCGAGCAATGGTTAAATAGGCTTCATTAAAAAGCTAACATTGGCTATTTCCTCTGTACTGAATCAATATTTAAAAACAGTAACTGTACAATTTACTTTTCCATGCATTT
Source organism: Spodoptera exigua (assembly GCA_902829305.4). Classification (NCBI taxonomy): domain Eukaryota; kingdom Metazoa; phylum Arthropoda; class Insecta; order Lepidoptera; family Noctuidae; genus Spodoptera; species Spodoptera exigua. The sequence goes on along the minus strand of LR824608.2, from coordinate 5,367,093 downwards.
TTTTTAACTTTTATAATACCGATGCCACCAAGCAGTTTCCTAAAACAAAGTTAATATTGTGCCAATATATGAAACATTTAAGTCTTCGTTTACAAATAAAGCTTTAACCATTACCTACCTATGGGTTGCTGTAAATATTAGTTGTGATAATATATCTCGATGCCATGTTCCATCTCTCTCTTACCTTATTATATTTACTGCTATTCTACAACTAATATTTTACTCTATGTCTTACAAATACATACAATTAAAATATGTTGTCTGTCATGGCATGTTCTGTCATTGCATTTGTGGTGATAACAGCAAGTGACTTTAGTGTTTGTTCCATGTGTTATGTAAGAATTTAATGTTTGTGACTGCTAGCGGTCACTCATCATGACTGAATAATGTAAATATTACCTGTTTTACATTAAATAAAAAATTGATTTATTTTCTTTGTTTTTTATTGAATTATCTCCGAATTCAAATAAATCTATCACAATTAGGTACAAGAATTAACTAACACTAATATTAAGATAATTAAAACGAATCGCATTCAACGAACAATATGCGACTTTCTAAACACATACATTACAACAGTACATACACATACACACATCACAATACGTGTTACTGGTGTATACTATAAACATATATTTTGATGAGATTTAACGTTACCAAGGACGCTTAATAATCGCGGTTCTTTAAAGAATACAAGAAGCGCTTTAAGAGTCGTCGTCTATGGCGACCAGATACGATCCACATTAAGTAGTAAGTGCTTATTGTATATTACAATACAAACAGTCGTGCAAGCCGGAGAGGCCGCCATCAAGACAAAGCCGTACGTGGCCAATAGATAAACAACTCTACAAGAAAAAGCATCAAATCTTAGGCGAAGCAGGCTTATCATACACAGATTTCAGTACCTCACTACAGAAAAGTATCAAATCTTTGGAGTCAAACCTCTCGCACATAAATTCTCGAATAAATGACAATTCTCTACTAGTGCAGTTTTCATTCGAGGTTTTATTCCACTGATTCTCCAGCACTCTGTTCAAAAGTGACTTGGCATCATTCGGAGTGATCTTTTTCACTAACACATCAGTTATAGCACTAACTGATAACTTTTCAGTTATCCGCTTCTTAGAATCTTCTTTTAATTGTTTACCAACTTGTTTCACGAAGTCTGGTCTCTGAAAAGATAAAAAGCAGATTGTGAATACCTAAATATCACATAGTAGAACTTAGTCATTGTTATGTTCAAGTAGTATTATTATAAGACTAACCTCTTCTAAACAGGACTTAACGATATCAGCAGTAGATGTATTGCCTGATTGGTTTGTCTGCACGGTTGCGTGTGCAGTTGGAGTAGTCTCGGTCTGTACATAAGTCACAGAGACAGGCGTCTCAACTGTCTGCATTTCCATATCAACAGATACATTAGCGACCGTCTGTACTTCCATATCAGCGCTTTCCACCTCCTTTACCTCAGGTTCTGAAATAGGTTCCTCAAAAACAGCCTCGTCAATTTTCACTACCACCAATTCACATTGAGCTTTCTCAACCCTCTTTGAAGCATAGTCTGATAACACTTTCCTAGCCACTTTTATTTTAGGCGCCTTAATACGTAACCTGTTTACTTCAAGCTCTGTCATCTTTGCTAAATCACCTACTGTTTCCACCTTTCCTAATAATTCTTTAACAAGCAATGACTTCATAACTGGAGAAGATAATTCAGCCGCAATGTTATCTATGGCGTCCTTACAATCTACCAAATCAGGGTAAATTGGATCAGTGTCATTCAATTCACTCGCTCTCACAATTTCAACAACAGGTGTCTCGTCCAGAGAGGATACTTGAGTGTCATCTGGAGTGTTTGTTGCAGTTTCTGTAAAACTTTCTATGGCTTTATTTAGTACTGTATCTAATTTAAATGCATTTTCTAGTCTTTTTGGCGATTTTAAGGGCGTGTGTTGTCGTTGCTGTCTTTCAAGACGTTTATGCATCGAGTTTGATGGCGATCGTACACCACCTGGTTCAATGTATTTCTGCACTGATACTGTAGTTGATACAGGTGGGTCATGGAAACTAACTCTCTTTCTCTGCAAAAAATATAAAAACAGTTAGAAAAATATATTAAAACATTCAAAAAAAGCATTGAATAGATTAGTGTACTCACTTTGCTAGCAGGTGAAACCGTAGCCTCATCGGATATTTCTACCAGTTTTCTCTTAAGTATAGGTCCTGATGGACTGCTGTCTACTGCAGGCAGTGACCTCCTAAATTTAAGAAATTGCTCACTATCTTCATTTTCGCTGGGAGGTTCAATATTTTCACTAACAGAATTGTATAACATTCGTAAATTTCTTCTAGCAGGTGTACTTGATGTACTAGGCTTTTTAATCTCTTCAGAGTCAGTCTTTTCTTGATTTATAATAGCTTGAACTTTATCAGGTACACAACATAATCCTAACATCTGCGCCGCCCGCCCTCCAGAACGCACTTGAGGTCTGTTCTTTTTAAGCGATAGAGAAGAGCTTGGACTAGTGCTAGTCACAGTTACTTCTACTCTGGGTGGCGACTGATCCCTTTTATCGGGGGAAATCTTGTCCTCAGTAAAAACTTCTGGAGAACTACATTTTTCAAAGGGTTCTCCATTACTGTGAACGGGTGAGGACAACGTTATCACCACATAATCTGCGCTGGTTTCGGGAGACGGTGATTTCTTATTTCTATCTGGACTCATGTTTTTAATTGGGGATATCTCAAGCGTATTGTTCAAGAAGTCTTGTTTTCTCTTAGCTTCATCACCAAATGATGACGGCGATGAAGCTCCTCCCTCGGATTCTAACTCATTTACCACCGAATCAGGTAAGGTTAATGTTGTGTTGTCCAAAGGTGTAATTGGGTTTACTTGGACTGGTTGTTCTTTAGTTAAAGAATCATCTTTGATTCCGCTACTACAAACGTCACTGTCTGCCACAGTCACGCTTATATTTTTGGTCTTATTATCAATATCAACTTCCATAAATTCAGTTGGATTAGTCGGCTGGGTGTCTGCCTCAGCAATTTCTTGTGTTGCTTGTCCTACTTGTGATTCATCGCTGCTAATGGTGAGTGGAGGCGGATCATCAGCGACTACAATCACAACATCTGAAAACTCTGTATTAATCGGTTCCGTATCCATATTGTCGGTCAGATCTGCTTGAGTTTGATCTTCAACAGCAGTTTTATTCAGCGACAGTTCTATATCATCTTTACTGTCTTGTTTATCTTTTGTAGACTCAGCATTACCCACAACTACACTATCTAATATGCTCTGTGATTCGGGAATATTGTCAGGTTGATCGGGAAAGAGCTTGATTTTTTCTAAAGTTACGACCGGCACTTTCGCGGAAGCCTTTTTAGATGATTTTACTGATATAGTTGTTATAGTTGAATCTTGCGAACTTTCAATAACGTCGTCGGAATATGGAAGTTCATCAGAGAAAGAAGTATCTTTACTTCCAATATCTTTTTCTTGGCTATCTTCAACAGTGACCGAGGAGTTTGAACTATCGCTTTCGCTTTTATCTTTGTTGTCTTTGTTCTTCTCTTTAGTTTTTTTCTCGCCTTTTATTGCACTATTTGATTCGGATTTTGATTTGTTCAGTTTTTCAAGTAAAGTCTTTCTCCTACCAGTACTAACAGATTCTAAAGCTCTTCTAGTCAACCGACTTTGTGACTGCATTTTTAAAAACGGATGTCCTTCAACCATGTCTATTGCTAATTCTTTTTCAATCCTTGATTTTCTAGGTTTTTTAGTGCTTGATTTTGGCTCATCCGTTTTATTTTTCGCTACTGTTGGCGTTGATGGCCTTTTACCACTTTGAATAGGACTTTCTGATTTTACATGCGCGGTTTGATCTCCTTTTAGACTTATGTCGTCTTCCTTCTTACCTTCTTTTTCATTTGAATTTCTTTTGTTTTTGATAATTGCGCATTGATCTTGAACAACATCAGAACTATCATTTTTCGTGGTTTCCTTGTTCTCGTTAACTGTTTCAGTCTCTTTAAAGCTTGGATTAACCACAACTATGTCTCTAGTACTTTTATTGTCACCTTTCTCATCACTTTTCACAACAGTTTCATTTTCCTTCAATTTCATGGCCTTTGTTTTGCTAACTGTTGTATCATTAACTTTCGTAACATCGACTTTACAATTATCAGATTCTTTTGGACTTGAGGTTTTCTTATCACTGTCAATTTCCATACTTGTTGGTAAATCTGTACTCGTGCAGTTATCATCACGTACACTTTCAGTAATCTCTGTTTCCGAAACTTTATCGTTAACAATGGTCATGTCCTCAGGTGGACATTGATTATTTTCCATAACTTCATCTTTATTTAAAATATTTGGATCTTCGAGAACTCGTTCCTGATCAGATTTATTTGCTTTCTGTTGATCAGTCTTTGAAACTATTGCGGCGGCGTCATTGATTACATTTTCATCTTTATCTGCTGCAGTATTTAAAGAACTTGATTCAGCTGTAGATTGTTTATCCTGGTCTGTTGATTTAATATTTTGTAAAGACTGACGCTTCTTTTTAGCACTTAGCGACATTAACTCTTCAAATTTTCTAGGCTTTCTTTTAACCCTTGAGGGCCTATCAGCAGACAATAATGGTGGGGCAGAATTAGTGACGTTGACTGTATCATCCTTTTTGGGCTGAGTAGGGGTTTTTATCGCCCTGTCTGTCTTGTTAAGATCTTCAGATGCATCCTTGTTCTCTTTTTGAACTCCCGACTTTTCTATTAAATTTCTTACATTACGAAACACGCGATCTTTTAAAGCCATTCTTGGTGATTTAGTGCCTTGTGGTGTTGTTGGATCAACTTTAGCAACAATTTTTGTTGGTGGTGCATCTTTAGAAACAGGAGAACTTTCCTTCTTCTTATTTTCAGCAAAGAAATTTTCTAGTATTGTAGGCACAACATCTGAACTTGGTAGCTTCGAAAGAATTTCCGTAGCAGTTTCATTGTTTCCTAAGTTTGAAGTTTTACTTTCTGATTTACTGCTGTTGGATGTGTCTTGTGAGTCTGTCTTCCAAGACACAAGTTTAAATTCATCCTGTGATTGTGATAAATCTTGATATAAAGCTGGAATGTCTTCTCTTTTCCTTTGCAATTTTTCTTTTTGGTTTTCTGTTAGTTTCCGTGGGTTAAATTTCCAGTTAGACTTGACGACCACATATTCTTCTCCATTTTCCACAACAGTATTCACTATACTTGGTTCTTTCTTTTTCACTTTTTTTGTAATCGTAATATCTTTCGGTGCTGTGAATGTAACATTGTCAGAGACATCAGTTTTGCTAGTAGCCCTTTCTTTATTAGCTCTTTCTTTATCCAAATCTTCTAATATTGAGTTAATTTTTTTAAATGTCGTATCAGTTTCCACTATTTTATGAGACAACGTTTTTAACATAGTAACAACTGTTTTTTTTAATAAAGACTGACTTAGAAGGTATGTGGATATGTCTATTAATTCATCCACAATGATTGGTATAAGTTTGTGGTACAACTCAGATTGAAACAATTCAGTTAAGTGATACAGTGACTTATCAACATAAGTCAATAGGTCTGTGGCCTGAAAAAAAAGATTTATTAAGTATACACACAACACAAAATATGATAATGTTATTGGGTACACGTCGATAAATACCTCAGGCTTCTGTTTGATTGCTTGAATCATAATTTTCAGTATTTTCTTCATTGTAAACAATGTATATCGAGCTACTATTTCGTTAACATCATTCCCTATTATGGACATTACTCCCATTACTCTATCTACAAGTATGGGAAACAGCTTTTCATATGTCTGATATGAGTTCATGCGACCAGTCAACACATGCAAGAGTTCCATCTCCTTTTCTACTGATGCACCTGTTAAAAATTACTATATTTTAGAACACAATAATATATCAAATAATGCTATTTTATGGCTAGGAAGAACAACATCATATTACTAAAGAATCATCAAACACCTGTCAAAGTAACAAGCCGAACCCAAGTTGCCACGTTAAAAAAATATATGTACAACAATTGATTGATTCTATATTAGACTTTACATTAGAATTTATACCATTATTGCCAACTGCAAACAAAAATATTGCATTTAATCGCGATAAACAACTAATTAACAACAGAAGATGAACTAAACTTAAATGTAAAGAAAATCAATTACTTAAAAAAGTTATCAAAATTTAGGAATGCAATATTTTTGTTAACCTACTTTTTTTTTAAGTTGATACTGTCTCATTGGTTTTACAATGATCAGTAGATTGAAACTACAGTCACCAAGATTGCAATGAGCGGGTCTTGGGCTGAGTCTTAGCTTAGTTAACACTTGACAGGACTTTATGAATGCCTTTTTCTAATCATCTGTTGTTCTTACACTGGATCCATGGGAAAAGGTTTATGGAGACTTAATAAAATATAGTCAAAAATACTCACAACCTTCCTCAGCCATCTTGTGTTTTATAACACCAAGTAGAACACACAATTTGAAAAAAATATATGAATGTGTCATTTCTGCAGTATCATTCAAAAATTCAGATAAAGCTGATGGGTAGACATCCGTTTTCTTGAGTTTCTTATGGAATATGTCATGCATCGTGTACCATGTTAAGGCTGCCACATCAACCTGAAATTATATAGTAGATTTATAACTTTTCTTTGTTATTTAACTGCACAGCATTTTAAATGTATCTGGTATTGTTGTAATGGTTTGCGTAGTGAAAATGTAGTATCATCGAAACATTACGTTATTTATTTTTTATTTTTTTATTTTCTTAAAAAAAACGTTGCCCCACATTAGGATTTTCTCCTATGTCGAGGGTGCGTTTACAAACATACAATTTCACATGCACATCACACCCAGACCCGGGAACAACAATCTGTGGATCACACAAAGAGTTGTTCCGTGCGGGAATCGAACCCGCAACACGTTATTACACCCGCAACGTTATAACATAAGTATATTGCCATATGATTGATTTGTTCACTTAAATCATGACAATAATAGCGCTGAATGTCATCACTCACATTAATCCTGATGAATTAATGCACCCATACATGTAAACATGCATGCACAAATGCATCTTTGACACTGAAAAATTCTTAGCAATGTGACTCGACAAGAAGTTATTAGTATAACAAAAACTACTTCTTCTATTAAAAGTTCTTTGACAAGAGATAGGATATTAAAAAACATATGAATGTTTTAATACTTACATTTTTAAACAATTGCACTCTCTCCAATGGCCACATCATGATGTTACACAAGCTTAAAGCACAAATGTCATATTGTGTTTCACATACAGATTCTGACAATGCAGTCCAGAATTTCAAAGAAATATCTGTAGCAGTCAGATTCTTTAAAATGTATCCTATGGCGAACGTCGGAGAGCAATGAGCTGGATCCAACAGCATGTTTGTTAGAGGCAACAACTTTGTTACCATCTCTTTAAAAGAACAACTGGAAAATAAAATAAATGAGGGTAATGACAATTTTGTTCTATTTCTTGGGTACAATGAATCAACATATTATGTTGATAATCCTTATTCAATAACTTGTAGCTAAATGTAAAATACATTAAATATTGGAATGCCTCATATAATTATCATTATTTATCTGTGAGAGCAAAACTTGGAAAATTGCAACTAAAAAAATATTTTACCTTTCATATCCAAGGTGCAATGCAGGATTCAGTAACGATGTTGTGATTTTACAAAGTGGATGAGTGACATCATTTTTTGATTTCATAAGTTGTTTGATTCTTGCATCTCCATCAAACAGTGACACTAGTAAAGCATTGAACACTATATCTGTAAGTTTGCTGTTGTTTTTGCATTCCTAGAACAAAAAATATATAAATAGGTAAATAAAAAAAGATGTAAAAAAAAATTGATCAATAGCAAATGACATTATACCAGCATAATAATAATAATTACCTGCACCAAAAGCTCTAATATGGACAACATTTCAGAGAACAGATCTTTTCTAATGGTGTTTTCTGGTAATTCACCAATCGTCCGGAGGAATGACTTCCATAAACATGTCATCTGCTGTTTCGTCAACCCTTCTTCTGAATTTGCAGACATCATTATGGTTGAAGTCAGGGAAAAGATCCAGTGATTCCAATTATCCACTAAATTCTTAGTGCTTATCATTTTTCCTTTCAGTTTAGGTAATTCTGTGCAACCATCACAATTAACATGTCCCACCAGGTCTACAATAGCCTGTATACAGAGTTTTTTTAGTGACATTGATATTTGTCCAGGCACAATAATTGTCTTATCTGTGGCATTGTGCCTTCCGAAGCAGAAATGTAGAAATGTGACCAATATTGTGTCTATGAATTTATCTATTTTGTTTTGGAATTTCTCTAATAAATGCCACCAACATTTAAACTTTGCTAAGGCAGTTTCCTCAGCTTTGGCATTATTTGACTTGAGTGGGATTATTAAAAGCTTGATCCTTTTGTTTATGTTGCTTTCATTTGTTTCAGTTGAGAAACTGTCAATGAGTACAGTCCAGCATTCAAATGCTTTACATCTGTTTTCTACATCCAACTTGAATGCAGCTTCAACAACAGGTAACATTGAGTTTATTGGAGTACCAATGCTGCCCATTGCTTGTGTGATTTGATGTTTAAGCAACTTAATATATACAATCCAAACTCTGTGCCAGACGCCACTTTTATGTATTAACAGATTTTTCATTATTGTTGGATACCTAAAATGAAAGGTTCAAGGTATTATTGGAACTTAAATTTTCATGATACCAGCTGCAATGTGGATGGTAATCAAAGAAATTTTAACCTGATAATATGGCCTGTATTACACTAGCTAAATAAATGTTTATCAAGGGGTGAACTACTATGAAATTGTAATCAAATTGTAGAATCAAGTTTTAAAATATTTATCAATAAAAAAATAACATTTAAAATGTATGAATAGTTTAGTTATAACTTACTTCTGTGGATTGCAGATACATTCTAAAACATTATGCCACTGGGGATTGTCAGTGTAATCAAATGCAACAAGTTCTTCAGTTAAATGTTCAAGTATTTCAACAGTAATGTCAAGTTCTGTCATATCCAAAGCCAAGCTGTTCATTAGAGTAGGAATAATCTTTGAAAACCAAACGGATATGCCTTTCTCCACAAACTGTGTCTTCTTTTCAGGTGACAGTAATTTTAATAATTTGTGCAGTATAGTACACACCTGAAAAGATTTCCAAATTTAAATTAACACTAAAATAAGCAAATTTTTTTTTAAATACCTATTTCATACAATAAAATATATTTTTCATACAGTAAAAAGTATCTAAACAACTAAAAGAAACATCCAGCTTTAAATTACACAGTTACAGCCATATCATAATTTGTTTGAAAAAAATTCTTATTCATATAATGTTAGTACAGTATAAAAGAGATTGTTGAGGACAGAACTATACTATAAGACAAAAATAATTTAATTATAATATGTTAAAATAAATAACATAAACATAAGTATAATATATGTAAATAGATATGGATATACATATAACAAAAGACTAATTTCTGTTTAGGTAATTTTATATTAAAACTGAATTGTATAATTATTTGAATTAATTTAAATTTAATTAAAAACCTTTACGTTTTTAACACACATATGTGATACTCATTATCGTTTATGAAAGCTTGGAAGCTTTCATACAAAAAGGTTTATTTTATGTTATCATGCAAAGTTTATAATGATATGGCTGTTGACTCAGAGGAAGATAATGCAGAACATATGAACTAATATTTCATATCAAAGTGCTTAGCTGTTGTAATGATATGCTTAAGCACTTAATTATGTAGCTTATTTAAGAGTCATATAGAGTTATTTTTGCTAGTGTAAAAGTTTCTGTTTAACAATAACAATGATTTCCTTGAAAACAAAAACATTTCTACTAATTAAATTAACACAACAATACTTAGGTTAAACAAAACATTTACCTGGAATTTAATTTTGCTGGGTATTCTTACATGGCAGTACAGGTTGAATAGCTCCATGATTTGCTCATGGTGGTCTGCGAGTGATGCAATAGTTTCATCAGGGAATGACAGCAATGTATCATAACATAACTGCTTCAATGAATCCGCCTTGTTGTGTAAAGCTATTGTTGTTATTATGTGAATCACTGCTAAAGCTGATGGTGTCAGGTTTGGACAGAGGTCCTTATTTTCAGTCTGTAATGATCATTAGGGACATTTTAACTATATGTTGAACTATATCACCAAACCAATACATATAAACAAAGCAATGTATGGAGATGACCATTACCTGTACTCTGGTTACTATGATAGAAATAATTTTCATGAGTGTGGCGGCGTACCGCAGTTCGTCTTTTAAGTCTCGTGCACATATTACTAGCAACTTGTCAAGATCCGAAGTGGTGAACACTGCTTCATTGCCCAGAGCAATAAGTAATTTTCTATACTCTTGGGATCTCACTATGTAGTTTTGCAATCCATCATTTTCCAACCGGTCCAAAATAGATTTCACGTCCATACAGATGTTTTCGTCCGGCATTTCTGAAACCCGATTCCAATTAAAGTTTATGGACAAATCACAGACACAGAGTAAAGTAAGAAACACAAGTTAGTTCGAAACCGAATTAGGTGGTTGTATGCACATAATCTAACACGAACGTACTCGTTGACATCAAAACTGTACATGTATAGTTACAAAAAAGATATAGTCGCTCGAAACAAAACCAAGCCTATGGTTACCACTACTTCACGAGTACCGTATCCTTTAAAGTATATCAATCTTAAGGAGTAATACAATACAAACAACGTACTTAAATGCACGAATCACCATTAATATTCTTAAATGCACAGTACTTGTTATCACATTAATTCAAAGTCGAAATAATAGCAAGACATTTTTGACACAAAACGCATTTCTGGCGCGAAGTAAGACAGCTAAATTGTTGTCATAATAAAAAAACATTGTTGCCATAATTAACACTTTGTACATTTGATGCAAAATAACATATTATTCTGAAAAATATTCGTTTAGTTTGTAATAAAAGTGTGATTCAGGCACTTTATCACATTAAACTTACTTTAACAATAACAAACATAAAATGAAAAATTACCTCGCATTATCGCATACTAACAGGAACTTCTGATATTTATCACTAGATCGCAGCACTAGCCCTATTGGCTTTTTGGGTTCCGTTATCTAAAGATATCCGAGTACCTACCTTCCTACCTATGTTTGACACATTTATTCATTTTAAATGATTTACAAATAAATATTTATTGTAACATTACTTACCTATGCAAAGTTCCATATTATCGACCTTTTAGGGGCTTTGGTGGATACGTAAAACGGGTACCTCCCTACCTGCTGTGGCGACAACAACTAGGTAAATAATTATAATAAGTGAGTTTAAAAGACTGTCAGTTGTTTGACTGGTTATTACAATAAAGTTGGATTTTTTTCAGGTAACTTGATATTACTTGTTATAATACGTAGTACGGTACCTACTACTTATTAGGTATGAAATCAAAGTCTTAGTAGGTACCTACTTAATAAAGTCAATATAAAAATAAACTGGAGTCAGAACTCAGCATTCATGATTGTGTTCACTAAACCTACAACGTAAACGAGACAGTCAAATTATTTTCCACCTACTGCTTATTAATATTTCATCGCCACCCACTCACATGCCTTTACGAACTCATCAACGCGCGAGTCCCTGATGTGATGAGTAAGGTTGTATGCCTCTACGCCAACAACTACCCACTTAATATGATAATCACGGTAATTAGGTACCTATTATGTTAAGACTGTTATTCTCAGTACCTACTTATCAATTTGTCAAAATGCTACCCAACACCCAAACACTAATTCTATGAAATTGATAACGATATTAAAATTACTCAGTTAAAAACCACTTAAAGTTCGCCTGTGAAGCGAAGTTCGTTTACATTTCTAATATCTATTGCATCTTCTCTAGCGCACGTTACAGCGGCTTGCACACACCTCGCCATTTGAAGACAAGTGCCGCGGCGTGCGCCCGCGCATATGTGCCTCGTGCCGCGTAACTCTCCCGGCAATTGCAACGTTCGTTTGTCGAATGTCCACGCGATCGTGCTGAGCATAACAAACAGTGTTTTCAAGCAAAGCATATAAATTACACACAAGACCATATCAGACCGCGCGCGCGAACGTGTGGTGATAGTTATGTGTTCAAATGACTGGTGCTTCAGTGTGCAAAACATTTTGGAATCGTTGTGACGGCTCACAACAAACAGTGTATTCGCCTGATCAATAGCAATGCCAGGACACGCAGGAAGTCCCTACTGGGCTGCCGTTGATTTCGATAGCGAAGGTGAAGAAGCCCAAACGCCACCAAGCAATCACCGGGTGTACCTAGATCCTTGGGACAACGAGGCTTACGGAATGATGCAAGCGGAGACAGCAGAATCCAGTCAAGGAGAGAACTTCAATTCGTTTGCCGGCGAGCCAGTCAGTGCTAGTTTTTACTATGTGCCCACGAAAAACTATGATTCTGGAGAAGAGCCGCCACTACCGCCGCCCAGATGGAAGAGGGCTCCGCCTGAAGAAATAATTGCCCCTGAATATGCAATTTATGGTCGGAAAGCATCCCGAACTATCGTCCCTGACTTTCCTCCTGAGGCAATATATGGGGAACGACCAATAAGTAAGTGTTCCTTTACATTCACCTTGTTTAATTAACATTGACAGGCAGTAAATACGCCTAGATATTGTGACCAATTGTGTCTGAATAGGATTTATTGCGACAATCATACAGAAAATGAGATATTAATAGTTTTTTATTGATTACATAGTACACCACTAACTTTCGTTTATGGGCAGATAATGTAGGCAGAATCATTAAAATATTTTCTAATTATTTCGTCATAATTTTAATTAATGTATTCTACGTATTAATTAATGTAATGTCTACTCGTTAGACCATCATGTCTTTAAGAAAAATTAGATTGTGAATTTTTAATTGTAGCTTTAATACGTACCTATACTTATTTTATTATTTACTTTTAAGTGTTTACATGCGCACTGGGTAGGTACGTACCTAATTACTTATGTGATTTTAGTAAGATTATTCTAAAAAAAAACACAAACATGTAGATAGCTGCCTAGATAGGTAATTATTTTAAAAATAAACTAATAGTTAATTTATTTCTTAGATTATATATATCGTTACGCTATTCAAGTTTGTAGGTAAGTACCTATAATTACGATGCTGCCTTGAAGTTCATAAATAGCTTGCTTTTTAAATGCAACTTACTTATGTATCAGGTACTTAGGTAAGTACTGTTTTGATACATAGATTTATAAACCGAAAAAAAAATTCATTAAAACGGAATATAGCCTAGTTGCAACAATTACCTACTTATAAAATTGACAGGCATTTGTTTCGAAATATGTGATGTACCTATATACTTAGGTACTTATTATAAGGCCGCGTTCTCACTGAAGCGAAGCGGAGACGAGCTATGCCGCGATTCACCAATCACATGACTTCAAATCCACATTCATGAATCACAATTCAGAAGATATGTGGATTTGAAGCTACGTGATTGGTGAATCTCTTCTCCGGTTCACTCCACCTCATTGGAACCACAGCCTAAGTTGATACGTGCTATAATTTGGCATTACCATATTGATATCGATCCGTTATAAGCTTCATAATATTATGGTCCTATTCACTTAGGTATAGTTATAGTAGGTAAGTAAGTACCTATAGAGCTGCTAAGAAAACTTATGTTATTTATGCTATCTATAACATAACACCATCCTGTCCATCTGGAATCTGGTAGATTAGAATTATCCAAAGATTGTCTGTAAGAGATTGCCATTGTGCCGCATGTGCGACAAGTTTGTCCGTTGTATCTCATTTTTTTTAAGTCTTTTATCTTCTATTCTGTCTTACAATGTGGTAAATAAATAAACTAAATATATCACGCTTTTAATATCCGAAAGGATAGGCGGAGTCGACAGGTGTACGTACTTATGTTTTTACTGCACGGTAGGTGTGGTGGCAACTGGCTGCTGTGCAATTTGTCGCGGGTCCAATCCACAAATTCTTGTATCGGGTCTGGGTTTGTGCATGTGAATTTGTATGTTTGTTAACGCACTTGCGACATAGGAGAATATCTTAGTGTGGGACAACATTAAAAAAAATGTTTGCCGAAGAATTAGCATGATCCGATAATCGCAGAAGGTTGTCCAAACATTTTTTGAGAACGCTTTTGCACGGTTCAGAATAATATCTAAGCTAACTCTTAGTTGCAGTAACAAGGAATGTGGGTTGGCCTTCATAACGAAATTAATGTAAGAATGAAACGGTATGATCTTAGATTAGGTAAATCTCTAGGTAATAATAAGCAAGATGGTATAAAATCCTTATACAAAAAATGGCAAGCCTTTGAATCGGGGATAAGATTCATCGAGACTTACTAGTCGGGCTTTCGCGATCGCCCGATTTAGGGGCACTTACAGCCTAACAGCGATCATACCACCCAATATATTGCAACTAAGGGGCTTAGGGCACGATTGGTTATGTAGTCTGATCGGTGCTTAAGATGATCGAACGAACTGTTAACCTCCTTTTGCTTAACCCACGTTTTTTGAAAAGAGCCAAAGCAATTTTGGCCATTGGCAATCTCAACATGGGCCCTCAGATTCACCATAAACGTAACTGATCAACTAATAACATTTCTAAGCTAATAATATGTATGTAGGTATAGATACCTAGATGCGAAATCTATTATAATCCGAAAGTTTGGTTTTAATATATTTGAGACTTACGACTCATTCAACCACTAACCGGATTATCTGGATGAAAATTGTCACCAAGTCCTGTAGTCAAAAGAAGTACAGACATTTTTATCAGTTTTATACCATTTTATATTTAGTACAGGAATTCTGTTTCTGAGCCTTATCAGTATCTAGTATTTCAATTTCGGTTTTTCGGGTGACACCGTGTGGGTGTGAGTCACATGAAGAGGATGACCATAACGAATTGTTTGGTTAACCAGTAGGTACCTATCACACAAGTACTTTCTGTGTTCTAGAAACAAAATTATCAAAGGGCAACCAGGGCTAATATAAATTCTTATCACATTAATCACTCTCGCTAACATTAAGTACCTATTCGGCCTATTCCTCTATAATTTTCACGCTCATTTTCAAATAAATCGATATCGTTTACGTGTTTAACGTCCCTGTAGATAGGTATGATTTGTGTAACGTACTCAATAGGTGATGATAAGCATTATACTATGTACTTACAAACCTTTTGAAAATATAATAAGGATAATAGGTATTATTAGGATAATTAAGGGTTGTTTACTGCATTTAGTGACGTCATCTCACAAACCTATTTAAGTGGGGTAAGCTCACCAGACATTTCATTTGTCGGTTGGCTTTCGCACAGGACGGTCGTGAGGTGTCGGCGCTATTTGCTGTGAGTTATTTCTTTTCGAGATTATTTTGTGCATTTATTGATTATTATGTTTGATTAGTGGCTGTTTGTCAATTACGATTCAATTTGTTAATTTTTGTGATTTTGGTTATTTAAATAAAATTGTTTAGATATAAGAATAAATAAGTTGTATTTTGTGTGGCAAGTTTGTTTTTTTTTTAATAAAATCCGGCTTCTGATCCTAAAATCAGAAGTGGGATTCGCCTACGTACCCACATAAATTAGATTTCTTAAATTATTTTGAGAAACAGCCACTAATTCATAATTAAAATGCCACGTTCATCTTGTGACGATTCTGACGTGTCACCACGCCGCAAAACAAAGCGCGCGAGTAGCAAATCGCGTCGGCACCGTCGTGAATCTCGTTCGCGCTCCCGACGCAATCCTCGTTTGTGTTCTCGCCGCGAACATTGTTCCCGGTCTCGCCGTGATTCTACCCTACGTTCACGGTCGCGTTCTCGTCGCGAATCCAGGTCGAACTCTCGACTACGTTCTCGCCGCGATTCTCGGTTACGTGTATCACGCTCGCGCAGCCGTGAGGGCTCGGTAGGGCAAACGTTAGCGATTATAATGTCGCGATTAGATGCCATTGAGGGTAGCGTGGCCAGTACGTCACATACGCCACCACTTGCCGAACAGAGCACCAGCCAGCGTTGTAATAGCGATGTACCGTCAGCGGCCGACACGTTGGCTGATGCTCTCAACGCCGTTATAAACAAAGTAAAACCCCATAACTACTACGTGTCTAATTTCGATCCAGCGGTTCATAACTTCGAGACATGGTGCAACGAGGTTGAACGGGCAAAATTAACAAATAATTGGGGTGATTCGGAATGCTTATCGCGGGTAGCCCATTGTTTGAAAGGGGACGCCAAGACCTGGTTAAATGAATGGGTTACCAACGATCGCTCTTGGAGTAATTTTATTAAAGAATTTAGATCTTTGTGCCCGCACAAGCTCGACTACGCAAATATCCTCTTTGAGGTTATGAACACGAATTCTAATAAATTTAATACGTATGCTGAGTACGCCCGCCGTTCGCTGCTGCGATTGCGCATTGTTAAGGGTCTAAGCGAAGAACTGATGGTCCAAATAGTAATTCGAGGTATCAATGATGCCCAAGTGCGGGCCGCTGCAGCGAATGCCGACCTAACTATTGACAATCTAGTCACGTTTTTAGCCATTTATACTAAGCCTAGCTTTACTAAACCTGATAATCGTGCAAGTTCTAGGCTCAACTCATTTAGTAAACGCAACAATGGACCCTCGGGTACCTCGTGTTACTTATGCGGTAAAACCGGACATTTGCGAACCAATTGCCCTAAGAAGCGTAAACCTGACGAAAAATCAAATACAGTGCCTTGTGCTTTCTGCAAAAAGCTTGGACACGCTGAGAGTGATTGTTATACGAAGCGGCACGTCGAAGCTTCGAATAACAATCGACGAAAGGTGAACCTTTGCAGGGAAGTGCATGGCTATTCGGGGTCTAATGATATTACTACCGCCGTAATCCAGGGCATCCCGGTTGACATCTTAATAGACAGTGGGGCCCTTGACGTGTCCCTAATCTCTTCGGACATCGTAAAACATTTTTCCTGTTCGCGAAAGCCAACCTATCGTGTCTTAAAAGGTATAGGCAATAACGGTATTGTCGCTCACGAATATGTTACCTTGACAGTCGAGTTCAGTAAAATCTCACTTGAAATAGACTTTGTTGTGGTGCCGGCATCATATATGAATACACCAATAATTGTCGGAACCGATGTGCTTAACAGAGATGGCGTTACTTATATCCGAACAAAACATGGCCAATATCTGGCGCATGCTACCCACTCAATTTCTGCCGTCAGCACTGTTAGGCCTGTCGAGCCCTCTGACATCAACACACCTCTTCAAGGTGAGGAATTAAGGCTCTTGATGCAAACAATAAACGATTTTGTTCCATTTTTCATATCTGGTACCGCTACCACGACAGTTACGACGGGTAAAATGCAAATAAACTTGACAAGCGATGTCCCCGTGGCATATCATCCCTACCGCCTTTCTTACCAAGAAAAACTTAAGGTTAGGGAAATAATAAAGGATTTATTGCACAAAAATATAATTAGAGAGTCCACATCCGAATATGCCAGCCCCATCATCCTGGTAAAAAAGAGAGATGGCGCTGACAGAATGTGCGTGGACTTCAGGGCGCTCAACCGCATCACTGTCAAGGACCGGTATCCCCTGCCCTTGATAGAAGACCACATTGACCGTCTTGGGTGCTCAAGGTTCTTCACAGGTCTCGATATGGCCTCGGGCTTTCATCAGATTTTAATAGATGAGGCCTCAGTCCATAAGACAGGTTTTGTCACTCCGGAAGGGCACTACGAGTACCTCAAGATGCCTTTTGGTCTGTGTAACTCTCCCACCGTCTACCAACGAATTATTAACAAAACCCTTCGAAGATTTATCGAGGCAGGTCAAGTCCTCGTTTACATTGATGACGTCCTCATAATGAGTATGACAGTTAGCGAAGGTATTAAGTTGTTACGAGAAGTATTACAGACATTGACTGAAGCTGGTTTCTCGATAAATCTTCGAAAGTGCTCGTTCCTAACCACTGAAGTGGAGTACCTTGGCCGCATTATTAGTCACGGTCAGGTTAGGCCGAGTCCTCGCAAGATCGAAGCCCTAGTAAACGCCCCCGTACCAAAGAACGTTAAGCAAGTTAGGCAATTCTTAGGCTTAGCAGGTTACTTTCGGCGGTACATTAAAAACTACGCCACAAAAACTGCAAGCATCAGTCGTCTGACCAAGAAAGAGGTAAAATTTCATTGGGGCAGTGAACAAGAGCAAATTCGTCAGGACCTTATCAAAATATTAACCAACGAGCCCATACTTGCAATTTTTGACCCCAAATTAGAAACAGAGGTCCACACAGACGCGAGTAGTGCAGGTTACGGTGCTGTGTTGTTGCAAGTCCATGATGATGGTAGCAAACGCGTGGTGGCTTACTATAGCAAGGTCACTCAGGGCGCGGAGAGCAGATACCACTCGTATGAGTTGGAAACGCTGGCGGTCGTCAGAGCATTGCAACATTTCAGACATTATTTAATTGGCATTAAATTCAAAATTATCACTGATTGCAATGCGCTGAAGTCCACCGAGCGAAAAAAGGATCTGCTCCCACGCGTTGCGCGTTGGTGGATTTACCTGCAGGATTACAATTTCTCTATTGAATACAGAAAGGGCATAATGATGTCTCATGCCGACTACCTAAGCAGGAATCCACCCACGGCCCAAATCAACAATATAGAGAGACCATTAAATTGGGCTCAAATTGCACAAGCCGCTGATAACGAAACTCAGGAGCTTCTGCAAAAGCTTAGGGACGGTAGCCTTGATTCTCGACGTTATTTGTGTAAAAACGACTTGCTCTACTACCGTTACTCTCCAGTTGGTGAAGAGTCTAGGCTTTTATGTTTCATACCAAAGGGTCACAGGCTCAGTCTCTTACGTATATTTCATGACGAACACGAGCACATAGGAGCTGAGAAAACGATGAACCTAATTCTCAAACATTTTTGGTTTCCCGGCCTCAAACAATTTGTCAGTAAGTATACGTCTCATTGCCTAGTGTGTATGTCCAAAAAGAGAGTTCCGAGAGCTTCTCGCCAACCCATCACGTCATGGGAAAAGCCTGACGAACCCTTCAACACGATTCATGTAGATGTGTTAGGCCCATTACCAGAGTCGAACGGTTTTAAATTTGTTTTAGTGCTCGTAGATGCGTTTACAAAATTTTGTCTACTCTATGCTTTGTATCGTCAAGATACTACCGAACTCAAGCGTGTATTTGAAAATGCAATATCACTCTTTGGTGTACCTAAGTTGTTAGTTTGTGATCGTGGCCGAATGTTTGAGGCCTCTAGCTTTACGGGGTGGGTAGTGGAATTGGGGTGCGACATCCACTACGTAACGCCTGAAATGCACCACGCAAACGGCCAAGTAGAAAGGTACGTTCGAACTGTTTTAAATCTCATTCGCGTTGAGAGCGACAATAAGAATACTACTTGGTCGGATGCGCTGTGCAAAATTCAATTAGTTTTAAACATTACTAAACAAAAAACTACGCAACTGTCTGCCTTAAATTTGCTAATTGGATCCGACGCGACCACTCCTGTCATCCGTGCGCTGATCCGCGACGTGGCCGTCGAAAACGCACAACCAAATCGTGAGGCCTGGCGGGAGATGTGCAGGGATAGAGCCAGGGGCCTGCTTAAAGAAAACCAAGCGAAGCAGGACTCGTACGTGAACCGTCAACGGCGCCCTCCCAGAACTTTCCAGGTTAACGACTGCGTATTTGTAATCAAATACTCTCAATCTACTGGAAAACTTGATTCGGGGATGAGAGGTCCTTACCGAGTGATCAAGGTTCTTCCAAGTGGCCGGTATGAACTCAAGTTATTGGGTGGTGCTCGTGGAAAGACCACACAAGCAGCTGCGCAGTACATGGTGCTTTGGAAAGGGGAATGGTGCCCCGAGAGTTGTGCGGCTTTCTTTGAAAGTAAGTGACTGTTATTAATTGTTATATGTCTAACAAATGTGCTATGTTACAGCTCCTAGGTACGTTCCGTATGAATGTCGGGAATGTTCAAGGATTTGCCTGGTTACGAAGTGCATCTACAAACTTATGAGAGCGGACGTTCAGTGTGATGTCCCGGAGGCAATCCTGGTTGACATGCTGTATGATGTTTGTGGGCTTAGTCCCGGCAGACACGTTTTACGTGCGGGTTTTTACCCGGCAGACACTCTTTGAGGGTGTGGGCTTAGTCCCGGCAGACACGTTTTACGTGTGGGTTTTTACCTGGCAGACACTCTTTGAGGGTGTGGGCTTAGTCCCGGCAGACACGTTTTACGTGTGGGTTTTTACCCGGCAGACACTCTTTGAGGGTGTGGACTTCGGTCCGGCAGACATATCATGTGATATGTGTAGGAAGTGATGTATGAGAGTACGAGTATATAATCAGATGGAGATGCGTGTGTGAGATGCTTGTTAGCAGTGGCAGATGATTCTTATTTACTCGTATGAGTCTATGACAGAGGGCCTTGTTAGCGTGAAGTATGAAATTGTAGGCAACACTCTGCGGTTGATTGCTTAATAAAGCTAACATCTCTACTTTTAGACGCGGAAGATGGAGACGATAACGATGAGATCGCAGGACCCTCATCAGAGCCTGCAGCTCCCTCATCTGCCGCGGATGAAACGGGAGATGTCGCTGAAGACCCTGCTGGTGATGTGCCCGAGGACGGCGCACAGTCAGGAGAGGCCGTATTAGGATAATTAAGGGTTGTTTACTGCATTTAGTGACGTCATCTCACAAACCTATTTAAGTGGGGTAAGCTCACCAGACATTTCATTTGTCGGTTGGCTTTCGCACAGGACGGTCGTGAGGTGTCGGCGCTATTTGCTGTGAGTTATTTCTTTTCGAGATTATTTTGTGCATTTATTGATTATTATGTTTGATTAGTGGCTGTTTGTCAATTACGATTCAATTTGTTAATTTTTGTGATTTTGGTTATTTAAATAAAATTGTTTAGATATAAGAATAAATAAGTTGTATTTTGTGTGGCAAGTTTGTTTTTTTTTTAATAAAATCCGGCTTCTGATCCTAAAAGTATATAATATATATCGAACCTAAGCATAGTGTTATCCTTTCGCATTTGAAATTCTGAATAAGTAGGTACCTATATTCCTTTTTTTCAATTTGGGCATTGTATCTCAAATACTCACATAGGTACTTATCAGTTTTTTACTTAGGTCCTTTGTCAGTTAATTCAGTTTCCGAACTTTTATAGCTTCGAAACTTTGTTGCAGCCGGGCAACCATAGAAATACTTGCTCTTAAAATATATATTTTCATTTTAAAAAAGGCATTATAGGCATGAATGCATGATACATCCTTGATACACATAGGTTGAATCAAATTGATGAAATGAAAAAGTAGGTACGTCAATGCTTCAATACCATTCGAACAATGTCAGCTATGTTTAACTTACGTGTATCGTTTTCCAGGAGACAGAAGAAGATCGATGTTCATAGAAGAGCCGACTTACGTTCCTCATCCAATGTTGTATGAGCCACTTTACGGTGGGATGATACCACCAGGATACATGCCTCCACCTCCCCGAACTCGTATGTCACTCTCTCACCCCCCAGAATATGTGATGGCAGGCCTTGGATATCCGAACAGTAGGAGGCATTCCAGGTAACGTTTTTAGACATCTTTGACACTATCCTAATTTACGCACTGTACATCTCTGCGTTCAGATCACTTTTGATACTTTGATTTATTGGAAGGCACGTGTTGACTTGTTTATTTATTTACTTTCGAAAGATACTGTGTATACGTGCTCATCTCAGATTGAGAGATTAATTGTAAGATTTCCTAGAAGAAGCCAATGTATAATACTCAATCACTGACGTTTACAACCATAGTTTGTGTTTCCAAAGAAATATGTGGTCGTTATATTCTATTTCTAATTTATAGTGAACATTTCTATAAAAAGCAGATACATAGACACTCACTTTAGTACCTGCATGCTCGAGGTAGATGATTACTTAATTGCCTCTATAATTACCTATGTATATCTTGCGCTCTCGAAAGTCCAATAAAAAGAGTAAAAAACGTGGAGACTTGAGGCAAGTTCCATTCAGTGAGAAATTCAATGTAAACACTCGTATTTACATAACCTTTAGCAAGAGCGGAGTTACACGATCCTGGCATTTACCCTTGTGTACCTAACTTTATACAGCACGTGGTGTCAAAAGTGTAGCAGATATAAGTATTTAGAATTTAGTAGGTATTTAGAATTTCTGATTTAAGTGATTGCACTTCTAAATAGCAACACTAAGAGTGGTCAATTATCCACAAATTGTTGAGGATAGCATTTCTATTTAATAGTATCTAAGACAAAACTTAGATATAGGCAGAATAAATTATACCTACTTACATCACATAAAAATCTCCAAGCCTAAAAACGTAATAAATAATCTTGTTTACGAACCACCTACCTATTTATATCAAAAGTTGCACTATAGGTACGCAAATAATAATGATAGGTAGATCAACAAGAAAGATGAATAAAATATTGTAAATAGCGAATCTACTGGAAGAGTTACGCGTTATGGTCACGACATCGCATCACTCCACCCGCCAGCCACCACGACAAAACACGAAGATGTTTTCACACGAATGAGATAAATATTAGACATGCACGGGTAACATCTGTGGATTTCTACACTTGTAAGGCAAGTAATTACTACAGAGACAATAGCTAATGCTCAGGCTCTTTTACAGAAAATATCAGCATCTAATCAGTGAAATATTGGCGACTTTTATTATCAATCTTGCCAGGTATATCGATTTAACACTTACTTTAAAGTCTACTTAACATACATACGTAACCGACTAGTTTCGTTCACACGACAATTCCAATGACTCGTATGAAGAGGTTTGTTTATAAAGCAAGGTTAATTAATTTTTGTCTCATAAAAATCATGGTGAACCGTGGCTGCCACTTGCCATTTCAAATTGCATATCTGTGAATGGGAAGTTTGCGTTCCCAGCACTTAAGCGTGACTTTAGCTTCCACGGAAAGTTCACCGGCAAAAACGGTCATCGTTAGTAGAGGCAGTGTAGAGGCGAGCGATTCTGTATTATAATAACAAGCATTGTACATCCGTCGTGTGAACGCGCACCAGTTTTTTGTTTCCTACAAATGAAAGTTGCACATGTGAGAATGTACCTCAGCTCACGATAATGTTGGTAGGGAAACTTGTTCCTAACATTGACCTTAGCAGGCGTTAAATTACGTAATTACTTTGTGCATTGCAACCATAGCATTTATATGACGAATAAAGACTGATGACCTTGTCTAGTTGCTGCCAGACACAATGAGAAATTTTTGTCCGATATGGTAGAAATTGGCCGTCGTGAGTAGGTACCTACGTCTGCGATATTCGGTACCTTATGAAAACATTTTTTTTCATCCAGTCACATCAGTTTATAGTTTAGTATTCTGAACACTTCACTTTCCATATCAACCTGTGGTTTTTGTTTGCCAATACAGTTTGCATGAACCGAATCAGCAACTTGATACGATTACCGAAGATGTATTTGTATGCGTCCCATGTACGTTTCCTTATTCGCCACAACAATTAGAAATAGCAATTACGAAATTACTACTGATTGGTATCTACTGCCGAATAAAGTTGTACTAGCTGGTTAAACCAGTTGGTATCCATTAAGCTGCATAGTTTACCTTTTTAAACAACAGGCATCATAGCAATTATTCGGGTAGCACACCACTTTCTCGTCACGGATTACGTGAATGCAGCTTTGTGAGGTAAATTTAGCGGATAACTAGAAAGTCAGTCAAGCCACTCATGGTGGGCGTATTCTCCATAATGTGAATTAGCGTGAAGTGCTGTCACTAAGTAGGAAATAGTCCGATTGTTATCTAATCCGCTTTACGATCATGTATTAACACGAATCTGAGATTGCGTGTCTCTACCACTTGTTGATTTTAACATTAATCCGTGATGTCTATTCCATTATAGTAAGTCGATTGCATCGCCTGCAAAAACCGGAACAACAAGTACTTCGGTATTCTGTGTGTTATTAATCCAGTTCGTTATCTTTATGTTTATTCAAAAGTGAATAAAGCAACAAGTTGTTTGTTGTTGTCAAACCATTTATTTCAGTAATTTCTTTTTATCTACAGGATGACTGAGGCCTACGAGCAATTTGCCTACGAGAGCCTGTCTCCTGAATATGAAGACTGGGCAAGACCTTTTCCAAAGACCGCTCCTGACAATTTCCATTTATCAAGATATGGTCACCTACAGATCGACTATTCTTGTAGCTGGAACTCTCTCGACAGGCTTATTCGTAGCCAGCATCGGGGTTAATCACATAAAATCAAAAAATGATTGAAATCAGAGAACAAAAAATTAGACCGTATGCATAAATTAAGCTCATAATGCATGCATGCATGTCTAAAATGAGTGCGGTGTAAACATATCTAGTGATTGCTGTGTTTTTTGGATTTTGTTGCAGATCCATGCTCATTATTCTAAATTAAAACTGAAAATGTAGAATAGATACTAAGTATAATAGCTACGTGATAGTGTGCTCACCGTCAGACGGATGGAACGGTTTGAAAGTTTGTTCCGGATATTCTAAAAACTTCAAACGCATCCCTGCACAAGCAATGCTACTTTTAAACGAACATTCTGAATCGTATCATATAGAAGCCGTTAGAGACACGTAAACTGTAGTTTCTATGTACATAATCCACAAATGACTGTAGTTTGGACCCTTAAAGAGTTATTTTGAGTGTCCATTTATTCGGTTAGTAAATGACAACTATGTAGGTAATCTTTCCTCATTTTTATGGTTTAGAAAATATAACTTCCGCATTTTCGCTCTGTTTATAATAATCAAGATCAATTTAAGGTAGGTAGGTACTTTAGGTAACGATTTTTAATATTGTGAGAGGCTTTTTGCTTACGTAAGTTAGTTTAATTGTTTTGAAGTAAGGTGCTAAATAAATTGTTAATTTTGTTCGTCTTATGACATAATCTGAGAAACTAAATGTTAGCCAAAGATATTCGATTGTATGCTTAGGTATATCTACTTATTATGTTTAAGTTTACCTTACCTATATCTATATTTGATAAACTTCTTTTGTGCTTTAGATTAACTTTGAGGCTGAAACCAATAAGATATACTTATGTATATTTTTAATTGACGATCATGTGTTGAGTGCTTACTATCTGTAAAATATACCGACTACAATAAATGATACCAAAATTATAAATTTTCTTTTAATGGAGTATCTTAACTATATGCTCATTTACCAGTTGCGAAAGTCTTTTAAGAATCACCTTGTTATTACGTGCTTATCTGCCTCATTTAAAGAGCTACCATCGCGCTTTCTTATGGCACGAGTTGTCGTTTATGTTGTATTAAAGGCAATTTCTGTTTATTATCCTATGGTGTGGTTAACTTTCAACATTTTCATTATATCGAGAGCCTAGACCAGATAAGCTATACATCAAGCTCTCTACACTTTCACTGTGACAGCATTAAGTCTATTTCAACTGACTGTGTTTGTACTTTCCTATCTGGTGTGTGCCAAGATCTGTTGCATCTCTACTGTTTTATAATCATCTAGTACCTAATGTAATGTTCGTTATATCAGAATCGATATTCGTAGACAACCTTCCCATAAAAATTTAAGAAAATAGACGCACGTAGGTAAAGAAATCTTATGAATATGAAAGTACCTGCATAATTATGTAGGTAGGTATGTGTTATGTATGCTTGAATATTCGAATAATATGATAGATGACACTGAATCTCCGTTTCACTTAAGATTATACGGTTTTCCCTAATTATGCATAATTCTGGGTACCTACCGAACAGATTGCGTGTGTGGTTTTAGAAGGCATGTGCCTATACTAATATGTACTTACCTAAATCGTGGCGATTTGTACTTAATTACAGGGCATAAATTATTTCTAACCAAATAAAGTGGCTAATAAAGCAATTCACGCTTCAGGGGAAGTAGGTAGGATTTAAACGACGATATGTGGGTCATCTCATGATGTAACTTATGAATATGTACCACCTAGGCTTGTAGTTATTTTCATAATCGCATTCTTATTCGTTGTAACAGCTACATATCAGATAAGGCAACGACTAATTTAGAAAGAGCCATCGTTGCTAACATAATTGCTTTTTCGTTACAAATAGTTATTGTGGCGAGACTGCGTAATAAGTAAAATAATTACTGCTCATATTTTTCGTTATATAATTCTTTAAAAAACATCGATTGTAATTAATTTTAAAAGGTTTATTATTCTGTTGACTTATTGAAATCTTTTATAAGTAGGATTGTAATTTGTAATAGTAGACACTTTAAATCATTCAGCTCTGTCGTTTTCTTACGTAAATTCTTAACGGGTAGAGGTACCTACAAGGTAGGTATACGGTATACCAACCTAGAACATTTTAAAAACTAACACTGAAGGTATCATAGTTTTAGTGTCGGTTATTTACATAAGAAATTTTATTCGCTAGTTGATTAAGTACTGGTTGTTAAACAAGGTAGATAGCAAGGCAATACAAGATAGTACAAGAAAATCAGATTCAAATAGGCAAAACATGCGTTTATTACAAATTTTAGCTTGAAATCCTGTGCGAGCGATAACAAATTAAAAATCCTGAAAGTCTTTATCGTTGTAAAGTTTCCTTTTCTTGGTTATGTGAAATAGACCTTTTTTCTCAGAACTTTTTGGTTTAGGAGTTTCTGCGACGCCGACGTTCTTATCGTAATAAATTACTTGCAGACTGTTTGTTGCCTTCGGCGGCTTATTTTGCGAAGGCCCAGCGAATTTAGTCGAAGGCATATCATGTACGGGATTCGAGTCTATACTATGATAATCTGTATAGGGCTCCCTATTTGCAGAATAGGGTCTTTCAACGTGACTTTCATACTGCGAAGGGTAACTGTTCTGCAAATATTGCTTGAACTGGCTTTGTTTTAGTTTCTCCTCAAGTTCTTCCAGTCGCTAAAACGTTGTTTATGTAAGTGAAAGTGCTTGTAATATGTTATTGCTAACATTAAACGTTGAGATGATATATTTACGTGCCGTTTTAATGGTCAACGACGGAACTTGACGGAAGCTAATGATGTGTACCTATATCATTATTTTACTATGAGCTAAAACCAGTGCAAGTATTATGAAGTATGTTATAAACGTATGTTGCTTAAGTGTAGGGGAACGCCGGAAGCTACCGGCATCTCCTCTCACTTGATGCTCGTTTAATTTAGATAAATTGATCGAACACTGAGGATGAGGAAGTAGGAAATGTTCATAATGATAAGTTTGAAAAGGTAAGGAAGTGTATCTAGTGTGTAGGTATAAGTTTTATGATTTCTGATTGATGACATCGGAATTAAAAATGAGTATCGACGCGGTAATTGAACGTTTCGCTTTCATTATCTACATTTTAATGACCGCTAAGTGACTAAGAAATTTAAGGTAGGTATACAAATAATTTAAGGTAGGCATACAACAATTTAAAATGCAGAATAATTTTAGACCTTTTTTGCCAAGTTAAAACTGGTTACTCAACGTCTACCAAAGTTTCGACCGTGATCAAACCTTTTTTTTTGTGGGAAAAAATCATGGTAAAATGTCTTCTCTCGCCTTAATTGGGACGAGAGGGAGTCTCAGACTCTTACTACCTAAAAACCACCCCGTTCCTGTTCCAGGTTGAGGCCCCGGTATATTGCGTTTGATCCGCAACTCCGGCTGGGCTATTAAACCTTAGTTACTAATATAAATGAGTAGGTACCCACTTAGGATTATTT
Organism: Spodoptera exigua; assembly: GCA_902829305.4. Lineage (NCBI taxonomy): Eukaryota > Metazoa > Arthropoda > Insecta > Lepidoptera > Noctuidae > Spodoptera > Spodoptera exigua. The sequence goes on along the minus strand of LR824608.2, from coordinate 5,339,130 downwards.
CTAGAATAATCTTGATCACACTGGAAAACTTATTACTACTAAACTAAACTTATTAATACTAAAGGGAAATCAAATCTTACCCGTCTATAAGCATCAATGTTAAGGTCCGTCCTTGCTGTCTCCCGAGCTAACTCCTCTTGAAGCTGCACCACACGAGCTGATTCTCGTTGTATCTTCTCTTCATATTCCAATACTAGGACATTGATCTACAAAATTTTTCGCAAAATAAAGTCAATATCAAAATCATTTGTTTCAATTAATTAGTCCCTCAGGCACTCTTGAACATCAAACAAAGCATACCTAAAGATGAAAAGTAGTAATCGACGGACGACGACGATTCGAAGAACGAGCAAATATCTAAGAGGACTGACCAAGTCCTCTTAGATATTTGCTCGTTCAAAAGTCTCGATTCCGATGGAGAAAAACGAGCGAGAAACATTTTCGCATACATGAACAGATTCTTCGTTAGATACATTAATAAGTTGGTTCCATTGTGTGAGACCACTATATTGGTAGGTATTTATTCAAAGTAAGTAACGGAAAAATAATATAACCTAAAGGACAATAGATAGTCTGGAGCTGAGCAGTTGCAATTATCGCCGCCCGTTCACGGACATGACACGTAGGTACACCTAGGTACACCAGCATCACCTAATATCCTCTTTGGCTCAACTTAACCATATAAACTCATTTAATTATGAAATCTCTGTTTGTATATCCTGCGAATCGCTGTAAAATTGGTAATATACGTAGTAGGTATTATATCTTAACACGAGAGTCAATCCCAGTGCCAAGTTTAACGTACCTACCTACGTACGTTCTTCATTGCAATAAGTTATCCAATATTTTACTAGCTCATTGATAAGTAGGTATAATGAATGAGTAGGTGTAATCTGCGAAGTAATTTGGCATCCAAGTTTTTACCTGGTGTGAAATTACTTGGCTATAAATTACATACCTAAAATAAAGCAATTTTAATTTTTTTGATGATAAAGATTACCTGATTTTGGTATTTAAACCAAGTTTTATTATAAACTAGGAATCGGGTATCCAACTATTTCCCCGGTTGCTTTCCTAATTTTACCTTCTGCATTTTAAAAATTTTCATAGTAAAAAAATAATATGGGCCTCTAGCATGGCTTGAAACTAGTCGAGCATCTCGTCAAATTATTACGCGAGTAAGCCGAAAATATTATAAATAATTTAGAATGTCTCACGAAAGTTATAATAAAAATAAAAAAATAATTCGCAAAATTTGTTGAGTTATACATATACGCTTGCCCAAACATTTTGCGATTCATTTACTTATAGGTACATATCTATGTATACAAATATTCCTTCATTGTATTATTACACTACCAAGATAGAGACTTACCTTTTCGCGATGGTCAGCTTCCATTTCTCGCATCTTGGCTCTCAGCTCTTCGATAGCACATGTGAACTGGGCCACCTGAGCGTCGCATTCATTTTGAATCTGTTGAACTAAGTATTACACATTACATTTCTAGTTCTTTACATTTACCTTTGAGTAAAGCGTTTTTCGATGTCACATGATTTTTTTTATATAATAGGTCGGCAAACGAGCTGACGGATTACCTGATGGTAAGTAATCAGCGCCGTCCATGGACACCCGCAACGGAGGAGTTACGAGTGCGTTGCTGACCTTATAGGGATTGAGGGATTGGGGGAGGAGAAGGATTGGGCCTCCGGTAACCAACCGGTAAGCAATCGGTGTCTTTCGTGCATGTCCGAACCAGCTTTTTGTTTGTTGGTGTTTTGAAGATTAGTGGTTAGGGGATAGGATATGATGGGGCATTGTGGATTGGGGAGGAGGATAGGTAACATCAGTAACACACACAGGAAACCAAAATGCCACCGTTAGGTGTGTTAATTGTTATGTCAATAATAATTTGCCCGGGTTTGTTGCTTCATGGCCTGTAACCTCCATTTATAGCCGTTAGCATTTATGGGCATTAAGGGTATTCCTGCCAGTCCCCAGGGAACAACTGAGATATTCCATTTTTAAAAGGTAAATTAGGTAATTCTTGTAGGGTAGATTTAATAAGATGAGGTCTAGAATTAAGCTCAGTGTCTGGCGATAAACACTCGCCAATGTAATAGATTGAGGCATTTTGTTAAAATCTTTAGGTAAAAACGTTACCAACTTTCCCTTTTATTATCAGACTTCATCTCTTCAATTTGCTTCTCATAGGCACTTCGCAGTTTCATTATATTGTCATTCTGTTTCTGTATGACATTCTCTTTGTCCTGCAAATTACAGCCAGTACTTAAAATAAGTACTTCGAGTAAAATTGGCACAAAAGTACCATCACAACATGTCATTAATATGCAATCAAAAATTATTTATTTGTATGGCGATTTTTATGTATCACACAAAGAGTTGTTCAAACCCACGACACGTTGCGTTGCGCGGCAGCCAGTTGCCCAGACCGCTGTAACCGTACATTCAAACACATCAAGTCAATAACGTTTACGTTCCTAGAGCTCATAATATGGTACTTAGGTACATTAGGTATGTACAGTATGTACAGACAGGACCTACAGGACTACCTACCTATTAACTGCTATTCAATATGGTTAATGTATAGGTAACAAACCTTTTCGACATCAGCAATATTACTTTCTTTAACAGATAACTGTTCCTTCAACTTTTTTACGTCCCTTTTGAGATAAACTAGTTGTGAAACGGTTTCCTGAAGGTTCCCTATCATTTCCCGTGACGTCAATATGTGATAGCGATGAGATTTCTCCATTTCTCGGACCTCTTTTAATTCGATTTCCAACTTCGAATTAGCTTCTCGTAATTTTCTACACTCTTCATTTTCATTGGTGAAATCCTGTTTACGTAAAATCATCATCGATCAATATTTAATTTTATGTGTACCAACCTGCTTATCTAATTAATTTTTTTGCACGTTTTATTTTTTGCCTATTTATGTACTAAGAGTAGGTGTAAAGGACAAAATATATAAAAACATTTAATTTATAAGTGCCTAGATACCTAAGAACTTCTTTCTATAAATCTATTAGGTAGTAAGAAAAGTAATTCAGATACTTACACATCACAGTGGGTAATAAACTCACATCAATCAAAAAACAAAGCTCCTAATAGTTCTGTAGTAAAAATATCGTTAGGTACCTATCTATCTAGCTACCAAACTGCAAAGCTGCAAAACTTTGGCCCATCTACAAAACAGTTAAGTATTTCACGTAGTTTCCCTGGTGCAAAGTGATGAGTTAAATACGGAGCAGGTACTAGCAACCAGTGCCTAAATAACGAGCTAGTGAATAAGGCAAGTAGTAAGGACAAATTGCTTACAATTTTGCATCTGGATAAACTGTTTAAAATATTCTGCAATCGACCATCTAGCACAATATTTTCTTCCTCCGGCTTAGAGGCCATTCCATGCAATATTTCATATATTATTATTATTTTTATCTATTTTTTGGTTCTCCGATTAAACGTTCGGTTAATTTTCTATCAACTACAAATTGTTTAAGTACGTAAACAACATAGGTAATGAATTAATCGTCATTTCCCGATTTCCCGCTACAATGTGAAGCCTTTTTCTTTTTTAATATAAAATCATAAGGAATCATTTTGAGCCTGACTTCATAAATCTATTAATATTTTTTTAAAATAAAATACTAATAATCGCACTGCAACATACTTTGGGTTTAATTAATAATTCGAATGTTGAATGAAAAAAAGAAATGTTTCTGAAATGAGTATTGAATTACTAATATTTATTAACTAACTTTACCATTTTGAGTTACCTGTGTTTGTGTGTTGTGCGTGGTTTTGTGTGTTTGTAAGAAACGAGTGATCTGTGAAGTTGGATGTAATTACTTCTGGTAGATCCTGTTTAGACGTAGGTACAAAGAGTAGGCTACCCAAATAAATGTGTAATCTATGGTTATGACTAATTGTCAATGTCAATGTCAATTGGTTGTCATTTTCATTTGACATTCCTAGAAATGTGCGGCCTGTGTGGTTTTAGTGTAGGTTATGATACATTTTGTTAGTTTTCTTCTAATTTATTTGAAATAGCATAAACTCATCTGTGATAATAAAAAGAACTTAATTTGAATTAAAGTGTATTTTGTAGAGATATTAAAATCTGTGAAATATGGCTGCAGCATACGGAATACATTTAGGAAACAGTTCGGCTGCTTTGGCTTCATTTTCTAACGGAGCGCCCTTAATTATTGCTAATGATGCTGGAGATAGAGTGACACCTGCAATTGTTGCCCTGAATGGCACTGAATGGGAGATAGGATTGCCTGCAAAATCTGGACAGCCCTCGTCTAAATCGATCATAAAAAACAACAAACGCCTCATGAACAACGACTTTAACGCTGACGATCTCGCATACGTTGAATCATCCTCATCATGCCGCATCCAAAACGAAGACAAAGTTGTGTACGAGTTTGAAACTAGTGAAACTACTCTATATTCTAACCCAGATAACATTGCTACTAAAATTTACGCTAAATTGTTTACTATTGCCAGCCATGCTATGAGTAACGAAGGAGACTTGAAATTAGTATTAGCTGCACCATTGCACTGGTCTTCTGAAAGCACAGAAAGGCTTGTAAAGTGTGCTGAACTGGCTGGTTTTAATGTTCTACAAGTAATAAGCGAACCAGCAGCGGCTCTACTTGCTTATAACATAGAAGAATCTGTGGAAGATGTTAATGTTTTAGTCTACAGACTGGGTGGATCTTCATGTGATGTTTCTATAGTGAAGGTGTCCGGAGGTTTCATGACAGTAGAGAAAAATATCTACCGGTCAGATTTAGGTGGCCAGTGTCTCACAAAAGATTTGGCTGTGTACATTGCACAGGAGTTCAGACAAAAATGGAAGTTAGACCCCCAAGAAAGTAGAAGAGCCATGGCAAAGTTGCTAATTCATGCTGATAATTGTAAACATGTCCTATCAACCCTTAACTCAGCACATGTGTTTATTGAGTCACTCTTAGATGGTGTGGATTGGAGCCAAAATGTATCACGAGCCAGATTTGAAAATGTAATTTCATCAAAGATAAATGCATACATGGAACCAGCTCAGCAAGTAATTGAAAGCTTTAATGGAACAATCCATAAAATTGTTATTTGTGGTGGAAGTATGAAAATTCCAAAGCTTCAGTCTGCGATTGCCAATTTGGTACCTGAAGCAGAAGTACTTTCAGGGATTAGTCCAGATGAGGTTATTGCTGCAGGCTGTGCTCGTGAGGCTGGCTTGCTGTCAGAAATCCCTGAATTTTCTCTAAATGACTTGAATACAGAAGTTGAATTCTTAGGAAAAGACATCTATCTAAAATATTTAGATCAAACAGTCCAGCTATTCAAAGAAGGAACACCACCTTATGCACAGTTTGTTCAAAATATTGATGCTGGAGGTGAAACTAAAATCAGTTTTTCTTTGCATGAAGATCCTGAAAGCAAAGAGTTTGCTACAGAAACTTTTGATGTAGAAAGTTTAAATAAACCATTTACATTAAAAGCTACATTACAGCAGTCTAATGTATTATTACAGGTTGAATGAGATATTGTAAATGGAATAATAAAAGAACTTTTTAAATAAGTACATTTTTTTATTGTTTTAACTCAGATTTAGTTACTCGCCATTTATTATCATAAGGCAAAGGCTTGTGTAAGTTTAATGGGATTTTTTGTCAGGGGAAAATCCAGGGAACAGACTGTTCGTGGGAAAATCATCAAATGTTTTCTCCCGCCCAGGGTAAGGCGAGAGAGAATGTCTGACTACTAAAAACCCCCATTCCTTTAACTGGGCTGCAATTCCACTAATTCATGCTATATTATTGAGAATTTATGAAAAAATTATAAGCATGAAATAGGGACCTAAATATGTGAAGTAAAAAGCTATTTCTTAATATATATGTAAGTAGTACAAAACCATAAATATATTCCAAATAATCATACACAAAGTTACCTAGGTAATTTTTAAATGAATAATTATTGGATAATGGAGCTGGGTGTTCCAAAATTTTGTATAAATGGAGAAACTCCCATTGTTACTTTTTTAAAACAACAAAACACAAGCATTGCCCTCGACTAGAAATCATGAAACAAAGAACAGGCAGAGTCATCCATATAATTTAATTTTGAAACTGACTAGGTTGACTTGTGCCTGTGGTCAAGTGTAGGCTTTCGTGAGGTCGAATAAACGAATTTTTCTATGATGTTTCGATACCTGGGCAAGCAAAGTACTATCCGGGTTTCGATTACACAAAATTCAATGACTACTAGTTATAATTAAAATCGCATTAGTAAGCTCTGCAGTGACTTAGTTTCTTGGGTTTCATTATTTGCCGGAGCCGAAAGGCATTTTGTTTTGCTGTGGTCCCATCTCCAATGTGGGCGTGAAGGTGCGGGAAGCAACTTCGTCCGCAGCTCTCACACGTGTTGGTTTGTCACAATAGATACCACCTCAAGATGCACGGTGAGTGAAAAGTGGATCTGTCTCGTGCCTCGTTTCGAGACGGGCGTGGACTCAATGCGCGCTACCGTCCCGGATCTTGACGACCGATAGCCGGTGCGTCTGCTGAGGGTGGGAAGGAGATTCGTAATCTCCGTTTCTCATACCGTAGCCTCCTTCTGCAACAATACACCTTCATTTATGGACATCCCCGCGTCCCACGATTCGGCACTTTCGAACATTTTAATAAACAGTCGGCAGCGCCAGACCTCTCCTATATCTGAAATTAGCACACGATGTAGTATGTAGGTCATCCCACGTTGCACACTCCACAAGCGTGTGCCATGCCGTATCCTTTTTACAACAGGTGCACTTATGGCACCGAGCGTCTTGCGTTGAGATACAGGTACTTTCCGAAGTACCTATCCATGCCTAGAAAGCAGCTGCAAAACACAAAACGACAGAGTAATATGGTAGCCTAGAATAATTAAATCTTTAAATAGCCATACACATTTGAATTTACCTACTTTATTGTGTATCCGAATGCTTAACTTTTTTATAAAATACGTCATTGTCAAAAACATACCAAGTGTCAATCTAATCTGTATTCTGTCAACAACAATATTTATTTTGAAATTCCCAGAGTAAAAGTTAAGAAGTTTTTCAGGTTTTCTAGTAAATATAAACGATTATTTGGTGGAACAATATGCAAGTGTTGATTACAGTGATTATTTTAGCTGTAATACATTATATAAATCTAGTAGGTTCCATTAAAACTAGCTTTATTCGTCAACATTTAGGATCACGCACACCGTACAGGTTTCGAGCAAATAAAAATGATTCAAGAATAAAATACCCCAGTAAGTAGATTCCAATTTAATATTTCTATGTGCATTATTGGGCATTGCAAACACTGAGTTGTAGTGAATTTAAAATTTTTACCAGGGTATAAGCACTGTACTTACATAAGTAGTACAGTCAGCTCCAAAAGTCGATGAACAGAATCAACTTTCCAAAACACCTGTTCACAATAAAATGCCATAAGTTATAGTCACAACTAGGAAACAAAATAGCCTGTACATCAGAAATTTACAAAAGTCGTTAAACACGACTAATTCAGAAGTATCTGTGCACTATAGTATTCCTAAAGTCGCTGTACACCATCAATCCAAATGTCGCTGAACATCATTGTATCAAAAGTCAGTAAACAGCAGAAAAGTCAAAATTAGGTTAACAAAGTATATTTTTAATGTTGCACTGTGTTAATATAATTTTAACGCTTATGTTGTTCGCTTATCTTTTGGGACAGTGTATCTTTTTCAATACTTATTTAAAAATTAATCATATGTTTAACCGACTTTAAAAAAAAGGTGGAGGTTCTCAATTCGTCGGGATTTTTTTTTGATGTTAACCGATTACTTAAGGCTCCTAGACCGATTTGGATTTTTTTTTTTTTTTTGTTCAGTAGGGTATGATTTCCAGGTTGTCCCATGTTCACCAGGTCAAGATCTGATGATGGAAACCCAGAAAAATCGAGTGGAAATTTAAAATTTTATAGTGACAGTCGGCATGATTCGTATATTTTCTGAAGTTATTCAGGTATTTACGTCAACTTGTCGATGGTTGAACTCGACTTGATGATGATGAAACCGAAAGACAGTCGAGGGATTTCCTTGACTATTTGGAGTAATTGCCTTGTGTTTGGGCTTGAATAATTCTTCTTGGTGAGCACTTTGCACCAAGACTGGTAGTGACTGTCACTAGGGGTCTGATGATGACAACGAAGGACAGCTCAGGGAACGCCTGGACGGTTTCCAGTAACTACCTCGTGTTTGGAATTAATTCATTTATATCAATAAATACTTCGCACCTACATAAGTTACAATGAAGTTATGCAGTAAATCTGATGATGGAGCCGGAAGACCGTAGAGGGATCTCTTTGACTATTTGGAGTAATTATTTTGTGTTTGGGCTGGAATGATTCGTATTGGTGAGCACTTTGCACCTATATAGATTATGTAACTATGTTGAAGGTCTACAGTATACATAATGATGGAGACCATTGATAGTCGAGGGCATTCCTCAACAATTTACAGAACTGAACACTAAGGACTACAACTATTACCGTGATTTTCGGTCTCAAGTAGCCGTCGTCTTCTCATTCGAAACGCATTATCCTTGCTTGCTCTGCATATCACTTAAAATGGTGAAATAAAATAATTTTTAACAAAAAAATTAATTTTCTGTGTACAAAGTAATACATGTTTTCATTTAGGTAAATAGAAAATAATATTAATAACTATTTTTATAATCTCGAAGTCGGTGCCAATTAAGTGCCAGGTACCAAGTAAAACAATGATGATTGCTAGGTACCGATCAATACACTTTTCTAATACTGTTGTTGTTTGGTATGTAGCATTTACTTAGCACCTACTGCGAGATTATAAAAATAGTTATTATTATTATTTTCTATTTACCTAAATGAAAAAAAAACAAACGACTTCAAAAAGTAAACACAAACATAAAAAATAAATTTTCTGTGTACAAAGTTGTCTACTTCGTAGATTGTTAGAGTGATGTTTATGTTATTGCATTTTATATATTAGTATGATTACTGACAATATGAATTAAGTTCAAACACGAAGTAGTTACTATAATCCGTTCAGGAGTTCCCTGTCCTTCGTTCTCATCATCAGACACTTAATGACAGTTACGACCCAGCCTGGTGCAAAGTGCCAATACGAATCATTCAAGCTCAAACACAAGGCAACTACTCCAAATAGTCAAGGAGATCCCTCGACGGTCTTCCAGCTCCAACATCAGGTCGACTTGGACCTTCGTCAAGTTATAGTGTTGTAAAAGACCTACTTAAACATCATACAAAAGAACTACTCGCCCCTGCAATTATTGAAAGTTCCCCTCGATTTCTCCAGAATTCCATCATCAGATTCTGACCTCATGACAATGGGACCAAATGGCAGGTAAACCCTATCAAATAAAAAAAGCCGGCCTTAGTCGAGGCCATGGTGCGGAGTGAGAAGAACTGGGACGCCGTCTCCTCCTTTTGTGAAGCAGTCATGCTCGCAAAGAGAGAGGCGGCCCGCGTGAGAGAGCAATCCTCCTCCTCACGCCCCAGCAGCCGCAACTGGCGACACTACGGGCGTCGGGGATCGAGGGACGATCTCCGGCCACCGTAAGCACGGGCCTGCGGTCGGCGAGTAAGGGCAGCTCGCCGCCCGACCAGAACCAGGCCCGAGCGTACGGCGCGTAGCGTTCCGCGCGCGCCTCAAAGAGCCATTCGACCACCACAGACGGGGCCCTAAAGGGCTGATGTTCAGCCGGGGTTGCGGGGTAAGCGCAATGAGGTACCGCGACCTCGGCACAGAGCAGGAGAAGGAACAGGGGGGTTTTTAGTCAGTAAGAGTCTGACTCTCCCTCCTGCCCGGCCCTGGGCGGGAGAAGACATTTGATGATTTTTCCCTCACAAAAAACTCCTTTTTTGAAGTCGGTTAAAAATATAATTGATGTGTAAATAAGTATTGAAATGGATACTTACGTGCATACATTATTTAGGTCTAGCGAGCACTGTTCCAAAAGTTGCTGAACAACATAAGCGTCAAAATTATATTAACACAGTGCAACATTAAAAATATACTTTGTTAACCTAATTTTGACTTTTCTGCTGTTTACTGACTTTTGATACAATGATGTTCAGCGACATTTGGATTGATGGTGTACAGCGACTTTAGGAATACTATAGTGCACAGATACTTCTGAATTAGTCGTGTTTAACGACTTTTGTAAATTTCTGATGTACAGGCTATTTTGTTTCCTAGTTGTGACTATAAGTTATGGCATTTTATTGTGAACAGGTGTTTTGGAAAGTTGATTCTGTTCATCGACTTTTGGAGCTGACTGTACCTAGGTCTATTATAATGTATGTTTGGTACAAAGTAATAAGAAATTTGATATAATGTTGTTATAATAAGTTGTGTTGATATAATAAGAAAACTTTGGGTGCATTTTCTTATCAGTTACTTCCACTTCTTGAAAATAACATTTATTCGTAGAATCCTAACACTTTTCTGCGTATATATTTTCAGGTTGCAAAGATTCAAAAATATGGATGGTTATTCGTCATGGCACCAGGCTGCCAAGCCGAAAAGATTTAGATGCTGTTGCAAAGCTAGTTGATTTAAAGTATGAAGTTTTATTGCAACATGAGTATGGAAAAGGTTTGTATGTTTGATTTTATAAGTATACATTTAAAAAGAATAATATTAGGTTGCAAGTAAAGAGTTATAAAAATCATGATAGTTTTTATAGCTTGCATAGCTATAAAAAAATTTAAAACTCTTGTAATTTGTGGTGGACAGACATGTGTCCATTAATAAAGCTGTTGGTCCAAATTAAACACAATAATATGTACTTATTCTTGAATATTAGTCAAAAACAATACTAATTAAAATGAACACTACTATTATTAAATAATGAGTCTTGGAGACATTTATAGTAGGTAATTATTTATAGCTTTAACAGAAGTATACACTTGTTACATTGTGCTTACCAAAAATAATTATTTATTATTTATCTATATTGAGGAACTGAGGTGATAAGAAAATAAAATATTGTAATTTTTGAACTAACATTTAGAATACTTGTTTGCGATTTTGTATGGTATTAATTTACAATTTATATAAAACAGAGGCTCTTTTTAATTTAGAGATTGTAATTAGAGGTGGTTCTTGCTTACCCATTCTTTTAGCGAAAAGTAAAGCTTAAAATAAAGCATGTTTCCATTAAAAAAAAAAAAAAAAAAAGCATATATACGGTTGAATTGAGAACCTCCTCCTTTTTTTGGAAGTTGGTTAAAAAAAAAACTAAAACTTTGTTTTTATTTAGGTACTTTATAGCTATTCATGTGAAGGCAGCTAGGTCCATCTTCTTCTATATTATATTTTTACACATCAGCCACTTCAATTCTGATCTTTCTTATTCCAGGTCAATTAACCAATGAACAAATAAATCGCCTACAAGACTGGAAAGTAGATATTGATCCAGACCAAGATAGTTACCTGACATTAGAAGGTCAAGATGAAATGATATTAATGGCTGAGAGAATGCAGAAGAGATTCCCAAATGCCATTAAACAGAAGTATAGTAATAAGACATTTTTAGTAAGTTTACATTTTTGTTATATTATTTTCTGACTTACATGGTTAAGTTAAAGGTATCTCCAGACACATCTGTTATTGTTGATGATATCAAAAACCTTTACGCCAAATCTTTTTATGGCATCCATGGTCACTCGTAATGCTAAAGAAGTAACTACAAGTGCGGTGTAAGCGTCATGTGGGATTTCAGGATTGAGGATGAGGGAATGGGGGAAGGATTGGGCCTCCGGTAATCTCATTTCACGGCGCAACACATCGTAAGAGTTGTTTCACGCCGGTATTCTGTGAGACCGTGGTATCACTTCGGTGGAGCCAGCCCATTCCAATGTGAATACTTTATTCACATTGGATTCTACAGCCCCTCCCTATTAACTATTTATTGTATGGCAGGTGCATAGCCACCAAAAAAGCTACATATTTAAAAATAGAAAAACATAATTGCATTTAAAACTTTTCTCATAATAAACTTTTTTATTCCAGTTCCGCTACACAGCAACACAACGCGCGCAGCAGAGTGCAAGATACTTCACGAATGGCTTGTTTGAAAAGAAAGACGCTCAAGATATTATATTTGCACCTGCGACGCGAGTCGATCCAGTTTTAAGGGTAATTACTTCAGTTAAATTATAATTTCTTTTTTTTGGAATTCTAAGTGGTCTGTCAACATTTTCTGACTACCTTCCGAATTTATAATTTATATCATAATGAATTGTTATTTTCTAGTACATTTTGTTATGACTGAATGAGTGTAAGGTAGTTATTAGTGAATTACTATTTTTTATCCTTAAAAATCTAAGCTTCACTCTTCAATAAGTTGCAATTTTTCAGTTTTACAAACACTGTGACAGGTGGTTATCGCAAGTAAAGAGAAATCCTGAGACTTACAAGGAAACTAGACAGTTTGGTCATAGTCGTGAAATGAACAAGACACTGGAGTCCGTGTCTTATAGACTGGGCCTCAGTAAAGTACTTAAATTGGGTTCGTAACACAATCAATGTGCTGTAACGCTGGAACTTGCTTTGCTTTCGCTACATTGTCACATTTTCTTTCTTCATGCTATAATCACTGTTGTTTTTACTTCTCTAGGGATCATATTTACTTATCACCTATTTGATTTCGTTGTTTAGCTTGTTTTGTTATGGTAGATGTTAATGCTTATTAAATATTGTATTTAAGTAAGTAGATATTAGGTATTATCTATAGCATATAGTATCGTCCGCACCCCCAAATGACTTGGGGAACCTGAATAGAAAGTGTCACTAAGTTAAAACCTCTCAACCTTACACCACTCAAGTCAAAAACGATGAAAACTGCTGAACTGATTCTATTGAAACTCTGTTTTCACTAAACATGCTTGCATGTACAAAACATTGTACGGGAAACAGAAATCTGTAGAGCAGTTTCTATTCTTTCAAACTTTATAAGTAGGTACAGTCAGTTTCAAATTTGTTTTTTTGACAGTCCCATCTTTTAATCTTTTCAGCATACTGTTACCGTCTCATATCATACCAGAGATATCAGATCAGCGTCCACCGTCTCACGATTATGGAGTTTTTTTGCTCGTTATGGAGTTTATAGCTCGTCCTTCTCCATTTGAATCTACACTTTGGAACTAGCACCTAGCTTCACTGACTAACAGGCTGGCAGACTATTATTCTATTGTAATGTTGAAAAGAACTTGTTTATGGTTTAGTTGAATCAAATGATTTTGACTTTGAAAGCCTGGAATTGACTAAGTATACTAATATAGCTGAAAATACCAATTCAAATTCCATTTCCAGACAAAAATTCTATTACCAATACCTTAAGTAGGATAGTTATAAAACCAATAAAGATACTGCGCCTTATGTGTATCCTACTAAGGCGGGTTTACTCTAGCACCTCCGAAAGTGATCTATGAGTGCGGTGGAGGAACATTGGTTTTTGCGCATTATATACTTATATATATTTTGTGTGGACCTCCGATACCTGTAACCTTTTTTAGGCCTTACTTTGCAAGTTTTATCTGGGGCGTGGTAAAACGATACTTTTTATTATTAAATGTGGACCTGATATCCATATCAATCTGTTTACTCCTCTCTAAATTGTTACTTAATGAGTTTGAGCATTTAGTGCATGGACTTGTATTGATTCGCATCCTATATTGTACTTTTAGCAATTTTTTAAGATAGTGTTATCATTGTAGATCTTGTGTAAGAAACAGTGTTACTTTTATTTTTTATTTTGTACAAATAATTAGATACAGGTTGTACTTTATCAGATAAAATAAGCAGACACTAGGTACTGCCTCTCTGGACGGTCACGTCAGATGGTTTGTCTGCTTTTTCCAGACTTCAGACGATATAATCTAGTTTTTTTTATTTTTAAGGGTAGTAAATCGTTAAATTTATTGTCTTCTCTCGCCCAGGGTAAGGCTAGATACAATATCAGATTCTTACTGACTAAAAACCACCACGTACCTTCTCCTGCTCCAGGCCGCGGCCGCGGTACCTTTAATTGCGCTTGCCCTATAGCCCAGACGATATAAATTAGATAAAGTATTGTTTTCTCATCAACCAATGGCATTGATCTTAACTGATCACCTTAATTATTCATTATCACATTATGACTTAAAATAATTGGGAAGGTCTGTGTTCAGCTGAGGACATCTTATGGCTGACACGATGATAAAAGTAATGACGATTACCTATTACTTATCTTAGCAATCATTAAAAGCTTCCAAAAATTAACATATTCTTCTACTACCTTCGAATAACTTTCTACCTTTACTAAGAGTGAACGTTGGTTTACTAATTTGCGTGGTTTTTATAATGTAAGTACATATTTATATATGTAACCTATTAATATGTGTATTTATTTATAGAAACTGTGGAGTTAATGTACAAGTTCTGTGGCTACGAAACGTCATGGGACAAGCATCACATATCACCGTGGTGTTACGCCTTCGATGAGGATAGTATACAGGTAAGCATCTACTGTGACCGTATTTTCTTTGGTCTAAAATAAATCATTTCAACTTTTCAATACATAGAACAAAATATTCAAAAAAAATCGTATTTTATTAATTGATTTGACGATATACCTACATACTTTTTATATTTATATTTTTGAGATTTTTACGCTGTTCGGCTCAAAAATATGATGACTTCACAAGTCTGTATCTCAAACAAAATCCATAGAAAAGGAGTGTTTAAAATTTCGATAAAAGTATTGAAGTTAACTCCAATAGCGTATTGGTGCTGGCTCCTAACAGGTGTATCCAGAGATATTTAATCCGAGACTCTTAACTGAGAAGACTCCTATACATTTAGAACTTGATAGCAGCTGGAGTTGTTGCAGAATGAAATGACGCCTGGCTCCGAATAGGAGATAGAATAGGCAGGTTTTTAGTCAGAAAGAGCCTGGCAATGAGAAAATGAACTTTCATAAGTAAAATAGAAAAAATAGTGAGTAATATTAAACCAGTGCTGATAATAACACAAACAACAAAAACATCGTGACGAAACCTGGACTTATGATTTCTAATTACTTATACCATTGTATTTTGCCCATTGTACACCCTGTGGTTGTTAGCCTGCTCTTTGTGTTAAATTTTAATGTTGTGTACAATAAACAATATATAATTAAATAAATATATGTTTGAATCCGCCTTGAGCAAGCGTGGTGATCAATGGTCAAACCTTTTTCGTGTGAGAAGAGGCTTTTGCTCAGTAGTGGGCACGTATAGGGTGATAATGTGATGATAACACAAATCAAATATCTATTCGTTGAATCAAACTAAACGAATACATCTCAACCAGCAATATCGGTATTTGCGTCTCTATTTCTTAAACAATAGAAGCTATAATCGTAGTGACTCATGTTATGATTCGAATTTTAAAGGGTTTTTGTATTTTCAGATGTTTGAGTACTATCACGATCTGAAAGCGTATTGGCTAGATGGTTACGGACACGAGCTATCGTATCGCCAAGCCTGCATGTCTATAAAGAACATGTTCGAGTTTTTTGAGTAAGTCTTCTGAAATTGTTGCTTTTTTATATACATCTTACCTACAAAGAATACCTTTAAGGTTTTTAAAAGGCTATTGTTTTGTTTTATATCTTGGTCGCCTTTTGGTACTTACGTATTTCAAGCTAAACTTTGATGACCACGTCCATATTGTTTGAGCAATCACTTACCCCTCGATGATCTGATATATTCTTGTATCTTTATACGTTTAATTTGTATCAAAACCTATTTAATCGTATGCCAGCGTTTAACGAACACCCCAGGTTATAGAAGTACTGGTCAATCGTCATATTACGTTGCTATGTTTTTTTTAATGTTATGGGTCGGCAAACGAGCGTACGGATTACCTGGTGGTAAGCAATCAGCGCCGCCCATGGGCATGCAGCGGAGGAGTTACGAGTGCGTTGGCGACCTTTTAGGGATAAGGGTTTTGGAGGTTTTGGATTGGGGAGGTATCGGGGGAGGGGAAATTTTTGGCCTCCGATAACCTTACTCATACGGCGAAACACAACGCTGTGGTTGTTTCACGCCGGTTTTCTGTGAGGCCATGGTATCACTCCGGTCGAGCCAACCCATTCGTGCCGAAGCTTGGCTCTCCCACGATTGATTTTTTTCAAATCATAATTTTATTCCACAGCAAAGCTGACGGGTACCAGTCAATCTTCATGTTCAGTCACTCTGGTACCATTCTGAAGATCTTGACGCATATGAAGCTCTACCAACCAGCGTCTCCACTCCGAGGGGACGCTATTGTCAAGGATAGACCATGGAAACTCTCCGAGATTGACTGCTTCGCCGCTAATTTAGCATTTGTGCTGTTCAAGTAAGTTTAATTATGGTATTGAATATAAAAAAGTTTTGAGTGTAATTCCTCTAACACACAGTAGAATGGGAGATATTCCAGAAGAATATTTTTTTAGGTGACATGTCGGCAAACGAGCAAATGGATCACCTGATGGAAAGCAATCAGCGCTGCTCATGGACACCCGTAACTACGGAGAAGATACGAATGCGTTCGTTACCTCCCCAATCCCTAAATCTCCAAACCCTAATCCCTAAAAGGTCGCCAACGCACTCGTAACTCCTCCGTTGCGGGTGTCCATGGGCGGCGCTGATTGCTTATCATCAGGTAATCCATATGCGCGTTAGCCAACCTTTTACATAAAAAAAACCTATTTCTACCAAACGTCTCAGTACTAAATGAGGTGACCTACAGTGAATAATGTAAACAAACCATAGATATTGATTAGTTAAATAGAAATAGGTAACTATATATTAAAAACAACAAGGTTTCAAAGAAATTCAGATTAATTGGCACTTTACCACGCTAATTTAGGCAACAAGTCGTATAAATCACCCGTAAAATGGGACCACCTGCCTGGTCAATGTTTTGTTACGAAGTATATTAACTGTTACTGTTGTTCAGAACAAATAGGTTAATATATCGTTTTACTATTTCATTGTAAATTGAAGAAATAGAACGGTGACGTAATTTATTGCTTGTTTAACAAGTACGTTTTTGTAATGGCATTAGCAGTTTTTAGACTGTCTTACTCCCGGTTTCCGAAAGGCCGATCAATGTTCAAATCAATTTAATCTCTTGTCAAGTCATCTGATGGGTTGACTGAATTATCAACAACCAATCAGATAACTTGACAAGAGATTTAACAGGAGATTAGTTAAATTTAGCGTTGACAAGCCTTTCAGAAACCGGGCGTTATTGTTAAAACAGTTGCCCCAACTAGGTGGGGCTGAAGCGCGATATGTATTTCTAATTTTGAAAGTCGGGTGTATATCAGTAGGTTCTGCTTCCCTTTTTCACTATCAGGCGATTTATGTTTGGTAGAATCAAGGTAGAAACACATTATTGAAACGCCACGCTACACAACGTGTCGTCACCCCATGAGCACTGTGCACATTACCAACACGTGATGCCACGACACGCTCGCAATTTTTTAATTCAGTCTATGTGCGGCGGTGAACATGTATAGTCGTGTACTATGGATCTTCTAAATAACGATTCAGATGAAGATTTTGAAGATGGATTGATGCAAATTTTGGGTACATATATGTTACTGAAACGACTCAAGAATAAGAAACAAACTAGACGTTACTGGGTGCATGAAATAAATGAAAAGAGAAGTACGTGTGGTGAATTTCATGCTCTTTATCAAGATATACTTAATGACAGTGAAAGATTTCATATGTATTTTCGGGTTACTAAAACACAATTTGAGGAAATACATCTTTATTATTAAAAATGATGTACAAAAGAAAAGGACAACATTTCGCGAAGCAATCGGTCGGGTCTGCACTAGAAACACACTGCGAGCGGTGCGTCGGGTGGCGTGTTTACCCCCACCACCGGCGACACGTTGATCTGGCAGTCAGGGATCGGGTGGCGTGTGCGCGCATGTTGTTGCGTCGGGTGTTTATAATGTGATTCTAGGCATAGAGAATAGTACGAATTGATTCCACTCAACACGCATCACGTTTTGTCGGGTGGCGTGGCGTTTCAATAATGTGTTTCTACCTTCATACTTTGGTACGGATAAGAATATCAACGTAAACGCTTGCCGTGTGAGTAAGAACTCAAAACCTTAAAACCCCCAAAAGGCTGCAGCGTACTTGAAACTCCTTTGATGTTGCGTGCATCCAAGACAGGCGGCGCCGATTGCTCACCATCAAGTGATCGGCTTTCACGTTTGCCGACCTCTCCCATAAAAAAAAGATAAGCCTGTATAAGGAACTCCTCGTCATCATCATCAGCCTATAAGTGCCCACTGCTGAGCAAAGGCCTCTTCTCATACGGAGAATGTTTGTGCATTAATCACTACGCTTGCTCAATGTGGGTTGGAGATTACAAAATTATAATTAGAAATTATAAGTCCAGGTTTCCTCACGATGTTTACCCTCACCGTATGACAGTGGTATCTAAATAATTATAGAAAGTACATATAACTCGGAAAAAGTCCCATTGGTACTTGTCAGGTTTCGAACCCACACCCTCGTGCATGAGAAGCGGGCTCCTTAACCTCCGGGCCACCACAACATCGACATCGACACGACAAGGAACTCTTACCTAGCGGTAAAGCCACTGTAAGCGCGGGTAGCAAACATGGGTAGCTCACCGCCAAAATTGGACATGAGCGTAAAGTGTATTACATTTCTTGGGTGCTTTAAAAGCCATCAGATCACCATAGATGGGTTGCAAGCGCATTAAGGTACCGCGGTCCTCGCCGAGGTCGCCCTCAGTCTAGGAGACTAAACGTTGACTTTTGTAGTCAACAAGAGTCTGACACTCCCTTTTGCTCCACCCTAGGCAAGAGAAGATTATCCATGATTAAAAAAAAGACTCAAATGTCCCACCGGGTTTGCAGGTCCAAACGCAATCACCTATAGCATCGAATTCGTTATGTTAAAAATTTTATGTTAGTTTGGCCAAAAGTATGGTTTTCATTCAATATAGCATGTATTATATTTATATAAATAGGTAAATCACATTACTTATAATTTTATGCTTTCAATTTTGTTTACAGATGCAAAGACGGTGACCACGTTTTAGCTCTACACCAAGAAAAAATAATCAAGTTACCTATGTGTAAACATGAGCTATGCCCACTGAAACACTTGAAGCAGTATTTCCACGATAGCATATACAAGTGCGATTATTCAGACATGTGTAGTCTGCAACCGAATAGAACAAACAACAAGGAAGATTAAATACGAATTTTAATAAAAATCGGAAATCTACATAAAAATGAAAATATATTTTTAATTAATATTGTTTCTCGTAAGGAACTAAGGAAATATTCATCACAAATTGTTTTTCTGGTCTGTGGAAATGAAAAAAAAACATGCTAAAATATTTATGTTCAAAAATGGAATGTCACTTTTCTGAATGCTTTCGATGTAAAAGTGTTTGTTTAAAAATTCCACATAATCCTATTCAAAATAACACGAAAATCGTTGAAGCAGCTCGTTGCTTGTTGTTAATTGTTGAAGCAGCCAAAAAATATGTTTACTAATAAATAAAAAATATTACTTTTACATCACATATAAAAAATATAGGTAATTAATATTTACCTACATAAATAAACAAAACATTCCAAAAATGTATAGGTACCTATTTCAAATTTTAAAAATTAAGGCTTTTTAGTTCGATAATCTCAAAAAAAAAATAACACAAGGCCAAATGCTTACCACCGGTTTCCGAAAGGCCGATCAATGTTAAAATCAATTTAATATCTTGTCAAGTCATCTGATTGGTTGACTAAATTATCAACAACCAAGTCATCTGATTGGTTGACTGAATTATCAACAACCAATCAGATGCCTTGACAAGAGATTAAGAGGAGATTAGTTAATTTTAGCGTTGACAAGCCTTTCAGAGACCGGGTGTGAGAGTGTATTAATATAAAAAAGTAGCTACATAAGAGTGGATCTTAATCTCATTAACGATGGCTTTTAGTCACGCTGTGCTTCAACTAAGAACAGAATACGCAAAGGTCTTTAATGTTACTAATAGCGCACAATATTTAGCATAATATTTATATTTTTGTATCGTTTTTAAGTATAGTAATGCTTAGAACCTGTTTCACTATGTTCTAATAACCGCCAGCCACATAAGTAAACCGGTTACTTATATGAAAATGGTGACCCTTATCCGCGGAACTGTTTGACGAAGTTGCTCGATTGGTTTCCTGCCACTGCAGGGGCCCGTAATCATCACAATTAAACGTGTAACGTGGGTGTCCAGTTACGTAAGCTGCACAGCGTAATTTAATAAAAATTGTATCATCATTTATTAATTTTATTTCTATTATTATATTTTTCAAGTATCAGTGGTATATAAATATTCGTCAATATTGTAATGAAAAACCAGTATTAAAAAAAGAGCAATCAATATAATTAAACTGAAATTATGATTATAAAAATGTAACTATGTGATAATTGTTATTTAATAAAGATGTTCTGGCTTGAGGTGGATTTAAAATTGTTATTTAAACTATAAAAATTGAGTCAATTTCATAAGAAGACATTAGGACGAAGGAGTTGCCAAGAATTTTGTTAAACTAGTTTTTTTTCTTGTAATATTTTTGCATTTACACACATTTCCTAGAAGCCTCTCGCCCAGTCACACAGTAACTAGTTCGAAGAAAGAACAAGTCTCTTAAATCTTGTTTTGACTAGCCTATTCAATCTACAGTTGTTATTTTAATGAACTCAGACAAAGTATAAATCAAATATTGAAACTTAGTAAATGGAACGAAGGTAAAGAAATGTACAGCTTTATAAAATCGTTACACGCAAAATATAGCTTGAAGTTGTTTTATACAATAGTTTTAAAATGAGAATCATGTTTACATTGTTATATTGAGATGTATAAGCGAACATTGTTGGACTGATAATAAACGCTACGCTTCGAGTGCACAATGTATTTTGATTACCTATCCTGTCCCGTCGGTGTTATCTCGCCAAGTACCTAGGAGGCACTGAAACATCTTTGTAATGATTTATTGTTATGACATACTGTAGTTGTAAACTCGTTCTATTTAAATTTTATACATATTGAAAATGAAAAAGAGGAATTGCGATTTCTGGTCCTTGAAAAGTTTTTGTCTGTAGTCGGTAAAGTCGCATTTGGAGCAGAAATTGTATGTCTTATTTTTTAATTTGAAAACGGGCTCTAACGTTATTTTTTTTAAAATATGTGCTAGATCACCTAACTAACTGACGGATTGCCTGATGGTAAGCAATCAGCGCCGCCCACGGACACTTAACACCAAAAGAGTTACTACAAGTGCATTGCTGCCCTCTGGCGAAAGAATTTGGACCTTACTTACACGGTGAAACACAACGTAAGTTCACGCCGGTTTTCTGTGAGGCTGTGGTATCACTCCGGTCGAGCCGGCATATTCGTGCCGAAGCGTGACTCTCCCACACGTAGTAAACGCACTCACGACACCGAAAAAAATCCTTATTAATTTAAATAAAAAATATAGGTATGTATAAACAAATCTGTACGTACCTATTAGCTACTAAGTACGAAGTTAGTTATCTGCTGCCTACTTACATATGTACCTACCTACCACTACAAATGTACAACGATGTAGGTACTACTAACTTAAGGTATATTCTTCTTATACATACCTCGGTATGCACCTACCTACCTACAACACGAAGTGACAACGGCTCCCCAACTCGACCCAGAACTTCAATCAAACTTAAGTCAGTGTAGTTGAAAGCTTTGAAGGCCTCCCGTATTCCAGTTTAATACTTCGAATTTCTCTCGAATCTTGATCGACTAACACATCAATTGTGACGGCCAGGCTATAAATAGAATAGGTAGAATTGTTTAAAGACTTTAAGACTTATCTTTGGGGTCTGGTTGTACTTAGTAATAGCTTTTGGTTTTTTTTATTGATTAAGGCCATCGTATCTAAGTTAGTTCGTTGAATTTAACTAAAGTTGGTATTGTTTTGTTAATATTTGCTATCGTCTTTCAGTTTAGGTGGTTTACTAAAGGTTAACAATCTTGGTAGGATGTTTTTTTTTCATATTCAAGAGGTCGTACAAAATAAATTCAAAGATTATTTGAGTTTAGTCTATCACCTAGTTAACATCGATTTAGGTAAATAACTGATTGTAAACATAATTATATTTTCGTTTCATGATTCATGAGCAGCATTTCGCGACCGCGACTCGGCGACTGTCGCGCTGCTACGGTAGTAATAGGGGCCTCTAGCATGGCTTGAAACTAGTCGAGTATCTCGTCAAATTATTAAGTGAGTAAGCCGAAAACATAATTATTAATTTAGAATGTCTCACGAAAGTTATAGGTAATAAAAATGATTGTAAACATTTTTATACATATGTAGGTATATCTACAATTTATAGACAACTTTCAGAAAAATAGACGCAAAATTGCGTGTATTTGTTTACAATTACCTAAATCGATAAACCATAAGGGAACCATTTTTTCATTATGTGATTGGTCGGCAAACGAGCTACGGATTACCTACTGGATGGTAAGCAATCAACGCCGCCCATGCACACCCGCAACAACAGAAGAGTTACGCGTGCGTTGCCGACCTTTTGGGGATTAGGGATTTGGAGATTTAGGGATTGGTGGAGGGGAAGGATTGGACCTCCGGTTACCTTACTCACGCGACGAAACACAACTCTGTGGTTGTTTCACGCCGGTTTTCTCTATGGCCGTGGTATCACTCCGGTCGAGTTGACCCATTCGTGCCGAGGCATGGCTTTCCCACACTAAACAATTAAGTTAACAAATAATAAGTATACTTAGTGTCACATCTGAAAGATGGATAGCTAAATGATCAATAGTAGATTTCCTCTATCTTTGTACTTGTTCGGTTTTGTGTTCATGTGAATAATTAAGTACCTATGTTGGAGACAGATAATCTTAGTTTTTTAACCATTTAAGCAGCTTGAGAAAATACGCAATCAAATTAATATTTTAGTAAACTTTTTAACTACTGAACTGTATCATTTAATATGTATCATATCCACTCATTTGATGACGAAATTTTGTATTCAAGGTGCATAAAGGTTTTTGAACAAATAGAGCAAAAAGGATCATTTCAAGTATTCACTATACGTTCAAAATCGTAAGCAAGTAAATATTGGATTTTGTGTGGGAGTCAGCAAGTTACTTGTAAAACTTTAGCTCTAAGTCACCTTTGCCTACTGTAGATATTCTAAGCAGTACCTACATAAAGTGTTAAATTTTTCGAGCACCCATAGAGGAGAGTCATCTGAATTTATATTTTTTTTTGTAATATGTAGGGCGACAACCTGTACACTCCCAACGTCGGAGGCGTTACATGTGTGTGGACAACCTCAGAGGTTTACAGTTTTATGATTTAGGGATTGCGGGAAATGAGAGGTGGGGAAGGATTGGGTATCCGGTAACCCCACTCTGAAGGCGAAATGCAAGCTGGTTTTTTAACACCGATTTTACTGTGAGGTCGTGGTATTACTTCGGTCGAGCTGACCCATTCATACCGTAGCATAGCATTTACTATAAATGTGTAATTCTATAAAATGGATATGAAGGTATTATAAGTAGGTACGATTAGAACTTGAGTATCTACTAGGTACTGTACTTTTGTGCCATAATATTGTTGTATTATAGACAAATAAGTAGATATAGGTATACCTAGGGACCTTCTTACGTAGGTACCCACTATTAGAGTGGACAAGGAAAATGTTGAAAGGATAGTAAAGCTGCATTTTATACGCGACCCATGAGCGGGTCCCGTACAACGAACAGGCCTGTATGTTAACGACGGCAGCCATAAAACCCTCGTTACTGCAACTAGACAAGCAACATTGTTCACCCAACGAAACATTGAGTATAACCTCTCAAAATGTTTTACTACCCACTTCCCTGTAAATATATCGTTTTCATACAAATTATCATCATAAAACATTAAAACTTTTAACAACACGTTAATGTCGAAATTTCACTGAAAGCTTTGCGAGACTTCGCGGAAAACAGCTTTAAATTCACACGAGCTATTTTGGCGCGAAATATAGCATCCTTTCTACAAAACAATATGTTCTCTCCGGTATGAGCAACATAAAGAGTAAAAACGTTACCGCTTTTAGCGGTATACAGCTGACTTGTCGCTTAAGTTGGAGAAAAGCGAAATAAAATATAATAGCCGACTTAAATATATCTAATAATGCGCTTCATGCGTGAAATCCCTTTGTGTCTAGGGTTCTAAAGTACCTATGGCAAAGGTTGCCTGCCTGATTCACCGCATTACATGAAGACTAAACTAAATTGATGTCAATTACTGTCTATTTTTTAAAGAAAAAGTCTACTAGATTAGGTACTTTCTCCAAGGTGCCTACGTGTCTAGGTTCCCTATTTCTACAATAGAAAAATAGAAAAACAATGTTTTTTGTATTAGTGTAGGTTCCCTTATTAATATTACGTACCAATTTTTTTTTTCAATTTCCAATATGGAGATTTCTTCAACAAATCCTATAGGGTAATAAGCTGACGATATAAGCTGTGCTTGGCAATTTGAATTGGTTCGAACAAAAATTGCCGGGCCGTCTGAACACAGGCACAAAGTGGAAACAAACCTTTTTTGACATCCTTTGAGCTGAGTCTGTGAGCCCGCGAAAATTGGAGCAGCCATTTTGTTTTTTCTGTTAGTAGTACGTAAGTACCAACGTTCAAACGTTACAATTTATTGCTTTTAGATACAATTTCCGTAAACACGTTTCTGTTTATAAAATTAATTGTTTTCTATCTGCCGCTGATTCATCGTTGTAATGATGAAATTCTCGGAAATCGTTGGAAACGATCGATGCGGTTTGTGAATATACGTTACTTTTAATCAAATCTTCGTATATTTGATCTGCATGCATTATAAACAGCGACTTGTATAAATGCTTTACTTCTTAGTTACTGAAGTTGATGTTCACGTGTTTGTATTCTTTCCTGCATTTTTCTTAGAGTTACAAGAAAACAGGAAAATAATCTTCGTCTGCAGTAGAACGAGTTTATTTAGTTAATGTGCTGTGTTTATTTTGAGACATAGGGAAGTGGGTAAATTATTTTTTAACAGTATTTTTTTGTTCATTGAATATGTAGGTGGTAATCAAGCAGTCGTTATCGCCTGATGTCAGCATGTCAGTTTGATGCCAATTGTAAGTTAAGTAATTAGGCATTCTTTACAGACTTTCTTGAAATATGGACGTCGTTGAGCGAGGTCTATGTTCAGCAATGTTTTTTTATGGGGTTTAATAACAAACGAATATTCTATTAACATTATGGTAGATAATTGGGGCGGCCTACGGACACAAGCACCACCTGAGACGATACAGGCATTTTAAAATAAAAAAAAAATACAATTAAAATTTCTTTATTTCAGACCCATAATAGTCCATAGATTGTTAGTGTATTAGCAACAAAAAGTTCTCTTGTACTATTTTAGTATAATTAGTAATTAGTTAATATTTTTGGGGTGAGGGATTTAAGGATTGGGAGTTTTAGAACTTTTCAACGGATGAGGAAGAAAATTAGGTTTTTATTAACCTCACTCATATGACGAAAAACAGACATTGTATCACGCGCGTTTTCCTTGAGGTAGTGGTATCACTCGGTGTCCATGCCGAAGCATGGCTCTCCCTTTCACACGTATTTCTTGTGGCTATTATCATTCTTGCGGTAAATAGACGTTAGGTATTTTAGATAAACGATGTTGTAGATGCCCCTCTAAACAGTTAAGTATGTATATGCTATAGTGTTTATATTCATATTCACAAACTTCAGACTTGATGGTTAAAAGATCATTGAAGTATTATAACAACTTTTTTAAAAGTCAAGACATTTTTTAGTTATTTGTTACCTATGTCTATTTTTGAAATCTATAAGTCTAGGCTTCTTGAACCACCTTAGCTAAAAACAGCAATTGTAAGCGCTGTTCTGCGGACAGTGATCAAAGGTACTGACATACCACTGTTAAACCCTCGATGGTTTGTGCTGGTATGTATATGTCACCGGAAAATAACAAGATCCGTAAGTTTATCATTTTACTAGGAAGTTTATAAACTTTCGTAAGATTCTAAACGGGAGATAAATTGTAATATTTTACGTCCACATTTTCGTAAATTGATAAACTTACTGAACTCACTCGTAAAATAATAAGTAAGCAGTAACCAAACGCTACGCGCGATCTGATTGGTTGGCTGTCACGTGTCACTTCTCCTTCCTCGCGGCCGCCATTGCTGGCCACGGAACATAAACAAATCGGTTTGCTATTGAAACTGATAATAGAAAACTCAACTCACTACATCCGTGCCAGAGAGGAACCAGGCATTGTTGCTTCCAATTTCTAGTTTGTCAAATCTGATTATTCCAAAGTCTATGGACACAAGCATTGCCACTATGAACATTGACCAATCAGAGAGCAGTGTGTTATTTTACGTATTTCAAAGATCGTATATTTAAAAGAGTTTCTGTGATTGGTCGAACCATATAAAATCTTACGAATAGATATTCGTTAGTTTATAAATTTACCGTATGACGTCGGAAATTAATCAATTTACGAAAATGTGGACGTAAAATATTACAATTTATCTCCCGTTTAGAATCTTACGAAAGTTTATAAACTTCCTAGTAAATTGATAAACTTACGGATCTTGTTATTTTCCGGTGACATATATACAAGTTAACATGATTGTATCAATGAAAAAACCAGAACCAGACCCAAGCGTAGGTCGCGAGGCGTTCAGCGCGCGCTTCAAAGAGCTAGTAGACCACCACAGATTAGGCCGATGGTCAGCCGGGGTTGCGGGGCAAGCGCAATAAGGTACCGAGGTTTCTATCTGGAGCTGGAGAAAGAGCGAGGTGGTTTTTAGTCAGTAAGAGACTGACACTCTCTATTGCCTCACGCTAAGAAAAGGTATTTGATGATTTTCCCCCTCAAAAAAAGGTATAATAGGCAAAGATTTAGTAACACGAGTATTAAGGTACTTTGATTAGTATCTCAGAAGACGTTTCGTTATGACAGTTTCTTACAATAACAATAAGTAAACTTTATTCAGGTCATGAACGTAGGACGTAATGTATTTAAATCTTTTATAAATCTGTTTTGTAAAGCTTCATGAACAATTGCGTTGTTTTATAGGCTATTAAATGTACCTACACTGTAACAAAGTTGTGTAATTACGCTGAATGAATAATATCAAAAAGATATTATTTTTAGAAATTTAAAATGTTTTCTTGTAAAGTTTCAAAAGGTTTCTTTGGTTATTTTTATACTGAGTACCTTAGTAGGTACTTTGATAGCTACTTAGAGTAATTGGAAAATGTGATCTGAGTTAAGTAGATAGGTATAATACATAAGAAACATTTGAAATTTTAAAAGCTATGTAGGTACTACGATATGGACATTACAGATACGCACATTTTCTAGTGATTTAATGTTATCGATAAGCTTCAATATTGTAATAATTTTGCACACAATAGTCTACCTTAGGGTAATACAGAGGCAGGTTATGGAAGGTGCGAAAGCTAAAAGATTTAAAGGATTGTTGATAATTATAAAATTCATACACAGATATACATGTTCATGTACAGTATTGCACGGTTGGCGCGGTGGCTTTGGCTTAGCAACCTTCTGCACCGCAACGAGTCGATTCCCGTAAGGAACAACTTTTCGTATGATTTAAAATTTGTTGTCCCGGGTGGCCGTCATGTGTATGTGAAATTGTATGTTTATAAACGCACAGACGACACAGTAGAAAAAAACATTGTGGGGTAACCATTCCTTAAAAAAAATTATATTTTGTAATCAGTCACATAGTTTTGGAACCTCTACAATTTAAACAAATAATCAAACATTTCCTCTTAATAACATTGGTATACATTCAACTATTGGCGACAATTATTGCGACACTACTATTGAATTATAATATATAATTTTAATGGTTGAAACATTAAAACTTTATTGATTGTTTAATATAATTAATCACATACATATCTATAGTTCTTAAATTTAAGCACATGGTTACATTTAAGGTTAGAGTGGCGTCGAGTCGCGGAGGAATGTACATGTCGCCCGTACGCGACGAGGGTTGGGGCGCTCTCTCGCGCCGCCGCTCGCGCCACCTCGGCCTGCGTTGGCGCGCGGGGTGCGCGGGCGGCGGAGGGGGGGCCGCGCATGCGCGTTACTGTAATAGGTAGCGCTGCGGCGCGTTGCAGCCACAGTGTAGCGAAGCCACAGCCTAACCAAATAAAATCCCGCGCTACATCCTCCCCCTCTAGCCTAACTAAGTGTCCCCACAGTTGGGCTAGTCCAAGTACCTACGCGGTCTGCCGCGCCTGCGTTTTTCGCGAATGGGAGGTTCTACTTGACCCGCGAAAGCTGTGAGGTGCGAAACGTGATATTTTCCTACGTTCGTTCCAGTCTGTACGTTCTCCAGACCGTAGGTGGTCGGGCTGATGACCTTCCCTATCTTGTACGGGCCGTCACGACGTGGGATAAGCTTCGCGGTCTGGCCGCGGTCTGTGTCGTTAGGCCCCTGCGTCCTCAACAAGACCAAGTCACCTACCTTATACTCAGGCGGCAGCCTCCTCTTCTGATCAGCAGTATCCTTCTGAGTAGCCTGCGCCTTCTCATGAATATCCCTAGCTTCGTCTAGGGTCGCAGCCATCTTCTTCAAATAAGGCGTAATGCTGGGCACGAAGTTGTCGTGTTCCACGATAGCTCTCATGTCTATCGCGGAGTCGGAAGGGGCTCGCAACTCTCTCCCGAAGGTGAGGTACGCCGGTGAGTATCCCGTGCTGCTAGTGATTGCAGAGTTCATAGCAAACCTGATTGAAGCGAGGTGCAAGTCCCAGGTGGTGTGATCGTGGCCTACAAGCATGGCAAGTTGAGGTTTAAGGTCACGATTCTTCCTCTCTATCGGGTTGGCTTGAGGGTGATAATAGGGTGTGAGCGACTGGCTGATCCCTAGAACATGGCATACCTGCTGCATGACCTCACTCACGAATTGCACGCCGTTATCGCTGATAAGGCGGCGTGGCACTCCATACCTGAGGAAGACTTCGTTCGCAAGTGTCCGAGCGCATTCGACGCTGGTGGCATTCTCCAATGGAAACAGTTCCACCCAGCGTGAGCAGACGTCCTCAACGATCAGTACCCACCTGTTCTTCCTTGGTGTCTCTACCAGAGGACCAAACAAGTCCACAGAGACTACCTCGAATCGTCTTGATACAGCAGGGGTTTGAAGCAACCCCGCTGGTTTGCGATTGTCGGCTTTATACTTCTGACATGGCACGCACTCCCTTATGTAGTTCGCGATGAACGTGCGCATGCCAGGCCAATAGTACCTAGCACGAACGCGGCTTAACGTGCGCTCCACACCGAAATGGCCAGCTGTCGGCGCATCATGCAAGTCTACCATAACTTGTCTGCGTTCGTGTTCAGGAACAACTAGGCAACAGTCCTCTCCATCGTCGGACTCCAAGCTGTACCTGTATAGGATACCGTCAGATATGGTGTATCCACGGTCAGACCAGGGCCTCCCCCTAGAGGGTTCGTCGGACTCCATGTCCTCAATGATCTTGCGAACCTCTGGGTCTAACAGCTGATTGCTGCGGATATCACCACTGTTCCTTTTCGGCATGTCAATAACCGTCATACATAGGTCACAGTCGTTCTGCTCGTCAGGACAAACCGGTCGCGACAGGGTATCTGCAACCACGTTCGACCGACCGGGCGTATATTCAATGCTGAGATCGAACTCTTGCAGCGTTAGGGCCCATCTGGCCAGTCTACCGCTAGGCGACCTTTGACTCATCAGCCACCTCAAAGGCTGGTGGTCCGTCCTAACGGTGACCTTCGCAGTCTCTACATACCCGCGGAACTTACCGAGTGCCCACACAACGGCGAGAGCCTCTCGCTCGGTTGTGGTATAGTTCCTCTCGGCGCTGGTGAGGAGTCGACTAGCGTATTCTATCGGCCTTTCATCATGTCCCTCCCCCTGCATGAGAACAGCTCCAAGGCAATAAGAGCTGCTATCAGTGCAAAGGATAAAGGGTTTCGCTTCATCCGCCTGACGGAGAATGGGAGCGGAAACTAGCAGTGATTTAATGCGTTCAAACGCCTCCTGCTGCTCGGCGTCCCATCGCCAAACACTCGACTTCTTCAGGAGGTTAGTGAGGGGTCTCGCGATTTCAGCGTAATTACCAATAAAACGCCGGTACCAGCTCGACGTCTGTAAGAAGCACTTTAAGTGTTTCACGTTCTGAGGGGCGGCCATGTTGTTAACAGCCGCGGTCTTGTCAGGGTCCACCTGGATCCCACCTGGCACGATAACGTGTCCTAGGAATTTGACAGACTCCCTAGCAAAAACACTCTTGTCTCTGTTGACTCTTAGCTTGAACATGGCCAGTCGCTCGAAGACTGCCTCCAAGTCAGCCAGGTGCTTCTCAAAAGGTCCTGGTGACAGCAGGATCAAATCATCCAGGTACGCCAAGAGTTCCACTTCCTTCAGGTTAGAACGGAAACGATCCATCATCCTTTGGAAAGTGGCTCCGGAATTTCGTAACCCCATCGGCATCCTTTTAAACCTAAATGTGCCCAGTGGTGTCGTGAACGCTGTTTTGTCTTGGTCCTCTGGGCAGACACTCACCTGGTAATAACCTGAGCGCAGATCGAGAGTAGTCATATACTCACTACTCTTGGCGGCGTGTAGTATGTCCTCGATACGCGGGAGAGGGTATCGGTCCGGTTCGGTTACCGCATTAAGCTTTCGGTAGTCTATACATAACCTTAGACCGCCGTCCTTCTTAGCCACGAGTACGACATTGGATGCCCAGGGCGACTCGCATTCTTCGATGATGTCGCCCTGCAGCAGCTTATCAAGCTCATTCCGCAAAGCCTCTCTCTTAACCTGCGACATACGGTAAGGTGGACAAGCAATAGGTTCCTGTTGTGGACTCACCTTTATACGATGCGCAGCGAACTCCGTCGCCGGCCCCTCGCGCGCGAATTGCGGTGCGCGCTCCTCTATGAACGCATTGAGGGCGCGTCGCTGCTCGGAGTTCAACTTGCAACCTTCGTCCGACCGCAGCGATAACTCACTTGAAGACGTGGTGTGCAATAGGCCTGTATCAGCTGAGTCGAGAGTATACGTGTAAACAAAATCATACGGCTGTCCCGGACTGTCCGAGAACGACCATGTGCGGCGGGCGACGTCTATTACCATGCCGGCCCGCGTTAAAAAATCTATACCTAAAAGCGTCCTAATATCACTTCCAGGTAATACTAAGAACTGGCACGTTACCCTACGACCTTTAATACTAACCTCTACCTCGGCTGATAACAGGTCCCTCCACCCTTGCGATCCGTCAGCCAGGCGCACGAAACGTTTCGTCTCGGTGAAGTGGACTCCTGAGTCTACTAGAACTCGGTGTAAGAGGGGGCTCGCGATGCTATGCGTGGCGCCGGTATCTATTATCGCCACGCCGCCACGGCCCGCGACACTAATATTTACCATCGGGTGATTGTCGCGCGTACTAATATTCGTAATATTAACGCACGAATCTATATCACTCGGACTCGCGTAACTATTATTTTCTACCTTGGAACAAAAATCTACATCAACAATGTTGAAAGATGTTTTGTCGTTGGGTTTCGATATTGTTTTCGCGCAAACATCACATTTCGACCTCACGACGCCCTGCTTACCACAACCATAACAACGTAACTCCCTATTATTACTATTAAACTTAATGGTAGACTTCTCGCGATTACGACACTCGTCGCTAACATGCCCGAAAAGTTTACAATAATTACAACGGGGCCTATTTCTGTTGCTGCAACGCGACGTAGTCGCGTTCGTGGTAGCGGAACTTAATTGTGTTAAATCTCGGTCGGTGGTAGTCACCGCCGGTGGGTCGGTCGATTTATTATTATTTACAGGGTCGGACTTTACCTTTGACGCTTTGTAGGTATCCTCCGCGATCCTAGCCTTATATAGTAAGTCGTCTAACCTACGAACACTGTCTCGCGGCACTCTTTTCACTACGCGTCGGTGCAGTAAACCGTAGCAAATGTCCACCTGCACATTTTCTTCCAACGTGTACGGTAATTTAGCGAGTAACGCGCGCACTTTACATATAAATGTTTCTGCACGTTCTTCTCCCTGCTCTCTGGCGAATATTTCCCGGAGGGTTTGATGCGCGGGCTGCACCACGCCGAAGGTGGCGCGAAGCCGCGCTATCGCGTCCGTCCACGTGGGCACCGATGCTTTCACGCCGCGCCACCACACGGCGGCGTCGCCTTCCAGCAACATGGGCAACCCACGTAGGGCGTGCTCGTCGCTCACCGCTGCACACTCCTTGTAAACTTCGACGGCGTCCAGGAACGCTTCCAGGACCTCGGTGTCCTGGGATGATCCGTCGTATCTCGCCGTGCACTTCGTGAAGTTGGCGTCGCTGCACGGCGCAGGTGCGACAGCGACACCTGCGCTGGTCGCGTTTGATGACGAGATCCCGACTGGGGTGGAGGCTCTGAAGTCGCCGCTGGACGTCATCAGCGTGTTGATGAGGCTTCTGTTGGCTTCCACTTGCGCACGCGTGATCGTCTCGATCAGCGTGGATAAGAAGTCTGTTGGGATCTGGGGAGCTGGCTGAGATGTCGGCCTCGAGCCGGCGCGCGCGGCATCATCCACGTGGCCGCGCTCGGCGACGCTCTCCTCTTCAGTGAGCGTGACGTCACCTTCATCTTCACCACGTTGTTTACGGAGGGCTTCTCCTTTCCTCTTTGTCGGCATCTTCACGTTAGTGATGACAACGGTAACGCGGCGAGTAGGTTCGGGTAGGTAGGTACTTTACCCGCGGTCACGTAGGCACTGGATCGGTCGTTACGATTCGGCCACTAGTTTGGGCGCCAGTTTAATGGTTGAAACATTAAAACTTTATTGATTGTTTAATATAATTAATCACATACATATCTATAGTTCTTAAATTTAAGCACATGGTTACATTTAAGGTTAGAGTGGCGTCGAGTCGCGGAGGAATGTACATGTCGCCCGTACGCGACGAGGGTTGGGGCGCTCTCTCGCGCCGCCGCTCGCGCGACCTCGGCCTGCGTTGGCGCGCGGGGTGCGCGGGCGGCGGAGGGGGGGCCGCGCATGCGCGTTACTGTAATAGGTAGCGCTGCGGCGCGTTGCAGCCACAGTGTAGCGAAGCCACAGCCTAACCAAATAAAATCCCGCGCTACATAATTAATTATATAAAGCCTATCCATGTGTGGGTTTCATATACATTATACTATTACCTAACTTATATCTATTGTGTTTGCATCAATACAAAACTAATGCGATCGACGACAGAATATTTAATTTTACCGCTGTAAGTTATAATCTTGACATTAATTAGTTCATGATAAATGTATTAACATGTTTAGATCATTATGATATTATTTTTCTGCGTATTATTCTTAGATATGATGCCTATGTTGCTGGAAGTTGGTAGTACTAGGCGAAACCTAGTCGCATAAATATTGGTTTTTGATCCACCGCGTGCAGACTAGTATTAATGATAATAGTTTCACCCATAACGTACAAGATAAAACTAAAGATTTATTTGCCAAGGATTTCCTGCAAACATTCAAATTTACAATCACAACTTATATGTATGAAACTATTAAATATTTATGGTCTAGAGAAAATTCCATTCAGTCGCATTGCATATTGTCGTGTCGCATGAATAAGCTTAAAGTAAAAATAACTTTATCTGCAATATTTTCAGTGTGAAAACCCGCACATTGTGTAAAGTAGAAAAGGTTTGGCGGCATACGAAATTCAGCTACAATATTCTGTTTCTCACATCGTAGGTGCTCAACCGAAATGAAATTTCGTAACGAAAATACGGTTAGAGCAGTACAGAATCCGATTTCGTTGGACACTGGCTCCTAAAATTACTATGTAGCGTGAATGGCGTTCTGCGTGTAAAAAGTAAAATGGTGTGTGCAGTTGGCATGCAAGCCGCGTCGCCTAGTTATGGAGCCACGATGTTGGCAGCTTCCCCAACTGGCTCGGCACTGTGCCACAGTTCAACGGCACCGCGCTACCCCACTTACTAAACCAACGATCAGCAATTGATTAAAACTTCCGAGACAAGATTTATTACACACACTCACAGCTTCATCCACCTATATGCATTTCAAATTAGAACGAAAGATTAAAAGAGAATCAAAAGAGAATCTGGTAAATGTAACTAACTAAAAAAGTGGGTATACAATTTATTTTTTCGATGTCAAAAAGACATTATCTACATGGAATCCCGATACTATTGAATGCGAATGTTTGTTAAGATGGATCGAACGTATTTATTTTGTTACTCTTTCACTGAAAGAATTTCATTGAATTAGCATTTTTCTGTGCAAATAGACCATGACCTGAAACATTCATGGGATATTTTTGATCCCACTCTCTAATACTTACCTACATTGTTATTCATTAAGACTTTTTTACTGCAGGTTAGTAATTCGTATTTTTTATAATTAAATTATAAATATATGATACATTCTAGCTTTTGCCCGCGACTACGTGCGCGTGGTATAGTGTCTTCCTGCTGATTTTTCCATGTCTTTTCTCGAGTTCCAAACTATTAAATTAATTTTGTACAGTCAGTACAAAATTTCACACAAATAAGTTCAGTAGTTTCGGCGTGAAGAAAAGACAGACAGACAGAGTTACTTTCGCATTTATAATGTTCTTATTATATTTTCTACCTACTATACATATGTAAAATAAAACTATCAACTAACAGTCTTAATAAAAAAGAAAATACAATTCTCGTTTGGAGAACAGGATTTTCTTCCTCTTGGCTCAAGATTAAAGATAAAAAAGAAACAAAAGAGACGTGTTATAAACACATTTATTCTTCAATAAAAATATAACAAAACAACAGTAATATTTTTTTAGAGCGGTGTAAAAATTCGCAGACGAGCTGCCAGACTTCTGCAATACTAATCTTGTTATAGGTGTGACTTAATACATTGCACTTTGATGCAAGGCTCATTAAGAATGTATCTTCATTATAACAGCTGGTGTAACCTATACGGAGCTCAGGTGTGAATGCCAACGTCTAGTAGCTTCGATGAGCGACAATCTTTAACTAGGCTATCTATACTTAGGTACAATTACTAGGTGCAATGAATGCGAAGAGTTTTCTTTTGATATGAAAGTTTCTTATATTTGAAATATTTGTCTGATTTTGTCTTCAAATGTATTGTTTTATATCTATACCTACTAATATTAAAAAGAGGTAAAATTTGTAAGTTTGCATGTAGGGGGTAACCTTTGAAACCGCTGGTCGGATTGCCAAAATTCTTTCACTGATAGATAGCTACAGCATAAAATATCACGCTACGATTAAATGGAGCCGAGCAGCGGGTGAAACCGCGCGAGAGTAGCTAGTAGTAGTTAAAGTAATTTTAGCTAGTTATGGATATTTTAGTCAATAAAACGCAATAATATATCGCGCCCCGGCCTGGATCAGGATAAGGGACTGGGAGTTTTTTAGCCAGTGAGTCTAATACGCTCTTTCACCCTACCTAGGACGAGACGAGCAATTAGATGATTTTCTCTCTTTAAAAAAACGGTCATATCTCGAGTCCCCGATTCTTAGAGAAGGGACGCAAATAGTGTTGTTTAGGTTAAAAAATGGTTACGTTATGTTAATCGAACCATTTCAAATATACCTTCATATTAAGGATTAATTAAAATAATTCTTTTTTTTAAAAACCTTGCCCCACATCATGGGTTTCTTCTGTGTCTTGGGCGCGTTTACAAACATAATATTTCACACACACATTACATTCAAAGCCGGAACAACAATTTGTGGATCACACAACGAGTTGTTCCGTGCAGTGATTGAACCCGCAACACGTTGCGCGGGTGCCATTTGTGGCGCGCCAACCATGCAGTCCAAATAAAATAAAAATGCTTTGATATTGTCCCTTCTCTATGTCCAGTTTGGAAAATGCTTAATAATGTCGTCTATTAGTAAAATGAAAATCACTTTTCTTATAGAATATTGCGTCTTGTTGACTTTACGCTCGGTCACAATTGCAAAAGGGCATTGTAAGGCGCACGTCTGTGATTCTGCCTACGTCTTCTTCGAATAGATCGTGATTATGTCATGTTTATTATAATTGTTATGATAACTGTAATATTAAATGATAGCAGACCATGTTAGAAAGGTGTGTGGGCTGCTTGCATTAATTAATTATGTTCAGATATTTTCAACTACCTACATTTTATACATAACTAGCGGTCGCCTGCGGCTCTGGCCGTGTTTTTTTTTTTTGTTTTGTGAGGGGAAAATCATCAAATGACTTCTCCCGCCCAGGGCCGGGCAGGAGGGAGTGTCAGACTCTTACTGACTAAAAACCCCCCTGTTCCTTCTCCTGCTCTGTGCCGAGGTCGCGGTGCCTCATTGCGCTTACCCCACAACCCCGGCTGAACATCAGCCCTATTGGGCCCCGTCTGTATGCTTAAATTTTTGAAACTACGCAACGGACATTGAAACCTTTTTTTAATAGTTACAGTGATTGAAGAGGATGTTTGAAATGTATAATAAGGTCCATTAAATAATAATAAAAAAAATAGTATCAGCAAAGCATCCGTGCTAAGCTGGGGTCGGTTGGTAATCTATATGTATAAAAATAAATGCCACTTGTTGTAATGTTATTACTCAACAATGCCTTTACTGATTTAGCTAATTTTAGTCTTGAATTTAAAAATAAAAAAAAAACTTGAAAATGTCTATGTCTAATCGACATTTGATGATTTTCCCCTGACAAAAAAAGCATACCTACATAGAAATATAAAGATAGAGAAAACGACTTTATTTTGTATATAGTGATATAGTGATTAATATTGCTTAGCAAACTTATAACTTTAAGAAGACACTATTCAAAGTTTTAAAAGCCTCATTAAAGTAATTTTTGAAGTGAAAATATGTTTTAAAAGCAGCTCAATAAATTAGAAAGTCAGAGGACCAGACTGTTCAAGCAAAAAGCAAATTAATGAAGTATCAATGTTAAATGTGACGACTACTCCAATTAATTGATTTTATTTTGTTTTAATTGGCAACTGTTTATATGTACATAGAAGGTTTTTGTTATAATATTAAGTGGAGACCACGAGCATAATTCGCTTCAAAATAAGTATACATACATCATCCATTTGTAATATTACAGAGCATAGAAATCATTAACTAAATTTTTAGAACAACACTTATAGAAGTCTAGAAAACTATCAGATATTTCCAAATCCACACATGACTCTCAGAAATCTATGCATGAAGGTGCGGGAAACTTAGTCCAATGTCACTTTTTCCGAGTTGTTTTATTATGTACTTTGTATGTATATTTAGACATCACTGATATACGGTGAAGGAAAACATTGTGAGGAAACCTGGACTTATAATTTCTAATTATAAGTTTGTAATCGCCGATCCACCTTGAGAAAGCGTGGTGATTAATGCTTAAACCTTGTCCGTGTGAGAAGAGGCATCTGCTCAGCAGTGGGCACTTATAAGCTGAAAATGTGAATGTGTGTTAACTTTGCAAAAAATGGCTCTTGGAAATTAGTTTAACAAGAGTTAAACTTTTTTGCAGCTACTATCATCTTTTAAGAAAAAGATGATAATAGCTGCAATTTACACATTGCCTAGTATCTGAAACGGGTAATTATTTATTTTAAGAGACGGATGAAGGAATAAATGTGATGAGTTTTCCACAGATTAAACTGCCGCCCCGTATTGAACTCGACTCGCCCACAAGTTAAATGACGCCCATTATTTACAAAGGAGCGCTTGTAACGATAGCTTAGAATTACTTTTTAAATTACTGCTTCGAGAACTTATCTTCAGATTTTCGAAAGAAAAATATCGTGCTTTAATTGGAGCAGTACCAAATAGTTTAAGTATCATCGAGTTTGTATTGAATAGTTTTCTTGTAGATGTGTTATCTGTGATAGTTAGTCTACACAGATTACATATATGCCTTTTCCGACTAGTTTATAATAATCTGTGGCCTTTTCAACAAGCAGTTTAAAAGATGCCTTTGTTGTTTTTCCTTTAATTTAAGCAACTGAATTAATTATTTTTTGAATTGAATAATTAAAATATTATGAACTAGTTTCGGTACTATATTTTTTCGCGTAGTATTTCTCTTTTCATGGTTTTTTGGGATATAACTATGTAGATGAGGGTTTTGGTTTATACAAGGTACATTTTATTTTAAAAGACGGAATAAATGTGTAAGAGAGACCCCTATTATTTTAATTTTACTGAACGGTAAAAGTGGGATTGCAGCGTAATATTTTCAAGTCACTTAGGTCACATACTAAGCTAAGCTATGGAGCCATAAAAAGGATTTATATGCCTTTTCAGGGTTGCAAGTAGAAACGTCCAATCGATATAAGAGTTCGGTATCACACAGTAGTAATAGGATTTTTTATGCAATGACGATATACTCTTTATTTTTATGCCATGAATAATACTACCTTTTATCAGTGGCTTCACCCAGTTTTCAGGGAAAAATGTTACCTACCTTATGTGTTATTTTAGACTATAATCTAGATATCTCAGTCTGGAATTTCAATTCAAATTTTTCACAAATTTTCACTTAAAAGAGTAAGCTATCCATCGAGCCATAGTTTTTTTTATAATATTAATTTACAATTTCTACGGAGTCGGGTTCCGGGCCCTTGTCCTATAATTTCCAAAGACATTGTTTTAACTAAATATTTCAAAAAAGACGATTTCGACCGATCCATATTTACATAATTTCAGGTTTATAATGTTACTAAAATTTTAATATTTGTTTTAGATATTCTGTCATCATCACTTCAACTTATTGCTATAAATCGACCATGATTCAACACGAGTCGCGGCGTAAGGTTCGTTCGTTCGTGCGTTCTTCAGACTGTAAGGGCCCACTGCTAAGCAAAGTGCCATCACTTCATTTGACTGTATCACATGGGGCCCAGTTGGGTCGATGTCCAGCTAGGGTTGCGGGTGCAAACGATGATAAACCTACAGCAGCAGCGCATCCGAAACGAAACGGAACGTGGTGGTTCTTAGTCAGTAAGAGTTTGGCAATCTCTCTTGCCCCAACCAGGGCTGGAAAGGTAAATATATGAGTATACCCCTTCAAAAATAAAACGGCTATTACTTACGGGGTCAAGTAGATGCCGCTGTTCAGCTGAGGATGCGGGTACAAGCACAATGATGGGCCGCGGCTCCAAAATGAAACGGAATGGAATGAGTAGGTTTTACTCAGTAAGAGCCTGACACTCCCTCTCGTCCAGCTCGAGGCAGGAGAACTAAATTGATGACTTTTCCCCCTCAAAATAAAAATCGATCACTGATGGTGCCCAGTAGGGTCCGTCTTAATCTGCTTAGGGAAGAAGACATTATTTTGGTTATGTTCCTTCCTAAAAAAAGGGATTATGTCCTGCGACTGTGGTGTATCAATTTATACTTCTATACTAAATATTATAAAGAGGTAAAATTTGTAAGTTTGTATGTAGGAGGTAATCTTTGGAACCACTGGTCGGATTGCCAAAATTCTTTCACTGATAGAAAGCTACAATGTTCCTGAGTGCTATAGACTATAAAACATCTCGCTACGATTAAATGGAGCCGAGCAGCGGGTGAAACCGCGCGAGACAAGCTAGTAAATATTATAAACAGATAGTCTTGAATTGACTATACAAAAAAAAAAAACTAAATTTATTGTTTTGTAATACCGGACACTGTCTATTGGTAGGCGTAGTTTATTTGCGATAGAACATTAGTCACTGCACTGAATTCGAGACGAGTTGGCTACTCACGTCGGCGCTATATCGATGACTCATGTACAGACTGACAGGTTACATATGGAACCTTAGTTCTAATAGCATAAAGCTGAGATTCTATTACAGTATACTTTAATGTGCTGGTTATCAGTACACGTATGGTTTTTCTCTAATTATATTATTTATGAGTCGGTTTTCATGTATTCGTTTTTTGTTCTTGTTTGTTGGTTTATTTTCCTTGATGCTGTGATGGGAAATCCGAGGGCTCAACGGTCAGTCAGTGTTGTGTTATGAGTGTAACAATAAGTTTTTTTTTCTAAATTGTGTTACTAAAGTATGCATACGAATGAGTAGGTATTTAGGCAATGAATACATTCACATTATTATGGTTTAGTAACTACGAAGACGACAGTCAAACATGAGGTCTTATAAATAGTTAGCTACTGAACGGATGACACAGTAACTACTCAGCCCGTTGCTACGCAACGTGTAGCGAGTTCGATTCCCAAACGGTTAACCTTTTAAATTGTTATAAGCGCATGCTCGAAATAGTCATGGGTAGGGGGCCACCTATTGTATAAAACAATAGATGACTATGAAATTGATATTTCATGATATATTCATAGTATGAATGCATAGATAGAACACAAAATACCTATAGTCAGAATTTTAATTCGATTCCTGATTTGACATTGACCACTGTCATTTTGTGAAATAATGATACCACATATAACAGTGTAGTGATGAACACAAAAATCGATAAACAATGAGTGAATCAGTTTCAGGAAGGAATTCAAAAAATTACGGCTACCGAATGGTCTAAATGTGTATCCCATGTTTTCAAAGAAGAGGAAAAAATTAGTAAGCTGGATATCTTAATTGACAATAAATATCACAGACACAATTCATAATAAATGTTACATAAAGTAACAGCGATAGCGATAGCAATGACGGCGACAATTTATAAAATGTCTGTTTTATTTATCACGTTCCTTCATGATCACATTTTTTATTAATTTCACACACAATTACAAAAGAAAAGTCTTAGATCGTTAAATAATTGTCAAAACTAAATTATCGGTTCAGAAATATTTTATTTCCTGATAAACTTAGTTTACGAGAGTAAATTTATAAACGAGAGGAATCGATTCAGAAATATTCGATTTCCATATCGAATAATTTCGCAACGTTACTATTTATTACGTGTCATAACTTTGCAACACTGAAATAGTCAAATCTGGAATGGAATTAAAATTCCGAGTATAGTTACAATAGTCTAGACCTAACTGTAGTTGAACATCTTATTTACAATCAGCAAGACAGGAAGATGAGTACCTTTTCCGACACAGAGCCTTTTACGTCGTTTCACAACAGTAACGTTCCTTTGAACTAATTTCCTCAAAATAGTACAACACAGCGCTGTATTTAGGTTTACTGTTTCACTAAAACATGGTTTTAAACATCGGAAAGCAAACAAGAAATTAAACATGAACAAACTGTTGTATAATTTTAATAATTATCTATAAGTAAGTAGTACTTTTTTGTATCGTGGGACCTACTGGATAATTTGTATAGCATGTATCTAGAACCACTGAAAGCTTTTTTTTGTGAGGGAAACATCATTTAAATGACTTTTCCCGCCCATGGTGAGCCGAAAGGGAGTGTCAGAATTTTCATCATCATCATCATCAGCCTATAAGTGCCCACTGCTGAGCAAAGGCCTCTTCTCACACGGAGAAGGTTTGAGCATTTGCCACCACGCTTGCTCAATGCGGGTTGGCGATTTCAAACTTATAAGTCAAAATATTGAAAAATAACTGCACTTTTAGTCATCGATCTGTCGATACACTAAAGTTTCGATATTTTTTTGCATTTTTTAAAGAAATAAGTAAGCTATTTGGCTCTATGACGTCCTAATTTGGCGTTTCATAGAAAAGTATAGTTTTTGACATTTGTAGTGCAGATACTGTTTGTTTAGATAAAAGATACCTGGGGAATAATTATAGTGCTGTCGCGTCAGAATGTTTGTATAAGACAGTATCAGGGCAAGGCCACGGTACATTATTGCGCTTGACCTACAACTCCGAGTGCAGAATCTAGTGTTGAAAAGTTTCTACTATGTTTACACAAGCTAATCTTAAAAAGAAAACTTAAAAGGTCACGTGTCGATGATCGCTCCCGAAAGTCCTCTTCTTTTGTTTGCTCGTGATGTGATAAATAAATCTGTTGAAATTTCCATCGTATTTATCATTTTTCGCAATTATTTCAGTACTTAATGTTCATTTTGCGGCAAAATGTTATAAATGTGCAAGATTGAGAAGTTTTATAGACATTTGTTACTCTTGCAAAAAATACTGAACGGAAAGGTATTTTTTTTGTGAGGGGAAAATCATCAAATGACTTCTCCCGCCCATGGTCGGGCGGGAGGGAGTGTCAGACTCTTACCGACTAAAAACCCCCCTGTTTCTTCTCATGCTGTAGGCCGAGGTCGCGGTGCTTCATTGCGCTTACCCCGCAACCCCGGCGTGAACATCAGCCCTATAGGGCCCCGTCTGTTGTGGTCTATTGGATATTTGAGGCGCGCGCGAAACGCTACGCGCCTTACGCTCGGGTCAACGGAAAGGTATGACATTTGATATAGAGATAAATTATATAGGGCGTAGGGTACTTTTGTCTCTGTAACGCTGCAGACCGCTGAACGACGCGTTTGAACGATGAATACTGAGTTGGTGTACGCCAACTATTAGATGCTTTAAAAGACACAAAACCCTAAATGAACCAGAAAAGCTCATACGCGCTAATGAGCTAAGTAAACACGATAAACAATTTTGGGTATCCTTTCAGGGTCTCCTGACAACGCGACAGATTTTCGTTCTTAAATACATGAATAATTGGACCCAGTCATGCTGGTTACTATGTAAACTTGGGCTCATCATCACGCCTACGACATTGGAAATTTTCGAACCCGCCCACTTCCTTGCCTTGCACACTTCTTATGATCAAACTTTGAGGTAACAACCGGTTGTCAATTATGTTATCATTTATGCTTAGGCAAAGCTTTCTACGCCTACTGCTTTGAGTTAGTTGACTTTTCTATACATACGAATATTTTATAAATAGGTACTACTAGATACTTATAGGTAGATACTTAAATTGTTAGTAGCTATGCATAGCATTGCATGTAACACAACATATTGAAACGTCGAATTAGTTTATTTTTGACCTAGGAAACTACCCATTTACTGGACTAGATATATGAGTAAATAGGTCCTCAAAAATACTCAAACATCGTTTTCTGATACAATTATATTATTAAAACTTCACTCCTTATTCCTTTACTAAGTAATGGAAAACTTTGGAACGCGTTTAACAGCGTATTCTGGTTCACATCATTGAGTTTAACGACACGCTCAGACATTTTGTTACGGCATTACGCGAACGTTGTGTCAACTTTGACGTTAGATTTTAATTGCACTCAGTAAACAACAACTCCGTAATTTTATTATACTCCGTCTACTCGGTACTGTCGACGCCCACACACTGAACTTTATGGGTACTTCGATGTGTGGCAAGTCGAAGAACCAAGGACGGATGTTAGACCTGTTGATCATTGAATACCTACAAGCTCGTGAAAACGTGGTTGCTATTCTAAATTTGGACTTCTCTTTGTATTAAAGATTTTTTTAACATTAGTACTTTTGTAACATTCTAACATTTAAGTGTGGTAGAGCCAAGCTTCGGCACGAATGAGTGGCTCGACCGGGGTGAGCCTCACAGGAAATCGTCTTGAAATAATCACAGCATTGTCTTTCGCCGTGTGAGGGAGTGTTCCTCTCCCCCGTTCTACCCCAATTCCTAAATTTCCGGAATCCTCATCCCCATAAGCCCGGAACGCACACGTAACTTCATGGGTGGAGCCGATTGCTTACCATCAAGTAATCCGTTTGGTCGTTTATCGATCTATCACATAGAAATGGCGAGGTGTTAGATACAATGAAATAAGGACGTCAGCGGGTGCGATCGGTGCATTTAATTCTATTCCCATTGCTGTTTGTCTACAAGTACTATTATTAGTTACCGATAGATCGTTTACATCAAAGCATTCCCTTCGCACAATAGTTAATCAACTAAGAGCTTCCCGCAATCGAATGCCAGTAACTGTAAACACTACTGAAAACATTTTTACGGTTATTAGTTCTGTGAGTGATTTAATCT
Source organism: Spodoptera exigua (assembly GCA_902829305.4). Taxonomy (NCBI): domain Eukaryota; kingdom Metazoa; phylum Arthropoda; class Insecta; order Lepidoptera; family Noctuidae; genus Spodoptera; species Spodoptera exigua. The sequence continues at coordinate 5,294,892 of LR824608.2, read as the reverse complement.
AACACCAATGTTAAAAATGGCTGGAAAAATCTTGCGAATTCTTCGTTTTTAGCGAAATTCTTTTATAGTTAGCATGTGGTTAGCAAAACCATAAAATTGAGATCTGGAAAGCTTCAGCTGCTGATATTTACGTGTTAGTGATTAATGGCATCATTGTTACAGTGTCTGGTGTACAAGGAACTATATAGTCAGTATAGCTGTCGAGCTGATAGACTACTTATAGGGATTTACTCGTTTTTTAACGAGCGGAGCAAGCAAAGCGTAAATTCATTATGCAGTGCCGTTTATCCCGTTTGCAGTGTAGTCGTGCCGGCGTGTCGGTAATACGCGCACACGCACTCCGCGATTCCCGTCTTTTTCGTAGTGCTTTCTGCGACACCACTGCGATATATAGTCTGTGTTTATGAGTGACAGGTGCGTTGCTATAGCAACGACTTTTGAAAGAAAAAATTTCGCGCGCAATTTATTAACCTAGGTTTTTGTTTGAAGTTTTTTTTCTGATTAGTCGATGTTTTGTGTTTTAGAATCGTCGAAAGGATGAATCTGAAGTTGAATAATGATATCAAAGGCTCGCCAGCGCCTCAGAAATCATCAGATTCGCTTGTAAAGGTAACGTTCATAAGAAAATACTTTTTAAAAGCAGTTTGTGTTACTAAATAACAGAGGTATGTTTAACTGTGGCCACGTTGTGTTATACAACTATAAGATAGCTCCGCTTTGTTATCGTATAAGTTTCACTAAGAATTTGCTTGTCACTGCGTTCTGTAACAAAGTTTTAGGTACTTCGGTACTTGCGTCTGCCATTGTTCACATTACTTGGAGTTCATTCGCACTTTGCAAGAAGATAATTTTGCTTTTTATACATAAGTATTAAGCAAATTTTAACTTATTACTTTACATGCCTAAATAATATATATATTTTTACAAAATGTTTAATAGTATACACTAATTTATAACTGATTATTTTACGATGAAATAACCCAATTATTTCTTTAACAATAGATAAAACTCTTAATAGTCTCAAATACATGTGAGACAAGTGTTAGTTAGAATCTTAAAAAAATAATGAAAGAAAAACACAGTTCATTCAAAAAACTCATTCACAGAGGTATCGTTAAATATTTACTAGATCTGTGTCTATTAATGCGTCGGCTACGGACATAAAGTTGCTAAAATGAACAGGTTTAAAGATACAAAAAAAAACTTCTGTACATTGTAAAAAACTAATTAGGTCCATCTATTGGGTGGATTTTGTATACAATCAATCTGCGTTATTAAGAACCGATGTAACTATGTTCAGATCTATATATTTTGAAAAAGTTACTATATTTTTATCTATAATAATATTATAAAGAGGTAAAATTTGTAAGTTTGTATGTAGGGGATAATCTTTAGAACCGCTGGTTGGATTTCCAAAATTATTTCAGTAATAGATAGCTATAATATTACTGAGTGCTATAGGCTATAAAACATCACGCTGCGATTAAATGGAGCCGAGCAGCGGGTGAAACTAGCTAGTATTCTAGATAATTAATGTTAAATATTCGCTTCGTATAAGCTGAAAGAGGTCTACATGCCCAGGTTCTGATCAATTAGTTGATTGTTATTTCGAAGTGTGAACAGTGTTAAATGTATAGAAATGGAATTTGTATCGGAAATGTAAGGTATGCTTTTGAAATATCTTTTAATATCAGCTTACCTACCTACTTAGTTTCTCTCCTTTTTGCTCAAGAACAAGTCCGAAGAAATTCTGAATCATAAATTTCTTCGGTTGCATTTGTTTATAGAGAAAATTTGATTTTGGAAGGTGATTGATTTAGTGAAGACATATTAACACCCGGTTTCCGAAAGGCCCATTAACTACTAGCGCCATTCGCACGGGGCTCCAACTATCTCGCTAATGACGAAAGGGTCCCAATAACCCAGATATCTACTCATCTAAAACTTTCTGACAGTCACAAAGACAACGAAAAAAGCAAGCACAGCAAAATTGGTCCAGGCTTTGTTGAGTGCGCTTACCTACACATTATGCGATTATTTTTAATATTTTTGTATATACTCTTACATGTATACCTAGATTTATGAATTCGTTTCTATATATTCTTATTTTAAAAACTTAAATCATAGTAAAGTTTAGATACTTAGTTATATGTATACTTGAATCGTAAATCGTAGTCACCAATTCCATTCAAGCTCAAGAAAATGAAGAATGAAGATGGTACTAGTATATTATGTGCCTTTAAAAAATATTTGATAGTCGAGCTATGTCCATAAAGTCATCTTGTTTTCCTAAATCAAAACTTCAAAGGCTTTAATCACAGTACTACATACCTATATACCTAAGTATTGTCATATAAAGCCAGTGAATGTATTTCTGATTTTCCAAGTAAATTCAAATGAAAGAAAACCTTTGATCGTTTCTCATTATACTTTTGAGTTAGTTGAGCGGAACAATTTACTTTGATGACTCAACGTGGGTTTATCCTTACATTTTTACAATTTAGGATAATATCACAATAAATTTGAAGCCTTTGAACTTCATCGAGGTTTTCGTAAATGATCGAAATTATTCGGGAAATCCTAAATAGCTCGTTCCAACGAAACCTTTAACAACCTATAAAGTTTTCTTGTTAAAAGTCTCTTATTCTTGTGTTTAAGTTTGGAGAGAAGAACCACGTCGCTAATAGATAAAACATATTTCAATTTAGCGAACATTATTTATTGGACGGAGCGCTTAAACTCACACATACATATGTAAACGAAAAAATAATGATATACAAAGGTAACTCTCGCCCACAACTGACTATTATTTCAATGCAAATCTATAAATTTTGACAGATTTCAAATAGGCGCTATTTTATGAAAGATCCGAAAATAAAAATACAATTTGCTTTTACGTCACAATACACAGTTTATGCAGATCACACAAAGTGTTGTTACACGCCGGAATGAATCCCGCAATACGTTGCACAGCAGCCAGTGGCCCAATCGTTCCCCTACCCCAATCCGTTCCGTTTCCCAAAAACGCCAAATCCCTAATCCCTAAAAGTCGACAACGCACTTGTAACTCCTCCATCGTTGCGGGTGTCCATGGCTGATACTGATTGCTTACTATCAATACCTGTGCTCGTTTGCCGACCTATAACATAAAAAAGTGTGCAGTTAAAATCATAAAATGATGAGAGTTTGTAAGAAACTCCGAAAAGCTATGGTTTAAGTTAGTAGGTGATAAAATGGACGAGTTTCCGTAAGTCTGACACTATCCTTTTGGCCCTTTGGGGCTAAGTTAAGCCGTCTGTCCGTGTCTCTTACACGGTATATTTGGCCGCAGGGAACTTTCAAAACCCAACCGAAACTATCACAGCTTTGTGGTCACAGTATCACGAAATGCCTTGTTATTCTAATAATGACGACGTAATTTTATATTCTCTATTACAAGAGGGGTCGCCTACAAATAACCTATTGTTGGCAAATATGATAAATAGATAGACGGCCGTGATTAAAAATAGTTCAATGAAATTATTTCACACTTAATTTTAATCTATTAAGGTTGCAATTGACGTCGTTTGTATATTTTTGTGTCATGGCAATGTTTACTAGGTAATGAAGCCATCTTTAACAGAATTAGAAAGGGTACCTAATGAGTCTTCTAAATTTTCATTCACGCTTAGTTTAGATTGTATTTCAGGCAATAAATTAATAATTTGTGTGTCTTTTTAATAAAGTACTAGATTTTACTACTATCCCCTTGATTTGTCTAGCTACGTATCTACACACACTACTCAACCCTACCTATTCTAACTTATGTTCTTCTTCTGGTTCTAAACTACATCCCCAAAAATTCTCAACGAAATCGGTTCAGCCGTTCTTGAGTTAGAAGTGGTTTTGCTAACAAGACTTTCTTTTTCATAAGTACCTATAGATTTTAGTTAACCAGTAGACTAGAAGGTTTATAACTACGTAAGTGTGTAGAGTGTGTAAACTTATCTCTATTAATGGTATTTCTTTTAGTAATCCTAACAGTGTGGTGTTACAATTTACATCATTTTCTTAATGTTGGCGATATTTTCAGACATGATGAATCGATTACGATTCCTCTAGCATCGATCGACTTTGGCAAGAAAAGGAGGCAAATTATATGTAAATATATCGCCTTGCTCTTCTTTTACAGGATGAGAAGAAAGCCAAGCGGTCTCAACGGGAGGTACGTTAGTACATGCTAACATACATTGTGCTAACTTTTTTAAATACATTTGTACCTCACGCTTGTAACAATTTCATTGAACTGTGGTCTATACGGAGCCAGTTCCAAATTCATAACCACGTCTGACAGTTTTCATAGTTTTGTGAAGATTTTTTTTTTTGGATAAGTTCATGTTCAAAGCCATTGAATTTTCGCGTTTCATATTTACAACATATAAATATGAAACGCGAAAACTCGCGTTAATTCGGGTATCAACGCGAAAAAGAATTATTTATATATAAATGTTTTTCGCGTTAATACCCGCGTAATTATAATTATCTTGCAAGATCCAAGGATTACTGGGTATGACAAAAAATCATCAGACATATTTTTTTAAAATTTACTGTTTTATCGTCTTCCATTTGTATTTAAATTTTCTTTTTCTTCATCATAGGTACAATTGTTCCTTTTAATAATACGTTTTGATTAATAAAGATCCTCATGTCATATTTATTACATTCGCCTTATCCACACATATCTACCTACTGTTACAAAAGTGGGCTACACTAATAAAGTCATATTTTTATTGTTTGGTTTTCAACTAATAACTGAGTGATTTGATCTAAGTGTGATTACTGAAAACATTCCTCTACTACTTTTTCATTTCAGACAAATTTAATAATGTTAGGTCGTGTTAATAGAGGGCGGGGTAATCGCTATAATTAGTCCTTGATTTCGAAGACAAAATTTGAACCTAATATTAAAACAGACAGATTTATTGTTATTGTGGTCCACAATCTGTCATTAGCAGATAATTTTATAGACGGTAATAACAAATACGAAGTTACTTAATCAGCGTTACATAAATAGATATTGTTATTGAATGGAGGTTATATCGGGAACGAGAACTGAATGGAATAATACATCGCTATGATTGTATTAGGTGATATCATTTTGTATTACGACCAAAGAAGAGGAGGAAAAGAGGTTTTTATTTAATAGTTTTTCATTAGGAATATTTGTATTTGTTCATTAATATGTATTGAGACCTATACGTGTAATATTTATAATATATGTTGATCCCACACTCCAACCATTGCAACGGTTTTATGGGGCTTAGTTTATAATATAATAACTTTTGTGTTGTAAAGATAAATAAAAAAAATAGTAAAATTGACATGATCTAGACATTTTTCAAGCCCTTTGGAATATCACTGTTTTTAAAGTTTCATGTTTATGAGCGAGTATAGCTGTCCGATCTTTGTCGACAGTATTATTATTATAATAAGTCTTTATTTCCAAAATTAAGAAATAGATGTCTATTTCAATCAAAATTCATGTCAAATTTAAGAAATGTCATGTCAAATTTTAGATGAAAATTAAGAAATAGATGTCAACTTAAAATCAGTTTTCGGTTTGTAGTCGACTTTTACAGCTTAAAAGAAGAGTATTCTTGATTCTACTAGGTACATCAGGCCCATGTGGAATTTATAATACCTACTTAGAGAATTCGGGAAACCGCCGCCGCCGGCGCCATTTGACACAAACAAAATCACATGCAAAATGAATGTCTCTATAAACGTCAGTTAGCTATTAAAAGTCTTTCTTTCGATCAGAACGAGATAATAAGACAAACATTATTTGTTTGATCTTGCATTACGTGGCCTCGTGAAAAAAGACCACGTAAAATCTTTGATTTAAACTTTATTTTGTTAGTTATAAGGGTGGTTTTCGTGTTATTTGACGTTTGCTATCTCAAGCTGTTGGTGATTGAATCAGGGTTCCTGATTGATAGTTGATGCGGTTCAGAGACGCGGCCCACAGGTGGCCAGGGACGGTCGGAATCTAATCACGGCCCTAACATTGTTACTGGTTATATCGGCCGCGAGTTTCGATTATGTGGATTTTCTAAATATAGATGACAGCTTATTGGCGGGAGAAATATTCCCATGTTTTTCACCAAAACAATTGGTCATATCAAACAATGGACATATTACAGAGGTTCTTAAATTTTAAAGAATATAAAGATATAATTTCCATACAATCTGAAAAAAATATTTGTCATACAATTTTCTACCTCAATGGCAGAAGGTAAGTATTGAAGAAAAAGTAAAATTGAAAACTTAATTACACCTGACACATGAAAAAAATAATAATGTTAATGTAGTTGATCTGCGAATCAAACTCGAGCACCGAAAATAAACTACTAATTATTAATGAGAAGCTACAGTAGCCATTTAGACACAGTAATGAAAAAAGAGGTTTGTTATACATACAATTTTAACATTATTTACAGTAATAAACTTTCAAGGAATTATATTTGTAGAGTTTATAGCCAACAGACGGATTCAGCTTTCGCAAGCATTTAAGCATGCAAATTGTTTGACCACAAAGAGATTTGTTTTTATAGTTATTGTAAATATAAATTAGTTATATTTATTTAGAAAGAGAAACATTTTATGTCCCAGACGTTAAACATGAGACTAGTTTTATTGCTTTTGTAAATGATTAACAACGCTCATGATTTTACAAGGTAGCTATTTGGGTACTTAGATTGAATTTCCTCATTCTTATGGTAGTTTGTTACGGCTTTTTTTAGGGGGAATATAACCATATTATTTCTCTTATCCTAGGTGGGCGGAGAGGGATTGCCAGACTCTGACTGATTAAAAACCTAATCCGTTCTTTCTCCTGCTCCATGCTAGGGCCGCAACACATTATTGCGCTTGACGTGCAACCCCGGCTGAACATCAGCCCATTTGATTCCTGTGGTAGTCTTTTGGTTCTTTGAGCTGCTCGCAGAAGCTATGCGCCGTACGCTCGAGCCTATTTTTCGAGCTATCCTTGCTCGCCATCAGCAGATTACGGACCGGTCTTCGCGCGATCTCCACCAACCGGAGAGTCTCCTACTGTGGTAGCTAGGGCGTGAGAAAGATAGTTCTCTCACGAGCCTTCTTCTTCTTCTTCGTCTTCGCGAGCGATAACTGCTTCGCAGACAGGGGAGACGGCTTCCCAGTTTCTCTCACTCCACACCATGGCCTCTACTATGGTCAGTCACATCGCCACCATTTTCTCAACCGTGTCTTCTGTGTGGTCCACCAATCCGGGGATTTTCTTCCACACCTGGAACAGGTTGCTCCCAAAATTCCGTACGGATCCAGAACATCTATGGCTTAGTGTGGCTTGTTCCAGTTTTTTTTTGCGTCAAAATTCGTTTCTATTATTTTAGAGCATTTAGGCCTTATGAACTTCAGAAACCTTGAATTATCCTCACAGATACTTTTAACCTTCAAAGTTCAACCTTCAGTATTAAAAACAATAATAGACTGTTGTTGATGAATACTAAATCCATTCGGCTATTTTTAATTTCTCAGATCTGTTGTCTTTGATCAAGAGTCCAAGAACGATATCGTTTACTGGTAATTTAAAAGCATTTTTTTATTTCTGACGTCATAAGGGACTGTAAATAACATCCGGATGTACCTACTCAGTTACAGCAAGCAGGGTTGAACTGTTAAATTCGTGTAATTCGTGTCTAACTTTAACTTAAAGGTATCCTCTTTCAATGAAGGCTACGCGCCATACGCTCCTGTCTGTCATATTTGGGTGACTAGTAGCTATCCTTGCTCGTCGGCCGTAGACCCGCGCTCCGCCGATCACTTCCCTGCATATGGCAATGCTCAGCACAAACACGGCGCAACGTAAACGTATGCTCAAATTGAATGATCCTAATAATAAATTGTTCAATAATCCTAAGACTATTAATATGCCAAGTCTCAGTTACCAAAGTATAGTATATAATAGTTTTTAAACATCCTTTGATATTGCAACCGTGTCACCCAGTCTAGACAATACAACTGGGTTATGGACCACCGGGGTTTAGGGTCAAGCGCAATAAGGTACCGCGGTCTCAGCCTATAGCCGTTTTGTTATAGCAGGAGAAGGAACGGGGTCGTTTTTATTCAGTAAGACTCTGACACTCCCTTTCACCTCACCCTGGGCGAAAAAAGTCATTTGATGATTTTTCAACCCCAAAAAAAGTTATAGACAAGATCCCAGTTGTTCTATTTGGTTCACCTTTCCTTTGATCATTCATTTCCAGGACCCCCTAACCCAATCCGCCCCTGCTAAAATCGCAAAGTATATCACCCCTTGTATAAAATTCTTGACAGTTTATTTTCCGACATTTTATAAAAGAATCGGTCGTGCACGTAAATAAGCGGGAAAAGTTTTAACATTTCAACAAGACGATATAAAGTTTTTGATTCGTATGTACTTACTATGAAGTTCTCGTGCTTTATATTGTGGTGAAGATAATATTTTATTTGAGCACATAAGTTCTTAGAGCATCTATGTGAAAAAACATGTAGCAAATTTTGTTTTTGGCAGCACGCACGAATCGATTCGCTTCCACTTTTTATGAAGACTGCTAAGAAGGAGATTTTTTTGCTGGAGTCTGTGTACCCCAAAAGATATAATCTGGGTGTCTTGAAGGCCTGTGTGAATAGGTTGCTTATGGGGAGGGGTATTTCATTGTAGATTGCATCATTGCTTACTACTGGGCTTCATACGTCATAGCGGCCAAATTACGAAATAAAAAAGGTTACAAAGAGGCGAGTTTGTATATTTAACACATGTTTCTACTGATGATTTTGTTTAAATTTAGATTGAGCTAGGTCTATGTGATTGCAATTGGTAAAGGAATATATATCTCTGACTAGGAAATTCAAGCAGCGTGTCAATATAGGCCGCCAATCATCGTTAACGTTACAGCGGTTACCGGTAACCGGTGACAATTACAGGCTCGAGGACATTTCAAATTTAGATAGAAGCCACATTCGTTACCTAACTCGTGCATTCGCTTTACTGCATTTTGGATCTAGCCCCATAAAATATAAGTCCCAATTTACCGTAGTTTATTCATCGTTTTGTGGATACAATGGCTATTCTGCTGTTGCGACTCATCGGGAGTATAATGTGGGTGAATTCTTACGATAGTAATGTGTCTCTTTGGTGTAATAACCGATGTCTTATTGTCGGTGACAGTTTTGCTAGTATAAGGCACTTGGTAAGTTTATATGGTCGCACTACGCTTACATTTATACTTTTGAAGTCATGATAATATGTAGGCATTCACGCCTTGAGGACTGTGCCTTCAAATGGCTCCATGACATTATCTTACAACAGGACGAATTCCCTTTTTTAAAAACATGGTCAAAAGTCTTCTACCTTCTTAGATAGGGCGAGAGGTAGTGACTTATTAATACTGACCAAAAACCACCGCGTTTCTTCGACTACTTCGAACCGGCGCGGCGGTAGATCATTTCGTTTGCACCTAGAACTCCGGCTGAACATCGGCCCTAGATATAATCTATGGTGATCTGATAGCTCTTTGAGGCACGCTCAAAGGACGACTTACTTCCAACACCAACACCATAATACCTAGGTACTAAAAGAGTGCAATAAATAAAACCTTACTCACTCTGTGAAAGTCTTATAATTACTTAAACTCGTTTAGCTGTATGTGTAGTAAAATCTAGCTTCCAGCCGCGGCTTCGCCCGAGTGGTATGTTGGTAAAAAGTAGCTTATGTCGTATTCCGGAGTGTATCCTATGCCTGTGCCAACTTTCATTCAGATCTGTCCAGTCGTTTTGGCGTAATTGAGTAACAAACATTCAAACACCCAAACATCGTAACTTTCGCATTTATAGTATTAGTAAAGAAGTAAGATGTTGACCGAACAAATAACAGGTTGACACATGTTAGTCGTATTACAGCACATTTTATTTATTTTTTAGTTGTCAGACATTGGCTGAGGTTTGTAGTGTCGCGCCATATTGCAAGAGACAACGGACCGGACGTATATCATTTTGTTGCCTCCCGGGAACAAGATAAAAAGGTTGAATCAAATATTTCGAATACAATTTTAGATATAGAACTTGGATTTTTGAGAATACATACGAAGGTTGATAATCTTTATACGAATGCTTAGTTTCGAACTTTGTAGTGCTGTCTTTATCTTAAAGGTAGTAAAGATTTAATTTAATAACACGAAGCGATTTCTAATCTTTGCAATGACAACCAAAAACAATATTACTTCTTAGAATCTTACTAATCTTACACCCGGTTTCTGAAAGGCTTGTCAACGCTAAAATTAACTAATCTCTTGTCAAGTCATCTGATTGGTTGTTGATAATTCAGTCGACCAATCAGATGACTTGACAAGAGATTAAATTGATTTAAAAATTGATCGGCCTTTCGGAAACCGGGTGTTAGTATCTTACATCAAAACTTATGATGTTTGGATGTTTTCTACTCAACCACACAAAACGGCTGGACGGATCTGGACGAAATTTGGCACAGGCATAGTACACACTCCGGCACCGGACGGAGTTATCACATAAAATCTTTAATAATCCAAAGAATATCCTCATGCCGCGTCTGCCTGTTAAGTAGACCAAGAAGTCATAAGGGTGACTGCAAAACGAGGGGCTTCAGTTTAGTTTTCTGAATCGGACCTAGTATAACATTGGTTTAATTTCTCTGTAAAGAGAACGGAGTATCGTTTCACATGAAACAACTCGTTGAGACTGGGTATTATGGTGCATTCAAGTGAAAAAACAAATGATGCTCACACCATAACAGGGCACCTCCACCTACTGCGTCGGAGTTAAAATATTATATACAGTAAATCAAACAACATACGGCACATTTTACAGGAAGAGCGGCGGCGAACAGGCCGGTACATGGCGATTCTGGTGGGGATATCCCTCTTCATTTTGGCGCTGTACCACGCTTGGGTGCGTCGCATCCCCATAGTGGCCAGCCTTGTGGTACCAGCTCTCATCATGTTCGTGTACGTCGCCTGGATCCTCTACACAGCCTCCAGGGAAAAACACAGGGTAATTTTAATTATTTCTCGTTAATTAATTTAAACTAAATAGTGTTGTGTTACGGTCATCCAAGGTTGTACTGCGTTGTAGATTTTTTTGTTAATTGCTAGAAGTAATTATTTTGAAATTGAGTAACAAAAAGATGTGATTAAAATGAAGTTTCTTTTTTATAAGGTAGGGTGGTCAATGTGTGAACGCCTTTCACCTGATGGTAAGCAATCGGTGCTGCCTATAGACACCCGTTACACGAGAGCTACGGTTGCGTTGAAGGCCTTTAAGGAATTATGAATTAGAGATTAGTTGGAAGAATGTAAAGGAATTTGAGGTTTGGGGATTTGGATGGTCTACTCATTATTATATCAGTATTAAAACCACAGAATGACATTATTTTAATACTAAGTAGTTATTGCACACGTAAGTAATGTACCAGTATTTTTAAGCTCAATATGATCATTACACAATTCAAACCTGAAACTAATGGAATGGAAATTATCTTAAAACAAAAAAAAAGTCGAGAGAAGGATAAAGAAGTTCATTATCACATTCCAGAGAAACAACCTTTCAGTGAATGTTTGTAAAACTGTCAGTATTAATGTGTTAATAATGGAATGTACCGTAAAATTGAGAATGAACGCTGATGTGCGAGAGAAACAATGTATCGTTAGACTTGTACTCGTTGTTTGGTAGTCTTTACGGGCTCCGTAAACAATAAACATCAATGTACATGAGTTTAAAGAAACAACATTCAGTCGTTGGAACGTATAAAAACAAATTGTATTAAGCTTTTTTAATTACAACTATATTTTTACACTCGTACTACCAATATTTTTAGTAAAAATATTGAGTTTCTACTGTTTTTTTATGAAGAGAGCACATATGAATGACATTGGTATATGTGTGTCTGTTTTTTATGTGGTTGAGGGGCAAACGAGTAGTCAGATTATTATATCAGCCACTAGCTACTCTCGCGCGGTTTTACCCGCTGCTCAGATCCTACAGATCGTAGCGTGATGTTTTATAGCCTATAGCACTCACTCAATATTGTAGCTATCTATCAGTGAAAGAATTTTGGAAATCCGACCAGCGGTTCCAAAAATTACCCCTTCCATACAAATTTAGAAACATACAAATTTTACCTCTTTATAATATTAGTATAGATAAGAAATCACCAGCGCCCATGGACACCAGATAAGGTAAAAGTGCGTTGGGGTTTATGGTTTTTAGGATTAAGGGATTTTCCCCTGACAAAAAAAAATCACTCCTGTCGAGCCGAAACATGGCTCCTCTACACTTGCATGGTTCTCCTACATATGTATTTTTTTTACTAACTGTTACCGACTTATTCGAGACAACATATTTCATGTCTTAGTTGAGCCCACGCTTATAGCATGTAATAATATATAAATCTAAGCATCCTGTCACATTGGGACTAATGATTATTACCTTACTTTGTCTAATAATGTACTTCAATAAAGTTTTAAAGATACAAAGTCCGAAATGGAATGATAAAAAATTTATTCATAGGAAAATTATCACGAAATTGAAATAGAGAAAAGAATCTTTTGAATATCAATGAACGAATGAGTTCAGAGCGCTGCGCTTATTTCCTGCTAAAATAATAATCTGCGGGTGCAATATTGCAGACGACTGCAGCCGACGGATGCGGTGGCATCTGATATTTTACACAAAGTGACTTCGATGTCACCGCAAGCCAATTAGAGGGACAAATTCTGTTACTAAGTCTCACCGGTTATCAAAATTCCTGAGCAAACAGGCCTTTACCTACAGCATAAAATGTGTTTTTATAATAACTATCGTGAGACATACTAAATTAACTAAAAATCGCGGGTTACTCACGTGTGTATATTGAGAAAAGCTCTACTAGTTTCGAACCACAGAGGGGTTCTTCCTCATGAGCAGCGTGCGCGGACGCGGCGACGTCGCGCAGCCTACTGACCAGGCCACCTACTACCAGAGCTTTTCTCAATATACACACGTGAGTAACCCGCGATTTTTAGTTAATTTAGCATAAAATGTGTTTAAAGCTTAGAGGCAATCTGGAGCATATGTGTGCGTTGAGGTATAATTTCGAAAAGGTTGTTTTTTCCTTTGAAATATCCCTTGCTCAGTAACCACGCTTGCGAGCACTAAACTAACAAAGTACCTAATTATAGGGATATTACACATACCTACCTACATACATAGTTGCAGAACATGTTTCTTACAGTTTTTCCTTAGAGAAAGTCGGACGTTTTAATGGTTTGACTGCACATAGTATTCTCGTGGTTGTATAAACCCGACATGTTTACGAAACTGGGAAATATTTTAGCTGGGTACGGGTCACTATGCGGCACATTACTCAACATGTTTGGAAACAGACATGACGCAACGTATCCCCAGTGAATGCAAACATTTTGTCAAACGACAACTTCAATGCTACAGTATTATATATATTATGATTCATCATTTTAAGAGTCCTTTTTGTCTGTTACCGACGAAGTTTTAATGTCTTTTTTGCAACCGAATTCGTCATAAAGTTCTGAGTACCGGCTGCGATGTTATGAGTTTTGCAGTTATTGTATTTTTTGGAAAGCTATTAATTTGGGCGGGTAGACACTTTAACGACAATGGAGGGCTCGTGGCGAATGGATATGATTGACTATGAAGTTTCGTTATAGAGATATCATTATTTATATTTTTATGACTGAGGACTTTTGTTTTAATGCGCAGTTTCCGCAAGAATTTTATGTTCATTTAAGCTATTTTAAATGGTTTAGAAGCTGTCGTAAACATACGTATCTTCAAACAAAACATTACCTACGTACTAGAGGGCAAGGTAACGCTGTATCTCCGGTACGCGGCAGTAAACGTTATCTGAATCACCAGCGAACCTGCGTTTATGCAAACGCAAACATCTGCGTTAACGTTAGAATTTAGCTGATGAGTTTCGTATAATGTAGATAACAAATAAATTACGTGATAATCATTACAAATGACGCATTCCTAAATCGTTTAACATCACGCATACTCCTTCTTATAAGGAAAAAAGAAATAAAGAAAAACCATTTATTTCCGCAAAAGCAACAAAACAAACAAGTAAAAGTAACGACACAAACATATAAACATTTAAATACGCTGCAGTTGCGTCACCATGCGAGAAAGGGACAGCGCTCAGCATAAATGCTGTGCTTCGCGCACGCAGGCACGAGACAACAGCGCTGGTTTTCAGCGCTGACCCGCATATCCTTGCCTCGGAAATTTAATAAGTTCCGAGACAATCCTGGACATGTTTAACGCTGTTTAAGGCAGGCAACGCGCTTCTGACTCCTCTGGTGTCCATGGGCTGCGATAATCGCTTACCATTAGTTGATCCGTCTGTTCGTTTGCCTCCTCCTACATAAAAAAGTAAGCAGGTACTAGCTTCACTTTTCATTTACTCACAGAAGTTTCCGCTATTATGTTTGAATTTAGACTCGTTATGTGTTCAAGAAAAACTTGTAAATTCTAAGTGATTGATTCCGTTCCAGAAGTTTTACGTCATCCTCTTGCACTTTGTTTGTAGTTTATAATTTAAATTAGAACCGATTTTTATCCAAGCACGTCATCTATACGAATATTATAAAGAGGTAAAATTTGTAAGTTTGTATGTAGGGTGTAATCTTTGGAACCACTGGTCGGATTCCCAAAATTTTTTCCCTTATTGATAGCTACAATGTTCCCGAGTGCTATATGCTATAAACAATCACGCTACAATCAAATGGAACCGAGCAGCGGGTGTAACCACGCGAGATTAGCTAGTATTTTATAATTTAAATGAGAACCAATTTTTATCCAAGCTCGTCATGTTTTATATTAAGGTTGGTACGTACTCAGGGTAATAACTTAAGAGAGTAGATGAAACAACTGTTCGATCAACTTCTTCATAAATAAAGTTGGACTTTCAATATTGGACTCAATCAGGTAAAAGTTATGAAGTGGATTTTATGGTCCGTGTTTTGTCTAGTTGGACTATAAACTTTTCCTCGGTGCAGCGGGAAACGCTATTAAATTGAGTTGTTTTACGTTATCATGGAAGAGTTTTATTTTTCGAGATAAAGCAGAAATATAAATGAGGATAAAGGAGGTTTTTATGAGCATCAGTTTGTAGGTTATTTGTTTTAATGTTGGTACTTCTGTTTATCTCTCTTTGTGGTTCGATTTAATAGTGTCAATGCAGGAGTTTTTATGTAGATGTTGATAAAACAGTCCGCTTGTATAACTCTGGCACAATATTATAAGAATAGGGATAGCATCGAGCGTTGTGCAATCCCTTAGTATTTTTTGTTTTTTTTTTGGCATAGTTTTCATTTAACCTCATTTAGGTACTTTATGCAAAATTAACATAAGAAGAAGAAAATGTATTTGTATAAAAATAATAATTAAATTTATATCATACTTATATTATAAAGAGGCAAAATTTGTAAGTTTGTATGTTTGTAAGTTTGCATGGAGGGGATAATCCCGGGAGTAGCTAGTAAGAACTATGATAAAAGCGGAATGCGCGAACTTACCTCCACTATGACCAAATCTGGCTTTCTCTAAATGTTCTCTTCTCTTTCGTGCCGGTAATTAGAAACGTTTTTCATGGAACACAAAAACACCAACACATGTCCAAATACTTGATATATGCGTATATATATTATATTGTATGTGATATTGCCATTTAATTTAATCTTGACATATTAATTAAAATACTTTAGTAAGTTACGACAAGTATCATATAGTATATAAACAAGGAGTTCATAATAAGCAGCATACGTGAATGTAACAGCATGAATGGCGTGAAGGCTGTTAAATCCAGTCCACGTGTTAAGTCTTTTTTTTTTGTCAGGGGAAAATCATCCTATGACTTCTCCCGTCCAGGGTAAGGCGAGAGAGAGAGTGTCAGACTCTTACTGACTAAAAACCCCCCCGTTCCTTCTCCTGCTCTGGGCCCAGGTCTCATTGCGCTTACCCCGCAGCCCCGGCTAAACATCAGCCCTTTAGGGCCCCGACTGTGGTGGTCTATTGGCTCTTTGAGGCGCGCGCGGAACGCTACGCGCCGTACGCTCGGGTCCGGTTCTGGTCGGGCGGCGACCCTTACTCGCCGTCCGCAGACCCGCGCTTACGGTGGCCGGAGATCATCTCTCGATCCCTGACGTCCGGAATGTCGCCTTCTGCGGCGGCTGGGGCGCGAGGAGGATAATTCCCTCACGCACTCCGCCTCCTCCTTTGCGAGCATAACTGCTTCGCAGAAGGAGGAGATAGCTTCCCAGTTCCCCTCACGCTGCACCATGGCCTCGATTAAGGCCGGGCGCGAGAGGTCGCCGCCGCACGTGTTAAGTCTGCAGCTAAAAATAACAATGACATGAAACATCAAAATTCGTGACGTCGTAGTTATGTAGTACATCATCAGCAGCCTATAAATGCCCCCCGCTAAGCAAAGGATAATGCTGAAGGTTTGAGCATTAATCACTACGCTTGCTCAAGACGGATTGGCGATTTCAAACTTTTAATTAGATATCATAAGTACAGATTTTTTCACGATGTTTTCCTTCACCGTATGTCAGTTTTATGGATTGAATTAAATTGAATTTAAATCAATTTCAAATTTGAAAAATTTGTTGGTTTCAGCGTGATTTATTTACACATTATGAAAACTAATTATTCAATTCTTTTCCAATATTTTGAAACAAAACAGGCGATGATTAAGACCTGCGTAGTGTAGTTTCTTTCAGCGGATATTTGCACGTCATATTTTTCAACGTCCATAAATATAATTAATAACTTTGTCCATCATCAGTCAGTTTCCGATCTCGCGCCTATCGACAGCCAAAGCAAGATTCGCAGAATTATTAACTTCCTCAACACATTGTTTATAAAAAATAAATTATAATTAAAACCAAGGTTACACAAGCAAAGTCAAGTGCGCCAACAATGTTATCTTATTAATAAAATGTTAGTAAACTCTGAATTGTT
Organism: Spodoptera exigua; assembly: GCA_902829305.4. NCBI lineage: Eukaryota > Metazoa > Arthropoda > Insecta > Lepidoptera > Noctuidae > Spodoptera > Spodoptera exigua. The sequence continues at coordinate 5,277,819 of LR824608.2, read as the reverse complement.
GAAGCAGTAAGTGTTGAAAAAATTGAGCATCTATTAATATAAAATGGCTTTTTTCTGTACAAATAGTACCTAATCCTGACAAAATGTTAGACGAAATAACTCATTTCATACGCTATTGTTTACGTTTTTACTATATGACTAATAACTATGAATACTAATGTCAAGTGCAAAAATGGCGACATTAGTATTGTATGCCTCTATACGGATATTTCAGATGTCAAACCGGTGTATTCATACTTATTTGTTTCCTTTTCTTTGGAGAACAGCATAAAATGACTTCTTTCGCCCAGGGTGAGACGACTGGGAATATCTGACTCTTACTCCCGTTCTTTCTCTTGGTCTAGGTTGAGGCCGCGGTACCTTATAGCGCTTGCCCCGCAACCCCAGCTGAATATCGGGCCTGTTGGGCCCCGTCTGTGGTTGTCTATTCGTTTTTTGACGCGCGTGATATGTGTCGCGGGCGTCATTCGTCATTCATGTGATTTCAAATTGTTGTTCTGGGTCTCAGTGTCATAAATATATATAATGGGAAGAAATAGTACATTTTAAAACCCTAACGTTATAATTTCAACGTTACAATGTCAACCAATAAATTGATTTGAATAGAAAGATTTTCAATTAAACAAATGTTCATTCTTAGCGCCACTGGTAGGAACAAATGGTCACATACGCGAGGTTAGAGAAGAAATGTCGAAGAAAGCGCATTAAATTTCCGTAACAGCAATTTGCAGTATTTCATAAAAATGACAATTTTATAGCTAAAGACCATAGCCTGAACACGTAGAAAAACAGTTATAAAAATAGCCCTGTAAAGTTTCTATCATAAATATAACCTTTGGAAAAAGTGAGTGGCCACAATCAGTTCCAATATAGGGAATGCTGCAATAAATCTCTGAGCTAAGCGAACTTTATTATAAACGTGAGGGGAAGCTAAAGTAACCCCCGAATACTAGTCGTAACTGGTAAGTCACGGATCATATGTTGGCTTAAGGCCAAGCGTGTCTGGCCGTCGCTAATCGCTTCCACTCATTTGTAACTAACGCCAGCGTCGGTCGCCTAATGATCGCTCAATACCTTTTTGAACGCGCATTACATAGCTGGCTTCTTAAGAAACCTTCACTTAAAACAAGTGTAATACTAATTCTAATATTTTAACATTTTCCCTATATTAGTTTTCAATTATTTAAGACTAGACCGTTTTAATGACGTGTTTTTTCGTCCCAGACACCAAAAAGTTAGTCAGGACGAAACGGCACTCAAGAAGATAACGCGAACCGGTTTCTCTTCTCCCTAAAGATTTCTTCCATTTTATGCAAAGGAGTTCTATATCTAGGACGAACGGTAGACTATTGATTTTTTTAGAAATATTAAAGGACATCTGTCGTTCGCAGTTACAGCGGTTTACTGAAACTCGGGTTATATAAATCGTTTACGTGCCGTGAATGGCGGCGCGCGGCGCGTTGAGAGGAATCGTTGTAAATATTCCCTTTATTGTATATCGATATAAACGATAATTATCTTTTAACGCATATTTGTTCGAATTTCAGCTGATGTGTAAATAATAATAATAATATATTTTGGAAAGCAATCACATTTAATGGTATCATGTTTTCCACAGTGCAGAAATTACCAGATAATTTTATAAATTGCCAATTATATGTAGTCGCATGAGAAGCATCGTCGACAAAAATGCTTACACATTTATAATAAAATGTCAAATTATATAAAGGTGTAGCTGTATAAGTTGTTATCTGAATCTACTTTTGGAATTTATGTTGGTAGGATTGTATAAGAAGCCGCTATAGCTAATTTGAAATAGAAACTGCTGAAATAAATAAGTACGTAATAGCTTGGCATTATAGCTGTGGATGCGATACAAGAAACAAGCTAGATAATCGTGTAAGGATTAGCGTTGTTTTCATCTTAATAACTCTAGAATCACAAGATTAGGGTCAACTTACAGAATCGAGTGCCGTGATACCGGAACCACATAAATCTCATTATAGCTTAATTACAACCGTTTAACTAACAATTGGCCAGTGAACCGTAATCAATGAATAATGAACTTGGGAGATTTAGCTTCATTAGTCCTCTATTCTGGTAGCGTTAATCGCCGTCCGTCCTGGAAGCAAAATACTCACGGGAGTTGTTTCGGATTACAGTTTTACGGCGCCCACCGTTCCTCTGTGGCTTTCGACATGTGAATACTTTTATAACAAGGTGTATTATGATGTTTATTGATAACATTCTACACATATTATTAAGTAATGCATTTTATTAATTAAAACCACGTTTACATAAGCAAAGACAAGAGCGCCAAAAATGTTGTCTTAATAATAAAATGTTAGTAAACTCTGAACTGTTGAAGTAGTAAGTGTTGAAAAAATGGGTATCTACATATTAATATGAAATGGCATTTTTCTGTACAAATGGTAATCCTGACAAAATGTTAGACGAAATAACTCAATTTATACGCTATTGTTTACGTATTTGTAAATAAGCACAAGTGCAGAAATACTAATGTAACAACATTAGTATTATACATATTTAAAAATTATTACATTAGCTTAAGTGTGGGATAGCCATCAAAGCATGGCTATCCCACACTTAAGCTAATGCACGAATGGGTCGGCTCGACCGGAGCAATACCGTGGCCTCACAGAAAACTGGCGTAAAACAACCACAGTAGGTATTGTATTCGCCGTGTGAGTGAGTGTTTGAACAGCAGGGTTGAGGCTTCAGTAATTTTATTCTCCAGTACTTCAATAATTCGTTTATTGATGTGAGATAAATCGTTTATTTTAATTTAACAGTAATAGTTAAATAAATGTGAAAAAAAGATGTGACTCGACACAATGCTATGTAGAGAGTGAAGTTCGAACAGTTTTAAAAAAAATCCAATTTCGCGGCAAGCGTCATGCGTCGCAACTTCACACCATTAATTGTCCCTTATTATGCCAGTAGATGGCGTTGCCGGTAACATGGCCCCGGCCTTGGAAGCAGTAGGTTCCAACAAGATTAACAAGGCAGCTCGTCGGTCTCATCAATTGCTGGTGGTACTGGTAGGGGGCATATTTTCGAGAATGCTCTTCGTATGATGCCCGATGACGTCATAAGGTCGGCCACCCTTGCGATACCATCGGCTCCAGGATGAATTCGTATAACTCTTCCTAAGTTCCATTTTAGTGGCGGCAGATTTTCGTCTTTTATCAAAGCTAGTTGATTAATTGCAATAGACTGGTGACGAGTTTTCCACTTAGTGCGTGTCTGCAGTTCCGCCACATATTCCTTCGCCCATCGTTTCCAGAACATTTGCCTCATCTGTTCAATCACGTCGTAGCGAATTAACCGATGACTCGATATTTCAGTCAGATCTCTACAGGCTGGAGCAGTCAATGGCCGGCCGATAAGAAAATGGGCTGGTGTGAGTGGTTGGAGGTCGTTAGGATCAGTGGATAGGGCTGTCAAGGGACGGGAATTGAGGATGGCTTCAACTTGTGCCAATACCGTGCTGAGTTCCTCGTAAGTGAGATTAGCTGAACCAATTACGCGGCGCAGGTGGTGCCTACACGATTTCACCCCTGCCTCCCACAAACCACCAAAGTGAGGAGCATACGGAGGAATGAAACTAAATTTAATGCTGTTATTTGAAGTGAAATTATTAATATCGCTATAGTTATTTTCTAAAAATGAAACTAATTCTCGTTCAGCACCTACAAAGTTTTTTGCGTTATCTGACATAATTTCGGCTGGCTTGCCCCTACGTGATATAAAACGTTTCAATGCAAGTATATAATCTTTCGTTGATAAACTTGTAACTAGTTCAAGATGAATGCAACGGGTGCACAAACAAATAAACAGGCATATGTAACCTTTAGTGACACTAGCACCCCTTCCTCTTCGATTCAATATCATCACTGGACCGGCATAGTCTACCCCACAACGCATAAAGGGGAACCCAGCTTCCAGGCGTTTAGCGGGTAAATTACCCATGAGAGGCTGCAAAGTATTTCCTCTAATTCGCGTGCAAGTAACACAGTTGTGGACAGTTTTCCTAGCGAGGTTTCTTCCACCAAGTGGCCACCAAGTTTCACGCACAGAAGCCAAGAGCTGCTGAGGTCCACAATGCAATAACTGTTTATGTTCATGCGCAAATATCAACGCGGTCAGTCTGTGTTTACTACACAACAGAATGGGATGTTTTTTGTTGTAATCAAAAGAATTACAGTTACTCAATCTACCGCCGACGCGTATTAATTTAAATTCATCCAGAAAAGGATCCAAACCTACTATTCGTTTTGATTTAACAACCGATTTTTTGACTAAATCGTTATATTCGGTATTAAACGATTGTAGCTGTGCAAGCCGTACTAACATATTGGTTGCAGCGTCCAACTCTTCGATAGATAAGAAGCCAGTTATGCGGCAATGTTTACTAACACGAGTGTTACCTATGAATCTAAGTACATAAGCAGCCGTCCGACGCAGCCGATTGAATGAAGAAAATCTATTAAAATCTACTAAACAATCACTATTCTGATTACTACACACCATACTTAGATGTTGAATCTTTAATTCGGGCAATTTTTCATTATCTATATCAACTTTACTCGACCATTCAACATCATGTCTCAATAAAAAGGCTGGTCCGTGCCACCATAGATAATTATTTTGAAGTTCGTTTAAATGAAGGCCTCTCGACACTATATCTGCCGGATTATCTGCGCCTTTAATATGCAACCAAATCGCGTCACCTGTTAGATCATTTATTTGGGATACTCGATTTTGGACAAACGTTTTTAAATTATGAGGTGGCATTCTAATCCAGCCCATGACTATGGTGGAATCAGTCCAAAAGCAAACCTTAGTAAACGTTAGCCTTAATGAAGAAATAATTTTTCGATATAGACGCGCGCCGAGCAAGGCGCCGCAAAGTTCAAGTCGCGGGATTGTACACACTATTTTTACAGGGGCCACTTTGCTCTTGGCACATAACAATTTGACGGATACCGATGATTTATCCGAGTACGTACGTATATACGCACAAGCCCCATATGCATTTTGTGATGCGTCAGTGAAAATGTGTAGTTCGCAATTTAATGCATGTTCACTCATGACGTAACGAGGGACCCGGATATTTTCTAACGACGACAGGCTTTGAATAAATCGGTTCCACAAACATTCAGTATCGTTTGGGACCGCATCATCCCAATCGATTTTACAAAGCCATAACTTTTGAAGCATTATTTTTGCTATAATTATTGTAGGCGCTAATAGACCTAACGGGTCATAAATTTGTGATATCACAGACATCATTAATCGCTTAGTGACCCTTGATATGTTTTCTACGTTGGTGGTAAAATAAAGTACATCTGTATCTACTTGCCATCCTAAACCAAGTGTTTTATTTTGACAGTGTTCACCGCTCGATAAGTCCTTAAATATTTCATTGTTTACATTATAATTGAATGTCCATTTGCGTAATGGAAAACAAGCAGACCTTAAAATCTCTGAAGTTTTCTCGCATATGTTCAATAAAACTTGAGGGTCGTCTTCCCCGGTGATTAAATCATCGACGAAGAAATCCTCATTTATTACCCTAGCAATAATTTTATCATCCGTATCTTGTGCGAGTTGACGTAAACAACGCATACTTAAGTACGGAGCGGACGCGGTTCCGTATGTCACAGTATTAAGTCTATACACGTTCAATTCATCAGATGTGTTTTCCCGCCATAAAATCAGCTGAAGATCACGTTGAGCGGGGTGAACAAGTATTTGCCTGTACATCTTTTCCACGTCAGCACTGGCAACATATTTGTACTGTCGGAAACGAAGCAAAATAGAAAAGATGTCGTTTTGAAGGGGAGGGCCTATCATCTGTATGTCGTTTAAAGATTTATTAGAGGTAGTTGCGGCACTAGCATCGAACACTACCCGAAGTTTTGTTGTAGTGCTGTGCTCACGTAATACCCCATGATGTGGTAGGAAATAATGCGGCCGTGCATATTCGCTTATTCGAGACATATGCCCTAGGTCAATATATTCCCGTATAAAGTCACTATACAACTTTTTATATGAAGGGGATTTCTCAAATTTCCGCTCTAATGACTCGAAGCGTGACTTTGACCTCTCGTATGAATCACCAAGGACGTCAGCTGATTCCTTCAATGGTATTCGAACCGAGAACCTGCCACTCTTGTCTCGTGTAGTTGTTTTAATAAAGAATTCCTCACACTGACGTTCTTCTTCGGTGAATACAAGTACCGAATTTTCAATTTCTTCCAGCTCCCAAAATTTACGCAAGTGTGTATCTATATTAGACTGTTGTGTAAAATTACAATGAACTTTATTACAACGTAAATTGTTTGTAAATATAGGACCTGAAATAAGCCAACCTACCTTTGAGTTTTGTAGGTATGGACCGTTTGATAATCGAATTCTATCCACTTCTAACAAATCCCCATAAACGTCAGCACCGATCAGCAAGTCGATTTCTGATGGTATGTTGAACGTAGGGTCCGCAAGTCGTATGTTTTCCGGGATTAATAGCGTATCATAATAAATATGAGATGCCGGCAAACTCGTTGTAATGCCCGGCAGAACATAACATTTTAATTGAATATTAAAGTTGCTCGTTTTTGATCGCATGGTAATATCGCATAAATTATTACAGTGTGAGACCGACTGTCCTACACCTGAAATTTGTATTGTGGACTGTATTAATGACACGTTTAAACGCTGGCAAAGACTTTCCGAAATGAAAGAATTTTGACTACCACCGTCTATTAGCGCGCGAGCCGTATAGTATTTGTTATCGTTACCAAGGACCTCAACTATCGCGGTAGATAATAACACTTGTGGTAATAAAACACAAGACGCATTTTCGATTGGCGAGGCTATGGTGTCGTCTAAAGAATTCAAAGCACATGACACGACAGAAACCGGTTCCTTATCAACATTCGCCGTTGAAGCAGCCGGCACCGATGCAATAACATGGCTTTTATTTTTATGTAATAAAGTATTGTGTTTGTCCTTGCATTGTTTACATGGCCCAAACAAACATTCTGATAGTGTGTGACCTGTTCGTAAACAATTGCGACACAAATCCTTCGTATTTTCAACAAATTTAATTCTATCTAAAACTGTTAAATTAAGGAATTTAAAACATATAAACAATGCATGCTTTTCACCGCACATAACACAAACATTCTTCGATTTTTCGTGTTTAGTCGTATTGTTACGCGTGGACACGTAACTATGTAATTGCGCGATTTGAGCGGTACTTGTATATTTTTTGACCTCAGACGTATTATTAGGCTTATTATTTGTATGTCGAGTACTGTTATGAACCATATCTAACATATCAGCACGATTACGTAAAAAACACAACAAATCATCTAACTTTATTTTAACTTTATTAAGATCTGGCGATATGGTGCCCTTATAATTCTCCCATTCACGCTCAGTAGTTGAATCCAGTTTCGAAACGATTATATAAATAACTAAAGTGTCCCAGGTGTCAGTCGGTTCGTCAAGAGATTTAAGCGCTCGCAGGTTACGTAAAACTACATCAATTAATTTCCTAATTAACGACGGAGATTCTGTTTTAATAGATTGTGCAGTAAACAAAGATTTGACGTGGTTATGTATTAGCAATCGGTTATTGTGGTACCTATTTTCTAAAAGCTCCCATGCGTGAGTATAATTGGCAGCAGTAAACTCCAATGCACTTATTATTTGGAGTGCGGAACCAGTAAGCGAAGACTTTAGGTAATGGAACTTTTGAATTGCATCTAAATCGGTCCGTTTATGTATCATAGATAAATAAGAATTCTTATACTCGAGCCAGTGATCATATGAACCGTCGAATGTGGGGAGGACAATTTGAGGTAGTTTAATTGAACTTTTATTTTGCATACCCTCTGTATTATTACATTTGCCTTGAACTTTTACGACATCGGTCAAACATTTTGCAATAGACATAATACTAAAATATTGGTTCTCAAAGGCTTCTCTATATTCAAATTGTTGGTCTAATTCAACCTCATCTATTAATTGCTCGATTTTATCTTGAATTTTGTTAAAAGACGTAAGGACATTAGTAACTGATTCCATCCGTAAACTAAGTTCAACTTGTTGTCGTTCCGATAATTTAACATTTTCGTACTTGCTTATATACTTTTCAAATAACGTTAATCGCCCTTTTAAAGACCCCCTTTGTTTTTTGAGATCACCTACATTTGAAAAACTAGTTTCACCGTATTCCTCTTCACTCATTTTGGTGGCTTACAAAGAGACAAAATGGTTACTCACGTTTAAACACCCACAGCGAATACAAGTTGATAGGCACCACGTACTGCACACCAACAACTCGGTAGGTTTACGAACACTGTAATTTTAAAAACACAGCACGATATTAGACATTCTAAGGGATGGATGGGAGGAACAGGAACAACCAGCCTGGCCGTTTCTTGCTGATTCTCGATGCGATGCGATGCTTCTATGTGGCTCGATGGACCAATGTTTGAACAGCAGGGTTGAGGCTTCAGTAATTTTATTCTCCAGTACTTCAATAATTCGTTTATTGATGTGAGATAAATCGTTTATTTTAATTTAACAGTAATAGTTAAATAAATGTGAAAAAAAGATGTGACTCGACACAATGCTATGTAGAGAGTGAAGTTCGAACAGTTTTAAAAAAAATCCAATTTCGCGGCAAGCGTCATGCGTCGCAACTTCACACCATTAATTGTCCCTTATTATGCCAGTAGATGGCGTTGCCGGTAACAGTGAGGTTACCGGAGGCCCAATCCTGCCCCTTCCCCAATCCCTCTCCAGACCCTAAATCTCCAAATTCTTAATCCCTAAAAGATTGGCAACGTACTCGTAACTCTTCCGTTGCGTGGGCGGCGCTGATTGTTTACCATGAGGTAATCCGTCTGCTCATTTGGCGACCTGTTACATAAAAATAATACATATTATTGTATTCAGCATTTGAAGATGCCACATATCATTATTTAAGATTTCTTTTTATCACTTCTCACTTTCACGGCCTGGATTAAGATGTCATATTTTATGCGTTTTGAAACTACTGGTTACGTGTGAACCAGTCACTAAGTTACCACAAAATTGTATCCTCATTGATATTTTCCTTTGGCATCTGATTTTAACCGTGTAAATATAAACACGTAGCTCGCGTATAATCTTGGCGTATAAAGTGTGCTTGTATATTTACATATCTCACGATCTTAAACGTTGTTTGTTTGTTCCAAGTTCGACAATGCTATATGTTGAAGAGTAATTACCAACACAATGTTACGCCTTGTACTCTAAATATAATCTGTAATGAATTTTCATTACAATTTCAACATCGTTCTCTGGTTGGCATTCAAAATGATTTTACTGTAAATTTTGTTTGTACTCGTTCCACATAAAGTTTATTTTAAGCTTTACCAATGTGATGGGTGATTAATTTTATAATGATTATGTTAAAGAGATTGTGTGCGGCCGATTCGAAAATGAGACCGCTTCTGTGATCGTCCTTAAAATTAAATTTAGTGTAATTTCGGTATTAATAATGTTTGGACTGAAAAGAAATGAAAAATCTAAGTAAGTTCAAACCAAAGTAGATCTTAAAAATCGTTAAATCGTAACAAACTAGTTCACTTTTGCAAATAAATCATCTACAAATTTACATAGATATCAGATATAAAAAAATCTCTAGCATTAAAATATTTCTGTTCAATAACGCTTTCGGTTTATAATTTCAGTTTCGTCTGTTCGACGTAGAGGTGGGGCAGGCAGGAGACGAGGCCGAGGGCGACGTCGCTATATCGGAGATAAATCAAAACAATATCGACGCCACTGTTATGTCTGGGAAAGACTCCACATCAACTCCTGAAGAAAAAAACTGGACAGAAATATCAACAGCACTAATGAAAGGAGACAAGAATACTCGAACAGAAGTTGAACTAAACAGACTTCCTATTATCTTAGTGAATGATAAGCCGCCTGAAGATTTGGATCAAAAATGGCTAAATATTGTTGAGCTGACCAATAATAATGATAAACTAAAAGTTTTTCATAACAGAAGGAGGTATAAGAGGAAATTCTGTAGGACGAGAAGATACGCTGCTTTCAAAAGATCCTATTCGATTGGTTAAGGTTTTGCACATAATTGTGTAAATGTATCTCGTAGTTGTATTACTGTGATTGAGTATTTTTAAGTGGAACAAATGAACTGCCTTGTACTATATTTAGAGTTATAGTAATACATATATGTTTGTGCTTATGATTTATATGAGTAAGGTGAACGGCCGATTAGTTTGTTACTATGTTGTCGAGTTATTAAGATTTTGATAGTCTTATCTGGTAGATAATTTGGATTCTTTATGGACTAGGGCAGCAAACGTGGTCTAAGGAGATACGCCTGCGTGTTTTCTGATGGTAAGCAATATCAGCGGAGTTGTAAATGTGAGTGTTCACTTACATAATGTGGCGAACCACAACGTAAGCGTTGTTTCATTATTCAGTTTGTTCAGGCGGGGTTAAACGCAATAATGAACTGTGGACCCAGCCTGGAGCAGGAGAAACAACGAGGTGGTTTTTACTCAGTAGGAGCCTGACACTACCTTGCACCCTTCGAAAAAAAGTCAAAAAAAGTCAAAAATCATTTATTCCAATTAGACCTTTACAGGCACTTTTGAACGTCAAACAAAATTTAAAATAAAAAATAGTGTCAGTCTGTCGGTCAGTCCTCTTAGTGAAGCTATTTGCTCGTTCCAAAGTGTAGATTCCGATGGAGAAGAACGAGCAAGAAACTCCATGGTTACTCTTTTTAAATCAGTTTCACATACAGATTCCTTTTACAAACAGTTGGTTCAATTATGTGAGAACAGTGTAACACTAATATTTATTCAAATATGAAAATAAAGTAACCTTAAGGACAATAGACAGCTGCAGGATATAAGACATGTGATGATTTTTACCCCTTAAAAAAAGCGTTGTTTAATGCCGGTGTTCTGTGAGCTTCAGTCAGACCGAAACATGACCTTCAATTAATTAATTGGATAATGTATCTAAATGTGGGCTATAACCTAATTACATCTCAAAACATTGTAAAAACCTGAACTATATCAATTAGCTATATCATAATATTAAAGAATACTTATTATTGGAGTACGTTGATACCTAATATTATTGTTAAAGAAAGGTAAACAAATGACTGACCTCGAATATTGAAGTTGTAGTTATGCCATATTATTTTGAAGTGAGAAAATCTAAATTCGTCTCCTGAATTGTACTCGTAGTCACAATAAAATCATAGTACCTCCAGTTCCTAGAAATTGTGTCAAAAGGTCTACTACTACCTATTATTGTTTTGTAAGTAATTTATTTTGTTTTGTTTATATGACTTAAAGGAAACTAGAAGGATAAGATTTGACATCGAGGATAGAAAATCATAAGTTATAACTGTTGGTTTGGTTGTAATTGTTGGCTTTACTTGCGCGATGTAGAATTTATGACGACATCAGACAATTTTTATCACTTATGTATATGTATGTTCTATATGTAGATAGCAACTTTTTTGTTATATTAAGGAATCGTTTCACAAGGCTAACTAAGCAAGCATAACCTTTGTAACAGCATAAGATATTTTAAAAGTATGCATTCTTTCATATTTCAAATTACGATGAATTTTCAGCAAAACGCTAATGTCGAAAAGATAAAGGCTTTTGATGAAAAATGGACATATGGCAGGGCATAAATTAATAGATGACGTCACGAATCCTACATCGCGCAAGTGAAATTAGCGCGCAGATGTGCATAGACAAAAAATCCCCTGCTGATGAAAAGTTACCACTGTTCTGCAGTAGCCCACCAGGGATGGTCACCTCAACCAACCGGAAGATTCTCCTCAATAAAGTGTCCTTCCTAACCTTATATAAATATATAGTTTAGCATTTATTCAAACAATTTTAAACTTTAATTGATAGACCATAAGTGCCATAATATTATGAAAATAATATTTATATTATAATCCTGTTCATTATAACTGTTTCATCTACTACTACTATTTCTTCTTGAAATGTACACATTCCTATTTTGTGTTGTTATTCTAAATTTAAATAGCATGGAAATTAATAATCGTATTGAAACATGTGGTTTCTTTTCAAAGCCCGATCGAATATAAGAACGAAAACGAAAAGGAAAAGTTGAGGTAACATGAAATTGGTGGTTGACAAAGCAATACCTACTGAATTAAAGTATACTTATTAACTATTTTATTTTTAATACTTGGTCAATTGTTTTTGGTGTGAAGGAACATTATAAGTAGGTATTAAATATGGTCTATAAACTGACAATGCTAATGATGTAATTAGTTTTCAAAACGCTTAACCAGTGCAAGTATTTGTAAACTAATTACTGCTCCATATGCGTATGCGGTTTCACTCACCGTAGGGAAATTATTATGAAATTTAAATTGTTGAGCATTGATGAAAAGAGTCGCTTTTTAAATTTATGTAGTAATTATGGTAATTAAATAATGATAAAACATATCAGGGTGACTTCATGTACCTAATTTATAAAGGTTAGACAGAAGATGTATCAATAATTATAGTCAACACATAAATAAAACTTTCTGTGGTCTTCATTTATAACGTAAAATTGAAATAATAATATGGCGACCAAATGGCGACCAACTACATAGACGTTTGTTATTATAAGTTTCAAAATTCGAACGTTTTAAATTCAAATTTCAAATGTTTTGTTTGATTTTAGCTTCGAACGCGTAATAATCTTGAATTCTATTGTAACAATATAGAACAACCTAACGTAATCTGAATAAGATTTGATCATTTTCTACTAATAAAATTAAGAGTTTTTTTAAGTAAATGTATTGGGCGGTAATCGAGCAAATAGTTTACCTGATGTTAAGCAATCGTCGTCGGCCATGGATGCACGAAACACCAGAAGAGTTGCTGGCATTCTAAAGGATTATGATGATCTGATGGATTTGGGGATTGAAGAATGTGTGGTTGAGGATTGCTTTATAGGTTTCGAATTCTTGCCGGTTATGTGCCGAACCCCACCTAATGAAGTTAGACTTATATCACATACTTCATTCTGTGTCCTGAATCACTTCTAAATCGTCAATATTTTGGTCTATCTATCCTTTGCGATATCATCAATGATAGTTTTCTGAAATGTTCCCCCAGTAAGATGGTAGCACTGTAACGTCAGGTCTACCTGTCAAAACACATACACGAATTATATTTTTCAATCATTTTTTTGGTTTATTTATTCCTAAAAACGTTACAAACGGAATATTCAAAATTCAAAATGCCACAATGCTGTTGTGCAGTGCCTATGTGTGCAAATAAAAAAGGAGGACATAAGTTCCCTACAGAAGATAAAAGCCGATTAAAAGAGTGGCTTGTAGCCATAATAAAATCAATAACACCAAATACCTACATAAAATAACGTTCTGTAAGAATCTGTGCTATCGGACAGCTGTTTGGACCTGACGAAAAGTAAAGAAAAAGTGTCGTAAACCCTCATTGCAATAAGAGACCGAGATATCGAGTTTCAGTTTCGCTCTAATTGACTGTGTTGACTAATTAAGCAAGAGAGACTTTTGCATGCACTACTATAAATGATATCAACCGACAACAGCTGCATTAAAAGTCGAGATCAAACAATATAATAGCTTAGTTCATAGAATTACAATTCTGTATTGTGTAGGACCTACCTACGTAAGTCCATAAATCTACGTACTAATACCGATTTATTTATAACCCTTACACACTTTTAACAACACACTCATAACTCCCTTTTGTGTCCATGGACTGCGCTGATTGCTTACCATCAGGTAAGTAACCTATATGCTAGCATCACACAAAAAAAATCACACACACACACACATTAACATATTATTACATACAGCATAACATTCATAATATACACAGCAATAAAATTATGAGAATAGGTTTAATGCAGTACCAAAACTCAACCATTCGTGTTATCAATTTGCAGATATTAAGATAAAGCATAACAAAGCAGGTTACCGTGACTAAGACATGTCACGGGTGAACAGTTGTTCATAGCCAAACTAGGATAGTGGTAGGCCGTTCGTAATTGAATAGTTTCATTGACTTCGCCTTCGGTTAGATTACAATCAATTTGCCGGAGTGGGTAAAATGTGTACCGGAGAGAGGCGTGGTCGGTAGAGCGCGCCAATTAAACCCAGTGTACGTCGCAGGCCCCAAGAGATACGCTTTGAACCCACGCAGTAAATAGACAAGCTCACTATTGTATTCTGTTGAGCATAATGACAGGTAATAGGACTGCCGTTTAGTGGCCACTCGCTTTTTTATCGCTCCCTGCGTCTGCCATTACCAAGGGAATCGTTACAATCGTAAACAATAAATTAATTGCTTTATTACCACCATATTGTTTAGCTGAATTGCTTTAATTTAGATCCACGTTATTGTTGTTAATTACAAAGCTTGTTAGGCCTACGATTTTCTCTGTCTCATTCTTAAATAAGATGCGTAAGGTTTGAGTTAAGAAGAGTAGTTTGTACGTTTTACATCAATTTCATTGTGCTGTCGTAGTGTTAGACTTATATTAGACTGCTTATAAGTCCCGATCATCACTTTGATTTCGAAATCCATGGTGTGTTTATCTAGTATTTTGTTCGTCATATATTATACTTACTATACTAGCGTTTAGTCAATTCTTGAAAAATGTGGTGGGAAATATGTATAAAACAAAATCAATACACAAATAATGATCATTTGTACGTACCTATTAAAAAAAGAACATAAAAGTTCTACAAATTGTACCTACGTGGAATACAATAACATTATTGTTTTAAAGGGGATCAGTTTTCATAACCCGCTAGCATATAAATCAGGTGCAGACAAACGAGGCACGAGGAGTCGAGGAGCCTTGATTTGGCCAATCAGGGAACACGAGGCGCTCTGTAGACCTATTTGATTCGCAAATACCGAGGACCCACTGATATTTGTAACTTATTTGAATTCCGAACATATTCCGTCGGGATTTGGTATGATCGTTCACTCAAAATGGTATGTTCGTACTATGAATATCAATATTTTTATATCGCTTTACGATTCACAGGTAAATTGAAAATAGATTAATAAAAATAGTATCATGCATGGCCCTGTCTATTTCAGATGAATGGATGTGAATGAAATATCATTCGTGAGCTAAATTAAATGTTAGTTAAGATTTTTCGCAATAATACATATTGACGCGGACGTTGAATGTGATTCAATTCTTTTCACCCGCGTCTATTGAATAAAAGAGTAATTGGATTTTTGTTTTTGTTTTGTACAATGTTCTCGTTCAGTTAATTTAATCTGTACGCATGTATGTGAAGAGATAAAATTGTTTTGTTTTACGTAAGTAAATTGTGTGTTCTAAGAGGTATCGTAATAATTTATTATTGGTTTTCAGGTGAAAGGAAAATGCTAAAAAGTACCACTAAAAAAAAGTAAATTAGGATTGATTAGTAATAAGATTTTATATAGATTTTGTTGAAATAGAATCAAAGTAAAATATTTGAAATCAGAACATGTACAGGACTCTTCAAATTACCGAATGTCTAGGTACATCTGGTTGGCTACATAAAAAAAATATAACGAAATTCTATCTTAACTGATTGACAAATGATGTTTAACTTTAAGTATAACCAATAAAACAGTGCTTTTTAACATATAAAGTGGCCCAACTCTAGAATTTTCTCTAATATCGTGTGCTTGACACCTAAAGTTCAATTTATTAAGGTTCGAATATTATTTATGATATATAACAGTAGGTCAGTCGACAGTTGAATGCTAATAATTATTAACAAACTAATAGAATTAGATATTCAGGGCGCGATGTGACTGAACTGACGTAAATTGGAAGAGACTGTATTAATTGATTAAGTTAGTAATGCTAAGTACCGTTATATTGTGCTCAAGGAATCTTATATAAAAAGTATAACTGGTTGTCTTGGACAGTTGTTACAGCAAGAATCACATTACACAACGCATCATCAGCCTATACGTGCCCGCTGCTGAGCAAAGGCCTCTTCTCAAACGAAGAGAGGGTTTGACCATTAATCACCACGCTTGTTTAAGGTGAAGGCGTTTTCAAACTTCTTCTAAGTCCAGGTTTAATCACGATGTTTCCTTCACCGTATGTCAATGTGTGTCTTAATATCATAGAAAGTACATATTATCTACTCGGGAAAAATCACTTGCCTTAACCTCCAGCCACCATATGGCAAGAGAAAATAATTAATGCCTTGAGTTGATTAAGTGAAATAAGTATTTATTCAAAGATCAGATACGTTATTTTCAACACGTATTATCTGTACTCCCAATTTATCTAAATAATTTATCTGGTCTATGGAATATAGGTTATTAAAGTTCCGTTTTGAAAATCTAATTTGAGGTTACTTTATATTTCGATATAAAACTCGTACTTAAAAGCTAGTATAAGCGATAAAAAACTTAGTTATGAACATTTCATACGCAGGCTATGTAATTATAATATTAAATATCTCGTCGTAGTATCCCATTTCGAAATAATAATATATTTATTTTATGTTCTCCGTCAACACGATGAACGAAATGAACGTGATATTCCCGCCACAAATTGGAATGCATTTCAAAATACGAACGTTATTTTTTTAATTGTATATCAGTCTTGCGTGCTTAATCACTTATTATAATGTTTTTTTTATTTATATTAATATCAGTATAATTCCTTTTTTTAAAAAAAAGGTAGCGAAAGCGCTAAACTATGGTCATGTTTTAAAAAAAAAAATATTGGTTATTACGGTAACATTCGAGGTTTATCATGAGTATCGTCTTTAACTACACAGAAATCACAAAATATTCTTAATCAATATTTTAAAACTATTGTTGACAGTCGTCTGGTGTTATAAGTAGGTATGTTAGGAAAATCTACAATTAACAGTATTACAATTTTTTCAAGGAAGTTCAGGATTACCCAAAAGTGCTTCGCTGTATAGTCTCATCAATCCTACGGAGAGTTAATTCTAAGAGTGATTGGCCACAGCTGTACCCTTGCCGCGAACTCCTTTTCACTTGAAATATTAAAAATATTTCTAGAATTTTTCGTTTAGGTATTAATAAAACAAATTGAGACAGACGTTCAAAAATATATAGGTATTTCACTGGAAAAATCTGAATTTTAAAGAAGTTTTTTATTTCTTCATTTAAAATCGCTAAAGTAATAATATCACAAACACAAACTTTCGTAATTGGAATAATTTGCTTGCACAAATAGTACACAACAAAAAGCCCGAACCATTGGTAGATTTAATTAACAGGACTTGTTAAAAGAAATTTATATTCTTCAATTGTTTTATTTATGTGCCCACACATTTCGTTCAGAAATATGTAAACACAGGCTAGCAGAGTGAGCGTGTGAGTTTATACAGCATGGTAAGGTGTTGGCCTGATGCTGAATATTCATCAAATTCTCAAATGCGTAAGCTGTAATTAACCTACGCAGACAACACACACCCACCTCGCTACCAAGAAGTACTACAACACTAATATAATATGGATTTATAGTATTCTACGTACATTATTAATATGAAGCTCTGATCCGAGAATCGAGGAAGAGGTGGGAATAATTTATTCAGTATGTTTGTAGTTTTAAGTTCTGTTCCTCAGGTAAACTACTAAGATTAGTAGTATTAAAGTTATATTACAGTACCTAATATAAAAGTAATATTAGAGTAATATAAAAGTTACATAAGAGTATTATCTAATTTGAAAAGCCATACAATCCATAGTGATATTTCAAGTGTCCGAGAGTCATCCCTCAGCTGGAATGGGTCGGCTCAAATGGAGTGATACCACGGCCTCACAGAAAACAATAGTATTTCGCTATGTGAGTAAGATTGCTGAGGTCCAAACCTTCTTCCCCTCCCCAATCCCTAAATCTCCGAAACTCTAATCCCAAAAAAAAACCGGCAACGGACTCGCTACAACTTTGGCATTTCGGGTGTCTTGGTGGTAAATTAAGCAAAAAAATGATAATTAATTAAGAGTTTTTCAACGTAATATTTTTTAATTAAACTAAACCTATGATATTTTTTGATATCCCTATTGTGTAGCCATAGATTTTCATTGCGTTTACGTAAAAAGCAGCCAATCATAATAAATCATGTTATGACGCTCAAGGCTGTCTATAAAAACCCATTCACTTCATTCTAAGTATCTAGAACACCAGCTCCGGACACGTCTTCGACATTTCCGACGCCCTGCGAATTGTGAAAAGAGAAACGAAGACGACCAAGTAATTATTACTTTCAAAGGGCCCGTAGCTAACAGCTTACAAGTACATCATTAGTGAATTCTCAACGAAGGGTCCCTTCCCACCGAACCGTTCGTCATTGTCATCCTGCTACGCTAAACGCTACGGCGTAGCTTAAATATGTCAAATTATATTCTTACAGAATTAATAATGTTAGTCATTCAGCACCCAATTAGGATTAAGGCTGCTTTCCTTAATATAAGAGGTATTCTAAAAGCGTAATTATTTAAGTGTTATAAAATGTTTGTGTAAGAATAGAAAAATGTTTCAGTTTAACTACATCGTTAGATAAAGAGGCCTTTGTAGTATAGTGCTTAGTATTTTTAATGATTCCTATTCAATAAGAGATTTTTTTAATGTGATAGCACAGCAAACCCCCAACAGAAAAGGAGTTACGAGTACGTTGCCGGTGTTTTAGCAATAAGGGTTTCGTATATTTAATGATTGGGAAGGGATGGAGGGAGGGGGAGGGATTGGGCCACCGGTAACCTCACTCATACGGTTTGTTTCACGCCGGTTTTCTGTGAGGCCGTGGTATCACTCCGGTCTAGTCAACCTATTCATGCCGAAGCTTGGCTCTCCCACACCTAACTATTAACATAGATTGCTAACTCAATTTTAAAAATAAATATTGCAATTTTTGCACGAAATTCTGAGCTTCATATCTCAAACGAAATTGTACAGTGAATACAGGTAATTTGGAAGTGATGCGGAAACTTCGTACGTAAGTTAGTTAACAGTTGGCTGCAGAAATATCAGTGAGCTAAATAATTGGCTGACTGTAGCAGCTGTGTAGCTCCCAACCTTACTAAAATTATAGAGATATATTGAGACAGGGTGCACGCAAAGAGCGCATCAGATTTCTGACAGACATGTTCATTAAACCCTCAGCCCTCCCTCTTTACTACACTCATTACGGAGTACCCTCTATAAAAAAGAGAGGAAAATCCCCCTTCTGAATATTTAGGTCACTGCTTCTATATAATATTGTGTATTACATTTATGCTGAGTTTCCTGCAGCAAAGGAATTAATAAAAAAATAAGCTTATAATCCTTTCTTGCCTTGAAAATTATATATATTATTAGAGTATTGAGATTTAGCTTACTCAATGGTTCATAGAAGTGCGTGATTCGATTAAACCAAATATTATTACTCACATACCTACTTACTTCCTATTGTCACTTGCTGATACAAGTAATATATTTTGCCTTATATAACTACAAATTCAATTAAGAAATGTATAGTTTCAATTATAATATTGTTAGAATTATCGTATATATGTCATATCTCTAACTTACCGCAGTCGAATGTGGGAATAGTTTGCTTCTATTAAGGATTCGTAGAAACGGGCGAGCCCGGAGCCTGCAATGACACAATTTATTTATTATTCAACCAATCAAATTGTGTTGGTTAAGCAAATTTCATGAATCGTTCCAAAAGATTTGAACTCTTTAATCTGTTGGAGTAAGCATAGAAATTCATTGCATTAAGGCTTAATGATACTTATATGTATTTGAGACCGCTGGGGCTTTAATTTAATGTACTTCAAAGTACTTTGATGAGCAAAGAAGCGTGACATGATTGATGTATCAGCCAAACGAGGATTATATTTCAATTACGCTTGTAATATGTATTACCGTATTAACTTGATCAGGTCATGTGACGTCACGTGTGTCTACGAGCACTGTAAAATGAGTTTATTGCTACAATGGTATACATATTGCTTGTTGTTAATGAAGTCATCAAATGTATAGAGAAACGTGCCTAAACAGCGCTCCCGCAGCCTGATAAACACGTTCGGAGCGTCAAATTAATAGGCGTTTATTAATGAATTCTAATTTTGAAACGACGAAACTTTAATTGAATTTCACTTCTTCACTGTAACAACCTGTAACGGAAATAATATGGCTGTTATGACTTAACTTAAAATTAAAATGAAATTAAATATATATAAGGTCCTCCAAAACGCATTTCGCATTTGTTTTTGATTCCTAATTATTAACAATTTGTAAGACATACTAAATTTATTGCAAATAGCGATTGAGCTTGTCATTGTTAATTGACGCGAGTAAGTCGTTATCTATGCTAATATTATAAAGAGGTAAAATTTGTAAGTTTGTATGTAATCAAATGTTTGTATGTAAGGGGGTAATCTTTGGAACTGCGGGTCCGATTGCCAAAATTCTTTCACTGATAGAACATACAGAACAAACAGCAGCGGGTGAAACCGCACGAGAATAGCTAGATTTCAATAAAATTTGTATAAATAGAAGTTTAAAATATTTGTGTTTCTTTAAATTATACATGGTTATATTGAATTGGAATGAAATTCATAAAATTTAATCTATTTTTAAACCAAAATTAAGTTGGAGAAATGACGCAGTTTTGATTAGGGCACCTCGAATAAGGTTCGCGAGTAATATTATTTCATTAAACAGCGGAGGGTCACCGAGATTAACTTATTAGGAGGGAGAAGAGGTGGACTGGTGGTCTGACGGAGTGTGGGACTGGCGGAGTGCCGGTGTTTTTTCCCAAAGTGTTTGCGACAGAGATCTTTGGCCCAATAGGATGCAAAAATGTATTAAGTCGTTTCAATTTTAAAAATAAATCTTTCTGTGGTTTTTTATGGCTAGAGAAAGTTTGTGTTGTTTAAGTTAACTTTCAATTAATATGAATTAAATATATTTTAGTATGAATTGGTCGTGTAAAGTGGCTTAATAGAACCTATAGGTAAAGTAAAGTAATATCAAATTCCAACCAAATCGCTCCAGCCGTTCTTGCATGAAAGAATAACAAACATACATATATTATAGGTATATTCTCGCAAACTTTCACATTTTATTATATTAGATGGATAGTAGGTAGATAGTTTCAGACAAGCACAGTAACTATAAAGAGTTTAAGAGAGTAAGTGGAATTCTGAATGCAGTTAGTTTATGCTAGAAATTGGTCATATATAATAAGTAAACTGTATACATAAGAACTGATAGATTATTTAGACCATGCATAGTCTGAATAAAAACTCTGAATCGAAACATCGACTCACACTTCAAAGAGGCCTTGACCATTATAATGAACCAGTCGGTTTTATATTTCCATTAAGATAAAATGTAATTAATTGCCTCACGCCGACGGTCATTCGTACATGTCTAGTAATTCGTACATCATTTCACAAAAAGCTGACATAAAATATTGCCGAGGACGTTTTTGAAATTCACATAGTAATCTTTTCAGCTGTAACGCTTGACAACCAGTTACAGAATGATGAATACTTGCGTGCGAAGTACGTCGGCGGACGAGCGTTATCTCTTTTAAAGGAAATTGTATTCACGCGACTGTGATCCTTATTCTGTGGGGGTACAGTGCATTGTGGGACGCAACTGAGGAGGAGATATACCAGTGAAAAGTTGAAGTATGTAGACATTAGCCCCCACATGTAAACTGGCGCTGTGTCGCTAATGTGCGATGTACGGACACGTATTTGTTTTAGCACCTTCGTCAAAACTACAATACATCATCCACGGTGGTACAAGCTAATGTTAAAGAAACATTATTTTATAGGATTATCAATCTTAAATCCCTTAAAAATACACTCTTTAGCACCAAATATTTCGTTGCTGATTCTGAAATAGAATTAAACAATCATGACGTGAATTTCCAATTGACGTGGACTTCTTCAGTAAAATAATAAAGCAATTCTGATTTTCAAATAAACGAATTATGAAATTGTAGATTGAATTAGTTCGTTTCAACGCGATTTGATAAAGTTTATTAAGGAGAAATCTGGCGGCTTAGATTTAGGGATTTTTGTTTTTGTTATTTGAAATTGTAAAACTTTTACAATGGCAGGTAAGATTTATTGAGTGCTTAATTATAAGTGTTATTCAACTTGATATTTTCTTTGAAACAAAATAAAATATGGAAATCGTTGTTACAAAGTTCGAAATTGTTCTCAGTCTGCCGTCCCCAGGGATGTGCCCTCTGAATTTGGTGGTTAACATCACGATGGTGACTTCACAAAAGTTATAAATCCCTTTCTGGAGAGTAATTCAATGTTGATTTGTTAAAATACATGATGGATTTAAAGAAATCATCCAACGGTTATAAAATTTCGTCGTAACTAATTAAATGTATGGTAGGTAATATAGGTAATACAAAAAAGAAAATTAAAATACGAAAATTCAATTTTAGAAGTAAAATATCAAACGATCACTAAAATGTAGTTAGCTGCCGTTTTTAAAATAAGATTATTACTAAGCTACTTAATAAAATTTCATAAAAGCAATGTTATGACGCACACAAAGTAATTTAAATATTCCATTTAAGCGAAAATGTCGTGTTCAAATTGCCGCGGGTCTGAAGGAAATCAGGGCGGGATTACTTTTTCTATAGGTTTTTTTCGCAGCGACTCAAGTAGAAATGTTGAGTGCTTATACGCGTTATCTGAGGGCAAAAGGTTCTATTGTTCACAAAGGATATGTTGGAGATACTCGTGCGGTTAAGTCGGCGAGTTAATTTGGTAATGTGGGTAGTACCTTGAAATCCGTAGCTCGTAGCTCGTAGCGCGTAGCCCGTAGCACACTATCTGTTTACATTTTAGTGTAATCTGGTTATTGGTACCCTTGTTTGAACTGAAATTCCTATTAGTCAACGTCTATTCAATAACAACACCGTGGTCTTAGAGCTTTTTATTACAGACACAACAATGGAAAATTACATAGATTATGGCTTTTTCCACCTAAGCACGATACTATATTATAACTCAAATAGCTAATTTAATATTTCAGATAATGTTGGTTAGATTAGGTTTCCTTTAGAAAAAAAAACCTATTATTTGCGAATGGTATACGATTTAATAGCTAAAAGATATACATAGTTTTTTCTGTCATTGAAGGTCTTAATCTGTGCGCGCTTCATAGAGCCAACAGACTGCAGATTGGGCCCAATAGAGCTGATTTTCAGCTGAGGTCATGGTGTCAAGCGTGATCATGTACCGCGTTTCCGGCGTGGAGCAGGAGAACAAACGAGGTGGTTTTTAGTCCGTAAGATTCTGACACTCTATTTCACCTTGCCCTGGGCGAGAAAACCATTGGGCGATACAATAACATATAGTTACGCGAATATTATCACGACAAACACGATACATTTTCATCTAACCCCCTTTTTTCCTTTTTTATCGCTCGTGCTGTGACATCGCATCTTCAGTGTGCTTGCGACCACGACCTGTGCAACCAGGTCTAAACGTCAAACCTATCAAGGTATTTAAATAATTATTTTTCAACTTTATACCTGAGTAATTATGTCTTTTATACATAAAACGCGAAAATTTAAAAAAAAATACTATTTTCCGTACTAAAAAAACAGGTTATTTATAAAACAAGCATCAAAGTGTGGGAGAGCCATGCTTTGGCACGAATGGGTAGGCTCGACCGGATTGGCCAATCCTTCCCCTCCCCCAATCCCTAAATTTCCAAATCCCTTATAACTAAAAGGTCAGCAACGCACTCGTAACTCCTTTGGTGTTGCAAGTGTCCATGGGCGGCGCTGATTGCTTACTATCAGGTAATCCGTGTGCTCGTTTGCCTATTACATAAAAATGATCAAAATCGTCCATTTTGACAACAATAGATAGCAGCTAAGTTTAGCTACCGAAAACTATATTGCGATCACTAAATTACGTTCCAAGTTGTTAACTATTCTCTTGCATTAATAATACCGCAGTTTAAAGTTTCTAATTGGTATCTTAATTACATAATCTGTCTTGGCTCGGCAACTTTGGCAGAGAGTTTATCTTAGAATTACCGCGCCCGGACGTTGACCTTCACAGCTTATTTGAAATGTTCGCTTTAATAATTTATATCAAGTTATTTTAAAATGTAATAGTTTTTATTATTTGGGAGTTTTAACTCTACTAGGTATATTTATGGCTGTCTTTAATATAATATATTAGAAGGTATGAGAACAAAGTTTAAGTATGGAATAACTTAGTAAATAAAATTCAATCTACCTGTCCTTTATTCCTAATCTCCAAATCCCTATAAAGTCAAAGAGAGAGAGAAAGTCCTAAAGTAGTGAGATTTCTTAAATAAGCTACATATCAAATCAAGTTGTACCTATACACATTGCTTAACTCTTATAATTTGTAGAGTGACTGACTTACCACGTAAACTGGACAAATTCTCTGTGCCCCGCATGGCAAAACTTTGGAATGATCTTCCGCCGGCGATATTCCCGAACCGATACGACCTTCAAACCTTCAAGAAACGAGCGTACCTCCTTCTTAAAAGGCCGGCAACGCACCTGTGACCTCTTCTGGTGTTGCTGGTGTCCATGGCTGGCGCCGATCGCTTACCATCAGGTGACCCGTCTGCTCGTTTGCCTCCTATTCCGTATATCTAAAAAGATAATTTTAAATATCGTCTCAAACCTACGACGCTATTGACCTTATACCTTGGTTAGCTCTATTTCTTCGTAGGGCTTTGACGATTGACGATCGCATTACATTTTTTATTCCATTACCTTGTATGTCATCAACAATAATGTTTTTATAATAATATAGGACTATTTAATTTTAAAAGCATACACGTGTTCAATAATAGTAGCAACTACGTACCTAACTTAAATTTTGAAACAAAACAAAATATAATCCATTCTTTATTTCGTTGCAATAAGAATGAGTTTTGTAATCCAAATGTTTCGAAGAAGGATGGATCGTTTAATATATTTGCACCATGACTTGATAGTTTGGCGAATATTGCTTGTAATGCCGTATGGGAACACTCATTGTGAGAATCTATTAATATTAAGCGATATTTATTTCCCTTCGGTCAAAAACTGTTTAGTTGTAATGCTTTGTTGGCTTGCAGAAGGAAATCCTGTTTCTATATAACAAACAAAAAGAGTTTTCTTTCGAGATATCTTGAACAAACGTTGATAATTTACTTCTTTTCTTTTTTATTACTTTTCCATTTCGTTTGCACTGACAAAACCTGACTTCAAATACTATATATTAAAAGTAAATAATAATTTAAAAAAGGCTCGATTCCTCTAGTGTGGGAGAGCCATGCTTCGGCACAAATGGGACGGCTCGACCGGAGTGATACCACGGCCTCACAGAAAACCGGCGTGAAATAACCAAAGAGTTGTGTTTCGCCGTGTGAGTAAGGTTACCGGAGGCCCAATCCTTCCCTTACCCCAATCCGTTCCCTTTCCCAAAATCTCCAAATCCCTAATCCCGAGAAAAGGTCGACAACGCACTCGTAGCTCCTCCGTCGTTGCGGGTCTCGTTTGCCGACCTATCACATAAAAACACATATTATTTATTTATAAAAATTTTTGCATAAATATTTATGTACAAAGTAAGCTTATTGCCATAAGCATTCTCTGCCAGTCGAACCTTTGGGTGATGTAGAGAGGAGTTACCGGTAGGTGCGTACCCACACTTCTTTTCTGAATATTGCTTTAAAATTTGAATAAAGAGAACATGGTATTTTCAGACTTTTTTTACTCTAAATAACAGTTTGTATTCTAGAATCGTGCCTAGTTCTAGTAAGACTCTTACAACTAGTAAAATAACTGGTTTCATACTTTACATTATTACTGTGTAACTAAGCCTAATCCTTCGAGGCGTAATCTCTTGATTTATAAATATTTGTCTTCTTTCTTCAGAAATAGTTTTTCATCTTTCGGCATACGAGTAAATAGATAACCTGATGGTAATTAATCGTTGCTGCTCATGAGCATCCTCAACACCAGGGACACCCCCTCCTTATAATAATCCTTTAGGACCTAGAAATCAGATCCTAGATCCTAGAATCAGATCCTTTATAATAATTTAGGGCTATTGAGATTAGAGATTGGGATTGAGGATTGGGGGTTGGGGATTGGGTTCTGGGTGTTGGGGCTTAGGGTTTGGGGATTGAGGATTGGGGACTGGGGATTGGGTACTGAGGGTTGGTATTGGGATCGGGGATTGGGGATTAGAAATTGGGGATTGGATTTTAAATACTGGTGTTTGTAAAGATTAGGGATGAGAATAGGAACAAAGATGGGTCACTGCCATCTAGGCTTTATACTGATTTTCTGTGAGGCCGTGGTATCACTCCGGCGCTGAAGCCTGGCTCTCGAACACTTATAAATATAGTTAACTAATATTTTTGTATAGAAATGCAGTCAATCGTATACGAGTATTACTACTTATATTTCTAGTGCGGGTTAAGTAAGTTCATTCGGTATAGTGAACTGAGAACACTTAAGCTACAATTTACCTCCTGCTGAGTTAGATTACAGTCTTAGGACCCTCACTCGGGGTTACTTTTGTACTTACATGTGCTTATTGCATCATATTTTTGCCTTGTGCCTAGGTTTATTGACGATGCGTGAGTGTGCGAGGGAATAAATCTTATAATTCATTTTAAGACTTTCACAAAAACATTTTTTCTCCATATTATAATTTTCTTTTGTGTGCGTTTACAAACATACAATTTTACAAGAACATTGCACCCAGACCCGGAACAACAATTTGTGGATCACACAAAGTGTTGTTCCGTGCGGGAATCGAACCCGCGACACGTTGCACAGCAGCCAGTTGCAAAGGCCACTGCGCCAACCGTGCAGTCAACAAATAAATCTTATAATTCATTTTACGACTTTCACAAAAACATTTTTTCCCCACATTATGATTTTCCTCTGAGTCGTCGGTACGTTTACCAACATACAATTTCACATACACACACCCAGACCCGGAACAACGATTTGTGGATCACACAATGTAATATTTATCCGTGACACGTTGCTCGGCACCCATTTCGGTAACCGTGCAGTCTAAACTTACTTCAAACCAACTATGTACATTTATGAAGTTATACGCGTCTATTTTGTTTTCCATATTTTTTAATTAATGATGGATCACATTTGAACTAATACGGACGCATTAAGCACTGTAATATCTTAATGAAATATATTATCATCGACGATCCACACACACAAAACTCTCTCTCGCCGACTACTAAGGTTTGCTTCCGTGTCGTTTACAACCATATTATTATGTACAAATTCATAAACACAAACCACCCAGACCCAGAGAAACAATTTGCTGATCACACGATATTGTATGATTTTATAAGTAACACGTTGCACATAATCCAGTTGACCAGCCACTAATGTCTATGTGTTCGAAATCTATACTAATATTATAGAGGCAAAATTTTAAATTTGTATGTTTGTATGTAGGGGGTAATCTTTGGAACCGCTGGTCGGATTTCCAAAATTCTTTCACTGATAGATAGCTACAATGTTCCCGAAAGCTATAGGCTATAAAACATCTGGCTACGATTAAATGGAGCCGAGCAGCGGGTGAAACCGCGCGAGACAAGCTAGTTAAATATATTTTTATAAGAAAGAAAGTAAGAAACGCAAATAAGTCATTAGTTAGGTATATAATTTCTATATACATTTCTCTAAATCGATTCGCCATAGAATTCATAGAATGAAAGGACATCCTGAAGGAAGGGGCCTCATCGTCCCACCCTCCAATTGGATAGGATTAATTCATCAATAGAACCTCCACACGTACCCATTCGAGTATTGACGGTGAATAGGATCATTGTACTTGTACGTGTTGCGTCAAAAACATGCGTCTCAAACCAGATCTCGAATTATGTGTACCTATACATATGTGTATAGATAAGATGTTGATAAGGTGTATACCGTACTTTTTTTTACTAAACGATTCTCGCCTTTCGCGTGGTTGCGGTTACAAACAAGTATGGTATGCAGTCACACATCCAATAGTATATTGAATTAGGCACTAAAAGAAATCCGATTCCTATGCTTATGTTTACATTATTATTAAAGTAGATTAATCTGGAAAATATCCTTTTGCGTGTAAACCGCATTAAAGTCAAAACCATACTTTTGCTTATAATGTTATATATAATGTTAAGTATATTACTTGTGTAGATTGCTATTGACGATGTTGTTGTCGACTACCACTTTCAACTTCATTGTAATTTGGTTTCTTTTTGAATATATACATACATAGGTTAACTACCAAACTCCCGTAAGCGCTGAGCTGCTAATCTGACACACGACCAAACCAGACCTAAGCGTAAGGCGCGCAGCGTCCCATCTGAGTTTCAGTCTGAATCTGACACTCATCTCACCACACCCAGGGCGATTTTGATGATTTTCTACCTCAAAAAACGACTAAAATCAGTCATATCTTCTACAGTACTTGTTACGGCCTTACAAAACCAATAGGTACCTACATTAAATTAAGCACTAAGAGAAGACTAACCTAGAAAATCTCCCTTTGTGTGTAAAATGCATTAACGAAACAATAACCTATTGTTAGTTTCACCCTGGTTCGTAACAATAACACCTACATACAACCACTTACAAAGTGTATCGACGTGTAAGCCAATGAGTGCATAATCCACTGTCCCATTAAATTATCAAGTTACCTTCCCTTTGACTGCCCTTTAACTAGATAGCTACCTATTTATTACTCGACCACATTATAAAGGAAAACTGTGTGTGCTACCTTTACACAGAATAAGGTTCTTTTTAGATTGACATAATTGTTATAATATAAGCAACCTGCCCCGACTTCGCAGGTTGCAATGTTGATACTAAATTTCTTCACTATTTAGTGGATGTTATTATACATTAAATCTCTCTCTTCAACTCTCTACACACTCTATGTATGAAAAACTGCATCAAAATCCGTTGCGTAGTTAAAAAAATTAAGGCTTATATTAGCATATATTATATAAATTTTGTTTTTATACTATATAGTGATGTAATGTGGTAATTATTACATATTGATACCATATTTGCAATTCGCAGTTTTTGGCTGCGATTTTTACTCATGCTGAAATAGTGCAAGTCATCCTTATAATTTAAAAGCAGGTGCTAGTCTCTATTAATATGAATTAAAGTTATTGTTCTCATATTTGCTAAATCTTAAATGACAAATAGTGTTATTTTATCCATCATAAGTAAGTATATGTATGTAAATATATGCGCAGTTTCTGTTGCTTTCATTTTGTTCATGACTAAAAATGAATAGCTTATATAAAGCTAGCTTGAAATCAGTTGACTGAACTGCAAATAAACCTAAAAACAAAAGTCTAATGTTATTTAATGGAATACTTCAGACACTTTATTATTAAATCTGGCCAAATGTCAAAGTTCACACTGTTCTTCTTCAAAATTCACATTCTTGTTTATTGAAGTGATAAAGTCGGTCCCTAAGTTCGACTAATCTCTTGCTGGGAAACATTCAATACCGCCTTTCCCCAAACAAACTGAAATAAGTTTTATTTTGAGAATTTATTTACACTTACCGAATACTAAACTCTTGAATTAAAGTTAAAATAGATGTTTTAAGTAGAGTTCCAATTCAATCGACTTTAAATTTACGAATTAAATAATCACTTAAAGTTTTTTGTACGAAAGAAAACGCTGCAGTAAGGCTGAAAAGAAAGTTTTTTGGTGTAACAAATCCTTTGATCGGTTCTGTTCGACTTTTTCCAACAAATTGATTAAATCCTGGGAGGCAGACGATCTCCGGATCGCGCTGTGCTCGCCTCGTGAAGACCTACAAAAGCATTTTATTATCTTTTAAAACCTTTTCCCATGTCAAGAAATACGTCTCCGAACAAACTAGATAGGCTTGTCAACGTACATATATATGTAATCATATGAATCATAATTCTGTCTCTTCGTTAGTCTGTTGCGGCGGAGACGAACTTGCAAATGATTGTTTTGGAGCTTAGGGCAGTGCGAGAAGAGATCAAGGGGTTTAGAAAGGAGATGGAGGTGGAGATGGCGCGACTTGGGGCCGCATTAGGTATTTGCAGCGCTCGCGTAGATGGTCTGGAAGCCAGGTTGGACGTACTGGAGCAGCGAGCCACCGCCACTGCAGTCACTTCGGTCTCTAATAACCTGGACCGGGTCGTGGAGGATTTGAGGAGGGAAATCAACGACAGGGACCAGGACCTCCTCGCCAATGATGTCGAAGTGTCGAACTTGCCGGAGTCAAAGGCGGAAAACCCGGTTCACGTTGTGAAGGTGATTGGCCGCAAGCTCGGAGTTAACTTCGAAGACTGTGACATTGTCAGCGCGGAGCGAGTCGGCGGGAGGCAGCTCAACGTAACAAGCTCGGCGGGTCCGATCGAGTCTCGTCCGCGGCCGCTTGTCGTGCGCTTTGCTCGCAGGGACTTGCGTGACCAGCTTTTGAAGGGCGCGCGAGTGCGGCGCGGTGCGACAACTGTCGACCTCGACATGCCCGGACCACCCCAGCGCTTCTTCGTCAATGAGCGGTTGACAAAAGTCAATCGTCAGTTATTTCGGAGGGCGCGGGATGCTGCTAGCCTCTTCAAATGGAGGTTTGTCTGGACCAAACAGGGTCGCATCTTCGCTAGGAGGGAGCCTGGAGATAGGGCGCAGAGGATCCGCACGGAGGAAGATTTCTCCAGAATTTTTGGTACTGAAATTGAAAGGGCCTGAATATAGTTTCTGTTGTGTGGATTACTGTTTAAATGTCTTACTTTTAGAAACCGACAACATTTGTACTTCACTTGCATACCAACCTATTAATTTATATATTCTTTTGACTAAATTTTTTAAAAACATTACTTGTGCGGAGTATTTTCAGACTGTACCATTCACCATGCACTTTATACTCATCATTATATATATTATATATTTCATACACTCCATTATATATAACATACCGTTTATCTATATTACTATACATATACTGTACATTTCAAAGGAATCTGTGCACAATACGTTCTATCACTGTGCCACTTGTGCAACCGTCCGGTGGCTCTCGGGTCGTGGGCTGCGGGGTTCATCCACCACCCTCTCTAGTCCCAATGACTCCTGGTAAATGCATCAAGTTTGGTCTCCTAAATGCTGGCTCTCTGGGGACGAATCAAGATGAATTCTTGATCGCCATGAGCAACCATTCGGTGGATATTATGGCCATCAACGAAACCTGGCTACGTAAAGGGGAAGAGGATCGTGCTCCTAGTGTAAGTGGGTACAAGTTCAGACACATGCCGAGACCGGCGGCTACGCGAGGTGGTCGTGGCGGGGGGGTTGCCTTCTACATAAAAGACAGCATTAGCGCACGTGTGAGAGCTCATCCCGAACACCCTACCGTTGAGCAACTTTGGCTGGGCCTAAGCGTAAATGGGAGGAAGGTTTTGATTGGGACGGCGTACCGACCGCCTTGGCAAGATTTGGAACTTTTCCTTGATGCCATAACTACTAGCGTGAGTGCGTTAGCCCCCTACGATAACCTTGTGCTATTGGGCGATTTGAATGTCAATCTGCTGGATAAAAATACCTCAAAATACAAACAGCTTACAGAATTTTTTGATTACATGAGTGTTGTTCAGTTGGTTGACACAGCCACACATTTCGTCGGTGATGGCAGCTCACTCATTGACATAGTGTGTACTGACGCTGCAACTCGCGGCGTTGAGGTAAATCACATTAGTGAGCTTGGCCATCACTCCTTCATTACGTGCGAAACTGTTTTTAGGAAGCCAAAAGTAAAGTCCAGAATTATTAGTTTTCGTTCCCTACCGGACATATTGCCGGATTTCTTTCAAAGTGACCTGAGTATGATTCCTTGGTCCAGAATAAAAGATTTGGGTGATGTGGATGCTATGGTGCATGACTTCAGCATGTACATGATCCAGCTTTATGACCTACATGCCCCCATTAATAAAAGAACCTATCATAGGCGGCCTACACCATGGATTACTGATGATGTTAGACGGATGTTTCGGTTGCGGGATGAAGCCAGGGTCAGATGTCGCAAAACCAAGAATGTACATCACAAACATTTCTACCTGGATCTCAAGCGTGAGTCTGCCGCCGCATTGGGACGAGAAAAATCGGCATACTTTAAAAAAAATGTCAACGACCACATTAATGATCCCAAACGGTTGTGGAGGAACCTCAAGTGTGATATACTTCCAGACCATAAAGACAGGATATTACCGGCTCATTTCGACAATCCGGATGCCATCAATCGTGCATTTTTGGATGTTCCGGGAAATGACAGTGATAACATTTTACAGATAGCTAGCTTTACTACTCGTAGATACAGTTCAGCTCAGTTCTCACTGTCCACAACCAACCAAGAGGCAATTCTACGGATAATCAGGAGTCTGGGGTCGAATGCGCAGGGAGTTGATGGCATCAGCCTGGATATGATAACTCTCACACTGCCGAACACCTTGCAAGCCATCACTGACATCATCAATAGATCCATAGAGTCGCGTACTTTCCCCAATCTATGGCGACGTGCCATAGTGCGCCCAATACCCAAGGTTAGTGACCCACTCAGTATTAAAGATCTCAGACCAATAAGTATCTTGCCCTGTCTGTCAAAGATTTTGGAACGTGTGGTGTACCAACAAGTCATCGAATACCTGGAGTCCAACAACATTCTCCCTGACCTTCAGTCGGGGTTTCGTAGGGGTAGAGGTACTGCTACTGCTCTCATAGATGTGGTGGGTAACATCTTGGAAGCACGCGATCGGGGGGAGGGCGCTATTCTTGTGCTTTTGGATTTTTCACGAGCTTTTGACTCTATTAACACCAGTCTACTTTTGTCTAAATTGGTGTACTATGGCTTTGATCAGGATGCTGTAGACTGGTTTAAAAGTTATTTAACCAACAGATCTCAGTATGTCGAAATCCAGACAAGGGATGGATCACGCGTGTCTTCGCCTCCGCTTCGGGTGTCCAGGGGGGTTCCACAGGGATCAATACTCGGGCCTTTACTGTACATCCTCTACAGTGCTGATGTTGCTGGGTCCTTTTTCAATTGCAAATACCATATGTACGCAGATGATATCCAGCTATACACAACCTTCAAAGGAATTGATACAGCGGTGGCGGTGCAGAGGTTGAATGAGGATTTGGAGAGGGTTGTAAGCTGGTCTGGGAACAATTCTCTGGTCCTAAATCCTTTAAAGTCAAAATTCATGGTGCTGGGTACTAAGAAACAAGTTGCGGCCATACTGTCAGCCAACCCAGTCATAACAATAATGGGGCAGAAGATAGAGCGTGTTATACAGGCTTGCAATTTGGGTTTGATTTTGGACCCGGAATTGCGCTTTGAGTCTCACATAAAAAATGTGGTAAAGAATTGCTTTTACAGATTAAAGGTACTGTATGGCATAAGAAACTATTTAAGTATTCCGCTAAGAAAACAATTAGTGGATAGTTTGATTCTGTCTAGACTCAATTATTGTGACGTTGTCTATGGACCTTGCTTGCTTTCCAGAACGGATAGGCTAATTCAGCGCATTCAGAATGCCTGTATTCGTTTTTGTGTACAGATACCACGCAGACATCATATCACACCATACATAAATCAGCTAAGGGTACTGAAGATGTCTGCCAGGCGTACGTTGCACTTGGCTAGTCTAATATTCGGTGTAGTAGCAACTCATAAACCAAAGTACTTGTATGAGAAACTAACCTGGCGGCGTACTCAGTATGAGTCCGGTCTCCGTTCCATGGTCGACCCTCTCAAGATACCGCAGCACGGGACTGCAGCTTTTAGGGGCAGTTTTAGGTTTGCTGCGACTCGTTGCTGGAATGATCTCCCTCCGCCGTTAAGGGGCCTAAGGACAGTACAATCATTTAAATATCAACTTAAAAAAATATTACTGCATAAACAGCTGTCTCTCTAATAACTATGTAGCAATAATCGTCTTTTGTCAAGCTTTTATTTAACTTCCAATGTGTATGTATGTGTCTATGTATGGTTTGCTCTGGGGAGAAAGAAATTACAATTTCTTAATACTTACAATATTACATCTCAAAAAACTTAAGTAAAACTCTGTACTTATAAGCGCAATTTATTTTACTTACTTTTCTTTCATTACATTTAAATTCAACACGCCACTACACGCTAACACTAATAAAAAGATGTTTCTTATAATTATTTTGAGGGTAGAATTACACTTGTTGTCTGCTTACCTTTATTGTTTTCTCCAAGAGTTCTTACTGCATAATCTTGTTCACGTGATGTTCGGTATATTTATTTTCACTTTGTGTAATATAATGCAATCTTATATTTGTTATTATTTTAATTATTTATTTTTTTTACTTTTTATGGCACTTATCGTTTCTATTGATTTTATTTTCATTTTTATATTAATTTTATTATTTATATCATTTTGTACTCCGAACAGCGTTACCGTATTATATAATTAGTACGTACTACTACGGGCTGATGCTGAAAATCAGCGCCGTGGACTCGTGCCTTCGTGCTCGGGCCACAGTATTAAGCTGAGCTCCAGCCTTTTGCGCTGCGACGCACTATATTTTTGTGTGTGTGTACCTGTATTCCTTTTATATGTCGTGGCGTAATAAATGGTTTTTCTTTCTTTCTTTCTTTCTTTCTTTCATAATTCGATAGCTTATTTATTATTGTGTTTTATAAAAAGATCAAAAGATTACGATAAAGCTTTGTAATATGTTTTTAATTGGCTGTCAATAGATTACATGTCTGGACTATGTTGCAATGGTATATTTATTTTATTTCAATTTAGATACATTTAATAAGGAATAAATAGATTTTTATTAAAAACGCCCCAATTCTTATTAAAACGAATTAAAATTATTTATGTTATATTAAAATTTCAAAGCATATTGGAAATAAATAACAAAAAATAGTTATACAGTTATAAATTTTTATACCGGTCTAAACACATTCCTATCGACATTTAAATCATTGGTAAAAGTGGTTACAAGCTAGCTGAGAAAAATACAATGCTTTTACCGTCCGCGTTGAAAACATAATCAATACATTTCGTTCAGACTCCACGCCTCATCTGTAAAGATTTATGCAGCTCTGGTTTTGCGAGCGCCATTTCTTCCTATGCATATAAACGGAGAACAAAATTGTTTATTTCCTGTCTCATCGGCTTCACAA
This sequence comes from Spodoptera exigua, assembly GCA_902829305.4. NCBI lineage: Eukaryota > Metazoa > Arthropoda > Insecta > Lepidoptera > Noctuidae > Spodoptera > Spodoptera exigua. Next base: position 5,242,471 of record LR824608.2, on the reverse strand, counting down.
TGTGCTGTTGGATTCTCTCGACAGCATTTATATTCGTCAACTCTTTATCTTAGCTATTAGTTACTCTGACAAAATATTTATTTTAGGCTCTTGGACATTTCAGATTTTAAGGATTCATTTTAACTTGAGTGACGTACATAATTAGTAGAATTAAATACGGTTGTATAATATCGCACCATTTTTTATTAGTCCTTTTTACTTTAGCTAGCGTTAGGCCGCTATCTGGCCTAGTGATAAGCTAAGATCTAACCTATGATGGAGGACGCTTAATAGCCGGGGTTGCGGGGTAAGCGCAATGAGGCACCGTGACCTCGGCACAGAGCAGGAGAAGGAACAGGGGGGTTTTTAGTCAGTAAGAGTCTGACACTCCCTCCTGCCCGGCCCTGGGCGGGAGAAGTCATTTGATGATTTTCACCTCAGAAAAAAAAACCCATAAGCAATCTATTCACTCGGGCCTTGAAGACTTATTTTAGTGCCACTTCCACTTCCACTTCTATTTTTGTAGGCAGATGCCAGTAAGTTACATTGTTTTTTTTTCAATGCATTATTATGATATGAATAGTTTCTGGTTTACAGTTACAGGCTTACAGTTTTTACAGAGTTAACTGCGTTGTTGTTAGATAACAGGTATATTAATTTCCAACTATGTTATGACACGATCGCGCAAAGTTGTATAAAAGTTGACCGTCGAGTAAGATACCGGTTGCAGAATAAAGTGTTAATATTGCTTCCCAGAATTTAATCAAATGAAAATGTAATATTTTAATATATTAATTTTGTTGTAATAAATCCTAATCCGAAGAAGGTTAGTTGTTGTCATAAATCCTTTGATTAATAATATAACAATTAAAAGATTTTTTACGGCAAAAAATTTTCTTTTCCAGCCCTACTGTAGTGTATTCTGTTGTAAATAAGCTTTAACTAGATTTGTTTATTAAAAGTATAAACAAAATTTAATAGTAACTTTACTCAAAACATCTATTTGGACTTAAGTCCTAGAGTTAAGTACCAGAAAGTAAAAACAAATTCTGGAAATTAAACTTATACTTAGCAGTTTATTTATGAGTATTTGTTTTCAAACTATATATAAATATACTATATACTATATACTATATACTATATACTATATACTATATACTATATACTATATACTATATACTATATACTATATACTATATACTATATACTATATACTATATACTATATACTATATACTATATACTATATACTATATACTATATACTATATACTATATACTATATACTATATACTATATACTATATACTATATACTATATACTATATACTATATACTATATACTATATACTATATACTATGTACTATATATGTATAGTACCTATACTTTACGTCTTCAAACTACAACAAGAAAAATATGTTCTAGACAAACAAAAGAAAGGTACTTCGTAGCCTAGTTCATAGTAGTAGACTAGAGATATCTTGGTGTGTGTGTGTGTATGTATGCAAAATAAAGCAATTTCGATATGCGCATATAGTGGAGGTGATCACGGAGGCTGGGACAAGTTGACGGGTGTCTGCGGGCTAGCAGCCAGCCGAGCCAGCTGCGTAATTGAGTTGTCTCGACGTCCATCTTACTTCGTTACTCACAAACTCCTACATTTCAAAATTCTACCGCTATTCATATATTGCCAATAGACCACTATAGATGTGGTCCAACAGGGTTGATAACTAGCCGATTGAAAAAAAATATAACCCACAGAATAAAAATATAGAACAGGAGAAGAAAAGAGGATTTTCCGGAAAGCGAGAGAAGTCATTCGATGATTCCCCCCACCTTATAAAATAAATAAATCCGTCATACATATTCTACTTCCTTATGCACTTATATGTTTAGGATATACTATAAGTAATAAACTTATTAAAGATTTGATTTTAATACGACATCCTGCTCTTTCGGATGTGACTTGTATCGCGTTCACTATTAGTACGTAATTATAATTATAAATAACTATGTAGATTTAGATATATTTTAAGCAGCTTGCCAGATTAATAATAATAAACCTTTGAATCAAAGGCATAATAATTGTCATTGCAGTACATTACAGGTCACTGTTTATTGCTCTTATTAAATTAGATATTAATTCGATTAGGTACTATATATTAGCAGTAGTCTAAGCTACTTCATCCGAAGAGCTATGGTTTTAATCACAATCTTCAAGCCCGTTCAACTAATGGCATGAATTAGAAATTCAATTAAGCAAACATAAGTATGTATAAACATACATTGCAAGTAAAATAGAAGCTTAATATAGCAATAACACCCGTCTCAAGATACGTGACCGAAAAGTATTTATTTGCGATAAGCTAGACTTCTTGCTATTTTATTATTGATAGAATTTAAAAACAGTAGAAAAAATAATATTGCTGTCGCGTCGTACCAACTTCCAACCATATTTCTTAAGGACAGGTAATATCACAAACTCAGTAAAGATTAATATCCTGATTAGAAAAAGCCCTCGAGAACAGGAGATCTTTACGTTTCGTATATATGTATTAAATTATTAACACAAAATATTATTTGAATACGAAAATACTAATTATTTCAGTGTTACGACTGTAATGGTGATTAATCATTGGCAATTAATCATTGTGGGGGTACAACCTCCCTCCTTTAGGAATAAGTAATTAACAGAGTAAAATTTTCACTGCGCTGTGAGTGATTAAGTTTATATTTCTTCTTTGACTGTTTCAGTCGGTACTGAAAGAAGAATAGTATTATACTTTTTTCTTATTTGGGCGTAAGCAGCTACAGCAGTACAACCATGAAAACCCAGTAACACTAAAGTCCCAGGGACATGAATGACTGTCTTTGATTACGCAACAAAATGAATCAGAAGATATTATTCGAGAAGATAAAAACAATGAAATGGTTTTTGTCATACTGTTTTTTTATGATATAGGTCGGCAAACGAGCAAACGCCCATGGACACCGGCAAAACACCGAAGGAGTTACGAGTGCGTTGCCGGCCTTTAAGGATAAGGGTTTTGGATATTTAAGGATTGGAAAGAGATGGGGGAGGGGACGGATTGGCCCTCCGGTAGCCTGAGTCACACGGCGAAACACAATGCTGTGGTTGTTTCACGCCGGCTTTCTGCGAGGCCATGGTATAACTCCGGTCGAGCTGGCCCATTCGTGCCGGAGCTTGGCTCTCCCACACTTTATTCAAATTTAGAATAAAACATACCACGCAATATGCAAAAAATGATTGAGTCAATGATACGTTTTTGGTTAAGAAGGCATACTATACCATAATTGAATTTTTAAATGACAACATTTGACTATGAAATTTTTTAAAGATTGCTTGGACTATTTTAATTGTAATTTGTAAATTTTAATTATTTTAACTGTAATGTAATTGTATTGACATTAATGATTGTACTGATGACTATAACTGTAATAACTATTATGTGGATAGTATGAAAAATAGAATTGTAATAATTTAATTAATGACATTTGACATTGTCTAAACTCATCTTTATATTTGTACGCCGAAAGGCCAAACATGTCTGTGCTTTAATATATTTCTTTGTTCCATCTGCATGTAACTCATGTTATGACAAATAAATGATCTATCTATCTACGATACTTTTTTTTTTAAACATACTGTCCCAAACTTATCTCTTCCTGCGATTTATTGTTTTTAAAATGTTTATATCGTAGTTGGTGCAGTTTTTTTCCTATCACAGAGGAAGTGTGTGCAAAATAATGGTGTGACAATAGTATCGGCTAAAGGGTTCCGTGTTTTTTTTTTGAGCCCAAAAGGGTAGTTTTTTTTCCAAGTGAGCTATGGCGTAAGGTTTTACAATTTCTTGCGGTTTTTTTATGTGATTCAAACTAGCAGACGAATTAACTGATATTTGTAAGTACGTTGCTAGCATTACGAGGATTACTGGTTTTGGGGATTTGAGGATTGGAGAAGGTTTGTGGCAGGCAAAGTATTGGGCATCCATCACACGGCGAATCACAACGTTGTGTGGGTTTCAAAAAAGGAAGAATATTTCGTAGGTCATATTATGGTAACAGAAGAATCTGAGTTAATTCTACGTATAATGTGAAGGTATTTATGAAAGACGGAACAGTGCCCGATTTCTTATACAGAACCCTAAAAACCGAACTACTTTGTTGACTTAAATCCATGGTGATACATCCGCTGTGGTGGTCAGATAATTGTGTTATCTTCACACAAACAGACAGTAATACTAGTTGTTATTTTGTTATATTTTACCTAAATTATTCAGTTGACTCTTCGTTACTGCCAAAGTTAGACGATAGAAACATTAAAAATGTTTAAGAATCACCTGACTTTAATACTCTGTCTGACAGCAGCGTTTCTGATTGTCGAGGGGCAATCGAGAATGTGTAGCAAGTCCATACCGTGAGTATCTTTTTTAAGTTGAATCTTAATTAATATTTCTGATAGTTGTTTAGTTTATATTTTGTATTTCTTGCCTACTTTATTTGAGGTTAAGTCTGAAACTATAATTAGAGGAAAGTTCAAAGCTTAAAAGTATTTATTTTACAATACAGCTGACGTATCTTGACGAGTCTGAAGTTAGCCGATTAGCTGCGCAGTACACAACTTTTGTTCCTAAAAGATCCATTGCGCAGACAAACGGATAACTTCAGACTCGCCAAGATACGGCGGCCGTTCTGTACTTGACTACTCATTTATAAAATGGTGGTATTCTTTTTGCAATGTGAAATGAATCGAAAACAAAAGAGCAACAGAAGAATAAAAACAATTGAATAGTAACTTAACAATATTATTCATATAAATTTCATTGATGTATAATGTAAATAAATAAGGCCTTCAAGCTTATGTCTATTACATAACGTATAAGAACTGGATGAAATTAATATTATGTAGTAAAAGGTATGAATACAGGCAAAGTCACAAGCAAATGCTAGTAATATATATATATTCAAAATGTACAAGTAAAGCCCTTTAAAATGATACCAAACACGGTATAATTATATTAACTACATTTTTTACTCTGGTTGTTTTGTCCGCTAGGTGACGCCACATTCGATTTTGTGATACATCATATAGCCTATAACCAGCGGACAACTAAGACTTTTGTAATTATATGCCATATTATTTATTATGTTTTCGGCTTACTCACGTAATAATTTGACGGGATACTCGACTAGTTTCAAGCCATGCTAGAGGCCCATATTCATGAGCAGCATTCCGCGACACGCGACTCGGCGACTGTCGTGCTGCTACATGACTACATGACTGCTACAGAATGCTGCAAGTCGTCAAATTATTACGTGAGTAAGCCGAAAACATAATAAATAATTTAGAATGCCTCACGAAAGTTATAATAAAGATATGCCATATGTCGAATTCTGATAAGTACTTTGGAAGTTACGAGGGAACAGATGAACATACATACATACATAGCCTGTCAAAATCATAACCCTCCTTTTGATTTGTCGTAGTCGGGTAATGATATACTGTCTGAGTCTGTACTTTAATGAAAAAAATCCACGGGGTAGTTAAAAATACGTTGCAGAACAGCTAGCGTTGCTTACTGCTGCACCAGATGTGCAATCACTAACCCTTTAAAAATAACGAGACAAACAAACTTCAGAACTTCAACTATCTATTAATTGTAAACAAATCATAGTAAATGCGTGAGGATATATTAAATTGTTTATGCACAAATCATAACTCTATAATCCCCAGTGTCACCTGTGGTTGTGTGACAATAATGTTTATTCGCCATTTTATACCATAGGCATAAATATTATTTTTTTCTTATAATGATTAGTAATGACATATATTTATTTATTCTATCTGGCAAAACACAACACGAATTAATTGTATATGTATTGTATTAAGGAAAAAAAATAATGTAAATATGTATAATAATATAAAAAACATATATTAGAATGAATTTAAAAGGAAAAAAATTACAATTGATTGATTAAAATTATAGAAATACTTTGGATACGTGAATTGAAGAGTTCGCCACGAATAGGTCGGCTCGACCGGAGTGATATCACGTCCTCACAGAAAAACCAGCAGAAAACAACCACAGCGTTGTGTTTCGCCATGTGAATGAGGTTACCGGAGGCCCAGTGAACTTACATGTGTGTTTATATATTTGTATGTGAAATATTAAATATATATTTTTTTATTTCAGGGAAACATACTTGGTGACCGATCAAATAACTTATAGTTATGTTACAAAAGATAATGAAGGTCTACAGTCGCACAAACAGTTCAAGGTGATAACACGAGTTGCTATGGTATGTACTATACACTAATACCTATACAATTTTGGCCTGACAAGTACCAATGTGACTTTTTCCGAGTTATATGTACTTTCTATGATTATTTAGACACCTCTGACATACGGTGAAGGTAAACATCGTGAGGAAACCTGGACTTATAATTTCTAATTATAAGTTTGAAATCGCCAACCCGCATTGAGCAAGCGTGGTGATTAATGCTCAATCCTTCTCTGCGTGAGAAGAGGCCTTCGCTCGTGGCTCTTCGCAGTGGGCACTTATGGGCTGATGATGTATACAATTTTACTGCATATAGATATATTATCAAGTAAAAATCTCATTGGTTGAATGACTGTGTCTTTTTTTCTGGAGTAGTCAGAGCTACCCACCTAGTTAACTTTGATTGTTGGCTGTTCTGCTCAAATATTGCACGCCACTTTAGGTTTTATCACTTTATAGTAAAGTTCACTTTAAAGTTTAACTAACATTTTTTTTAAAAAACAACCTAAAATCACACAATCGACCACCATGAGAAGTGTGATTTATTTATATGTAACGAATTACATTTTTACAACAACGAGTTTTAGTTCTAAAATTTCTTCTCTGCGCCACCTTTACGGTTGACTGGTAGAGAATGTATTTCTTCATTAATTTGGCCTTTGTACGTAATACATCAAGTGTTAATTGCAAAATTTACATAATGATTTATTTATTTCAATTATTTATTTATTCATTTAAATAATTTATTTATTTAGATAATAAATCACCATTTAAATCAATTGGGTTATAATATTTATCAATTTTCTATCTATGTACTTGTTTGTTTTTCAGAGGACCCGTCAGTTGACTTTCCGTTGCCATGGAAACTGGCAGGCCGAGGATAACCAGGAAAATTCTAACCGATAAACAACCAAACAGTTGCGTAGTAAGTACGTTATTTACGAGTTTGGATGTAAATATAAATAAATGATGTATAAAATAAAATGTTTTCTTTATTTAGTAAATTATTTTCAACAATTTGGGAATTATAAAGCAAATCTATGTTATGATTTGACATTGAGTGTTTAAAATACTAGATCTTAATTTATTTTTAGAGTGAGGACTCAACCTATTTAAGTTATTATCCATAACTACCTATAAAATATGTCTGAGCAAGCTTCGTGATGAATGCTCAAACCTTCTCCGTGGGAGAAGATGCCATTGGTCAGCAGTGGGCATTTATAGGCTCACAATTAATATGTGTACCTACATTAAAAATTAAAACAATTAAACTAAAGACATCAAGCCATAGCACATTGTATAGATCTGCATAGAAGTTCAACGGTGGCTGGGCAACTGGCTGTCGCGGGTTCGATTCCCGCACGGAACAACTCTTTGTTGTGAAACGCACCCATGACACAGGAGAAATTACTAGAGTGGGACAACGCTTAAAAAAACGAAATTTGTAAAAATCAACTTTTTAAAACGTTCTCTTATATACGATTTTCACTAAGGTCGATCAGTCATTTATAAATACCGTTTGTAGACCGTATAGACCACTAAAGTTGCACCGTGTAGAAACCACTTTGTCAGTAGCAGCGCGACAGTCGCCGAGTCGCGTGTCGCGGAATGCTGATCATGAATATGGGCCTCTAGCATGGCTTGAAACTAGTCGAGTATCTCGTCAAATTATTACGTGAGTAAGCCGAAAACATAATAAATAACTTTGTTAGAGTTGATCGCTTGACTCCTACACCAGTCGTGCACTCACATTTATTAGTTAAAACTTGTATAACAGTCAATTTAAAGTGTATTAGTTGATAAATGGTTATATGTTTTTTTCTTGGCGGTAGACTATTATAATATGTTTACGTTTCTAAAGTACCTCTTACGGTCTAGTTGGAATAAATTACTTAGACTTTCAAGTGTGGGAGAGCGGTGCTTCGGCGCATGGGTCTCCTCGACCGGAGTGGTGCCACGGCCTCACAGAAAACCGACGTATAACGCGACCAGAACGTTTTGTTGCGCCGTGTGAGTAAGGTTACCGGAGGGCCAATACTTCCTCGCCCCCAATCTCAAAATCTTCAAATCCCTAATCCCCAAAAACGCACTCTTAACTCCTCTGTTGTTGCCATCAGGTAAACTGAGGTAAACCGTATGCTCGTTTGCCAACTTATTAAATAAAAAAAAGAATGACAGGTAATATTTTTGGGCGTTCTTATCAATAACTAAAATAGCTTACCTTTGAGCGTTTAAATTATGACATGCTTGCACGACCACAGAATTGTTTATGGGTTTTCGATGGCGATGTTAAGAATATAATATTATAAAGATTGTCAGAAAAGTATCAATTACAAAAAAATAATCGTAACACCTCCAATATTTATTTGTTCTTATTATTATATTCATTTAAACCATTAAACGGCCTTTTTGTTTCGGATGACTGTTACCTAGAGCTAAACCTACTTCGTGTGCTAAGATAGAAGAACCTGTGATGTCGTCGTTCACGGCTGAATTAGTTCCATTTAGCGAGACAAAAAGTATACTGCTCACCGTGGGTCAGTTAATCTGTCCCCAACTCAAAATCGGATTATGGGCCATTAAATATTTTCTATTTTCCATGACTTTGTTTTAATTTTATATATTTATTTAATTGTAATAATTCATGTACTTAATTTTGACCTTTATAATAATATGCTATTGAATAAACTTTTAAAAATAAAGTTGAAGTGGATTTCTGAATCGAGTTTAATCCTTGAAAAGATAGGCAGAAAGAGATACACATTTTATCACATCTGTTTTATGCTGCTTTGTAAAAAAAATAAAAATGAGCTGATCATTAGAACTTATTAATCCAAATACTTTGAGATACCTCCAACTACTTAGCAATGATTAAAACGAAGAAATATTTAAATATTATTTTGTAAATATTAAGCAGAAACTCAAAGGTTGAGAAGAAAATTAGGCGTTGGCGTGAGATTATCTTTCAAAGTAATTATGTAATTAGAAACGAAACGAATAATCATATCAACATAATGTTAATAATATGTATTTAAATAAACAGATTGAATAGAATTAGCACAGATAATATTTTATTAGAAGATATAAAAATGAAGATTGATCCAGTATAACTGTAAGTGTGAGAGAGCCATGCTTCGGCACGAATGGGCTGGCTCGACTGCCTCACAGAAAATCGGCATGAAACAACCACAGCGTTGTGTTTCGCCGTGTGAGTGAGTTTACCGGAGGCCCCATCCTTCGCCCCCGCCCAATCCCTCCTCATTCCCAAAATCTCCAAATGCCAAAGCGCCAAAAGGTAGGCAACGCACTCGTAACTCCTCCGCGCCGTTGCGGGTGTCCATGAGCGGCGCTGATTACTTCCCATCAGGTAATTCGTCTGATCGTTTGCCGACCTACCACTTTAAAAAAAGACTTAAATATATTTTGAAACCGCATTGTATTTTCTTGTTATACAGTGTGAAGTGATACACATCACTCCGGTCGAGCCGAACCATTTAGGCCGAAGCATGGCTCTCCCACACTTAATAGTTTTTTAGTCCACTAAAAAAGTTTATAATTTTTTAAGTATTTCGAAAACAGTTTTTTATTAGGATCGCCTGTAACTTTATACCTTAAACTGTGGCTATAAAATGAAGAAGCCGTTGTTTTAAAAGTGCGATGGCGAAGCTGAATATTTTATTATTATGACCTACTTAGGCTCGAATCGCTTTGCAATCCGATCAGAAAGGTTTTCCATGTCTTAATGCATATAATTACGGTAATGCTTTTCCAGTATTGCATAATCCGATCGGAAAAGGTTTGACAACAGACTTAATAGTTTTCCTAAGTGGTTGTACTACTTAGTTATTATTATAAGTGTAAGTATGAACTTACCATACTTTAGGGCAGAAACAGATATAAACTCAATAACAAAACAGGGATTCAGATATTTATTCTTAATATTCATTCATTTTTTTATGTTAAAACGGATTAGATCCAATTTGGTACATTAACAACAAAATACAAGAAAAAAAACCAGCATTCATGTGTGCTAAATTAAGAGTTAAGTCCACTTTTACTTTTACACAATTAAGAGGTAAGTTCCACAACCACACTTTTTCTACAATCTCTACTACACATATGATTATGTACATACAGCCCGCGAGGTTACTATAATCAGCAGTGTGATTCTGTCAGACTTCATTCTAAACTTCGAATCTGAATCCGCCGTGAGTAGTAGTACACTAGCGCTACACCTGCGAGTTGAACTAAATTGACAGCATCATTTTGATAGATAAAGTATGAAGTGACGTTAAAAGTGGCATTCAAAAATTTAATTTACCCGTCACTTCGACGCTCACTTCGCACTCGAACACGATTCAAAATCAAACAAATTTTATAGAATCGACGTGCAGATGTTAATTTATATTAAAAGATGGCTAACCTCCTATTAGTTGAAGGAAAATATTGTAAGGAATATGTTATTTTGTAAAAATAATAACTACACTTTTATAAATACAAATACCTAATATAATTAAAATTTCGAAATAATAAATTGGTACCTACCAGCTTCGCTCACTTCACTCGGATGAAAAGTAGCATACATACCTATTATTCCGGACTTATATTTCCTTGCGAATTTTCTTCAAAATCAATTCAGTAGTATAAAGTGAAAGAGCCGCAAACATCCATCCATACTTATAAACTTTCGCGTTTATAATATTGGTAGGATTTTCCTACCGAGATACATAAATAATCTACTGGCGACCCGACCGTTTTCGCTCGGTCTCAGTTTTGGCAAATCACATAGAACCCTTAATAAATAATACGCAAACCTTTCTTATAAATCACTCCGTTCTTTGTCGAAAACCGAATGAAAATCCGGTCGGGAGTTCAAAGGGAGAGACCTACTGAGTAAGCTACTATGTATCATCACCACATGATGTAAAACAAAGTCGCTGTCTCTGTCCCTATATCTCTAGTACGCTTGAATCTTTAAGAAATAAAGAAAACACATTTATTCGACAAACAGTATTTTAACAGTACGCAATGGATTTTGATGCGGTTATTTATATATATATATATATAGGTAGAGTGATTGAATAGGAAGGTTTATATGTATGATAACATCCACTAAACAATGGAGAAATTTAGTATCAGCATTGCATTGACGGTAATGTTAATTATTAATAGTAAGTGCGGACTGAACCGCATACTTCATGTGTATGTATGTGTACTTAATTCAATAATTGATATAAGACCTACGAAGAAAATCTCTTTAAGCCATTTAGCCAGTTTCATTATAATTCTAATCCACAAAAGTCCGGCAACGCACTCTCACGACCTATGGTATTGCATTGGTGTCCATAGGCAGAGTTGATTGCTTACCATCAGCTCATTTGTGGATCTATCACATAAAAATAAAAATAATATCTCTTAAATATTTTCTCTCTTCCTCTCTCTCGATGAATTATGATATTTCTTTGGATTCTGGTGGTGAAATACGAGAACTTTCTTAGTCTCCTTGCTTAGCAGTTTCATCTGCTACCAAGAAACCAGCAAGGCAGTCCGTATATACAAATATAGTGACATACATAAGTACGTGAGTCTATATATAGTGTTAATACAAATCACCGTTATTTATAGGTTCGGAAGTCGATTTCAAAATTTCCAATATTTATATTATTAAAAAAAAAATCATATGATACAAAATGAGGTCAAATGCAGTGACCCCAATACCAAGCTTGGTTGTAAATAATTCCAACTATTTATCAAACAAAATGTTGGCAATAAGGAAAGCCGATGTTATCGTTACGTTTGCGATTCCTTTTTCGTAAAAGTCGGTGATGGATGGGAATAGTATCGTTTGCTCCCGACCAATTTACTTTTTCTAACGTATTGACACCTAAACGCATTGGCACAAATCATTTATAACGTGAGACCTTTGCTTTATGTGTGGGTTCTGGATTCAGTGTGTCTGCTTAATTGAAAAAAAATATAACCTCTTTAAATTATTCCTCTATTCTCCGTCTACGAAATTATTACATTTGTCTGCCGTCTTTGTATTCTACGTGTCATGTATCCATTGTTCCAATTTCGAAAGATAGATATAACGAGTTGCACAAAAATTACATCATTTTCTTTTTCACTAAATCGTGTAGGTACGTATGTTATACCATGAATTCTGGGACAGTCATCCTCCACACTCTAGCAGAACAAGTTTTAATAATTACTTATTTAGTAATTATACAGTTACTAAAGCCATGTTTAAAGTCATTCTTAACTAATAAAGGAATTATGTATACAGAAAATCATAGTTGCTTGATATAGAAATGGTACCTAATAATCTATATACCTATGCTTTATACGTACCTAGCTATGTTCCTACCTAAACTCAGCAGTTTCCATTGTGGACGATGTCAGGAATTTGTCTATAAACACGTGTTGCAAGATATGTTCACATGAATGCCTTCGCATAATTAAACGGTACACAATAATTTCGAATATGAGAACTAATTATGCCTAGAACAGAGGTACGTCATAATATAGTCTTATGATAAAGTAAACGAACATTAGCATATATTCGTGTATATTATGTTGTGTAGACAATGGCGAAACATCTGGCATTACGACACATATTATAAAATTATAAATTTGGAAATTAGTACCGATATTAATATTATTTACATTTAAAACCAGGCTCCCTTATCCAGGATAGACGAGAGATAACACACAAGAGATACCTTCTGGTTGAATAAAATATCGTCAAATTAACTTGATCAAAACGAGCCTCGATTGTCTGTAAGGCGGTCTAATTAATTAACATAGGTCCTATCTTAACTAATTAGAGGATGTTTTGGCGTGGCCGGTCACCCCGCTACGCGAACTGAATAATCTCATTCCTTACATTCACAAAACATCTCTACACAAGCGCACAATACAGCTCAATCAGGATTTGCGTAATTAGGTAACATACTATTGACAGCCAGAGTATGTCAACCATATATAATTAGGGACCTTATTGCTAAGATAATAAGCTCTTTAATAATACATATTGTAGTATCAAAGGAGTTTAGCTATACATTAATATCTAAGATCTAGATGTTTGTTAGCCGCTGGCGCCAATTTGGTTTACTAGCACAGAAACTTGATATAGGGCATTCATTCAATTACAGTTCAGATATAATTCAGACTGTCTTCACAATAGGTGAATGGACGTCGGAGTGCGGCTCGGTCCCTTCCAAACAGACGGTAAAACCTGACAAGAGGATATAGTGATGTTTGCACACGGTCTCCGTGTGTATACATCACCTCATGACCTTATCTCAATAAGAAGTCAAGTATTTCCCAAAAGGTTAAAGAAGAAACAAAAAATTCAATTTCAAGACTCAATATACATTTCAATTAAAAACTTCCAACAATTTCGACTCGGAAATTCTGCCAACTAGTTTTGGCAATAAACAACAATAAAATTGTGCGTTCTATAAACGACCAGTAGCCGATTATTCGAAAAGTTATCGTTATATCTCATAATGTTTTTGTATTATATTATAATGCCAAAACGAAACATTATCACTTTAATTCTTATGGTAATACGATTTGTAATTGCAACTTCATGACTTTTCAACATTGCACCTAATATTCTTTTAAGAACCTTTATTTTACCTACCTTTCCGTATACTGTGAGTTATTTTAGAGGAAAAAAAAATCATGACATTTGTGTGCCGATCCTTTTTGTTTCGGACGTAATGAATGTGGCAGAACCCTCACTATATCCGAAGTAAGGGACATCTTTATCGATGCTATTTGTCTCTCAAGCGTTTCCAAGTGGTTTTGATGCGAGATCGGCGAAGAAGATAGTTTAAGAGCCAGTATAATAGTTTGACAGTTTAGTTGGTCCTTTATCTTCAGGACTGCGGAACTGAAGGTCGTAATTCTTAATTATGTTCTGCTAAAGCGCCCAGCTTGAGGCGCCCGTGTACTGGAACCTGCAGATGTTCATTAGTTAACAGTCGAGCGTGGGTAATTTAAGTGTATAGAGAATATTTAAAGACCTCTCTGTAAAACTGGGAAGTTAATTGTTTTATTTCTTGGTTAGAGTGAAGCTCTAAAATGGGATGTTTACTCTTATTGTGTTTAATATAAAATACAGTTTTGCTTGCACAATGGCACGAATGCTCATTAGTATTGAACAAATTGTCTTATTAACCAGTATTATGGTTAAATGTGAGAAAGATATACTTGGACACAAATGCATACACATTCTTTGTATCCCTGTTGTGTGAGTGAGGTTATCAAAGGTCCAATCCTTTTCAAATATACAAAATGATCAAATCAGCGTATACCGTGCCGCATAAACATTATTGACTAACGTTGTCTGATGTTTTAAACCTGCCCTCCATTTTAATAAATAAGAGAGAAGAGAAGATTATTTAATTAAAGTATAAATTATTTAAAATAGCTAAAGTGTACTTAATACTAGTACGATAGCAAGTTCCTATTTGTACAAGAATAAAGAGGAAAGTCTATTTATTACGAGTAAAGAATCTTGAAAGTTGTTGAGAGGTCCCTCACCGTTCACCGGCCATCTATGTACAGTTCTAAACATAAACATACATAGGTATAACAAAACACTTTATAGATTTTAAACAAACTTAGTGGTCCAAGAGATGTACAACAATTCCGAGAGCTGGAAGTATTATCTATGACCTTTATTTTATAAATCATTTCCGTTTTTGCTAGTTTATTTGCGTCTGTTGATCACCTCCACTTAAGTTCCTAAAAATCGTATATTTGGTTCAAATTCATATAAATTACGAATTTATCTGGAATATTGCTATTCAGACATTTACTCATTTGACTTCACGGTTGACAAGGCGACTAGACAATCAGCTGCCGTGCAACGTTTCGCGAGTCGATTCCTACACGGAACAACTGTTTGTGGGTGTGCTGTGCATGTAAAATTATATGTTTATATTCGTAAGCACGACACAAAAAAAAACATAACGTGTAGTGTATAATTTGCAACGTTCTTATAAAAAAAGAAACAGCGGCCTAGAAATGTGTGTAAATAAGTTAAGGCTGGGGCAAGATATTTTCGAAAAACCGCTTTATTTCATTTATAGAATATATTTCTTGATAAAATATCACACGTAAATAAAAAAGGATTTCATGACTAAGTAATTTAGGTATTTTAATAAACCCAAATTACATTCTGAAGTGCCTACTATGTATTAGGTTGCAACTAATAACTTCTAGAGGTAATTTCCTTGTAGATAAAGGTCAAGTACAAAGAAAATTGCATAAAGGATAAGCATATCCTTACTGTTGTAGGATAAACTACGACCTTTGTTAGTGAAGATAAGAGCAGAAACAATAAGTCTCTCCTTGTAGTATGTATGTGGGGCGAAGCGAGGACAAAAATGCCTACAAAAGCATGTGAATATTTTATTGATTTTGAAGCTGTGCTTTGGGCAATGCGTGTAGCATCTGTTAGGAATAAAATCCGTATCGACGGAGAACCAAAGTCACCAACATAGTTCAGTAATCAGCGATCTGAAGTGTCGATAAGAAGCAGACGTGTCTTAGAGACTTGTACCGGGATACCTTACCCCATGGAACTAAGAAATTAAAGGCGAAATGGAGTCGTATGTTGTAACGCGCACTGGAAGGACGATGATTAAATTTTTATATTTTTTTTTATAAAGGAATATTGGGCGAGCTAGGCTTCGTCGAATGGGCCGGCTCGACCGGAGTGATAACGCCGGCTTCACAAAATACTGGCGTGAAACTACTCAAGTTGTGTTGCGCTGTGTGAGTGAGGTTATAGGAGGCCCAATTCTCCCTCAAATCCTCTTTCCTTAAACCCCTAATAACCCATAAAAGACCGGCCCATAAAACACTCACTTGTAGTAACTCCTTTAATATTACTAGTGCATGGGCGTCGTTGATTGCCTACCATCAGGTAATACGTCACCACTTAAAAAACAGGAGTGATACCACGGCCTCAGAAAATACCGGCGTGAAACAACCACCATCAGGTAATGCGTCTGCTCGTTTGCCAACTTATACCATACAAAAAAAAAAATCAGAAACACTTAGAAATTAGGATGTTAAGGATTCAACAAGCTTTACGCACTTTATGCACCAGAATGCAGTATTGGAAGTCATGATTCAATTACTTATTCTTGCGTTTGTTACCCACTAGCGATCATGGGTTGAGGTTGGGATGGGCCTTACCAACTACTCTGAGCATTCAATTACAAGTAAGATAAACTGTTTGTCAGAACTTTCCTGTGATAAAGAAGTCTGATACAAGAAGGAACAAGTTACAACGCAACTGAATAACAACTGTTAATTAGGTTGATGTTAGTTTCGCTTTAAAATGGGCTAATATTAACTCAGAATTAAGTTGGGAAAATTGAATTCACTGCCGTATTCGGAGACATTAAATGATTACTGCAAACTTTTTCTTAGCAATGATTTTGTCTATACTTAATATTATAAAGAGGTAAAATTTGTAAGTTTGTATGTAGGGGGTAATCTTTGAAACCGCTGGTCGGATTGCCAAAATTATTTCACTGATAGATAGCTACAATGTTCCTGAGTGCTATAGGCTATAAAACATAAAACATCACGCTACGATCAAATGGAGATGAGCAGCGGGTGGAATCGCGTGAGAGTAGCTAGTTGTTAATAAAATCCTAAGTTTAACCAATTGAACTTTAAGAATATATCTATCTACCTATCTAAAAATAAACATAATAAATAAGCATGTCAAAATATGTTTAACGGCTTACCCAGTTAACTGTTTAACAAGGATATAAGTTTAGAAGTTATAACACGATAATAACAAGTATGGGACCGTCAACAAACAAGCTATTTTTAAACATATCAATAAAACGTACATTACATACATATAATGTTTATGTACACAGGACTTCTTTACACGGTAAGTCATTGCCTCAGGTTACTAATATCTTGGATTCTGATAAAACGTATTTGCTATATATAGCAAGGAAAGTAATATGGTGATATTAACTATAATAATTCCATGATGTTTCATATCTTTGTCCTATTTCTTTTCTTTAGTTCTCGGAACCTAGTCTATAGTTTATAATTGTAGGGAGAAAAGACTAAAAATAAAAAGCTGAACACGTTCGCAAATGCTTTATTTTTCAATCCGATTTTATAGCTGGAGAAAGAACTAGGTTGAAAATATTTTAAAACAACTATTTGTCGTAATGGCCCGGATGTTGAGGCGCCAGCTTCCGACGATGGGTGAGGAAAGAGGATGCGGGTTCGAAACCTGGCACGTACCAATGTGACTTTTTCCGAGGTTTATGTACTTTCTAAAATTAAAACAAGTGGTAAAGGAAAACTTTATGAGGAAACCTAGACTTGTGTATGTATCTATATAATTCCTTATAACTTTTAAGTTTGAAATCCCCGCTTTAAGCAAGCGTAGTGATTAGTTCTCAACGATGTAATTTATGAGAAGAGCCGTCAGCAGTGGGCACTTACTTTACAGACTGGTGATGGTACTGTGGTGAATTAATTAATCCCAAATTAAACCCCAAGCGAACGCCTACGTTTGCGCACCCATTGTCTTACTATTAGGTCTCGAATTACCAAAATTGAAAAGTAAAAATACGATTTGAGGCAGTAACTTAGTAATTACATTTTTATAACAGTTTTTGTTTCTCTCGTAAATATGAAACATTGACTCCAATCAAGCATTTAATACCCTAGAATCCAATAGCTACAATACCTCAATTCCGTTGATAGAAATATTTATCTGACTGAACTATCGTTCCGACAAGTAATTAAACGTTTTTGCTTCGATTGATCCCGATTGAACAAATTCTGCGAATGCGATATACGATATATTTACAGTGGCAGATTCTTCTGAAATTGGATCATTACGTTCAAATAAATTATTAATACATAAATAACACCAATAACAGTTGGCATTAAGAATAGCATTATAGTACAACTGTTGTCTTATTTTAATATCTTTTGTTTGGTTTTTAACCTGGCTGAAAAATAATCGTATACGAGTAACAAGACAATTCTTCGGTACGAATGGGCTGGCTCGACTGAAGTGATACCATGGCCTCACAGAAAACCGGCGTGGAGCAGGATTTACTTTGTGTTGCGTCGAGTGAGGTTACCTGAGGTCCAATACTACTGTCACTTTTTCAGTTTTCAAATCCCTATCCTTAATTATCCCGAATAACTTACAAGAAGCTGACAATACATTTTTAGTAACTACATTGGTATTATAGGTGTTTATAGGCATCGTTGACTATTTACCATCAGGTAATCCGTCTGCTCGTTTGCCGATCTATGACATATAACAACATAAGATCGACATTTGCCAAATACTTATACGCCAAAGTTGTTTGTACAAGATTACGGTTGTGAAATTGTCCTTTGTGTCACAAACGCACTGCATAAATGACTTGCAGAGTGAGTATCAATCTCGGTTAAGCCAGTGTGTACAAACTGATTTATCTGCTCATCTCATCCTCATACAATAACACTTAAAATCCGCAGAACAACCACTCTGTCAGGCTTGAACAATGCCAACAAACTTTCAGAATACATCAAGCCTTTCACCAACTTTTCTTGTTCCACCAATTTTATTTATGGTAACACATATCGCGCTTACTCATACAGAGATGATAAATCTCGTCCGGCTCCCTTTTTGGGGTAAGATTTAAAACCATAGCTATGCGGTATCGGAACGCATCTCACGTCCGTCGCTTGTTTGTTTGAGAACTTATTCTGATTAAACTTGATGGTTGAGAACACAGCGAGTTATCCACACGTTTATGAAATTCTCGTGCGCAAGGAATATGAAAGTGTATCCAAATATTTGCGAAACTATTTCAATATTATTAGATCAGGTAAAACCTTGAAAGTTG
Organism: Spodoptera exigua; assembly: GCA_902829305.4. Taxonomy (NCBI): domain Eukaryota; kingdom Metazoa; phylum Arthropoda; class Insecta; order Lepidoptera; family Noctuidae; genus Spodoptera; species Spodoptera exigua. The sequence goes on along the minus strand of LR824608.2, from coordinate 5,223,283 downwards.
ACACCTATTTTGCTTACGTAGTTTTGTGATATTCTGGGTTAGTATTTGTCTGCTGATTTGAGTGTACTTGGCAGGGGCATCACTGGATTTAAATTTGGAATGTGACGACTTTCAGCCAACTAACCATGGTATAGTTTTTACTTTAAGCCTTGATTCTGTTTGGCAAACTATTTCCTTAAGATTTTTTTACTTGTGTCGTAAAATACTAAGGCAAAAAATCAACTGCTTCCGGAGAGATAGTATTGAAGACATCGTCCATCTTCGAGCCATCATTGGGTTTCAAGACATTTGCTCAGCGGCCTCTAATGCGTGATTATCGTGCCCCACCCAATTCCGTTCGATTCCAAAACCCTTTTTTATGCGACTGCGCCAGAAAGACGGTTATATTTTTCTTCGACATCGACAAAAACTTACGAAGGGATGTCCGGGGATGAGAATGTCGAATTTTCTACACTCAACAAAACGCACGGGAGTAAATTAGCTGTCAATATATCCAATTATGAAGGAATCTGTACTGGTATGTATAGTTCCTACAACTAATTACGTGAAGACAATAAGAGAATTATTGTTTCGGGTTTACGAGAAGCGAGCTTTGATTAGGACCATTCTAATAAAATAAAAAAGCATAAAGGAAAATATTCTTTTCAGGATTTTTGTTCTGAAAACGATTCGTATTTTTGGCGTGTTTTTAACGCCATCTCGATGAACATCAAAGTTTTTTAATTACAAAAGCTGTAATGAGTTTTTTGAGAAAGTAAAAATAAACAAAGCGATATTATTTTTGCTTGGACATTACAAAAAAATGTAATCGTAATGAATCTGGGATGATGGTGTTTGTTATTATTTTGATACAAATATTTCGTATGCCTTCAAACCTAACATAGAATGGCTGTTATTACAAATGTGTGTGTTCTGATGCAAATATTCGAAAAATAAGATATAATGTGCTTGATTTTTTTTTATAAGATTAGGCAGCATACGATCAGCCTTTTTAACCTATGGCAAGTAAATCGACACCGCTCATGGACACACGCAACACCAGAGGAAGTACGATAGCATTACCGGCCTTTAGTGTTTGGTCAACTCTATAACTATTCCAGGTCAGGTATCAATCTGGTCGAGGATGCCGAAGGTCGTAGGATAATATGTACCTTTAGTCGTCAGAATTCGATGTCGATTCTCGCTCTCGCACTCTTAAAACTTCTTTAAATAAAATGTAATATTGGACATAAGCAGCTTAAGTAAGAGAGAGCCATGCAAGTTACCTGTGTAGGTATAATTAACTAACTTTGTTAATGGATTACCTAATGTTGTTTAATAGTAACGGGACCTATTAACTAAGTTCAATATGGAGCAGTAAGCTGGAGTTACGAGCCACACCAAACTTTTCGAATAAGCAACCTTTTGTATATGTATACCTTTTAATTTATTAAGTTCTTTTAAATACCTGGTCGATGCGCTTAGCCGAATAGTACTCGGCGTAATTTTATTATGATGTGAAATTATTTATAAATAATACCTACCTAAAAATTACTATTTGTAGAAAAAACTGATAGGCGTTTGTTATATTTTTCATTTATAAGATCTTACATTTGTATTTGTTGGTCTATGCGTACTGAACCTGTCGTAAGGAGTACGGTACTAAAAATCTTAATACTGTGTTACATGAATGAATAGGAAAAAACAACAGATAGACAATTAATACATAAAACTATAAGTGACTATATCTTAAATGTATCAGTCCCAAGTCTGTGGTCACGAAGGGTTAGTTCCTCACTTGTTGAGCGTTATTCTTCGCGCCGACGACCGACCTGAGCAGGGCGTCTCCCTCCCACTCCCCGCGCTCCTCACGAGCCTAATTTGCAATTCTCGGCCCTCCAGCGCCTCACCCCTTCGTCTCCATACGACCACTTGCGGAAGACACCCTAATTCACTTGTTTCATCAAGTTGTGTTTGACAACACCTTCATACAACCGAACGTTTTAATTGTTTATTTAGGGTCAGCTTTGACTTTGATTAAACATTTTTAATGACATCGTCAACAGTGTATTCTAGTACTCGGTAGCTCGGCCCCTGTACTCTGTAGGATGACACAAAACAAATACACTTTTGAATGGCAGTGTCGCTGAAAATATGACCTTTGGGCGAAGGGAATCTTCACATTTTTTATTAAAGCGAGCGAAACGAAAAAGTCCTTAAATGTTAAGTCCTACGCCTACAAAGTTGTAAAATCCTCATTACGATCAAATAACCGAGACAGGTACTGGAAGCTTGGGAGAAAAACATCATTATTCTAAGTACTCGCCTAAAGCAGAAGAAATTCGTTATGTCTTGTGGTCATAAATATTTTATTTGTGAACATAACAATGATATATTGGCAAGTGTTGTCATGAACAGCTGAATACTTATTTTTATGGAATTTAAGTATAAACATTTTTTTGGTAAAAAGCCGAAGACTTTTGTTGTTAGAACTAGTTTCTAGATTTGGGAAAACGGCTGCCATTATCGAGGGATAACGAGTTACGGAGCGGACAAAGGTCTAGATAAAATTGTGTATGAGACCTATATGAACCCTCATTTCAAAGCTCCCTAACGTCGTTGGAGCACTGCCGATTCCGATTGGATAAACAGACATAAATCAACATTATCCAATAATTGGAAATAAAGTAATGTAGTTATCTTTCGTCAACAGCATTTGGGTATGGATTAATAACCTTTGATATAGTGTCAATAAAGAACATTTTTAAATATGTAGATATTATTAACTTAGAGGATAGAGAACCCTAAAAAGAAACACGAAATTGCTCATAAGCGTGAAAACGGTGGGCTCTTAACAAAAATATATCTTACATTTTTCTGCGTGTTTTCAACGCAGGGATTTTAACATATTGCGGTACTAGCGACTCGTGAAATTACTCATAATGAATAGCCATAATATTGTAACACGCTTTCTTTACCTAAAGTATTTAGCAGAATCACAAAGAACCTACCTTTTCTCAGTAAGATTTATGTCTAAGAACAAAATATATTGTTTCCGAGAACATTTCAAGACTCCGTCTAACTGAAAATTGAAATAATCTCTCCTAATAATTTGCCCTGTAGGTTAAGGCACCCGCTTCTCATGCATGAGTTGCGGATTCGAAACTTAGCAAGTGCCAATGTCTCTTTATCCAAATTATATTTACTTTCTAAGATTATTTAATAAACCACTGACATACGGCAAAGGTAAACATCGTAAGGAAACTTGGGCTTAATACTACTACCTAAATATAAGTCTCAAATTGCCAATCACGAGCAAGCGTAGTGATAAATGCTTAAACCTTCTTCGGGTGCCAAGAGGGCTTTGCTGAGCAGTGGGCACTTATAAGCTGATGATGATGATCTTTATAATATTTATACCAAACAATCCATCAACTCGCGAGTACCAATTTGTTTCTTTTACATTTCATGTATTTAGTTCATAGCACTGAAAAAAAAGTAATGTTCAATGTTCATCGTTACTGCATGATGTCGTAAAAAAAACAAATAAGCTCTTTTATTACGTTACCACACTTACCTATAACATCACTGAACAATACATCTATTTTTATAATGAATTCCTATATACAAGTCAATCAAAATGAGTTTATTGCTAATAGCTACTACCGCGCGGTTTCACACGCTGCTCGGCTCCATTTGATTGTAGCGTGACGTTTTATAGCCTATAGCACTCGGGAACATTGTAGCTATCAATAAGTGAAAGAATTTTGGGAATCCGACCAGTGGTTTCACAGATTACCCCCTACATACAAACTTACAAATTTTACCTCTTTATAATATTAGTATAGATAAATAAGATTGCTGCACACAAATTGTGGATGTAAGATTAACCTTTCTTATATATTATGTACATATATTATATTAACTCCTTAAGTATTTTCAACACGCACAGGCACTCATAGGAAATTTCTTTCTTTCTATTATGATTCCCTTGCGTTTGGAAGTTTGCAATAAAAATCCCATCTTTTGATGACAATGGAATGAGGTTGTAATATATTTGAAAACATGTTTCTTAAGCTACATACATACATATATAGCCTATTTATAGTTATAGATGTTGAATGTTGATAACGAGATTTTAGGAGGTTCCTTTCCTGTTCCGGACCTTCTATCTGTTAGTATATGAATTAAGTCATCATCATCAGCCTATAAGTACCCACTGCTGAGCAAAGGCCTCTTCTCATACGGAGAAGGTTTCGGTTAGTATGTCAGTAATGTCTAAATAATCTTAGAAAGTACATACATATGACTCGGAAAAAGTCACATTGGTACTTGCCAGGTCTCGAACCCACGCCCTCATGCATGAGAAGCGGGCTTCTTAACCTCCGGGTCACCACGACATGAATTAAGTACGTCGTAGTTATTAACAAGAAGGGATTGTGTTATTTGACGATGGATTTGCCTACAGTAATATGTTTAATGTCTATATGTATATTAAAAAAAGTCGTGTTAGCTTCACTATTTGTAACTCTCGAACGGCTAAAACGATTTTGTTGAGAATTTGTGGAGATAGTTTAGACCCAGAAAGGATAGGATAGGGTAGAGTAGGTAGGTCAGGGTAGGTTGTGTAGGGTAAGTAGGATAGGGTAGGTAGGGTAAGTAGAGAAAGTAGGTAACTACATAGGTAGGGTAATGTTCCCACATTAGTGAAATAACGGGACCTATACTTATTACATTAAAGTTTTACTAATTTTAGTCGTATTGTAAGGTTATAAATACAAATAAATGTAGAGTAGGTACATTGACACCATTTTCTTAAGACGAACAATACTAAATCATAACAAATCTTAAAGAAAGTTTACTCAAAGATCTCGAACACTCTCCTTATTACGGGGAGGAGGTTGGGCGCAGCAACAGGCGGACTTATCCATACCTACGTAGATAGATATGTAGCTACCTGTAGAAACCCTCCTCTAAGTACTTATTCCCTCTTCACAAGTATTTATTTGAAAAGAACCCAAAACTCCACAAAGGTTTTCGAAAACGCAAAGCAGTGATAAGATCTTTTCATACGTCGTACCTATGGAACCCATGACAGTAATTTTATTACCCGTTTCCTAGAATTCGAGAGATTTGTCATTCGCGAGGTACAAAATTAAGATGGATATGCCTGCTTCGTGAAAGCAAAAGTCTGCATAATAATTCGAAGTTTGTAAAATGTTTAAATACATGCATTGTTCTGAATGTCCATCCAAAACTATACATTTAGCAATCTAAATAAAATTGCTGAATGAAACCTCTTTTGCAAATTCGACTTTTTGCAAACGCAATTTAATAGATACAGACAGGCTTTTATCATCGTATCACGTGACTATCAGATGTTTCGTTTATTGCATATTGATTGGCTCAATGCTATCGTTTGAGCCCGATCGATACACTTTATTGCAATAGAATTTCAATTTTGATTTGACAGCGACAAAGAAATCTCCAAGCACAGACATTTATTGGTTCATGATTTAATATCTTCAATATTCACTTTGAATGGCTGGAAACTCAATTAACGAGGTTATCAATTTGATAATCCGTGTTTGCCCGTAAGTAATGAGATTTAGTTAATGAATGTTAATCAAAACGTGAAATAATTTGGGTAAGTATTTTGAATAAATGCGTCCGTAGATGTAGCACGGTGAGTGGTGTCGGGGACGCGCGGCGTAGCGGCTGGGCAGCGGCATTCGTCCTGCGACAGCCCCGAGCCGCGCACGTCGCGACGTTTACCTACCCCAGCGCGCCTCTCGGCACACGCACTTAAACATTGCGCTGTGAACTAACTACCGCTCTACCTAGTATGTGCTAAGTGAATTAACGATTGCCAATATGAAGGGTCGTCACCAGTTCCGACGCAGATTCAGTCTGCAGCCGTCGTTTATGAAAGAAGATCATGAGGAGGAGCGGAGACCCCACAGGTGATGATACAATTTGTTTATAATATTGTAAAATAAATAAATAATGAACAAATCATAATTTAATACGACTTAATTCTTACTCACAAAATATTCGTAGCCTTTATTAACTTCGTAGCACCGTCTATGAAGGCGGGCGCGTCTCGTAGCGCTCGTAGCTGTTTTGTTTGGGTTGGCTACGACAACTTATAATATTTTAATACTACGCATACAATTACGAGCGAAAGGTCATGTTAGAAGAAACACAATCTATTTTTTATTAAATAGGGGTCTGATACAATTTAATGTATTCTATAACAAAGTATTTGTTAAGCTCTTCAGTATCACAGTTTGTTTAAGATAATCTAATGTGCGTGTTCACTCACTTTGTTCGCTGATAAAATATTAAAATAGGCGTTGTGTTGCGCGTCATATTAATAAGTTTCTTATCGTTTATCGTTCGCAAAATGCGTTACGTTCATACGACGAACCCCACTTTTAGGGAACTCGTTATCTAAGAAAAGGGAAGGCAATTTTCTGCAATTTACCTTCGGCTCGACTTCATCTCTACGATAACATCGCGACGGTATACATTGTGATTTTTTTCTCACATAATTTTTGAAAAGGTTTCCTTATCGGAATAATTTTTCGAGTTTTTACATTTCGACATTTTATTTCATTCCATGTAATTTAGAACGAGGATGTACTCAATACTCAGTAAGTTTATTAAATCCCATAATACACCTAAAGGTGGTTAAAATTATTTAAAATTTAGTTTAGAATCTTTAACATTTTTGATAAATATCTTCCAATACCTACTTCCTCAATGGAAATGATGTAACTACGCCTTAAATATTTCGAATATTTTCAGTACCTAATATTACATATGGGTGTTTGTTTGTCTTTCTGTCGCAACGGAGCGTTTTGTTTTGGGTTCTTTTGACTGAAAAATACTTCGAAAAAACATAATTATATTATTACTACTACTCTTCTCCTTTCATAAAACAAGTGAAGCCACGCGCGTAAGGGAAGTTTAAAAAAATCCTCAGAAAATTTTATCATTGTATTGAATTTCCCATTACACTGCGCAGGCGAAATAGTAATACAAACATTGAAAATAACCATTCATAGAACTGACGCATTTAAATATTCAGTACTAATAAATAATTAAATCTATGAATGAATGGTTCAGGGAAACACCACCCACTGCAGATTAATATTTATGCTTAATGCATCGAGCTAAATATAACCCTGCATATTATTTTCTTGTTTGAGCAAGCATCCATTTTTTAATTATATGGACTTTTATATATACCTCTGTCGAGCTGAGCTATAACTCAAGACGCTGCATAGTTAATCTTCTTGCAGCACGTTTTTACAGCCTCGATTTAGTTTCAACCAAATGAAACTTCTTTTATATTAAAAGAAAAGTATGAAAACTAAACCTTATCTTATCATCTATAGAATATATATTTGTATAATGAAAATAAAACGTATCGAAAATAGTAGAAAAATCTGAAAGCTGTTTTATTTTGTTCTAATTTGAATACATTTTCGAGTAAACCCTTGTGGTGCGCATTTTGCATCTGCATCGACTTAACAAGTCAATTTTCCATCGCATTCCGAGGCGGCTTACTGAGATTTGTATCAATTTGCTTAGCCGACTCAAGTATTGCTTTTTTCTTAGTGAAAATGCGGGTTTATTTTATAAAAATGTTTAGTTTATTTCTTTTAAAGGGGTGCTGTATAAGGTTATTTATATGTTTAGTTTATTTTTATCGTGGGTATGAGAGTCGTTTGACCTGGCTGGAGCCTTTTGCAATACAATACATGATGTGTCAGCGCTTTACACATGGAAACTATCGGTTTTATGTGATAATAAAACGCGGGCTCTACGACGCGCCCCTTTCAGCGCGGGGAGTTTCATACTTACCCATTGAACTGAAATTAATACATTTTTTGTGCCTTCTATCGGTTGACATGATGGAGTACAGTTATGTATGTATATGTTCTTATATAAGTGACCCACACATATGGAAGGGATTTTGTGTAAAGTAAAGTGTACCTAATGCCGATATCACTGTCAATGCTGGCGATGATGAAACGTTGTCCACACTATAATGTTTACCAAACGTCACTCTTTATCACGGACGCCGTATACCCATTTTCCTTATCACACAAACCGTATTATATTGTTTACTTTCCTCAATTTTCTTCTGTAATATTGTTCTGGAACAGTTTACTAGTGGCAAAACCTTTGATTTAGAAAGTCTTTCTTTAAGTTTTTGAATCCCGTATTATATTATCAAGTTTGTCAACTTGAAAGTAAAAATATAAAAACTATTATTGATATATTTTAAAAACAAATCAACGGAAAACGTATTATCTATCTGTCTAGGCTTCGAGATAAATATTTTCGCAAATAATTGCTAAAATCTTTGTCAGCCATCTTTAAACGTCCTACTATTATTATAACCTCAATTAATTACAATGGTGCCTACTTCTACGCAGACGCCACGCAACACCTAGTAAAAAGAGTCAAAAACTCTATAGTGCGATAAATGTAGTTGGCTATCGACCGACATAGTATTACCATTTATAAAAATAAGTAATTGAGCCATGTTCCCGGCTATTGCTTAAGAGAGGTGTGCCGGGCCAACGGACGCCGTAAATTATGAATATTATACCTATTACCCGCTAGACGTATTTAAATTTCCCCGGTTCAATAAACTTGGGAAAGGGTGAAACTAGAAACGTTACTTAGTACGTGTTTTTCTCTACTACAATAACAAAACTAATCTTATTGTTCTTTATTTGTCTGCACTATGGAATTAAAGGAACTCGATGATTTAGTTTTCCTTTGGGTAGTACAAAGCTATACTTCAATGAGAAATATTTTAATACTTTAAATATATTTAAAGACTCCATAAACATGTTTATGAAGTCTTTTAATATATTAATTTACTATTAACTTACTTTTAATTCTTGTATTAGAAGGGGAAACACAACGAAAGTAGGCATCTACATATAAACGAATCAATAAAATAATCCGTAGATTGAAAGCGCGAATGTATTCATCACGAATATTCTGAAAAAATGTGTCCAATTATTGCGTCATATCCCGCATTCACGCGCAAGCTTCTCCTATTCTGAGAAATACAGAAATAGCTAGGTTTATGCAATTTATAGTATCAGAAGACAGGTAGGTACTTACTTTTATCATCATGTTCCATTTTCATTGCTCTTTTTCTATTTCTGTTCCATAGCAGCATTCATTGATTTATGACTAAATATAACAAAGCTTTTTGTATGATAATTTTGAAACTCCTGGCTTATCAAGCTCACACTATCTTGGCTTGATAACGTTGATAACAAAACAGTCATACCTTGGTATATGCATACTGTTATATATGCTTATGTATACATATAAAGCACTATAGATAAGAAAGATTTTTGCCACCATTGCAACATTAATTAAAGAAAAGGATATCGTACTGTCTAAAGGGTTGACCTTTTGTTGAAGTGGACGAATATAATCATCTTGTTAGAAGAATATTAAAAGAAAGAAATGGGTTTTAAAAGGGTTTACGAAACCGGTTATTATAAATGTAGAACGCTGTTAGTTGCGTGATTATTAAGCTGACTGGTAAGCACAATAGGCCCTTAGGCTCTCGTTTCCAGGTTGGTAAAATATAATTAAACTTCATAGTTGTAGAATATAAATATAGAAATAAAAAAATATGATTTGAGGAGAAATAAAGAAGTGAAAATGGATTATATAATTGTGTAAACATCTGAATGAATAGTTAGTTTTTTTTTGTGACGGGAAAATAATCAAATGACTTCTCCCGCCCAGGGTCGAGCGAGAGGGAGTGTCAGACTCTTACTGACTAAAACAATCCCACGTTCGTACTCCTGATCTAGGCACGCGGTTCGTCCTTGCGCTTCTCCCTCAACCCCGGCTGAACATCAGTCCTGTAAGGCCCCGTCTATGGTGGTCTATTGGCATGAATAGATAGATGGTTTTCATTATCGAGCAAAATCTGCGCAAAAAAATTATTTAGTTATCTATACATTTTTGGGGTAGTATAACATAAATTAATTTCATATTGTCTGGAGGGAAATTATCAAAGTTAGCACCAAGATAATGTTGCAAAAAAATGTTTTTTAAGGAGCAAATTTTCGTAAAAAAACCTCTAAAAAAGAATATATTATGTGTTGCGGACTTCGGTGATACTTTCGCGAGGTAATTCCCAAAGGTCGCGTTCTATTATGATAACGTTACTGCAACGTACGACACCGCACTTACTTGTTTTGTGCATGAATTCGGGGATAAAATATAGTGTTACGACAATTTGCAACATACTAACATACATTAAAGGATCTGTATACATACATACAACTGTCAACATTTAGCAGCCTGCTTCTTTAAGACGTTATGTAAAGATAATGTTGGTTTTTTATTTATATTTTAGGGGATACGAACATTTTCGCGATATGTGTTTATAAAGAATCTCTCTAGAAAACTACTAAGCCGATTTTGGTGAAAACCTAATACCTATAATATACGCAAATCAAGGTCTAAAGAAAAATTAACGAGATTTTCGCAAAAAAAAAAAAACAGAACGGGCAATCACAGACAATTTCAAGTAAAGGTTGAAGTATAGGGTTAGGGACTTCATTCACTTAACATTATTAGGAAAATGCTTGCTTCTTAGACATTCGTATATTGCGTATAAGTTTCATTATGCTTTGTTCAGTAATTTCCATGATTTATTATTTTAAAGTTTTTGTGGTAGCACTAATGCTCATAAGGGGCAAATCAGCAAACAAGTGACAATTGCCATTGTTATACCTATTACACGAAGCTTCTTCGTTTAAAATGCAATAAGCCCCATATGAATTGTTATTTTAATAATATTAAAATAAATATTTTCCCAATTACGTTTGCAGTTATAAAAGAATTTAAAAATGAAATAATGTCATCCTTTATTCGTACACGCCATAATATGTACACATATATTTACATATAAAAAATGACAAATTATATTGTTTCCCAAATTCAACCATCGTTGTAAGACTGGGAAAGTCATCCCTCTCTCTTCAAACTTTCTACTTATAAAGGGCTATATAATTTATATAAGTATAGTTCGTAAAAGAACAAGTTTTATGGATCATCATTCCGCAACATTACATAGTCTGGCCTGTTTATCTTCAAGCAACAGTTACGTTTTTTGTGCGTCTAGATAAGTTTGTTATTCGATATTATTTATGTCGCCCCAAAATATTTTCTATCTACGAAAATAGGACGTATTGACTAGTGTCTGTGAGTTTTGTAGTTGAATATAGATTCTTGGCAATTTAATTTTTTTACGAATTGGTCAGCTCAACCTGAGATATGCGTCATAGAAAACCGTCGTGAAACAACCACAGCGTTGTGTTTCGCCGTGTGATTAAGGTTATCGGAGGTACAATCGTTCCCCTCCACAAATACCTCCCTCATCCCAAAATCTCCAAAACCCTTATCGCCAAAAGGCATAGGCTAAGGCAAGGCCATAGCACTCGTAACTCTCCCGTCGCTGCGGGTGTCCATGAGGGTCGCTGATTGGTTACAGTCAAATAAGCCGTTTGCTCGTTTGCCGACCTACCACACAAAAAAATTCGCTATTAAACTTCATGAATATCTTAATCTCTACTTAATCCGCTGTGGAATATAGGCGTAACGTTTTGTTGTATCAACAAATCGATAGTTCTGTTTGTAGTCAAATGTATCTGCATGCATCTGGATACATTCAGCGCATTTGTAGAAGATTACGCTGGATTATTTGATCAGAGAACATTGTTCCAATCAGTCATCCCCTAGCTTTAACTAACTCCAATGTTTGTTGAATGCCTTAAATAACTCACTAATTCTATCGGTTGTTTATTTATTTTCTACTAATCTCATTTGTTAGGCTAAAGCTATCGAACCTAACAAGCTTCAAATTGAATACAAGATGCTTTAAATCCCTTCTATTTAGCTGTCATTTAATTTTAGGTCAGTTTGTCTAAGCCTCTGACTGTGTTTAGTGAATTTTGTGCTACTCCTATTTAGTAATAAGGCTTATTTTTGATCGAATACAAAAACATTCGACTAGTTAACTTTATTTAACACGTGAGTACTATCATTGAATTGTGTTTGTTAAAAGTTAATAAGACGAAATCGAACTTTAATATACTTTCTTACCCCATATTTGAGTGCATTCAAACTGATTGTTCTTTAATATTACCTATACATACATATAAAGATATTTTATTTCCCTCTCAAAAGCGAGTGTTGCCAACTATAAAAAGAAATGGTTTTAAATTAACACATTGTTCAGGGTTCCACATTCAATGCTTTAGTTTCAACGTTAGTGTAGGCTGTTCGTAACCCTTAGTTACACCAATTTACCACCAGCGGCGCGCGGGAGCTTTTAAGTCCAAAGTCAGAAACGAAACGAAATTGCAAAAAAATGTAGAGGCAAAAATGTTTTGTGCGTACTTTGACGTGGAGTGCCTTTGAAAAGGCTTTTTTCGAAATATCACCGGAATGTTAAAGGGAAAAACGTTCCACAAAGAATACACGAAGGGAAATCGTTTATCTGTTTTTTCGTTTATATGAATTGTAGAATTGTAGGTGGGTTAAATCAGTGAACGATGTATTATATTTCTCAGTGGTTATGTGTCGAACGTCGTAATAAGAACAATAAGTTTATTAAAATACATTATTATGTATTTTTTTTCATTACCTGGTTTACCTGATATACACTCGTAATACCAAAGGAGTTACCACAAGTTGCCAGCCACTTGTGGACTTGAGGATTGAGGATGTAAGGGTAAGGATTTGGGTTCCAGTAACCTCACTCACACGGCGAAACATAAAGTAAGTGTTGCTTCACGCGCGTTTTCTGTAAAGCCGTGGTATCACTCAAGTCAAGCCGACCAATGCCGAAGCTTGGCTCTCCAACACTTAATACTTATTAGCACACAATAATACTGTTTTAATAAGAATAGGAGAAACCCAAAATGAATTTCACTTGGTTATAAATAAATGACAAAGGCACTTCTATCACGAAGTTACTTTATAAACATGGTGAGAATCATCATCAATATCAATGAAACTTCAACAAACTTAAAACTCAATTAATATTTCTTGGAGGACGATAAGCCATCAATGTCGGATGCAGTTGCCTTTCAAAACTTTCTGATTACAAGATAATTATCATCAAACATGGTTTTCTACTTAGACTTAAAACATTTAATTTTCACGCCTGGTTACTCAAAAATATAACTATATACGTATTCATGTTTTGGAGCAATTATATAGGAAACAATTAGTTGACCCGGCGAACTCCGTACCGCTTCAAATTTAACTATATTTTCTGATCTTTTAAACCTTACCTGGACTTCAACGAAAATTTTAAGACAATAATTATCCAAAACGGGCTAGTCGTTCTACAGTTTAGACGAGACTAAAGAACAGCAATTATTTTTTGCATACATATAAGAAGAAGACTATTCCTTTGAATTCTTATAAAACGAAACCAATCAAAGTGTGTATTCAACTGCACAGTTGCATTCAGTGGGTGGGCAACCGGCTATTGCCTAACCTGCCGTAGTTTTGATTCCTGCACGGAAGTAATTCCCGCAAGAATTTGTGTAATCCTGATTTTTTTTATTTCCGGGTCTAGATGTTTTGTTTTTGCGAAAAAAGGCACCCCAAAGCAAAAACTTTACCGTATAGAACAAAGTCTTTTTTAAATGATATAAATTTATTAGTAGTAAGTTTAATGTGACAAACAAATAAAATGTTTTCTTAAAAAAAAAAAAAACAAAAATGATATTTGAGTAAAAGTAAAATAATTATAGAAGTTATATTTTCACTTCATTTACTTTCGCATACAATGACTGTTTCCGTAGCCTTTGCAATTAATTAATATTCATCGAATGAATAAATAAATCACTTCGACGTATTGGCACGTATTGTATGTCGACACCTACACCCACACTCACACCTACCTATAAAACTTATTTCAGTGTTGAATTTCGAAGAGTTTACTACAGAACCCTTGTGTGTGAAATAGTTGATCACCTAACTGACCATGAGGGTCCAATAGTTTTTAAGTAACTAACTTGCTTTTTATTTATGAGACAATTATTTCAGGTACAATAAATAAATAAACAAATTTATTGACTCGACACTTGGTATTCTTTCTTCTTTCTAGATTGTCTTTCGACAAAGACCGCTAAGGCTTTCTATTCGTCTCTGTTCTTTGCTTTGCGTACCCATTCCGGTCTAGCTACTTGTTTTGTATCGTCTTCCCAACGCTTTATCTGTCTTCTCCTGTTTCTTGAGCTATCCCTTGGGTACTATTCAGGTACAATAATGTATATTAAAAAATGTACTTGTGAACTTCTTGTAAAAGGTATATTATTTTCATAAAAAGGGTAACAATGGAGTTTCTTTCTCATTGTTCTCCATTCGAATATGCATTATAGAATAAAGTTCACCGACGAACAGACTGACAAACTTATTCTATTTTGACGTTTCAAAAGTATCTAAGTACTTATATTTTAGTTGGAATAAAATAATGATTTTGACATTGACTTTCCAATGTTAAACATTGACTTACCAATATAAATTTATAAGTGTGTTGAAATTGTTTATAGAAAACAAAAGTAGGCAAATCCTTTAAGAAAATTTTATGAAAATATCTTAATCACCACATTTATATTCACAACACAACATTTCGACTTTATGTCGCTCCAAAATCCTTAAATAAACCGTGCTCGGTCATTGTTTTAGTTCAGCATTCCAGAGCAAATCTCTAGGATAACAGTGGCCCGGACCGAACGAAATGAATGAAATGAACGATCTGTGAACCAAATGAATGTTGGGCCTCTGCGGCGACGTGACAGGAAAGCTCATTACTGACAACGAACTGTGGCATTTTAACTTAGGTGCCATAAAGAGCTTTATTGCCGAAGGAACATGGTTTTAAATACCTAATCCAGTGTGAAATAGCTTTTTGTAGTTTCTCGATTTCTGGCTTTCTGAATGTTCAACGTAATTTTTGCGATTGTTTAACTATGTAGGTACAACTACAATACTTTTGTTCTCACATCATCAGCCTATACGTGCCCAGTGCTGAGCAAAGACCTCTTTTCGCATGGACAAGGTTTGAGCATTAATCACCAGGCTTGCTCAAGGCGGATTGGGGATTCTAAACTTATAATTAGATATTATAATTTCTAAAGTCCAGGTTTCCTCACAATGTTGTCCATCACTGTATGCCAGCATTGTCTAAATAATCATAGAAGGCCTACACAGTCCTCATGCATGAAAAGCAAGCGCCTTGTTCTATAGGCCATCACGAAGTAAATAGTTATAATAATAGGCTTATCTGGTATTAGAAAATACCTACCCTACATTTTTCTAAATTGTCACAAAGAAAGTTCAAAATTCCAAATTTAAATTCAGAACAAATTTGATGATTAGAATTCGCGATTATTTTTGTTTATACATAGAACTGTCGAGGATGTCACCGCTGACCGGTTTTATCCAGTTATAACGAACGTCCCAACGACGTACAGTTTTCGCGAAAAGATTTTATCACGGCTCATGTATACTTATCGCGACTTCGAGTGTCCGTCATCTGATAATCGTCTTAATCACGTTTCACCCCCTCGAGACTTAATGAGGTACCTTATACTATGCTCATAATTTTAATTCGATATTTACCTAGAACACAAGTTATGATTTTAAATAGAAAAAAGTTTTAATCCTAATTACAAATTGTAATTTGATTTCGTTTTTCCATTTTTCCTTTTTTCGACTTTTTTTAATTAAAAATTAATGCTTGTTCTTTATTGTTTAAATTTAAAATATCATATTTAAATGCTAACACGTAGACAATAGCGCAAGCTAAAAAATTTAAGGTAAATTCCATAGCCACTGTTTCATTCTATTATCGTGTGACCTCAAGTGTAGATTCAATAAAATACTGGCACTGACTCGTGTATTGAATCATTACAAAACTATTAGCTATTGTTTATATATGTACGTAATATACGTACGTACAAAAACACACTACTTACAACAAGACAAAGTGATGAGGTGGATTTAAGTCAGTGAGAGTCTGACGTTACCTCTCTCTGTACACTAAGAGAGAAGACACGTGGAGATTCACTCAAAAAGAAACATGACACACATATGCCGTTGCACTCAAATTAAAAGTGATGTTCGTAAATTCCTAGTCGTTGATATTCGGTAATAAACCGCTGACCGTGTATCGACCGGCACCAATCGCATAAACTACTAAGCCCTCGAATAGCTACACGGACTACAGCAGCTATAGGGTCGAAGTGTGTCGGGTGTAATACAAGCAAATCTGACAGGAATCCATCTCGCACCACTGAATCCCGATTCAAAATGAATACTTTGATAAAGTTGTAGGGATGTTTCTGTTGTAAAATGTTTGTATTTATAAACATTCGAAATACAAATTAAGAATCGTGATTTATTCATAATGATTGTTTTTTTTTATTTATTTGTTCATTTTTATTTTCTGATAGTGTTTTGTTTAATCTAGGTTTCTTGATTAAGTATACGTAAGCTTTGTAAAAAAAAATATGTAACATTTTCTAATTCAAAGAATTGTGTTTAATTCTCTTAGAATTTTAATAACATTAAAGCATTCATTACAGCACTTATTTATTAACTAAGAATATTTTTAAATTAAAACCGTGTTTGTTGTTTATATTTAGTTATGTATGGCCTATTTAATTAGTAACAGAAAAGTAACACACATATTTTAAATGAATAAGCCACAACTTTTTAACGTTATTATAACGAAGCGGGATTTTAGATTTAAAAATAATGTTCTGTGACCGTTTTAAACTTCATGATTCCAACTAAAGCCAACAATTATTTTATTTCTAAGTTGGTAAACTAAAAAAAGGAAACTTTATTATAAATAGTTAAGAAAAACGTAGCATGTGGTAGTTGCGTTCTCCATAAAAGTTTATATAATTCTTTAGTGAACTGGAACTTGGAACTCAACAAATGTTGGACTTGCAACTTCTCTGCGTATTTAAATGATATTATGAAGGTAAATTTGTAGGTAGTGTATGGATACTGTTATGGCAAAAACTATAGTATACCCGCTTTTGTTTTATGAGTGAATGGAAAACCAAAATTGAAGTAAGTCTATTCCGTTCAGATATAGATCATTTATAATTGAAAAACTTAACACAACCCAACTTTGTTTGGACGGGTAAATTAACATAGAACTAACAAATGAACACTGACATTTATTACCCGTTTGTAAGCACAGACTATAAAATACTGCTCAACCGAAAACCTTGTTCACACAAAATCCAATTTCTCAACTCTTGTTGAAATTCTTGACTGATCAAACATTAAATTATAATAAAATTTAGGTAACTAACTAAGATTTTCGAAATGCAAAGGCTAAGACAATAAAGTCAAGAGAATAATTTAATAGATAAATTGTGATTTCATTATGATGATGTGCCAATGTCAGAGAGAATTTGGAAACATTTGATTGAGCCGTGAAATAGAATCACATATTTCTTGACACAGATGATTTTTCCTTTGTATTTGAGAAACTGCGTAGATTCAAGCCTTGTTCGATGAAGGTAATATGATTTTAAATGTTCTGCTAAAACCTTTACGCCCACATCCATGGTCTTTATCGCTCGCCCGCACTAATAGACATTAATGAAGCGTTAATTAACGATCTTAAATAAACTCAAATATGTTCAAATGTCACCAGTGTCAATGTACGCACATTTAAATTTACCAAATTCAAATTTTCTCCTATTATAATTTACTAGCTACTCTCGTGAGGTTTTTTTATTGTAGTGTGATGTGTTGTAGCCTATAGCATTCAGGAACATTGTAGCTATTTACCAGTGATAGAATTTTGGCAATCCGACCAGCTGTTCCAAAGGTTACCTCCTACATACAAACTTAAAAATTTAACCTCTTTATAATAGGTATAGATATGTATAGATTGACCCTTGGATAATGCGCAAATAATAACTTTATTATAATGTTGGCGTTTAACACGAAAAACGTAATGTAAGGGTATTGACCGTATACAATATTATACAAACTCTTTGAGATAAAGTTTACAAACTGGCACAAGTTCAAAAGTTAACTACAATTTATTTTATGTTTGCATGGATTCTCCGTACTTGCTAGCCAAGAGAGCAAACGTTCTTTTGGCTTGGAATCATGAAACCGCTGTATTTACAACAGTTTCATAATTCCGGTCTTTTAGCCTTCGTCGTATTTTCCCGAACAAAAAGTTTTTGATCAGTTTGTTTTTTAATTGGTATCTTTGCATGTTAATCGTTAAAACATCAATGAATTTCCTTTTCTGTAGTCAAAATAATGTTCCTCGAACAATTAACACAGGACCCACGTCAATACAAAAACAAAAGAAAATACTTTTTTCGAGTCGTATACACCGAATTTAAGATAACATTTGTTTACGTGTAAACGTCGGGAAACAACAGGCATTCTCATTTTATGCGGATAATCAACAGATGTTATCGTTAGGTAATGGTTACGAATCCAAAAACGTTTTTAAACCTTTTTTAAATGCTAATGTATCAAGAGACACAGGCATTTTTTCATGTTTTGTATTTTACTTACATGTTATTTTTAAGTACTCTTAACTTTGATAAAATCGTTAGTCTTTTCGAGAATTCTTTGATCTTTAGGATTTGTGACCTATTTGGTTAGGAAAAGCTGAAAAGTCTGATATTGTAATTAGATAGATATAGAAATATTTTTGCGATCAGAAAGAATTGTGTAGATATAAGTAGGTAAGTATCTGATCAAAAATCCTTGGCAAACATTCTTGACATCTCATTGTTGCTAAACTAGTTCTTTGTTCGAGTTAAATATTAAACCCAAGAGACACGAGTTTTTGGAAAACTTTATATAAACATTTGGATTCACTGCGTTGTTATTCCGGTGAAACTCGTCACAGAATTTTGGTGAAATAAAAAAGTCTGACTTTTCAACACCGCCGTTTACTTTTATAGAGAAAATATGCTGGTAGCGTACCTACTACCTACATTTAGAGTTCTCAGTTATATTTTCATTTCACAGTCTGTTACCGAAAATCTTGAATAAGTAAATAAAATTCACGCGGAAGGAGTTGTGATAACAATTTTTAGGGAAAACCGTTGTTATATTTCTAGAACAATTTTCCAACTTATTTTTGCTAGTTAACGTTTAAAAATAAAAACACGGGCGATGTTCTTGTACGTAGCATTGGTTAGATTTTATAAAAATAAAAAAACAATGTAACAATAAGTGTGTGATAGCCAAGCTTCGTCACGAAAGGGTCGGCTTGACCGAAGTGATACCACGGCCTTACAGAAAACCGGCGTGAAACAACCACAGCTTTGTCTTTCGCCGTGTGAGTGAGGTTACCGGAGGCTCAATCCCTCCCCCTCCCCCATCCCTTCCCAATCCTTAAATATCTGAACCCCTTATCCTTAAAAGGCCGGCAACGCACTCGTAACTCCTTTGGTGTTGCGGGTGTCCATGGGCGACGCAGATTGATTACCATTAGGTAATCCGTCTGCACGTTTACCGAACTACACCATAAGAAAAAAAATTGTGGATAGGAAAGGAAAGTTTTCTAAGATATCTATTTTAGTGGTACAATGGACTAATAAAATTAATACAATGAGCCACCCGCCGCTAAATAAAACGCTCCGATCGTAAAGTGCCAATAACCACGTCTTCGACACTAATGCCATGCTCAAAGTAATTTACAACAGCTCATCTACGATACGGGCTCGAGTATTTTATTTATTTTATGGCTTCACTCAGTCGGGCAGAAAAATCGGCTTATTCTAACCCTTCTCACGACGAGAATTGAGTCTTCACCGCGTCATGATGAGATTTGGATAAGAGGCAATTTAGATGTACAAATGACGATAATACGTGTGTGACGTTGACGTAAGAACTATAATTGTTCGTAACAATCTGCTTAAGTGTGGGAGAGCCATGCATCAGCACCAATAGGTTGGGTTGACCTGAGTGATACCTCACCCTCGCAGAAAACAGGCATGAAACACAGCGTTGTTTTTCGCCGTGTGGGTGTACCGGAGGTCCCACCCTGTCCCCAATCTCTAAATCTTCAAAACCCTAATCCCCAAAAGGAAAACGACGTACCCGTAAATGCTCCGTTTGTTGCCTGTGTTTATGAGCAGCACTAATCAGGTAACCAGTTTGTACGTTTGTCCAGGCTTAAATTAACTTGAGATATTTTCTTCTGGCTATTTATAGTGGCTACTATCCAACATGACTTGAGACAGAGTATCCACTGATACCAACCACTAAATAGAATCGCAAGCATAATTTCACATAAAGATCCAGGGTCTTTTATGTGAGAGGAAAATCATCAATTACTTCTCCCGCCCAGGGCCAGGCGGGAGGGAGTGACTCTTACTGACTAAAAATCCCCCTGTTCCTTCTCCTGCTCCGGGCCGAGGTCGCGGAGCCTCATTGCGCTTAACCCGCAACCCCGGCTAAACATCAGTCCTATGGGGAGCCCTATAGCCGTCTGTGGTGATCTATTGGCTTTTTGACGAGGAACGCTACGCGCCTTACGCTCGAGAAGATCCAGGGTTGCGGGTGCAAGCATAATAATGTACCATATTTAAGGCCTGGAGCAGGAGAAGGCACGAGGTGGTTTTTAGTTTGGAGTAGTCTTACTGCCCTTTAACCTAACACTGGGCGGGAGAAGACATCAAATTAATGTCTTCAAATTTTGATGATTTTTTTCCTTAAAGGACGATAAATAAACTTTACGTAGGTAAAAATACACAGCAAAAAGGACAAAGTACATGTTTATGTTTTTTAATAGTTATTGTGAATATCATCGTCTAAAAATAGTCGTTTGAAATATAAAACTCGATAAATGTGAACTGATTCCACTTCAGTTCGTTCGTTTCTTTGTCGCAGGTGTACCTTACGGTTCACAGGGCAAGCTTTAACATTATAGACTGATGTTCCTTTGCTTGAATCTGTTCGTACATATTTTTATCATTCATCATTCCAATTCTTTTTTATGTGATACAAACCAGCGGGCGGATTACCTGATGGTAGGCTATCAGCGCTACCCATGGTAACAATGAAGAGGCAAGTGCGTTGCCGACCTTTTGGGGGATTAGGGATTAGAGGAGAGGAAGAATTAGGCTTCCGATAACCTGACTCACACGGCGAAACACAACGCTGTGGTTGTTTCATGTCGGTTTTCTGTTAAGCCGTGGTATCACTTAGGTCAAGCCGACTCATTCGTGCCGAAGCTCTTTCACACTTATTCCAATATTCTAATATCTTCTTTATGAATTTAATGCTCTACGTTGCCACATAAGCAGTTCTTATACACAAAAAGTTTCCTAAAAAAACCTTGAAAATTTTAAATAGTTTACTAAACCTTTGTTAAATAAACCTTTTAGTTGGTGGTAGACGATAACAAAGTAGTAAAACTAGATATTACAAAGGCAAAATAGCAGCTACACCACATAAAGGGAAACTTTACGCAACTAAGCTAACCTTATGTGTTTTAGTTTCACAATAAGCGAAGTAGGTACATGTTTTGAACGAAAACTATGGCTAAAAGATTCTTTTACTTTACTAGTTTTAAAGTTTAGTGTGAATGGGTCAGCTTAATCGGAGTGAAACAATGACTTTTAAAAACATTGGCGTGAAATAATTGTTGCTTTGTGTTTCGCCACGTGAGTTAAGTTATCGAGGGCCCATCATTAACCCCCCTAAAAACTTCTCTGTATCACTTGCTACCTCGGTCAGGTGTGCATAGATGGCGCCGATTACTGACCATCAAGTGATTCAAAAGATTTCTGGCTGTCCTATCCAGCTCCGAGATTAAACAATTTCCTTAAATAGTTAAAGAAACATCTTCAATAATTAATTATTACTGTAAATGTAAATAAATTAATGATCTATTTAAACATCAAATCAGAATCTCCTTACAAGTTCCGATAACTGTCTTAAACAATATTTGTGCCTTTAAAATATGACATTTACTTTGTAAAAAGGATCTCTGAGCCATACACCGGCCAGCTCGCGTGATCTTTTCCCATTTACTATTAGACGTGTACCTATTTGTGTAATGTTGGTATTTAGACGTGGACGTGCCAAGTAATTGGAACATAAAGGCTAAATATTTAGCCAGCTATATAAGCTAGGGCTATAAAATTATCTGTCATCTATGTATTAGTCTTTATCTTTGACCTGATTGCATTCATGTCTCGTGGTTCCTAATCTAAGTCTAGATTTGAAATCGATATCCTTACCATATTACAAACTGAAGTCTCTTTTAACATATGTCTGTATATTTGGTGGTTTTTACAAAAAGATAAGAAAAGATTTTTGAGAATTTGAGATTATAACTAATTATAGGATTGAAGAGAAATATAGTAATTGGTGATTTAGAAATATGTAAGTATACTTAGAATTAAAAACGACCGTAAACTTCTTATTTGGAATTTTTTATTAAACATTTCTATTCCGGACCTAGGTGTTATGTGTTTATGAAATTGTGTGCTTGTAATTGTAAACACACCTACGACATAGAAGAAAATCGTATCGTATATAGACAACCTACAATATTTTAAAAACATATTTAATGAAATACGCATTATATAAATAAAATACCATTCCATTAGCAGTGCCAATAAATAACAAAATTTCAATTGTTGATTTTCCCTGTGTAAACGTTGCCTAGTGTAGCGGCACGATCACGTCGCTACATTACTTAGATACGATAGAGATAAGACACACATGTTAATTGTTGCACGTTTGTTAGGATAGCTAAATCTGAAAATCTCACGCATCTTCTTAGTATATAAGCACCAGCAATTAAAGTAATAAACAGACTTTAACCATCTACAGTCTCATTATTTACCTTGCCACGAAGTCTGGCAAATTGGTGACCCGACGAAGAACAATCAACATGACTCATTCACCCTGCAAATCAAGCAGCAGCCAACAAGAAGCCTTGGAGATATCAGCCGGAACCGCCATTTTATCCCGTATTCCGGAATTTTGGAGGACCAACCCAGATTATGGTTTAAGCAACTAGAAGCCATAGTAGCACCACAGAAGCAAGGAGACGATTACAAGTACTATACGGTCATTGCAAAACTGCCAAAAGAAGAAATAATACAGGTTAGTGACCTCATTACTTGCCCACCGCCAATAGAAAAGTACAAGGCTATCAAAGAACGCCTAATCAGTTGCTATGAGGAATCAGACCAACGTCAGCTCCAAAAATTATTGTCTGAAATGGATCTCGGCGACCAGAAACCATCACATCTTCTGCGCAAGATGCGGACCCTGAGTAACGGAAATATCAGCGACGAAACCATCAAACTTCTATGGTTGAGGCTTCTGCCACCATCAGTGACTTCGGTTCTAGCAGTCACAGAAGACATAGATGTGAACAAGATGAGCCAGATCGCGGACAAGATATTAATAAATTCAACACGTACAGAGGTGTCAGCTGTAAACGGAAACAAATCTGGCGACGATACAATGTCATGCATACTAGCACAGTTAGCAGAAATGCAATTGGAACTAAATGCAATTCAGCAAGGTCAAAAAAACTATCGACGCAGCACTCAAAGTTATTCCAATCGTCGGCATTTCCTACCACAGTCAAGTTCAAGAGAAAGAAGGCACTTTTGTTTTTACCATGGAAGATTTAAAAAATATGCACAAAAGTGTGTTCAACCTTGTGATTGGAAACAGGATCTCAACTCAAGGAAACAGGGAAACTAATTGAAGCACGGACAACGGCGGAACTCTGTGCTATTCACCCGTCCAACCGCCTCACTATTACCGACTGAAAAAGTGGTATGAGATTTTTGATTGACACGGGAGCAAATATTTCAGTTATTAGCAAGCCACAGAGACATTCACTAATACAAGAAGAACGATGTATACTT
This sequence comes from Spodoptera exigua, assembly GCA_902829305.4. Classification (NCBI taxonomy): domain Eukaryota; kingdom Metazoa; phylum Arthropoda; class Insecta; order Lepidoptera; family Noctuidae; genus Spodoptera; species Spodoptera exigua. The sequence continues at coordinate 5,199,320 of LR824608.2, read as the reverse complement.
TATGCCGCCAATGGTACAAAAATTAAGACATATGGTGAAAAAAACACTCTCTTTAAACTTCGGGCTACGAAGAAACTTTGTATGGAACTTTGTCATCGCCGATGTAACACAACCGATTATTGGAGCAGATTTTTTAGAGCATTATAAGCTATTAGTCGATATAGCTGGTCGAAAACTCATAGATAGGGTAACTGAGCTGACAACGCCGCAACCCTGATCAAATCGACGCAGCAAACAATCCGCACTATTAACATTGAGACGAATCCACGCATTACTCAACTATTAAATGAATACGAGGATATTACGAAACCAGCCTCCCTCCACACTACTCCAAAACACAACAGAGGCCGAAAAAGCTTTTGATAAATGCAAGGAAAATATAATGAACGCAGTATTAACAGTTCACCCCTCTCGCACCGCCCCTTTGGCACTTATGACGGACGCCAGTTCGACCTGTGTTGGCGCAGTTCTGCAGCAGAAGTCAGGACGTAATTGGGAACCATTAGGATTCTTTTCAAAGAAATTAAGTGATACTCAACAAAAATACTCGACATTCGACAGAGAGTTGCTCGGAATATATATGGCAGTCAAACATTTTCAAAGGTTAGTCGAAGGAAGAGAATTTACTATCTTTACAGATCATCGACCTTTGACTTACGCATTTTCCCAAAAACCGTCATCTAATGATACGCCACGGCGAATACGACAACTGGATTTTATTTCACAATATTGTACCAACATTCAACATATAGAAGGACGTGACAATATTGTAGCAGACGCATTGTCACGGATAGAACAAATTGATGTGCCATCACCGATTAATTATGCTGATTTAGCAAGATGTCAGCATGATGACCAAGAATTATTACGACTTCGTAATAACAAGAATTTAAAATTTTCAAATATCAAGGTTCCGGGTTCTACTGAAGTCATCGCCTGTGACATATCTACAGGAAAAAATCGCCCCTATTTACCAGAAAAATTTCGGAGACAAATTTTTAATGTCATGCATGGACTGAGTTGTCCTGGAAGAGCTACGGTGGACGAGAAACATTGCAATTGGACAAATCCTCATCACAATTGGCATCCTTCTTCTCTACGGAATACTGAAGACCTTAGACAGAAGAGTGAAAACAATAGCAAGAAACAATCAGCACAAATGCAGTGGATAGTTCATCGACTGCCGCCGCCGTCACAACAAAGGCAGCAGTTTTTATTTCCTTCGAATTAGCAACAATGACATTACATTACGCATAGGATGTAATTTATCAGCAAGGTTAAGTTATTATATAATTAGGTACATACTAATTTTTTTCAATTTATATGTTAATTGTTTTTAAAAGGGGGGAGTATATGTAGCGGCACGATCACGTCGCTACATTACTTAGATACGATAGAGATAAGACACACATGTTAATTGTTGCACGTTTGTTAGGATAGCTAAATCTGAAAATCTCACGCATCTTCTTAGTATATAAGCACCAGCAATTAAAGTAATAAACAGACTTTAACCATCTACAGTCTCATTATTTACCTTGCCACGAAGTCTGGCAAACCTAGCGTAGCTTATCTTACATTTGGTGCGTGGGAGGTGCTCGAAGGGTTTTGGTAACTGAAACTCGCTGTGGTTCCCTGTCACCTGAATACTGAAAATGTTCACTTACTTCAACGTTACCTTTAGGCGTCAGGTGACGGACCTTAAATGTTTACGGTCGCTTGTTGTTTGTGTGTACCTATATATGTGTATATAGATAGAGAGTCTGCCTACCTTTTTTTGTGAGGGGAAAATCATCAAAAGACTTTTCTCGCCCAGGGTGTGGCGAAAGGGAGTGTCAGACTCTTACTGATTAAAAACCCTGTTCCTTCTCCTGTTTTGCAATGCCTTATTGCGCTTGCCCCCCAACCCGAACTTCAGCCCTAATGCGGCCCCGTCTTTTGGCTCTTTGAACTCTCGGGCCTGGTACTGGTCGAGCGGAGAGCTTCTTGCTCTTGCTCGCCGTCCGCAGACCCGCACTTACGGTGGCCGGAGATCGTCGCTCGATTGCCGACGCATGTCTGGAATGTTGCCTACTGCGTCAGTTGGAGGATAGTTCCCTCAAGCGCTCCGCCTCCTCCTTTGCAAGCATGACTGCTTCGTAGAAAGAGGAGACGGCTCCCCAGTTCCTCGCGCACTACACCATGGCTTCAACTATGGCCGAACGCGAGAGGTCGCCGCCTCCAGTCACTTGGCTACAGTGTTCAGCCCAAGAAGGGCATACCGCCACCATATACTCCACCGTGTCCTCTAGGTAGTCCTCACAATGATGACAGAGCTGACCTACCTTAGATCTGTACTTACTTATGAGTTAGTGAGTACGTATATGATATTTGTAAAACAAATACTTACATTATTTGTGGCTACATGTGCATAATCACCATCAAGCAATTTCTGTGTACATTGTCTTGTTGACTTTGAAATAAAATAGTACGCAGTGATTCCAAAAGAAATGCAATACAAGCTTTATAGACGATGAAACCATTCTTATGTAAGGTAACAACCAGGTTTCCTATTGTTACTTTATTATAAAATTTCATCAATGTCATTCGTTGCATAAATTGAAATTTAATAACAAAACAATATAATATTATTGGAGTGATCATTCGTAAATTAATATGAAATAGAGGTTTAAACCAATCATGTGCCTAGTTAAATAACAGGTATTTTGCGAATGATATTACAGACTTCAATTAGGTATCGATATGAGAATGGAAGAGTTCTAAATTGATATTTAATTGTAACTTATATTTTAGTAGGTATTAGATATCTTTCCTGTACGTAATACCTGAAATATTTAATATTTTGCCTGGGATTCCAATCTAAATATTTATAAATAAATTTAGTAACTGGATACACAATTAATTAATTTAAATAATCTGTTTCATAGCCGTTCACTAGCCGACTATGAGCTTAAAAAAAATAATGCTCGTACTTAAAAGAAATTTTCGAAAATACTTCTTTTATTGGTGACTATTTCAGGTGGAACTATCGATAGAGGTTATGCTACTGCTCCTGGCCTTTTTATGTTTTCATATAAAACAAAGGCTTCTTTTTTTATTGTAAAAAGTTCTAGCCGACAGCTACCTGAACACTATTTTGAAAAATAATTTCATTGAACGTACATACCTTTATTATTTTAACAAAATTACGATGTAAACAAAACCACCATTAATAATTGTACTAAAATCGTAATTATCTTTTACAACGTATCTGTGTTCATTTTAACAACTATGTTGTAATTATTTTAAATGAAATTGAAATGAAGAGTGTTGTAAACATTTCTAATGATAATCAAACAAAATGTGGTTTAAGATTATATAATTTCGTTCTAGGTATTCCAAGGAGCTAAACAATTAATATTACTTTGACTTCTATATTAAATAAAAGAAGTGGTAAAGTTTTTACCCCTTTTTACTTGAAAATAGGGAATAATAAATTATAGAAAAGTAAAATTGACCCTTTTCTCGCCCCACAAAAAATTATGGAATGACGATCCACCCCAAAAAAAGTTTAGTCTTCATTCATGCAGGGTTAATTCACGTTAAACAGTAAACTAAAAGCTGTAGCATTTAATACAAAGTTTAAGTTAAAATTCACTGACTCGTACAGTTAAACACCGACTTTTAACCAATTTAGTTATTAGTTAACTTTGAAAGTTGCGTTACCTCTCTGATCCAATACATTAGGAAAGGTTAACTTTATCCTTACAAATTGCCGATTAAGAAGAAGTGGTCAGCTTAACGAATTATGAATAGGGGTGATTACAGGTTATATTTTAGTATAGAGGGTATTATCGACCCGTATTCGGTTGGGCCCTTACTAGATAAACGTTCAAGAAAGACATAATGCGGCAATTTGTTCTAAGCATTTATGGCTCCGTTACTTTTGTTTTGCGTAGTTTTCTTGTTTTTTTATGTGATAGGAGAGCAAATGAGCAGAAGGATTATCTGATGGTAAGCAATCGACACGGCCCGTGAATATCCGCAACAACGGAGTTCCGGGTGCGTTGCCGACCTTTCTAAGATTAGGGTTTTGGGGTTTTTATTTAGAGATTGGGGGAGTATTCTGTCTCCGATAACTTCGCTCACACAGCGCTGTGGTTCTTTCACACTGGTTTTCTGTGAAGCTGTGGCTATGGTATGGCGGTAATAGTCCGGTCGAGAAGACCCATTCGTGCCGAAACATGGCTTGGCTATACTTAAATTTTTATATCTCTACAGGTTATGCAAAATTTTACTATTTGGTATATACCATATAAATTTGAAAAAGAAAGTAATTTGTATTAACAATGTGACACATAAGTTTAGCGGGTACTTACATAAAAGTGGTAAAATATTACCGAAAAAATAAAGTCTATTGACGTTTTGTCATTAATGTTTCTCACACAATGTTGAAGATTTCTATATTATCTAGATCATTGATATAGCAATCATCGCTGCGCAGCCTAAATAATTATATTAGCAATGTATACTAAGACTGTATCACGTATAACTAAATTATAGGGTTTTAGCGTAACTAGAGATCTAGTCTAGATAATCATATAAAGGTATACATATGTAGCCAAATCTTAGCATACATATGTACCTACATATATGATACGCAGAACCTATTACACGCAAACACGTATAACCGAATTAATTTCGTCATGACTTTAGATATTGTATTAATAATATTATATATTCAATTAAACTTTGACTTTATAGCTTAACTCGAGATTTGGATTTGATAATAACTACAAATATTTATGTATGTGTAATACAAGTTCGCTCGGTGAACGAGGAATATTATATCAACTTTTTTTTGAGGGGAAAATCATCATGTGTCTTCTCCGGAGTGGCGAAAGGGAAGGTCAGATTCTTACTGACTAAAAACCATCCCGTTTGGCTCCAGGCTGGAGCTGCAGTGCAATATTCTACTTGCGGGTGCATACTTACGTAGAATATTACCGCTGAATTAATTCATGACCTGGTTTTAATAACGACACAATTTTTCTTTTCAAAAAGTGAATATTAAACATAAAGCAGGTTGTGTGGTAAAAAAATATTATTTTTTACAATGTTTCTAAAAATTGATTGACATGTTGTCTCATAAACCTGGGTGTTTTCAAGGCCCGAGTGAATAGGTTGCTTATGGGTAGGCGTGCTCCATCGTAGGTCACAACATAGCGCACCACCATGCGTGATAGCGGCTAAATGCCTGTCCATTACGAATAAGGCTGGTTTTACAGTCACGCGTTTCGGCAGCGCCGTCGGAGCGCGCGCGCTCGGATATGTATTGGGGTATTAGTAGCGTTTCAAATTCGCGCGCTTGAGCAGCGCCGTTCGTTGAACGCGTCCTATTCGCGCGGCGCGGTCGAAGTGCGCGCCGCTCGTGCGCTTCTACGGCCATTGTGCGTTTTAGTCTCACGCCGTTGAGACGTGCCGTTAGGTACTGTTGTGTACAAAATGAATCACATCGATACGGGTCGAGTAATTGACGAAGTGCGAATTAGAAGATGTTTATGGGACCCGGCCGATGATTTTTATAAGAATAAGGACGCAAAAAATAAAGCCTGGGAAGAAATTGGAAAGGAATTGTGTGAAATCAACACCTACTGTTCTTCGACGTTTTTGTTGCCTTTTTTTCCATAAAAAGTAAATAGCCAGTACTCTAACCACATTGCCGTTCATTTTGTATCTGTTTGTACACGACTGTCAGCAGCGAAATGCGACGTACTAATGTCGTTTTATGGTGCACCGCTGTTCAAACGCGCGCTGTCCAACAGCGCGCTGTCCAACGGCGCGTCTAGCGGCGTGACTGTAAAACCAGCCTAATGAAAAAAAGAAAAACCTTCTTGGAATTTCTATAAATATTTGAAGACTAAAATAAGTAAAATCTTTTCAATAGTTCTTAAGTTTTTGCGAAACTTACGAACATATATTTGTAATGTTTTGTGTAAGAAGAAGAATATTATTAAAGTAGTTAGTTATTAAAGTATATATCTGTTTGGACTAGATAAACTCAAAAACTACTAAAGCCAGTTGAATGCGGTTTTCAAGGGGTTGAGTGATTTATGGGGTAGGATTAGTTTGTAATTTATTACGGTTCCAAGTATTAGGTGAACTGAATGAGATAAGGCTTGGTTGCTATTATGTATTTTATGGTAACACTATAGCTATTTGTCTTCTAAAACTGTCAAGCTTGGTACTGTTGGCAGTTCAACAAATGTATTATCATAAATTGAAATAAATTAAAAAACTATCATGTTGTCCACTAAGTCTCGGGACTATAGAGTATTTTTTATGGATTTGAGTACAGTAAATTAATAATAAATTTTCATACATCTTAATATTTATGGATTAAAAATGAAGTCATTTTTCGTATAGCTTAGCTTTTACCTATATCGATGCAAACTATACGTTTATACAAAATTTCATCTCAATCGGTTGACATTATCAGTTTCATAATTTAGTTGAAATATTCCATTTCCCAAACATACATAGATTACAAATTAAAACGCGCATCGACAATGCAACGTCACCGCGACGCGCTCGCTTTTCGTGACTAAGCGTCCCGTAGTGACTTGAAACTAATAGAGCTTCTCAGTAAATTCACGTAAGTCGATATTGAAAAAAAAGAAGAGAAAAAGAAGAGAAAGAAGAAAAAGAAATTAGTCTTAATTTATATTATTTATACACTGAGAAAAGCAACTGTACTTGAATTAATGTTTTTTTCTGTTACCTGTATAATACACATCAATATTACAATAATAATTATTCATATTACAATGTTATTATTTTTTGCATGATGTGGTCTCCAATAATAGGAGGAGCACACGACTTTTAAAATTGTTTTATTTTTAAATATTGTACATGTAATGTGTATTCTTTTTTGGAGATCCTAATAAAATAAATAAACAATATTAATAAAATATGTGCATGGAATATTAGATTCGTGTATAACAATAGGGTGTTTTACTACCGAAAAGTTAGAAATACGCCGTGGCTCGTCTAGTTTCTGCTTCACCTCTATACTCTGTGGGAACACAATTTAAATTCCGAATGTTGTTTGCGATGTATTCTATATAAACTTATTCGGATATACAACTTATTGTATACATTTGAAACTTGACGGCCACAAGCCAATTTGTATTGAGCTAGGTCAGGTGTATTTGTTTTATTTCAGAATAGTTAGTTTTATTGCGTTTTGTTACGAGCTATTTTTGCATGGTGGGGTCACAGAATCAATACATAGGGTGAATCGTCAGGTGATATGTGACTTTGTTAGGTCCGATCCCGTGATTAAAGTTATTCAAAGACTGATAGAAGAGTGGATAGTAAATGTAGAATGCTCAATAATACACTTACACTGCTGTTACTACGTACACACAACAGGCGTTGAAGCACGCCCGCTCGCTATGACGGTTGGGTGCAGAATGCCCCCACTCTTCGCTGTATACTACATCCCTTCCTTATTTTAAGAAAACAACTATTGTAAATAATCAGATTGTAATTATAATCAAACAATTATTTCCATGCCAGTACCAAAGAACAATCAATCTTCAACTTCAGGATTTGTTTCACTATTCTCATCTTGATTAACCACTTTCCAATTATTATTTTCTACCCTTTTCAAATGAATAATATTTCTCCGATATTCTTTCCCCGTTAGATCGTTCGTCACTCTCACGTCTCCGCCATGTACATCAGTTACCGTATGCGCTTCTGGGTTAAAGTTTGGTGTAAGTTTGTTTTCCTTGGTCATGTTTTTTAAATAAACCTTTTCACCGATTTCCAAATTAAGGTCCACGGCTTTCCTTTTCATATTCGCGAATTCCTTTCCTTTATCTCTATCCCTTACTTCTGAATCTGCTATTTTATGTTCAATATCAGCTGCTCCTGGTATTTTATCACGAAATTGTCGACGAAAGAATAATTCTGATGGTGTTTTTCCAGTTGTAGTATGCGGTGTACTATTGTACATAATCATATATTCTAATAGTTCTTCTTTCCAATCTTTCTTTTCTATCTGGCTTATTCTTAATCGCTTAAGTACATCCCTATTCTGGCGTTCAACTTCGCCATTCATTTGTGGAAAATAAGGTATGGTGTTATTTATTGCGATGCCACATTCCTTACAAAATTCCTTAAAATTCTCACTAGTGAATTGGTTCCCGTTGTCACATGTCAGTGTAGTAGGGTAACCAAGACGGGAAAATATTTCTTTAAGTACGTTAATCGTTCCTGTGGCTGTGATATTCTTCATTATTTTTATTTCCTTACTAATTTCTTTACTAAAGTAGTCTACAATGACAAGTAAATAATCATTTGAGGGCAAGGGTCCTAAGCTCTTCTTTTAATGGGATGAGGTGGATTTGGTGCCGAAACTAGTGTACATCCTTTGCAAGCTCTAACCCTATTTTCAGCATCCCTGTCAATCTTTGGCCACCATACTTTGGTTCTAAGGCGTGTCTTCATCGCTACTATGCCGGGATGTCCTTGATGAGCAGCTTCGAGAACTCTAGCACGAAGTTTTGCTGGGACAATTATCTTATTACCCCGCAACGCTATATTGCCTTGAAAACAGATCTCTGTTTGAAAGGGTTTATAAGCATTGACAGATTCGTCCCACTTATTATCGTAAACTCCATTTTTTAATGCTATTATCTCAATGTCTAGTGCACTGGCTGAATCGATCTCATTTAGGGGTACTGCAACCGGCCTGCTATGTTCAATAATTGAGTTTATATAGTTTTCACTGTCAAATGGTCGATTTGACTGACAAAGCCGAGAAATTGAGTCTGCGATATTATCTTTACCTGGGCGGTAAACAACTTTGTACTTATAAGCCTGCATCCGTAGTACCCAGCGCTCGATTCGCGCACAAGGTTTAGATCGGGGTCCAAAGATGATCTCTAAAGGTTTGTGGTCACTAATAAGGTCAAACTCTTTACCTAAAAGGTATATTTTAAAGTGTTCCACAGCCCAAACTAGTGCCAAAGCCTCCTTCTCAGTTTGGCAATATCTTTTCTCACAGTCTGTAAGGCTCTTATTGCCAAACGCTATCACACGAGGACCTTTCACGCTATCAATTTGTATGAGCACCGCCCCTAATCCAACTGGAGAAGCGTCTGCAATGCCTTGCGTCTTATCCGCTGGATTGTAATAGCCCAATGTCTTTATCTCCAACAGCTGTTGCTTAAGACTTTCAAAAGATCTTTCTTGAATATTTGTCCAAAATTTTTGAATATTCGCAGATTTGTTCAGTTTTAGTCGGATTAATTGTCGAAGAGGTTCTGTAAGCGATGCCAGCTTGGGAATCCATTTTCCTACGTAATTGACGAGACCAAGAAAGCTCTGTATTATATTCGACAGTGGATGGCCTCCGCGCAGACCGAATCGCCTGGATATATTTAGCTAACGGTTTTATCCCTTCAGCTGTTAATTCATGTCCAAGAAATTCTATTTTATTCGTTTTATAAATGCATTTAGTTTCATTAAGGAGAACATTATTGTCTTTAATCACTTGTAGGACTTTGTTAAGCCGTTTGTCGTGTTCCTGTCTATCAGACCCATAGATGATGATATCATCTATGAAGTTCGCAGTACCTGCGCAACCCAACAATAATCTCTCTAGTACTTTTTGAAACATTTCAGGTGCGCACGACACGCCAAACATTAGTCTTTTATAACGAAACAGTCCTTTACTGGTGCTAAAGGTGGTTATATATCTGCTGCTTTCATCGATTTCCAATTGGTGGAAAGCGTTTTTTATATCAAGTCGAGAGAAGTACTTAGCATGCCTAAAATTTGGTAAGAGTTCATCCATGGTAGGGAGTGGATGATTCTCCCTAATTATTGCCTCATTTGCTCGTCTCATGTCGATACAAATCCGAATCTCACCATTATCTTTTAACACTGGTACCATTGGAGATACCCATGGTGATGGTCCTTTAACCTCTTCAATAATATCAGCTTCTTTAAGTTCGGCAAGCTTTCTATTCACCTTTTCTTCTAAGGGAATTGGTATTCTCCTATATGGCTGGATAACTGGTTGAACTTCTTTGTTAATAGGAATGTGGAGAGTGACATCTTTAAATTTCGGGAAAGTGCTGATATTATTGACGGGGATACCAATCCGGAGCGCATTAAGTTGTATCGCACTAACTTTACCTAGAAGATTACGGGTACTATTTCGAATTACGTAAAAAGTTGCAGTTTTAATCATTACATCATTAATAGTTATGTTAGCGTCAAATGCACCTAAAATATCCAAGGGCTTTTGGCTGCCGTAAGGCAATAATATTTTATCAGGGTTCTTTATTTGATTAGTGATCTTTACTTTATGATTTTTTAAATATTCCCACGTCTTATCTGTGATAATGTTACATTTACTGCCCGAATCAATCAGCATTTCAATAACAACACCGCCCACTTTGCAGTTAATAGTTTCATCCTCATCTAAATGAAATATGTAATCCACTTCCTCTGTATTTTTATGTGATTTGTCAATTCTTCGTCTCTTTGTTCTATCCATCTTCTCATCGTTCTTTGATTGTATTTTCCTTTTCTGTAATTTAGTCCTACAATAGTCCTTATAATGTCCGATAATACCACATCTTGCGCATTTCTTTTCTCTAGCTGGACACTTGTCGTCAAAGGACAGGTGTCTACTACTGCCACACCTGTAGCAAGTCTTTGAAAAACTGATTTGAAGGGGTAGGTTTCCGAGTATCCAATTTATTAATGTCTGATTTAATGGTGTCGCTTATTTTACTTGAACCTGGTTTGTCAAACGTGTCAAGTTGCCTGTTGACTGTTTCAAGCGTAATAGCGATCGTAATAACTTGTTGAAGAGTTACACTGTCGCCCGCTGATAAAATTTTCTTCCTTAGTTCTGTACTCCGGCTTTTTTCGACGATCTGATCGATTAGGTGTTCATCTTTATCAGTATATTGGCATTTATCAGCTTGGTTTCGCAGTCTTAGTAAAAATGTTTCGAATCTTTCCCCTTCCTCCTGCTTCATCAGTCGAAACATATACCTTTCAAAATATCGACTTTGTTTAGGAGAGAAGTATTGGTCTAATTTCTCTATAGCAATTTTATAAACATCTACGTTATCAGTTTCACCTACATGAGCTCCGGGAAGATTGTAGTATACTTCTTGGAGGGCAAGGCTACCGATATGCAAGAGGGTCGCTCGTTTTTTGTCACCTGTATCGATGTTAGCCGCTAGGAAATATATCTCAAGGGCCCTTTTCCATTTTTCCCATCTGACTCCTACTGAAACTGGGTCGCCTTCGCAATCGAAGTGCTCAAGGCCTGGGAGCGCTGATGTTATCTGAGCCATAATGGGGCGATCTGTAACAATCGCATTACTGCTTACAACTTGTTTGGTTAATTACATTAAGGCTCACATAACCCAACCATACAACCTTTTCGCTCAACCAGTACGGTCTATCTTATTGACCGCCTTAGGGCCGGTTTTTTGATCCGTAGTTAACCCAACCAATTGTTAAAAATCTTGACTAATGGTTAAATATCGACAAAATGTGTTTTTTAATCATTAGTTAGCTCAACTAATTGTCAAATTATTAACTATTAGTCAAATAATTTAACCACGGCTCGGTGGCGGGTTAACCAAGATGGCGGATAGTTAAACTAGATTCGACAGCTGATTCTTGCTTTGTTGTATAATTTTGTGATCTCATTCCGAAGAATTACATTATCTACAATTAATTTAAATATTGTCCGTTATTTTGATGCGTCAGACTCAGAAGATTTAAAGTTAGAACTGCGGTTTTCCCTGGAAATTTATGAAATGATGAATAAAATACCACATCAAAATACATAGTAAAAATACCACGAAAGTCAGCAATATTTGAAGAGTTATGGATGACAATTCAATAACATTTTTTTATGTAGTAGTTCGGCAAACGAGCACACGGATTACCTGATGGAAAGCAATCAGCGCCGCCCATGGACACCCGCAACGGTTGCGGGGTAAGCGCAATGAGGCACCGCGATCTCGGTCCAGAGCAGGAGAAGGAACGGGGGGTTTTTAGTTAGTAAGAGTCTGACACTCCCTCCCGCCCAGCCCGGGGCGGGAGAAGTCACTGGATGATTTTCCCCTGACAAAAAAAAAATGGACTGCCGCTACGGAGGAGTTACGAGTGCGTTGCCGATCTTTTAGGGATAAGGGATTTGGAGACTCAGGGATTGAGGAGGGATTGGGGGAGGGGAAGGATTGGGCCTAAGGGTAACCTCACTCACACGGCGAAACACAACGCTGTGGTTGTTTCACGCCGGTTTTCTGTGAGGCCGTGGTATCACTCCGGTCGAGCCGACCCATTCGTGCCGAAGCATGGCTCTCCCACACTTATAAGACATATAAAGAAAGTCATTTCCTTACTTGTTTCCTGACATTATTATTTAATAAAAAGTCCTTTATTTGATGCAAAAAACACCAAGTTTAAGAAAACACTATTAAAACCCATAGACAGAGAATATAATAGACAAGCTATTAAAACAATAATAATGGTTACAGCGAGAAAGTGCAAATGGAATATATGTAGGTGTGAGCAAGACAAAACATATGTTTCTTGTCCCTTTTTAGCGTAATTATACTTTATTTTAATATTTAAATCGAACCAATACGGTAAATTAATACGGTAAATTGCAGTGAAATTGGCTGTAAAAGCCGTAGTGAGCCGTTTAATGTACATACCTACCTATAATGTATATATAAGACATTTTTTATCTCACGTCGTATACGCTATTAGCTTCTCTATACCTATACTATCTCTATGATAAAACCAAACGATTCAGTTTGAAATCAAGACACTTTTGAAAGCTTTGAAATATCAAAAATGACATTTGGTTCAACTTCATTCATTATTGATCAGTGTTGTCAGTTAAAGAAAAATACCCACAAATTAACACGTTTTTTCTAGGGAGGAAGTTGTTCATTGCACTGGCAACAAATTAACCAATGGTTATGTCTGACTATAGTTAAAGTGGACATCAAAAAATGAAATTACGTAATAACAATTGGTTACCCTCTTGACTATAGTTAAGATAACAAATAGTCAAATCGTATTTAACTACGGATCAAAAAACTGGCCCTTAGTCTCTCATATTGACTATATTAAACGTAACGATCTTTTAAAGATCTTGCAATAATACAATATTATAGACTTTCTTATTGACTATTTATTCACCACAATGTCTCTCATATTGACATTGCACCAATAATCTTTCTACCTTCTTTTAACACTTCGTTGCAAGCCTATCTTATTGACTTTCTTTCACACAGGGACATTCTCATAACTCCCTCACAATCACAGTCCTTAAAAGACTTTTATAACACTTATACTTATTTGTTAGTGACCTGTCATATCGATCTTTAAAAAAAAGTTACATACCTACGTGTTTACATTCGTGCTTAATGCATAATTATGATCACGATATATTTCTCGACATATTAATTGCATTTAAATTACTGCAAATATACTTATGATATACTAACACTTTAAATGTACCTATAAAATCGAAACAAATGTATTCAGTATACGCAAATCGGTACGAAACTTTCTGTTAAAATCGGATTTTAATTATAATAAATCATAACAATTCATTTGTACTGGTAGGATAGATAAAATCGGATACATTATGTCTTCTATTGAATACGTTCGTCAATTTACGCATTCATTCATTTATTAGAACTTGTTATTATAATATTAGTTAACCTGCACAATGCAATTTGGTAAACAACATGACTCAGCGCGGATTGGCCGGACTGCACGCAGTCACTCTTAAAGAGATAGAAAGATTGCCATCTTATTAACATAGGTAATCAGTAATATTGACAACTATATATATATATATATATATATTTTTTTTTTTGTTTACCCTCAATCACCTTATGCCATTTACTATAACTCATTCTCTTTTCTTTTTACAAATCATTTGTGCATAGTACTTACATTTTTCCTCGTCGCCACTTGTAGAATGCTCAATAATACACTTACACTGCTGTTACTACGTACACACAACAGGCGTTGAAGCACGCCCGCTCGCTATGACGGTTGGGTGCAGAATGCCCCCACTCTTCGCTGTATACTACAGTAAATATCGTGGGACTTGCAAAAAATATTGAAAAATGCGACTTGAAAATTTAAAGAAATAACAATTTTTATCAAAGACCAAAAGAAATTTTAGTCAACGATCTTCATTTGTCTTCACGCAAACTATCAAGCGTTCCAAAGTGTTCTCAATAAGAAATGAAATAAAAAAGTGTGGGAGAGCCATGCTTCGGCGCGAATGGGTCGGCTCGACCGGAGTGATACCACGGTCTCACAGAAGACCGGCGTGAAACAACCACAGCGTTGTGTTTCGTCGTGTGAGTGAGGTTACCGGAGGCCCAATCCTTCCCCGCCCCCAATCCCTCCTCAATCCCTAATCCCTAAAAGGTCGGCAACGCACTCGTAACTCCTCCGTTGCGGGTGTCCATGGGCGGCGCTGATTGCTTACCATCAGGTAATCCGTCTGCTCGTTTGCCGACCAATTACATAAAAAAATCATGGTATAAATTCTTTTATAACGAGGAAACGATTGTAACAGCCTCGGTAAAAGTTCCAAGTTCCCTAATTCCTCTTTCCTGTACCCTGTGTTCTATTCCCAGTCCCCAGGGCCTTGTTTCCAGTCCCCGTTGTTGCCGTGTAGATGAAGGTGTGAACACAATAGCGCAATCAACACGAGCGGAAATATATCTGATAATAATGAGCGATCTAACTAGCCACACTGTATGACAAAGGAAATAACTTCCCCATTATAATAGTTCTATTCAAAGTATTAACTATCTAACACGTTCACAACTGTTCAACTTTAATATGCAGCCATTTTATTATGAAACATTGTTCAAATGTTTTCATTTAGCTGATTTATTTTGTTGTTGCGAAGTTTGATTGAAATAAATTTCCACGTGCATCTGGCTCTCTACCTAGACTTGGTGTTAAAAAGTAAGAATATAAAATTATGCTCACGAACTATAAAACGTACTGATTTTATTCAATCCTTACCAAAAAAGCAAATTACTTTTATCTATTTAAGGCGAATCAACAACACAAACACAAACATGGTTATTTTACATTTTATAGGTCTTATTTTAAAGTTAGTGTCAATAATAGATGTGCACAACATTCGCATAAAATGAAACTTACAAAAAAAACTTAATTTACGAAGTGAAAACAAGATAAGTACAATAAAAATAAACTAAATATAGGATGTCAAAAAATATTCAATTAGGTTTAAAGTTAGTCAATAATTCAGAGATTATCGTGAAAAGTTTTCATTACATCCTATACAGCTCAGGTAAATTGCAGACTTCGTTATCTAAAATAGACTAGCTATTATTATAGTGTAGGTTCGAACAATATATCCAATCCTCTGTACACCAATATATTTGTCATCCCACGCAAGACGAAGAGTAAATCCAAGGAAATAGGTCAATGCGACGTGAGGGGTTAGAAGCCACAATGTCTGTTGAGTCGTGCGTTTATACCACTTGAACATCGTTGCAGGCGAACGTAGTGTTTACATACCTGACACTGAGATAATACACTGAGAACAACATTACCATCACCTACAAGTACGCCTATAATAACTCAGCAAATAAAAACAAACAGTGCTCGTAGTAAACGCCATTATCGATCGATCTCCCGATAAAACGATGACACATCTAATTTATATTAATGATACACGTTGACATTGATATTCCAGATATCTAAACTCTGATAAAAATTCATAATGTGACAGAATTTTTCCGTCCCTGTGAACATGTTGTATCGCACTCCGCTAATTACACATATTTACCCGTTTGTCAATTAGCTGCGCCATATGCGGCCAAGTTCCGTTGATAAGGGCCTAGTGCCCTTGCTTAGTTATCTACACCTACGTGAATGTTAGCTAGACACGCGCCCAAGGTTATACTCGAAGAACTCGACGTATCGTAGGCCCCGAACTTGATTTGCATGATTATCGTTCTGGGGTGTGATTCTGTAAGACTTCATTCTAAACTTCGAATCTGAATCCGCGGTGAGTTTCTTGATTGGCATTCTAAAACTCGATTCCTAACTCGAATCTATGCTAGCGCTACACTTGCGAGTGTGTTTACGAGTTGAACTAAATTGACCGCAACATTTTGACAGATAAAGTATGAGATAACGTTGAAAATCGTATTCTATAATGTAATTGCCCCGTCCCTTCGACGCTCACTTCGAACTAGAACAAGATTCAAAATGTCAAATTAAAAGTATCTATTTTACGAGTGAAAATGGAAGAAATAATAGTTAGATAGTGTTCAAATTAAGTTTTGAAAGTAACAATGTGAATAAGTGCTTACCTATTAAAACGATAACGATGGCAAGAATGTTTTTGGTAAAATCTTTGTTAGAAGAAGCTCATGCTTTAGATAAACAAGAAATGCGACGACAATCTAGCACCATTCGAAGTTTGTCTTTATTAACCTGAGATGACGACTATGTGAGCGTGTATGTGCAATGGAGCTGATTGACCAACTGGAGGATGAGGCCTTTGATAAAACCCACAAAACGGCGAGGCAAAGGACTTTGGTATGGTATAGTTCATAACATGTATTACCTGGTTAGTTATGTCCCTACTTCAGAATATATAAGTCTAATTACTAGGTTTTATTTATATGTGATTGGTCGGAAACGGATTACCTGATAGAAAGGATTCAGCGCCGCCAATGGATACCCGCAACAACAGAGGGATTACGAGTGCGTTGCCGACCTTTTGGGGATTATGGATTTGGAGATTTTGACACACATTCACACGGCGAAACACAACGCTATGGTTGTTTCACGCCAGTTTTCTGTGAAGCCGTGGTATCACTCCGGTCGAGCCGACCCATTCGTGCCGAAACATGGCCTTCGCACACTTAAAATAGTATAAGTACTAGATAGTCATTCGATTTTTTTCAGGTGATTCAGGATATGCTCAACGTGCCTACTTTATGACACAATTAGTGGTGCTGAAGCCAATTCCCCAGAAGCATTTTAAAATAACATCCATGCATATTACTGCTCGCAATTTTGAAGAGAGGACAATTAGAGACGAAATTATGTACAATTGCTGAAGTTCAAAGGAAGCAAACTAGGAATTTGCCATCTAATACAGGTTTAAATCTAGGACGTAGGCAAAATATAGTGCCTCAAAGAGCCAATAGACCACCACAGACGGAGCCCTACAGGGCTGATGTTCAGCCACGGTGGTGGGGCAAGCGCAATGAGGTGCCACGGTCACGGCCTAAAGCAGGAGAAGGAACGGGGGGGTTTTAGTCAGTAAGAGTCTGACACTATCTCGCCTTACCCTGGGCGGGAGAAGTGATATGATGATTTTCCCCTGACAAAAAAATATGATTATGATTTTATTTAATTTTATTTTGATTTTAATTCAATTAGGGTCTTGTATGATTTTATTTTTTCCACATTTTTTTATGCGAGTGATTTCATTGTTTTATTACATTTTTTTCTTTTAATTTAGCCTTACGAGCCTAATTGTTAGACCCTAGTTAATTTATTGTATCCCATAATTGTTTGAATATACAATTGAGTTAAAATCAAATAAATAAATAGTGATATGTGAGGATGGGTCTTTAACTAATAAAACTGCTAGTACTCGTTAAAATTGTTTAATTTAAATATAAAAAAAAATTTGGTTGAAACGTCTTAAACACTAAAACACAACTTCGTTGTTACACCCTATCTCGATGCATGGCCTCTGCCAATGCTCACAATCCATTCCAGATTGAAACTACAGATCCAGCTAAAATTTAATCATTCCCTAGACTTCTCTTCAGAAATGCTTGCAAGATCTGCGCATTTGATATTTGTAAATTCTTCCAATTGATTTGAAATCGTCTACTCTTCCACCTTCAGGAATCTCTCTGTGATGTTGGAGAATTCCGTTCGCCGTTTTGATGTTGGAGGAGCAGCAACTGAAGATGTGTGACGTGATACTGAAAAGAGAACACCGATTAATATGTGCATTGATAAAAACTCTTTAACAAATTGCAGCTTTTCGCTGTCGTTTGTTCCAAAAATTAAGTTCTTTCTTCAACCTCTGATAGCTCAACTTCATCTTCCACCACACCAGTCCTGTCCTGCGCCTAGCTGCTAAGCTTCTTATGGCGCTTTTTTCTCAGACCAATACTACAAGCAGACATTTATATTAATAAAGAAGTTATTAAAAAAAGCCTTACTTTTTATTATTATTAATAGTCAATGTAAAATTAAAATAAGTTATATAACCAAGGAGCACGCCAAGATTCATCGTTATTTTAAGTGGCTTGCATTAAGGAATATTAAATGGTTTTAACATGCCAAAGTAAGCACTACTTACTTCACCTTGGTCCTCTGTTTATAAGTTTTGAAAGTGCCATCTATACCATACAGGCACAGGCACACGGCTAGTTTCTTCCACTAGCGCCGATTTCGATCTCTGGCACCTTGAGTTCTCAAGAAACCCTTCGCCAGCCAGGTAAAACCTGTGATGACGACGGGTGTGAGGAACGTATCTCATTTGTACTGAAACATTATGGTTTGATTAGAAAACAAAATAAACACTCTATAATAAATATTATTTTTGAACTTTACAACCAGTAATAAAACTTACTTCATGTTTATGATCTCTCTTTTTATCGGCAAACACGGAACAGAAAAAATATACGAATAAACCAAACGTGGACAAAATAATACAAAGCAAATGACAAAGAGTTTGTCAACAATGAATGAAGACATTATCTGTCAGTTTCTTTTTGGTAAACGAAGCACAGATTATATTCATCGCCTGAATTTACAGTTTTCTGTTTATTTTGTAATAATTAGCTGCCTAAAATTCCTTAAAATAAGAAATTTCAATTTATACGTCATAATATCTAAAATTCTGTGTCAAAAACTTGTTAAAATAAAAACCGATAAATCTCGACTTACATTTTGTGTAGTGTGGTACTACACTAGTACAGTATTGGCCGATTCGGAGCTCACTCCACTTCGCAAGTGCCTAGGTGATGCTTACAGAATGCAAAATCAACGCCATTTTGAACCTTATGCGAAGTGAGAGAGAATGTCGACTTGACATGCGAGTTCGTGTTAGAATTTTATAGAATCGACGTGCTGTTTGCAAAATACGTCCCACACGTTGTTGTATTTGTGGAATAATTTATTAAAGCCGTTATATTGAGTCCAAATTTAGTGATCTGTTTTCATTCTGTTGATAAATAACATTCACTTCTGTATGATAACATCGCCTGTATAAACCGGCCATAAACCTGGCTTATATCAAATCTCGTGTTACCTAACATAATATTGTCGTACGAGGTAGTAAATTTGTTTTTATATTCCAGGACCGAGCGGACGGAGGACACCGTATCCAGCAGTGGCAATCTCACCAACAACGCGGTGCGGCATAAAATAGTAGTACTAGGTGCTGCGAAAGTTGGCAAGTCCTCGCTCATATCACAGTTTCTATACAACACGTTCTCGCCAAAGTACAAACGAACCATAGAGGAAATGCATCACGGGGACTTTAACGTGTCCGGCGTGAGACTAACGCTCGACATACTAGACACGTCGGGGGCTTACGAGTTCCCAGCAATGAGGACACTGTCTATGCAGTCTGCTGACGCGTTCATACTCGTCTACGACATCACTGACGCAAACAGCTTCACAGAAGTAAGGACTTTGAGAGATCAAATTCATGAAACCAAAGACAGCACCGCCGTCCCCATTGTAGTAGTCGGCAATAAAGTGGACCTGGCTGAAACTGGTGCGAGACAGGTAAGCGATTCATTTCTATGTCAAAGAGTTCAATATCTAGAAATGAGGTTTCATTCTACCTCACACTATAATATTGTCAAGAGACGTCTTTTCTATGAACAATCTCAAATAGTCGTCCGTAATTTTAGGTACCGTTTCTTTTCATCATTTTCTTTGTTTTTTGTCCAATATTTGCTAGGTATGTTTGTTATCTGTGTGTGCTGAGTACAGCTACACAATTTAGTGCGATGAAGGCTGGATAACAAAGTGACGGGTGAAACGGATCAAGCGAGTTGTCACGTATCGCATACCCCGGAGGGATATGTTCAAATATTCAAAGAAATCTATCGGCTGTAAGCTGTACAAAATCTTCTCGTATCGACAAATAAAGAATTCGGTTGGATAAAAGCTTGCCTTATCGAGATTTGTAACGATATCACTTCGCAAATAAGTCACGCAATATAGGCACAACAAGTAATTGAAAACAGTCTACCATAATCGAATGCAAATAAGAAACATACAAAATATGTATAACTGACAAAAATCTCTTAAAGCGATCTCGAGAATTTGACTGCGCATTTACTATGAAGTCGTTTCAAACGTGTTGTGAGGAGAATTGAATTTCCGCGATGTCAGAAGTTGCAATATGTGAGCGAGAGGTCGGAGGGAAACCTAACAACCGAGGTACTTAGACACTCCCCGGATGTTGCGAGCTCGACTAAAATATTGCTCTTGAGATGAAATGATGCAGGAAGGAGGATTTATTAAGACTCTTGCATTTATAGAAACAAGTTTCGTTATTCGGATCAAATAATATTTTTTAAACGGAGATAATGTTGACATAAATTGAGGTCAAGGCGTGCGCTTCTTATGCATGAGGGTGCAGGTTTGAAACATACCAAATACTAATGTGACATTTTCCGAGTTATGTGTACTTTCTGTGATAATTTAGACACCACTGACACACGGTGAAGGAAAACATCGTGCGGAAACTTAGACTTAGTCTCATAATAATTTCGAAATCGCCAATCCGCATTGAGCAATCGCGGTGATTAATGCTCAAACCTCCTCCGTATGTGAAGAGGCCTTTGCTCAGCAGTGGACTTACAGGCTAGTTATGACTTAAAAAACACAAATACAGTTATAAAACACAAGTTTAGCTGAAAACACACATATGTAATACAAAGTAGCGACTATTGTGGAAGCGGCGCATTAAGTTACATTAAGTAATAAACAATGGTTTGTTTATGTTTCAAACAAAGGATTTAATACTGTTTACGAAGTGATTAAGCTAACGTGAATGATGTAGTTTGTAACAGTTAGTTGTGCCACGCGCTACATAATGTACATAAATTCATACTTTATACATACATATGTTACGATTTAATAATTAGCTATTATATTATTATGTCTTGTTTCTTTTTCCTAATACGGACAGAAGCCAAGTGCTGTTTTGATTTAGGTTTTTGGTGTACACAATATCAATGAAACGATGAATTTATTTTTGTAAATATAAAACAGCACTTTGAGTTCGTGTAAATTTAGATGAAGCCGGCATTTCCCATCTGACTACTCTGAGAATAAGCGCCGAGACAAACTCAGAATTTTCGAACTATATGATTAGTGCTTGAACTACGTTAGGTATTTAGGTACTCATACGTTAGGTACGAAGGCAGTTAATTTTCTGTATAATTTTCCAAAAGGTTTTTATTTACAGTCTCTTAAATAATTCATAATTATTTTTTCATTACAATGAAGCGAAAAACATGTTATTCTCAGATAGAAGATCCTTGGTGGAAATTAAAAATTATGAAAAATACGAAAACAAATTTGTGTAGGTAGGAAAAATAAGGACGCCCTCGACGTTTTCTTTGTTTAATTTTAATTATTTAATTATAATACTATTATGTTTGTTTATTATTGGCAGCGCGTCGTTCTGTTTTCTTTATAATTAACTTAATCATATTATTTTGTGTTTGATTCCATTGCAGATTTTTTTTATTTTTTCAATATTGACATATCGACCATTTCTAGTTTCACACTTGTTTGAGTACTTTAAAAAAAACGTCCCTAGGCGGGAT
Organism: Spodoptera exigua; assembly: GCA_902829305.4. Classification (NCBI taxonomy): domain Eukaryota; kingdom Metazoa; phylum Arthropoda; class Insecta; order Lepidoptera; family Noctuidae; genus Spodoptera; species Spodoptera exigua. Next base: position 5,177,385 of record LR824608.2, on the reverse strand, counting down.
TTTCTCTTGTGTTGTGGGTGCGTTAAGAGACATAGAATTTCACATGCAGATGACACCCATAGCCGAAACAATATATTGTGGATCATAAAAAAAGTTATTTCGTGCGGATCAGGGGAAGGAACGGGTTTTAGTCAGTAAGAACTTGACTTTTAAGAAGTCTAGCACACCCTCTCACCTCACCCAAGGCGGGAAGAGTAATTGGATGTGTTTTTATCCACCAAAAAAAACTACCACTATTAAGCTATTACATCAGGCTTATACATAGACTACAATAGTCATGTTATCCTTTTATATTATTAAAAAAAATAAGTTTGTACGAATGTTAGATGTATGTTTACTAATCTTTGACGAAAAAGTGGATGGAGAGATTTGGTTGAAATTTGGTATGAAGATATGTAGGTGAAACCCTGGACTAACACATAGGCTTAAGAGTAGTAAGTAAGAGTCTGACACTCCCTTATCTCTAACCGGGCATTATAAGAAATTTGATGGTATCCCTTGTAAAAAAATTTAGTATTTAAATTCGCTCACTAGCTTTCGTGTAAATAAAAAAAAAACATTCTATTGTCATTCGCATTTTAAATACAGAATCGTATAAGTAATACACACTGAACATACAATAAAGTATTTAATACTTTTAACTTTTTTATTGTATTGGGTAAGGGAACACGAAAATAGTTTAGAAACATTGAGTACGATCTACAAAGCAAAGCTGTCTCCGGAACACAAAACCCTTAGCAAAAGTATTTCATTCACTTGAGCGAGAGAAAACAATGCCTTTCGCAATACAATACCAATTAAAAAATTAAATTGTTCGCACAGAACCCCAACAATTTGTAGAACTAACAATTTCTTTTTCATTTTCTTCAAAGAAATTGATTCTTTGTTAATATAGGAAATAGGGTTTGGTTTAATAATTGACATTGTGTAATAGAAACGAATTGACATTATATTTTCTTACTAAAAACAATTAAAAATGTTATTGATATAACAAACTTAATTTATTTTACTGTGATTACAATGGAATCAAAGAAGTATTAGATACCAGCTTCCGCCCGCGACTTCGCCCGCGTAGTGCGTTGATCAGAAGCATGCAGTAGCCTTTGTGTTAATTCAATCACCTACATATCTGCGTAATAAATTTCAACCAAATTGGTTCAAACATACGGTTTGTTATTCCATCACACAAACACAGCTATAATCATAATACATATACATATAATCTCACAAACTTTCATTTCACAAGTTTTCAACTTTCACATTTATTATTTAAGTAGGATAATAAGTATAGGTTTTTTAGTCTAGTATTTATTTATAAGCGTGATGTACTTAATAGTTAAAGGGTTTTTTAATGAGGAAATACATCCAAATTCTTTTCCCGCCCTGGGTCGGGTGACCTTGCCTGACAACTTACTGACTAAAAACCAACACGTTCCTATTCTTGTTTCGGGCCGGGCCCCGGTACATCACCACCATCATCATCATCAGCCTTTAAGTGCCCACTACTGAGCAAAGGCCTCTTATCATACGGTGAAGGTTAGAGCATTGATCACCACGCTTACTTGCTCAATGCGTTTAAGCGATTTCAAACTTATAATTAGAAATTATAAGTCCAGGTTTCCTCACGATGTTCACCTTCCCCGTATGCCAGTGGTGTCTAAATAATCATAGAAAGTACATATAACTCGGAAAAAGTTACATTGGTACTTGCCAGGTTTCGAATCCACACCCTCATGCATTAGAAGCGGGCTCCTTAACCTCTGGGCCACCACGACGTTAGGGTGTACGGCCTCCGATACAATATTGCGATGTCTCTCGTCACCCCAGTATAGGTTAAAAGTAACATTCCTTATTTGATTAAGGGCTGATTATTAAATAGTTATTCTGCATCATAATATACAGCATCATAGTTTCAATGCTATCGCGTCAAAATGTTTGTCTAAGACAGTGACAACAACAATCTCATTCCTCAGGTAACGTTTATATGACTATTGAAAAATCAGCCTTTACATAAAAAATAAAGAGTATAAAAAATATCAACAAAATTGATGTACTAATAATAAGTTGTAGAAGCTATGAACGAAAAGATGTGAATTATGTATATGCAATCAACCCATGAATACAGGCAAAGTCACAAGAAAATGCAAGTAAATATATATACGAGTATATTTAAAATATACAAGTAAAGCGCTTTAAAGTGATACCAAACACGGTATAATTATCTTAACTTTATTTTTTTACTCTGGTTGTTTTGTCCGCTAGAGGACACCACATTAGATTTTGTGATACCTCATATAACCAATAACTCGCGGACAATTGAGACGTTTTTTGATATGTCATATGTCGAATTCTGATAAGTAGTTTAAAAGTTACGAGGGAACAGATGAACATACATACATACATACATACATAGCCTGTCAAAATCATAACCCTCCTTTTGCTTTGCCGTAGTCGGTTAAAAAAGACTTATGTGTAGTGTACCTATGGCATTGAAATAATCTCATCAGTTAATAGACAAAGATACATTTAAGTACTAGGCTTATTTATCAAGAAAAAACAACTGAACATAAAAATAGAAATACGACCAAATAAAACAGAGATTCAGTTCAGCAATCAGTAGGTTGTCTAAAATACAAAATTAACACGCAATATATGAAACAGAAGTTAATTTAATTTGATGAAACTCGAGTGGAGTGCTTATTGTCAGGCACGTTGTACCGTTGTACAATTTACAGGCTAACTAGAACTTTCCTATTGCCAAGCCAACACCTATTGTGTTGCCAACCTATTTACTAGATCTGTTCGCCACATGTTGTGCGAATTTTCATTGAGCCATTTTACAGCGCCAGTTTTGTACCGACTCTCTATAAACTACTTAATTCACTTTGTTTGCTAACTGTCTATGTACTTGATTTATATTATGTTATTAAATTGTCCATTGTCACGCTTAGAAAGAGAAACTGTCCACCCGTGCGACTGGGAACTAATATTCTTCCCCAGAGCGAATCAGTCAAATACCTCGGTATACATCTGGATAGGAGACTGACATGGAAAAAGCACATAAAAACCAAGCGTGATGAAATAAGCATCCGGTTCCGGAACATGTACTGGCTGATGGCACGTAACTCAAAATTTTCTGTGGACAACAAGCTACTTATATACAAAATGGTCCTGAAACCTGTATGGCGGTATGGAATTCAACTCTGGGGTAGTGCTTGTAACTCCAGTATAACCATCATACAAAGGCTACAAAATGGCATATTGCGTACACTATCAAACGCTCCGTGGTTCCTGACTAACTCGGAAATCCATGAAGTATTGGAAAGAGATACAGCAGTCATACGCCAACTACAGAAACCGGCTCGACAATCGCCCGAACGAACTAGCTGCCGATCTGAAAAATATAAAATATAATAGACGCCTCAAACGTTACGACATCCAGAGACTGGATGTACGATGGTGAAAGGAAAGGAGTGTCTCCCGATGGGGAGACCTCTTGCATAGATAAACACCGCACAACCAATTTACTTATAGTCCTGGGACTGATTGTTAATATAAATATTATAAATAAAAAAAAATTGTCCATTGATAACAAAGAACTCTGTGATCCTTGTGTGATTTACAAATTGTTGTTCCGAATCTGAATGTCATTTGTTTGTGAGTTTGATAGTAGTTTTAAAACGCATCTATGACGCAAGAGTTATTTGAAGTTTAGTTTTTTACTTTTAAAACATATTTAAACATATAACATGTGTGTGTGTATATATGTACATCATAATATCCAGCCCTACTCTTATTAAAGATAATTACATATATTTCTTCTCAGTCAAGTCTTTTCAAGATCTTTATCAATAATGTAAAATACACATCGTGATAATGAAACAAATCGGTTTAATTTAATTTCGTATCAGAGAATTTCGAAACTGTGTTCGCAGAGATTACCTTGAAACTCGAGGAGTATTAAACGCTTTGCCGGCAGCATGTATATTTCATAAGCCACGTGACGAAGTTAGTTTGTCGTCCCGGAACACGCCTCGACGTTGCCACGATAGCTGTGTCCGGAACAGTGCGCACAATAGCCCCAGGCCTGACTCGCCAATATCCGCGCCGCCTCCACTTCGCGCTACCATAACCTTGTTTTTATTTAACAGAAGAACAGACGCTCTAATGGAGATTCGCAGTCGACTGACTTTCCGCTTTTATTGACGATCATAGTGATAACTCTTTTAGTTGTTTCGTTTACAGCTCTGCAGATACTAGCGCACTCATTTGTTTTGTGACCTAGTAACTTGGATTGAAAATTGAAATATAAGGAGTTTTACCGAGTTTCACTTCGCATGTCTGATTAAAGGCAGTCGTGCTTGAATCGTGAGCTGGGAATGACTCGTGTAGTTTCAGCGCACATATTTTGAGAATACTTAAGTCATAAAACAAAAGTTAGTGTAATAAATCGGTACGAAACTCATTTGAGTTAATCTGAAACAGAAATCAATATACGACAAAGATATGCAAATTTACTGACAACTATCCTTAAAATTTGATCACGGAAATGCCTTACCATCGCGTGATTTCCACGAAGATTGAAACGAATTTTTCATTCATCTTACATTTCTTATTTTGTATCAATACCATAGAAATAGGTACCATATATTTTTTTAAATTAATGCTCTTGTTGACTTCACTTTTAGGTAACATTTATAATCTAATTAATTTAAATTAATCTAAATCTAGCTTTGAATTAGAAATGGACGACATTTTCGCTGATTTGCATTTCCTTAAATTAAGGCAAAAAAGCTTCGTGAAATGGTGACGCAGCAATATGGCGTCTTCAATATTTGCAGCATAGGTAAAATGAAAGGTTCAAGAATAAATTATATTAGGAACGTTACGAAAAGTTTTTTCTCTTGTTAAAAAACTATTTACTATTTTATCGGAAGTTTAATTGTCTAGGCGCTAGGAACCAAAAAAGATCTGTACTTATAATGGTTTTGTATTACAAACCACGTCTTCGTTTACAGGTAGAATTTCACACAACGGAATCGGTGGTGACTGTGGACTGGGAAAATGGATTCGTTGAAGCTTCGGCAAAGGATAACGTGAATGTGTCGCAGATCTTTAAGGAGTTACTAGTGCAGGCCAAGGTGAAGTACAATCTGTCTCCTGCCCTGCGTCGGCGCCGGCGACAGTCACTTCCTACTGGGCCCCAGGGACCCCCGGGGTCGAGCCCCACCCCGCCTGCGAATGCGCCCCACGTCCCGTCACCCGCTCAACTCGCACACTTGCAACAAATCCGCGAGCGACACAACAGTAAACGTAACTCCTGCGTCATCTCTTAGACAAGACGCACGCGCCGTTCTTTTCAGTGTTAGATAAGGATCTCGGGTAACTTTCGAATTTTCTATACGTACCGATAAAACTATTTATAAACTCTAATTAAAGTGGACTTTGTATTTGGTCTTCAGTCCGTGCGTAAAAAGGGCATTTTTAATCACTACACTGAAGAAAATGGTTTAAATAAGACTCTCGAAACTATTCTCTATCAAACTATCTGGGTAAAGTGTCATTAATAAGAGGTTTTTGAAAAGCCTATAGTGAATATCCATTTAACAGAAATAAATCAAATTGGGCAGCGAATAAAAAAAAAACAAAAATCCCGTTACACCATACCAACAAAATTATTTGCGGTCCGACGCTTTTGGGTGTACAGTGAGTTGGATCAGTGATCACGATATACCGCACGAAATTTATTCATGACAGCCTCCTTGTAGTGATTGGGGATGCTAGTTTTAGGCACGAGCCGCAAGACTACTTTGTATTAGATGTTCATGGAAATTCTCTGTCGTCGCTGTTTTCTTCAATCTCCTACGTACATAATTATAATAGCCCCGATTAATAATCTACTTTCGTATAAATTTGCAAAAATATTTTTTCATGTAAAAATAAATAATTAAATTTATCTAGTGTCTAACAGGAATTTAATATAGGTACTCCCAAAATATGGTTGGTGAAATAATTTGCACGAGCAGACGTCATCTGTCTCGCCCCGCCCAGTCCATCGTTCCACAAATTTACGATTATGTTAGGCAATAAAAACGTTTCTTAAGTGATATACTTAGAGCCATTAAGATTTGTCCATTCCTTCGTGATGTTTCTACTTTATATGTGTAACTAGGTAAGTAGTGGAAATAACGCCAACATACAGAAATACTTTAAATCTTAAGGTTCTAGTGTAACAGAGCGACAATGTAGACAAAGTGATAAAGTAGAAGTGACGGGTATTCGTGACTGGTTTATACTCTAGGATTATAGTATATTCTTAACTTATAGGTAAGGTAAGGAATAGACTTGTGAGGGAGGAGTCAAGACACGACTGAGTTCCACGATATCATGCAACAGGAGGTAATAAGTCGGTATCGGATCTGTCTTCGGTAATATTCGTGAGAGACACGCGTATGTAGAATGATCTCGTTACATAAATTACTTCGGAAAGAATAATGACCTAACGAGGGTGTGTTCCAACCCCAAATGAGGTAACAACGGCTATCCGATTACTTAATGTAGCGGTAATAATGCCCCATATAAGCGTTGTACGTAAACATTCCGTTTGCCAAACAGTATTAATGAATTTGTGGATCTTATATCAATATTGTAACTAATCGATAAATAATTCATTCAGTGTGTATTAGATTTAACAGACTTGTAAGTTGTCGTTTTTGGACTTGATCAATTACCTGACTTCAACTAAACATTATTAGGTACAACTTTTATCATAACTTTAACATTAAGACGAAAGGTTCTCACTGTACCTATTCATTCTGTAATCTAATTGTAAATTACTTTTTTTTTGAAACAATAATAAAATAATATAACGTGAAATTTAATTTTAATTTAAGTAAGTAAGATCAATTTTAAATGCTTATTCAGAAACTATATTGGCTCAATATAATCTATACCTATTTATTTTTACCTGATATATAGACCATTTTATTATAGTCCTATAACAAATAGTTTTTAATAGATTACAAGATAAAATAATTCATTTCACGATAAGAATTTTGATTACACTAACACTTCATTATTTATTGAACTCCAACGTACTTTATCATACTTTAAGATTGTATTTAACTTGTGTATACTTGAGGTGAGATCAGGGTTGTCAATAAGTTGAGAATCTATTAAAACTTAAACTTAATACTACCAGACTAGTTAAGCCAAATCCGACAAAAGGTAAAATTAATTCACGAAACCTGTTCCCTAGTAAAGCTGCAACCCTAATCTCATCGGGACCTCCTGAGAGTAATAATAAATTACTTAGGTTACGCTAATTTTGAATACTGTAATCATTTCAAAGATGCATTGTTCTATGCTTTATCATTTGCAATTTAAGTACAATATTTAATTTCTTTCGTCAAAGATATAAATAGAACTAAGAACTGTTATTCTTAATTATATTCTAATATTTCAAATTATATGGATGTGCCTTTTTTAAATGATTAGTCTTCTTAGTTGGTAGAAATCGTAGATTTTGTTGTTATAAATATTTATGTCCAAATATCCAAAATTGTGCTTGACTAGAAATGTGTTCGCTTCCTTCAATTGCGTTTTAAAAACATAATGTAGTTTTAATGTTAGTTTATTAGAAGAAAGGTAGATATAATCTATATTTATTATTGAATTTGAATAATAGACGATAGTTTTTCAGGAAGTACGTGATCTATCGATGTTTGTACCTTGTCGTACTTTTAGCAGGGGTCTGCGCACATTTACTTGTGGAAGTTAATACATAGCAACATATTATATCTAAGACATTTTTTATGATCCTTTGTATAAATATAGCGAAACTGTTCGTGAAAATTAGCACAGAAGGATTTGACATGTGTAGTGTGTGTATAGTTGGTAATTTACCACTCAATTTAATAGTCAACTACTTGTTTAATGTATTACTTTTAATGTTTATGTGTTTCAAATACAGGAATTAACTTCAACGTTTGTACCAATGTAATACAATTGTCTCTGAATAAAATAACTAACTTCTGAAACGATGATTTTGTTCTCATAAACGCTTACTTTTAATAGAAAAACGGAAAAATACAACAGCATTATTTCCCAGAACACTACGAAAGACAGTTTAACTTTATAATTCGGTTTGTTCGAGGACAAAGTAAGACGATCGTGTCCAGAGCGCGTAACTAGAATACTTTCAAAGAAAAATAATCCGATTAATGGGCTTTTACTTTCGAGTGTCCTCTCAAACTCACAAAGAGTACAAGTACAAGTCAAGACTGAGAAGACAAAGAATGGTACGATGGCTTAAGATTGCGAACGTGGAAATGCAGCGGAAGCGAAATCGTCAGGAGAATTGGGGCGCGGTGACTGACATCTCACAAGGTTTCAGGTGAGGTCTGTACACAGCTCGGCAACGGAGCACTGTGTGGCAGTAAGTTAAGTTATCGAGTCACAACTAAATGTAGTCCTAGGTGGTTCGTGTCGTGCTGGCGCCGCACACTTGTCGGATGAGAGCGTGCGACGTGCGTCGTGTCGGCGGCACGCAGCAGCTGCCTCGCGACACTTGTTGCGCAGCGTGCGATCGATATCCCCCCACCACCCGCCGCGCCCACCTGCCGCCTCCCCATACCTCCCTAACCCAACGTAGACACTTTCCATTCAATCCCGAAACCATCCTCATACCCTTTGTGACCAAATAATATACGAAAAAGAAAAATCTTTGCCACCAAACCAATTTTCACACTGTTTCGTTTCTTAGTAATACAAAAATCTTACATTTTTTAATGACGATGTTCCAAAAATATCGCTCGATTTTCAGGTTCTGTTAAGTGGCATTGTCAGGTTTATAGTCTACATAAATCGTCCCCACTGGGAGGCAATTCCGGTGGACGGGCTTTCACTCCGTACTAATGAATAAAAAAGAGGAATTACTGCATTCCTTGGGGAATTTTGATCGGGATATTTATAGATATCAACAAGTACTCGACTGCTTTTGGCAGATAAGATTTTTATTTAACATTCTGTGACCTTTACCTTCACTTAATCGATGGTGTATAATAATACTTTCAAGGTATTACGCGGCTGAATAAAGATGGTGCCCATATACATTGTATTAGCGTATGCCACATAATGTATCTACATATAGCTGAGCATTAATCGCCTCATTATGAAACTCAGCACGAACCGCGGTTCGCTCGTAATATCCGAACACACGTGCTACAGCCGATTAGCGCTCAAATCCGTAGCAAGGCGTAGCCACGTAGCCGCGTAGCCACGTGAACAATGCTTCCCTCATTCTGATTCACTAAATCCAGCCGTTCGATACAACACAGCTGATAACTAACTGAACAAAAGTTTTGTGTAATTTTAAATGTAGCATTTCCGCATAAATCTGACATTTTACAATATTGCTGAGCATAACGCGCGTCTCCGCGTCGGAGACTCTTTTCATAAACTTGCATGCATAATAAACAACGTGCTTTGCGGTGAACTACAATGCCGCAGCTCTGCGTTCCGCTTGCTTTTACCATTTACAAAGGTAATTTATCTCAGCGAGGAATGTTGTTCAATTGTCAAGTTAAATAACTTTGTTGATTGATTCTATAAACCCGTCACCTTCAAGACGTGCTTTCAATCTTCTGAAAGCTTCTGTAAAGTTGAGTATTTCAATTCAAACAGTTAATTGTATAAGGCTCATTCAAATGGCGTAATAACATTCGGCGAAAATTTCCTTTGCGTCTTACACAAAATGTTTCACAAAGGTCGTAAACATTGTTTACAGCGAATATTCGGTATAACAAATCAAAGGAAATTAACAAAACGTTCCAAAAAGTAATAAATATTGAGAGTTCTTCAGACGTTTCTCGAAGTTTTATATCGGGATACAAAAGTTAAATATTGAACGGGAACCGTGGTATTTATTTATTTACTAGCTTTTTTAATTAAATGACCCTTGTCAGCGGGGTTCCGCGGAAAGTTTTCACTTAAGGATCGTCTAACGTAGCACTAAAACGTCAGAACAGAGCCGGCCGACAATTAATGTTGCCATTAATTTTGATTCTATGACGGTCATATCTTTTTATTTAATAAAATACGCGTTAGAAATATTTTATGAGACAGATTAATCGTTCGCGCAGAATGGTAGACGAATAAACCTGTGGGCGGCTTCTTGAATACAAATCATGAAAGGAGCCCAAAAGAAAATTTCACATTGTTTGACCGGAAGAAGCAGAATTACAATATTTCTTAACTTGCGAAAAATAGAAATGGTTCCTCGAGAAAATATTTTTAAGAAAAGTTATTAAAAAAATATAGAGCGTACAAATTACTCAAAGATATCAACAACATTTTTTTTTAATTACTGGCCTTCCTATTCCAGCTTGTTCGAAACAGGTCGTTAAGTTTCACCCTCAAAGTCTTTTTAACAATGACACCAACTAATCTTTATTATTCCTTCCCTTTCAATTAATTTTAAAACTCTAAATGAACGCAATAAGGCGCTACGTTTAAACCCAAGTCCCAACATTTCACGTCGACATGACAGTTAATAGCGTTTTTAATTTTCATCTAATTTATCTTTCTAGATATAAAACCTTAAATGAAAATAAAAATACTTTGAAGTTTTAATATTAAAATTTCTACTTCTTTTTTATTCGCTACTGGAATTTTGACTTTATTGTAACCTGTAAATAGATTCCGATATTGTTTACTTCAAACATTTTGTAGGAGTATGGTCCCAAAAGATGGTTATACGCATTTTTTTCAGAAATACTGCAACCATTACGATAAAACCTTTATGGTTAAATCTTTTATTTTGTTATAAGTAAAATATTTTACTTATTTTTATTAATTTTAAGTCAAATAATAAAAACGTGGTCCAGGTTTTAATTACAACTTCACAGTGTTTTTGGTGATATGTATTTTATAGATAAATAAATATTTTCACAATTAGTACCTAGGTACCTAAAGATTTGTGTTATGTACATCTTCCAAATTTCTGTAAACATACAACCTTGAAATAGACTTGCTTTGAAATAGTCTATTCTGACGTTTCTAACGTTCGTCGGTTAGAAATTGTGTCCTCATTTACATTAACGCAAAAGGCCAGCCTTCATTACACGTGGTTTTCGTCATCCAAGATGTTTACGGCTGGCTATATGTCATAATTTAACTAGGAACCGTCATAAATGTCTGAATACGTGTGGTTTATGATTTCGTGTTCCTTTTACGGTGTATGAAATGAATATACAACTTCACACCTTACAGATAATCCACGTGGGACAACTAGTCTGTTTATAAATGAGATCTTTGTTTCAATATGTACTTAGAAAAAACCTATGATAAACTTATGCTCCTTATTGATAATATAATTTACTTAGTTCTGTTAAAAACCACGTAAACGTTCAATGTCTTTTTGACTGCACGGTTGGTGCGGTGGTTTAGCAACTGGCTCGCTGTCGCGGGTTCGATTGCCGCACAGAACAACTCTTTGTGTGATTCACAAATTGTTCTTCCGGGTCTGGGTGTCATGTGTTTGTGAAATTGTATGTTTGTGATCGCACCCACGACATAGGAGAAAATCTTAGCGTGGGACAACGTTTTACTAAAGAAGAAAAGAAGAAAAAAATGTTGCGTAGTCTTGTATAATATTACATTATTAGAAAGCTTATATTAGGTACATTGATAATAACACCAAGAGTTTTTATTTGACCGATTTTTCAATATCTTCTTTCATTCCCCCAGTATTTGATTCATCTCATTTTCAAAGCAGCTTAACAACGGTTGTTGACAACTGTTCACTCAACTTGTTACTAGCCACCAAAGACACAACACCCTCCACTTGAACACCCCCCTACCCTGATATTAAATTCTGATAGGAGGTATTTCCTGATCACTCCGCCTCAAACGACGCCACTTTACAATACAGAAATAAAAACAAAAGCTTTTCAAATTTTCCTATTGTTTTGCTAAGTTTGAGTTATGCAATCCGACAAAATCCCTCTGGTAATTCTAATATTTTATTGGAGGACCCCGAAGCCACGTTATTTTATTTATTTCATTCTAAATCTAAACGAATAGTTATTGCGAACTTGAAACATGCATTACCTCGAATCGGGAACTCCTTAATCTAGATATAAACTTGTTTCTCTCAATGTTTACCGTTCTCTGAAAACCGCGCCATATTGAATGGTCAATTTGATTGGATATCGTCGGCGCAAAAACTGTGTACTAACTCAAAAAAATCAAGCGCTCCTATTTTCATTCGTTTACAAAAAGTTTTTCTCGCTGAGAATTGAACAGAGATCAAAGAACGTGCATTAGAGTGAATTTATTGCTTTAGCTCTCTAATGTAGAAACGAAAGATGGGTACGTCAATGTATTTTTATACACGATGTGATAATAGACAATAGAAAGACATATCTCTGCACCTTAATCCTACACAAAGATATTTAACATTCTTGCGTATTTCCTTACACGTCAGCCATAAGATAATCACAGATATGCCACACCATGACATTACGTGCCGGTGCCACGCGCGAAACTGTAATTACAAAGGCCTTCACACTTGTGGATACATTTCCTCAGATTCACATACAATATGAGCGCGTTCATTTATTTATTCCACGTGGTTGATCGCATCTGAGGCTGCGGCTTAAGGTGTGTGGGGGCAATGATAAATTGAAAAGGGCTCACAATAAACGGGATTCGAATAAAATTTTACGACACCTACATCTCGTGGTTTTCTTTAAAATTCATACCACATTTTACACGTTTGGTAAATTAACACAGCTGCTTTATACATAAATAAAAAAAAGACAAAAAAGTAAGTACAACTATAGACTGATCTTTAAAAAATAAAACATTTTAAAATGCTAGGTAACGCAATTTGGAACTAAAAAAACAAAATAATTTCAATTTATTAATTATTAGTAAAGCAATAAAATTCAGTCATAGCAAGCTTAAAAAGGTTATGTAAATAAGTATATCAACTTATAGTCTCAGTAGCTAGAATCGTTGCACATTTATCTTTGAAACAATAAATTTATTTTTGAAAATAGACCAAACAGCAACATCCGTTTTACAAGTCAACATATATACCTAATATAAAAGAATCTAGATGGAGCCGGCAATTCCTATCCGACTACCCTGGGAAGAAATGCCGATACAAGCTCGGTCTTTTAAATCTTGCATCTAAAATATAGGACTGCGACTTATTAAACAAGTACACTAAGATAGGCATCGAAACATTAGTATCGCAATTATTTGCTTATCGAGGCGAATCGCGTGTGGCATGCGAAGAGGGTGTTAGGCGCATAGCGCACAGGACGCTGCCGGCGCCATAATTACTCGTCATATTAATTATTTTTATGAACCTAACACCAGTCTGTACAAATCTGTGGTGGAATTTCTGGCTGAAAATTAGCTAGTCTATAACAATAGGTAAAAACGAAAACTTTGTCTGGGAGACAGTCTAAGAATTTCTTAAGAGAATTCAAGAATGTCTTAGGAGAATCAATGCTGCTACCCGTGTTTGGCACCAACTTTTTGCAATAATGGGAGTAACTATTTTATGCAATAACAATCGTAAGACATACAACATTTTTATAAAAATATTGACTTACGTGAATTCACAGAGAAGTGTTCTGCTCTAGAAGTCAGAGCGGGACTCTTATTCATAAGCAGCGTCGCAGTGACGTCCAACAAACCAACAAAAAAGTCTTTATTTTCGACAAAGAGTATTACAAATCTGGGTAAATTGATAAACATTGAAAATTCCGCGAGTCTAGGCGCCATGCTTCGGCACGAATGGGTCGGCTCGACCGGAATAATACCATGGCCTCATAGAAAACTGGCGTCAAACAAACACAGCGTTATGTTTCGCCGTATGAGTGAGGTAACCGGATTATCCTTCCGCTTTTCCAACTCCTCTCCCAATCCCTAATCCCCAAAAAGCCGGCAACGCACTCGTAACCTTTGGTGTTGCGGGTGTCCATGGGCGGCGCTGATTTCTTACCATCAGGTAACCCGTCAGCTCGTTTGCCATGCTAGCACAAAAAAAAAACAAACAAAAACTAGCATTATAAAAAATATATACATAATATATGAAATCGTATGCAATCTAGAAAATTGAAAACAAAAACTAGCATTATAAAAAATATATACATAATATATGAAATCGTATGCAATCGAGAAAATTGTATTCGATTTTTTTCCATCTAATCTCAACTTACCAACACCCATCGGCATTAAGTTCTTACATTTATCGGCTGTATTGCCTTAGATGTGGGTGTTACACCCACATAACACCCCCTGCTTATACCTTTGAGGCAAATAGCGATGTGTATTTATAAGATAAACTGGCTTAGTTTACGAACGATACCCATAAATCGAGTTAATCGTATCAAACTCGAAACTATTACACGGGTAAGACATTCGATGAGGATAAATTAAATTGTCAGTGTTACATACATATACATAGCTATATATTTACTTCCTTATTGGTATGTTTATTCGTTTGAAATCGCCAATCCGCCTTGAGCAAGCTTTGTGATTAAAATATGTTTACATCATTTTTTCTTTAAATAATTTTCTTGCAGTGTGCCTACTGTTTTATTATATTTACAATCTTAATTTGGTCTTAGTTGTTAACTATTCTGGCACTATTCGTGTGAATCTGTGTCTCAATATTTTTCTGCTAAAATTGTATAATGTAGCTGTTGATTCACCATTTATTAAATAAATAAATAATGCTAAAACCTTCTTCATGTGACAAGATATGGTGGATGGTTGAATGATGGTGATGCAGCAGCAGTGGCCACTTATAGAATGTTTTTTTTGTTAGTCATAGTTATAGTACCTATTCAAATGATTTAAAATGCTTTGTTATGGTTTGATGTTAGTGTTATGATTAATCTGCACAAAACTTGGATAGTTTTTTTGGTCAAAAATAAATTATGATGATGCATATGATACATGCAAATATAATGATAAAGATATACATGGATACATGGATATGGCGATATCAAAATAACACCTTCCCCACCCCCAGTCCCTCTTCAATCCCTAAATCTCAAAATCCCTAATCCCTAAAAGGTCGGCAACGCACCCGTAACTCCTACGTTGCGGGTGTCCATGGGCGGCGCTGATTACTTACCATCAGGTAATCCGTCCGATCTATTACATAAAAAAAAACTGAGAAAGCATAGTAATTAATACTCAAACCTTCTCCGTTTGAGAAGAGACCTAGTTTGATTAGCAGTAGATTCTTATAGACTGATGATGAAGACAGCAAAATAGCTGACGAAATATGTATTAACTCATATAAAACCTATAAAAAGTTTTATCCAACTAAGTAGTGCAAAATAGCGTAGAATTTTCTTAATAAGAAAGTGAAGTAAAAGAATCCTCTACCAAGGCCAGCTGAAGCTGTAAATTACTGGAAGATTACACTAACACCGTACACCTTCCGAGATATTTTTAATCGCGACGTATTGCCAGAGAGATGACCTTTGTTCCTAGGTATATAAACTAGAAATCTAGGTCATATAGTACTTAAATAGATAATTGCTAGACTCACTGGTTAGTTAGTTCCTCAAGCTTTAGAACACGGCAAATTGAATAGTAGGTACTTAACCGACCTGAATGTGCAGTGGGTATTATAAAATTAAATTTGTAAACATACTAGTTTTGTTTCCCGACTTTTTTTTTACTGTCTCTGTCTTTTTTGACTGTCGTTTATTCTGTCACATTGGTACTTGCCAGGTTTCGAAACCACACCCTCATGCATGAGAAGCGAGCTCCTTAACCTCCGGGCCACCACATACAACACACACCACATTCATCCATACATTGTTCAGAAACATTCACATTTATAATATTAGTAGGATCGTATGTTTTTGTATAGAAAAAAGTGGCGTGATGACAGTATCTAGAGTAGGTACCTACGTGTACATTGCCCTCTCACTTGTTGAGCGTAGATAGGCCGCAATCGATATAATCACTCCTGTCGCACGGTGTGATTATGGCTCGCCATTTTCATTCGCAGCTGTAAAATTATTTCCTCTTTTATAATAATGAAAAATCTTCGAAAATGTACTTTAAACAACTGCAATTAATAATTTAATCAATACATAGTACAAAGACAAAGTCGCTTTCTCTGACCCTTTATCCTTAAAATTTATGTGTGCTTAAATCTTTGAAACTGTATGACGGATTGTGATGTGGTTTTTAAAAGATAGAGTGATTAAGGAGCAAGGTTTATTTGTATAATAACATCAATTAAATAGTGGAGAAATTTTGTACTTGCATTGCACACAAGCGAAGCCGGTTAACCAATAATAAATAAATGTTGACGCTTTTAACATTAATAAATATACTCCAAATATTTAACTACAAGTTCAACTTGTACAGAACAAAGAAATATATCCAAAGCCATCTCCAATGTACATTGTCCATATTTTATTATCGCCCCGAAATAGTTTATCGGTAGCAATAAACGGCACATAAAGGCTATACATTAAAACTATTACAGCTACAAGTACTACTACAACACAACACAATAAACATTTGAAACTCGAACAATACTGTTTTGACACTTAAAATAAAATAGTCTGTAAATCATAAAAGCAATGTTCTGAGAAAAAAACATTATGTAGAGAAAAATATAGTGACAGAAGAATCAGAGAAGTTCGCCGGGATCGCGGGGCAATGACGCACCCCGGCCTCGGCCCAGAGCTATAGAAAGAACCGGGGGGCTTTTAGTCAGTAAGAGTCTGACACTCCTTCCCGCTCTACCCTGGGCGGGAGAAGTCATTTGAGGATTTTACCTTCACCAAAAAAAAGAGAGAAGTGTGGGAGAGCCATGCTTCGGCACAAATGGCCCGGCTCGACCGGAGTGATACCACGTCTTCACAGAAAATCCGCATAAAGCAATACATTGTGTTTCAACTTATGAGTGAGGGTACCGGAGGCCCTTCCCCGCCCACTCCTCCCCCCCCCCCGTAGTCAATCCTCAAATCCCCTATCCTTACATCCCTAATAACCCACCAAAAACCGGCAACGAACTTATAGTAATTCATTCGGTGTACTTATAGTAAATCATTAGGTGTAGTAGGGTGGCGCTGATTGCTTACCATCAGATAATAGGTCTGCACGTTTGCTGACCTATGACATAAAAAAGAATCACTTAATTGAAACTTGCATTTTCAATTAGTATCACATAGATTTATACATGTTATAAATCTATACAGTAGCAATTTGAGGAGTTTAAAACCCACTCGAAGTATTAAATATAAAAACTCTTTCAATGAAGGAAGAATAGGTTTTAATCGACAGAACTTGGCTTGCAAACGAAGTACCTACGAGTAAGCAAGTCGGTCAGCTTTGAGCAGTTGGCTAACTTTCTGAAGATGAAGGCCTTCTATCAAAATTGCTCTTGAATATTGCCGGTAATAAATTTATTTTATTAATGATAGTTACCTTATTTTTCTTAATTATAATATAAGTGATATTTTGCATGTATATAGCATCTATACATATTAATATAAATTGGAAAAAGAAAGGTAAAAACTTAGACTGAAACGTTCGAAGCCAAGTATTTTAGAATTCCACCACAATAGATATTACCCGCCAATTATAATATTGTTAGGTTATAGAATAGCAATTTATTATTTAGAGAAAATATTGGTATACATAATATGACCAACCATTAAAGCAAACCGAACCTATAAGAAAGTAAAATTACGACTTTAATACCTATGTATATATTTATTTAAGCTTTATGCACATCCTTTTGCACGTAGATGGACTTAATGTCCTTGCCAAATCTAATCTAGCAGTCTGGCCCTTGGGTGATTTTTTTTTTTGTCAGAGGAAAATCATCAAATGATTTTTCCCGCCCAGAGTAAGGCGAGAGAGAGAGAGTCAGACTCTTACTAACTAACCCTCCCCCCCCCCCGTTCGTTCTCCTATTTTGGGCCGAGGCATTGCGCTTACCCCGCACTCCCGACTGAACATAGCCCTGTGGGGCCCCGTCTGTGGTGGTCTATTGGCTCAGTGAGACGCGCGCGGATCGCTACTATCTATCGTTATCATCGATCGTCTATCGAGCTATTCTTACTCGTCTTCCGCAGACCCGTATTTAGGGTGGCCGGAGATCATCTTTTGATCCCTGAGCCTTTGGGTAATACTGTAAAGAGTAGTAACATAAAAGTATAACATAATACATACATAATATAAATAAATAGATACCTATAAACACTACACATGAAACCGGTAAAGATCGTTCTAACTTATTTCATATTGTTTCCATATTTCTCACTTGATAAGTTAGAGAGGATATAACAATATCAAGTTTGTATCCGCATTGATAAACAAGTTTCCCGTTACCACATGAGCAAATCGTTATCGGATACTCAGCTGACAGGAGACGGGGACGCTACGATTGCTTCCAACTTGCATTAATACGTGTAACTTTGGTTGCTCTTAGCATCAGTTCGTGCTCCTTCATACAGTTTAGAGATTGTTTTATATAAGACGACGAGTACGGTGTAATGATTTTCAAAGGACAATGTTAGTATCCAGGTCCTTGGCCTAGAGCTGGAGAAGGAACGGGATGGTTTTTAGTCTGTAATACTCTGACTCTCTTTCGCCTTACCCATGGAGAGGAAGAAGTCATTAGACTATTTTCTCTCCTTAAAAATAAATAAATTAAAAAGTACCATCCCATCTAATTACTTCGAAAACTTCCACCTGCTATGATGATGGTTTAAGATAAATAATATAGTTTCTATGATAAATTGTGACAATACAATTGACACAGCAGCCTAGCTAACTGGCTGGCTACAATGATATTATAAGTAAAAAGGTGTAGATAGGTCACAAGCGCTCAGCAAGTAATACATTAAAATGTAGCTAACCAGCCACCCTTTTTCATATTTGTTTGTTTTCACTCGCGATTACTGAATCATGCCATCCCACTTTAACGTGTAACTACCGTTTTTGAAAATCGAATGTTGTTTATGTAACCTATTTATACCATTTTAATTATCATTGGCTGGCTAGGTGTCGCGCGTTGGTTTCCTGTCAGGAACAAATCTTTGTGTAATGCAGAAATTGTTGTTTCGGGTGTGATTCAGCTATAGTATGTTTGTAAACACACCCACGACACAGTAGATCGTTCTGCTGTGAGGCAACGTGTCTTTTTGCTATTATTCTGTACTAGCTACTCTCGCGCGGTTTCACCCGCTGCTCGGCTCCATTAGATCGTAGCGTGATGTTTTAGCCTATAGCACTCGGGAACATTGTAGCTACCAATCAGTGAAAGAATTTTGGAAATCCGACCAGCGGTTCCAAAGAT
Organism: Spodoptera exigua; assembly: GCA_902829305.4. Lineage (NCBI taxonomy): Eukaryota > Metazoa > Arthropoda > Insecta > Lepidoptera > Noctuidae > Spodoptera > Spodoptera exigua. The sequence goes on along the minus strand of LR824608.2, from coordinate 5,158,022 downwards.
TACCCCCTACATACAAACTCACAAATTTTACCTCTTTATAATATTAGTATAGATTTATTTAAAGAGCTTATTACGCATAGCGTATGTCAGTTCATATATCATACCCAAGACCCCTAAACAATAATACTGTCAAGTGTATTTTGATAAAGAAAAAAAAACATTATTACCCTAGCTTCGAGACACATGACAAGGTGCGCCGTGGAAGGTAATAATATAACTTTGGAGGGTTTGCCTCAGGCGATCACCGCTCTCTTCACAAGGAAATGCGTCATGGATGCAAAGTGAAGATTAATTTGACGACATGCGTAAACAAGGAGGTAAGTATTCAATTGCGACGATATCAAACAAAATGTTTGTTGAAAAATCCGTTTCAATATACCTATTTACAAGATTCAAGCTCCGAATTTGTTCTCCTGGCGCCTTGTATTTTATAATTTGCTCTCCATACCAAAATTATGTTTAACAGAAAATATGTAAGTCCAATTATTTTATTCAAATAACTAAGCGCCACGATTAATAAAAAAAATTAAAAATGAAAGACTCTTTTAACCCTTCGTAAAAAGTAAATTAAAAAAGATTTAAAATTCGAAGTGCTTTATAATGAGGTCAAGTTTGCGAGGATTTATCTAAAGCTATAAAACATAACGAATAAAACGAAATAATAATAAAATAAATCAATCCGCAAGGCAGCTTGTGGCGAGCTGTTGGGCAGTGGCGACCCCACGGACCTGACTCCCGGGAGGTGTCTTGTTCTTCTCTCTCCGGTTAGTCCTCGTGACTAGCTGGAGTGAACACTGATGAGGAACAAGCCCTCTTACCTCATTCTTGCCTTAATTGGCTGGCTTGAGTGGAGATTCGCAAGAGTAGGAGTTGAAGGAGACTCGGGGGAAGGATGTATCTCAGTAAGATGCTGGTAGGGGTCTTGACCGTACTTCCGGGATTGCTCTGATAGCCGTGGGATGCCTCTCCTTCCCCAAGCAGCTCAACGTATGTTGCCCCCGTGTCGCTACATGCTAGCGGCCGTTTCCGGGGGCCCATTAATTGAGTTTGCCAGTCACCCCCTGCCTGTTTATCCGTATGTATCAATATTGGTCAGGGGCAGGGGCCATAGTATTTCCATAGTTTTCATCCACTAGTCCATAGCAACCCATACCCATAACCTTATAAATTTTTACCATATTTCGCAATAGTCCTCCATCAACCGGGGATTGTCCTTGGGTGCACTTTCATAGTGCATACAGGGATAACTGCCGGCTGATGTCCCATTTCACTTATATTAAAGTTGTTCAAAGGGCCTCTGCGAGTTGGCTTCGGCCCCTTGTACGCCTTCCAAAGGTCCGGGACCCTGTGGTCCCGTGAGTGGAAAGGAACATACAAAATAAATCAATTATATTACGGTTTCATTGAGATTTGATATGAAAATAAATATATTATAAAATTTAGGCTGGCACTGATATCCCGTGAATAAAATCCAACCGACGGACGAGACCACAGAAAAAAAGCAAGTCTTAATATTAATTTCCCTATTTGTATTTTCTCATCAAATCTTGAGAGCTGCACCTGTTCTGTCTCACATTATATCAACTCAAATTAGGTTAGCGTCCCGTGATCTCATTTATCTCATTATATAAAGAGCCTAAGCCTGATAATGCCAAGTATGGAAACTAAGAAAAAATAATTGGATTAAAATTCAAACCACTTCACCGTTGTCGGAATAATTAAATGACAACACCTAACAATAGAATTTTTCGAGCCCATCCCCGACAATTTGCGGCCAAGTAACATGCACCGCAAATACGCAACTAATTAAAACAATAGCGGAATGAGTATTTTTTATATCGTATTTTTAAATAATCAAATATCATTGTCATAACGTTTTATCACAGATTTGTTTTGTTAGGCACAGAACAAATCTGGGTTGTGGAATGTTAAAAACCTAAAAAATGTTTCTATTTAGTCTATTGCCCTACACTGGGTACTAATCCAAACTGCATTCCTCGCCTTCCGATTCGGTAGTTGTCTGTGTCAAATCCGGCGGAAGGGAACGCCCGGGTGTGTAAACTGTTTTTTTACACAAATATAAATTTTACTGAGATTTTCGAAAATGGTATGATTATACTTATTTTTATGTCGCGCTGACAATTGAACTAACGACCAGAGAATTAAACAATAAATCAAATGTGGCTTATTTATTGTTATCTAACTAATACTATAAAGGTTAATGGATATTTGCTCAATCACGAAAATCCTAATAGATTAACGGACAAGCTAACCAAACTTCAATTAACGAAGGTTATTAACAGAGATTGCTGACTTCTAAATAATTTATTACCTACGTCTACGATTCTCCTATTATCTTAATCTCACGTATTAATAAAGTTATTTCAGTAGTTTCATCATCAATAAAAATAGCTAAAATTTATTTCAAAAATACCTTTTTTCATTTTTACAATTGGAATTTATCGGACAATTTTGCGACAATAGAATAAAATTGAACGATCGAATATGATAAAAAATCTGTTGTAAAATATCAAAATTCTTTTTTTTTATTTTGTGTATGAACAGTCAGTTTAATGGAAGGTCAATTTTCCTTTATTATTAGGATTTAAATCAGAGTAGGAGAGTCATGCTTCATCATGAATAGGCTGGCTCGACGGGAATTCCATATATGGCCTCACAGAAAACCAATACTTACGTTGTGTCTGTGTACAGACAGTGAACCGTCTAAGTGAGGTGACCAGAGGCCCAATCCTCCCCCCACCCATGACCTATCGAGGTGGCGCTCCACAAGTCCGAGGCCATGTGCTTCTATGGCCGTCGGAGCGCGCCACCTCCAGGTGGGTCCCAAGTAACGGCGGGAGGAGTTACCATCGGCGTCGAGTCGGCAATGAAGTACCTGGGTCTCGTCCTCGACAGCCGATGGAACTTCACGGAGCATTTTCGTCGTTTGGCCCCTAAGTTGGAACGGTCTGGGGCCGCGCTCAAGCGGCTCCTTCCCAACCTCGGGGGGCCAAACGCCTCCTGCCGGAGGTTGTATATGGGGATTGTGCGATCCATGGCCCTCTACGGTGCCCCTGTGTGGGCGCCGGACTTGAAGCGGCGGCCGGCTCGTACGCTGGTCGCGTCACAGAGGGTCATGGCTATACGAGTAATCCGCGGGTATCGCACGATCTCCGGGGAGGCGGCGAACCTCCTTGCCGGATCACCGCCGTGGGATCTAGAAGCGAAGGCGCTCGCGCGCGTCTACAGTTTGCGCGCAGACGCGCGTCGCCGGGGCGAAGATCCTCTGCCGCGCCAAATTAGTGCGTGCGCGGAATGAGCTCCGGCGAGATCTCATGGCAGAGTGGAGACAACGACTGTCGCAACCGAGGGCCGGGCACGCTACCATAGCAGCGGTAAGACCCCTCTTTGAGGAGTGGCTTGAGAGACGCCACGGCGTCCTCACCTTCCGTCTGACGCAGGTGCTTACCGGGCACGGCAGCTTCGGTAGGTTCCTGTTTCGGATTCAGCGGGAGGAAACGCCCGAGTGTCGTCATTGTGAGGACCACCTAGAGGATACGGTGGAGCATACGGTAGCGGTATGCCCTGCCTGGGCTGAGCACCGCCGTATCCTCAGGGAAGTGATCGGCGGCGGCGACCTCTCGCGCCCGGCCTTAGTCGAGGCCATGGTGCGGAGTGAGAGGAACTGGGACGCCGTCTCCTCCTTTTGTGAAGCAGTCATGCTCGCAAAGAGAGAGGCGGCCCGCGTGAGGGAGCAATCCTCCTCCTCACGCCCCAGCAGCCGCAACTGGCGACACTACGGGCGTCGGGGATCGAGGGACGATCTCCGGCCACCGTAAGTACGGGCCTGCGGTCGGCGAGTAAGGGCAGCTCGCCGCCCGACCAGAACCAGGCCCGAGCGTACGGCGCGTAGCGTTCCGTGCGCGCCTCAAAGAGCCAATAGACCACCACAGACGGGGCCCTAAAGGGCTGATGTTCAGCCGGGGTTGCGGGGTAAGCGCAATGAGGTACCGCGACCTCGGCACAGAGCAGGAGAAGGAACAGGGGGGTTTTTAGTCAGTAAGAGTCTGACACTCCCTCCTGCCCGGCCCTGGGCGGGAGAAGTCATTTGATGATTTTCCCCTCACAAAAAAAAAAAAAAAAAAAAAAAAAAACCCTTGACCTATCCTGAAATCTGCTTACAACCCACAAGAGACCGACAATGCACCTGTCATAACTCCTTTATTACGAGTGTCTGGGCGGCGCCAACTGCTTACCATCAGGTAATCTGTCTGACATAAAACACTAGAATTATAAGGAATCGTGATCAGATCAGCATAAACAGAAACACTCTGAAATACACATGCGTAAACTAAAAGCACTTTAATCCGACCACTTCACATTTCAGATTAAACTTTCATGAACGAAAACCATTATATTTCAAGCGTCAAATTACTCTCATAAAGTCGTTGTGGAGCTTACCGTGCGCGTTATCACCACCCTCACGTACAAACCTCATTTGATTTATAAATTCTCGTACTTATATACTTTAAGAATTTCCTTATTTAAACACTCCAAGTCGGCCATTTTTTCCACCTAAAACAACATTTACCTACCTTTAAAGACCTTCGTCGAAACTTTTTAAGTAAATTCAGTTTTGCTTCCTAAGCAAAACGAGGGATCAAAGATTTAAGAGAAAGTTGCAAGACAATTTGCCCAACGTGTTTGTTACATTGTTACAACTTAGGTACAAACTTGTATGCATATCAAATCTCTTGCTTGGAATTTATTGCAGGGTGTTCTCGCAGCACACAGTAAATACTAACTAGTTGTACATATGTCCCTACCTATATGTTAGATAAATCTACATAATATTTATATAAATCATACAAGTTCCCGGCATATGATTTTACGTCTTAATCACGGCTTAAACAGATTTCAACATGAAAGCGCCTGTTGCTTTTACTTTAATTACCAACATTAATTTTGTAGTCATGAATTATAATGAACAGTTTAGTTAAACAAATATAATTTTCCGTTATTTATATTCTTCCCTTACCTCGTTCCTCGCCTTACTAATGAGCCCTAATTAAAAACATTATATTACGCACAAAAAATACATATATTGTGGTGGTTCGTTACAAAGATATACCTACATATACATACTTAGTCGGGTCATAAGTTCTGTCACAAACTTTTGATGTAATAACTTATACGCCTTTTGACAATTATTTAAAAATTATATATGAAATGAAAGGTCATTAAATGTACAATATAATTTTATTTACATTATTCGAAATGCCCTCCCCCATTTTGAACACATGCCCTTAATCTACGCGGCCAGTCATCGATCGCTGCACGCACCACATTCATATCTATGTCTGCCGCTGCTTTAACCAGAGATGCTCGGAGAGACTCCAAATTCGGGTGAGGTTTAGCACAGACTTTTTCCTCCAAATATTGCCATATCTTGTAGTCCAGTGGGTTTAAATCTGGACTAGAAGAGGGCCAGTCTTCATGCCGGATGAAGTCAATTCCACGAGCGATCAACCAGTCTTGCGTACTTCGTGCCTTATGAGCCGGTGCAGAGTCCTGTTGGAATATCCAATGCCTGTTCCTGAACATTGTCTGAGAAAGAGGTTCCACTATGTTTGTTAGGACAGTATTTTGATAAACTTCGGCACTAGTTCTCACACCTTTTTCACAGAAAAACACCTCAGTTACGCCTGAATATGAGACTCCAAGCCAAACCATGAATGAGGAAGGGTAATGCCCACGCTGGACCCTCGCAATACGCGCGCTTGCTTCTTCACTGCTGTGGGCATACACCTTATCATTTTGTTTGTTAAAACTTTCTTCAATAGTAAAAATTTTTTCATCCGAAAAAAGAATTTCGCGGTATTTTTTTCCCGCGTACCGTCGTAGCAAAGCGCGGGATCTGTCTAGCCTAATTTTTTTTAAACGCTCGTTCAAAAAATGTCCTGTCTTTTTACGATAAGCTCGTAGTCCCAGGTCTTCATTTAGTACTCTTTTAACAGTGGTTCTGCTTAGCCCCATCTGCAGAGCTAGGATTTTTTGTTTACGTACGGGATTTCGTTCGATTCGCGCCTTCACTGCTTTGATGACCTTATGTGTCCGAACTGTGCGAGGTCGGCCGCTTCTCTTACGATCTTCGAAGCTTGACTCTTCGGTGTATCGTTTGATAGTACGATAAACAAACCGTAACGTTATTTTCAAATTTTGAAGAATATTGAAAATGTCTTTTGGCGCGTAACCACAGCGGTGCAACGCGATAACCGCGATTCTGTCTTCTTTATTCGACCACTCCATATTTAAAAATGAATAAAAAATAATTTCTTTTTTATTTTCTACAAGCGCGAAAGTTCTATTTTTAAAATAAGTCGAAGAATTTCTGGCCAGTAATCGAAAATTAAAAATATAAGGTTTTGACAGAACTTATGACCCGACTAAGTATATATAACTAGTAGTAGGTACGTATCTTATATATAAAATTCTCGTGTCACAATATTAGTTAGCTTAATCCTCCGAAACGGCTTATCTGATTTTTAGCAAATTTTATATGCATATTCAAAATGTCTGGAAATCGGTTAAAGTACTGGCTATTTTCAAAAACTTATAAAGTAAAACGTTTCCAATTCTAGCCATTAGGTATTTGTATAGTAACCAGATAGATCTTGTATTAACATTACATAATAATAATACTAGATATCACTGTTATTGCCCACACAAATCAATTGTAATATTACCTACAATGTATAGCCAAAGCCCTACTAACTTAGGTGTACTTACATTTTCGGTTATAATCCAGTACACGTGATGCCGATCATAGGTTTCAAATAGTTACCTATTTACTTAAGGTTTTACCCGTATGAAGAAAGGATCTCACACGTCTTACATAAATCAAGGGAGAAACAGTTCACTAAGATATTTACCCCTTAAAACTGAATAATTACTTAGATACTAACGCTTTAAAACATTAACATCGAACAAAATGGAAACACGAAAATTTTTTGTCTGATTTTCAGAGCAGCGTTTAATAAATACAGCGAGCGTAAAAACTCGAGTGATTATATAGTGAAAACGTGTCAAGCATTCGGTCATCCATTACCTTCGTGTGTAAACATTTTTCATGAAGGATGATTGATTGTCGCGGAAGCTGCAACCGCGTCGCTGCGTCGGTTAAGTCGGTTAAGTCACAGCTCATTAGTCAAAGTGTTTGAACGATGTTCCAGTATATTCCCACACACAGTTACCGTAAGCCGACGACACGATACGACACGACATATATCGACGAACGTTCATCCTGCCCTCAAACACTGACACTCGATTAACTACAACTATGTAGGTACTCATTTTTTAATATCGCTAACGAGAAACTAGTATCTACATAATCTACATATACTAATATTATAAAGAGGTAAAATTTGTAACTTTATAAGTTTGTATTTAGGGGGTAATCTTTGGAACCGCTGGTCGGATTGTCAAAATTCTTTCACTGATAGATAGCTACAATGTTCTTGAGTGTTATATATAGGCTATAGATAGCTACAATGTTCCCGAGTGCAATAGGCTATAAAACATCACGCTCTGATCAAATGAAGCTGAGCAGAGAATGAAACCGCGCAAGAATAGCTAGTGTATAATACTTATACATACACCATACTAATCCTGCTAATATTATTAATATGAAAGTTTGAGACAATGTATGGATGTTTGTTAACTATTCTTTCACGCAAAATTGGTATGTAGATAGATAGATAGATAATACCTTCAAATAAAATATAAACAACAAAACTTTTTGTCAACTTACCACGCGGACGAAGCCGCGTACGGAAGCTAGTAAACATACCTATACATATACTGTTCAATATTATGATGAAATCCTCTATATAGTTAAATCAACTAACGATACTTTGTAGCTTGTTTACTTTAGCCCATAAATCCATATATGTACATATATAAGATAGGTACACGAATAAAATGTAACTAAAGGGTTTTATCGAGATAACAAGAATCTATTATAGATATAACGAGCTCTCTTATTAAGAACGGAGTACGCAATGTTATGTAATAATTATACAGCCTTAAATGTAATGAAGAGGTACCTCTAATATATTAAATAATACTTCGAAGCTTTAAATAAATATCATTATGTTTGTATGGTGAAATGAATAACTGTATAGAGTCGAGAGAAATACAGATAAAACAAACTGCAAAAGTTTTAATTTCCGGAACAATACGGGAACAAACCTGCTTGCGCCTGTGGTAGGTTATATCGTAAAAAACATACGCGGATTTCCTCTCTGAAACAGGCTCACAAAAAGTCCATCAGCGCACACAAAGCTTGCTAACTTCATGTTCTGTAGAAACTAGAGTGCTATGCTATGAATTCAATTCGATTCGCGAATAAAATGTTTTAAATAAAAAATACAAATATACAAATATAGTAGTAGTTTCAGAATTAGCTCAATTATTTCTGTGAAGAAAAATTAGTTATGATTTTTTACTAAACATTATAAGGTTTATTTTTATTAACTTTTCAGTATATTTATTTTATTTCTTATTATAGTACTTATTATTGGCTCAAAGGTCAACTACATACATATCGATGACACAATATGCGGTGTAGTCTTTGAGTTCCAATCCTGACTCAGGCCAATTCAATAAAGTTTATGCGTCACCGTTTCTCTTTCTTTCTGTTTCTTGTTATTTTCGTAAGAAAGTCATTATCTTTATATATAAAAATGGATCGCAAAATGTGTTGGTAAGCGCATAACTCAATAACACCTGAACCAAATTCGCTAATTCTTTTTTTGTTGTGTTTGTTATTGTCAGGAGAAGGTTCTTATCAAAGAAAATATTAGAAAAGTAGAGGGGAAGATTAGGAATAAGTGACCCTTTGATAGCGAGATAATCAGACCCATGCGAAGCGGGGGGGCGGGCCGCTAGTTTTTAATAAAAAAATGTGTTAATATCATATTTAAAAGGCGTCAAAAACTGCCACGAACAATCCTTCCTAACAAAGCAGGCATATCAAGGGTAAATGTCAAACGTTTATGTACATTTTGTATACAGATGGCGCTTGATTCCACTTTTCATCTCATAATTACGAGTGATTAACATTATTTACGTGTTTGTTTTATTTGAGCCCTTCTGTTCAATGTTCCGTGTTATATCAGCGTGGGTGGTTAAGAAGATCATCCCACATGACACTCGCAAAATGAACATCGTAAAGTAAATTATTCTTTTCACAGAACTAAATGAAAAGGATTTATCATGCACGTTTTTGAAATGAAGTTTTCTTTTCGGCCTGTATCTTTATTCTAAAAAGGGTAGCTTGTGCTTTATGGTTCATACGCGAAAATCTTTTTATGTTTAGCTGTTCGGGTTTTTGTGTTTACGGCATTGTTTTTTTTTTCAATGAGCTTTGTCAGGTGACCTATCACCTATCATTCTGACAGCTTCTTTAAGGAAAGAACTAAGTTAACGAGAGCATTAATGTTAAAGAAATAAATAATTATTAGTTTATAGTGAAATAAATATTTTTTAGTGTAGTGAAGTGATTAATCCAAACTATTATATATACTATTATACATATACTATAATATTATAAATACGAAAGTAACTCTGTCTATCTGTCTGTCTGTCTTTTCTTCACGCCTCAACTACTCAACCGATTTCTGTGAAATTTGGTACAGACATAGTTTGGAACTAGAGAAAGGACATAGGATAGTTTTCATACCAAAAATCTGCAGGAAGTTACTATTCCATTCGAACGGAGTCGCGGGCAAAAGCTAGTAATTAATTAAAATCTGACTTGATTTAAAATCAAGTCTAGTGACTACTGCACTTTTAATATCTTCTCTTTAGCACCCGTTCGATAATATATAAACATAGAAATATAGACTCGGGTCTGAGTTCAAATTTAATTTACCGGAAAGTCGTGAAACTTTAGTTTCCTGGGAGGTGTTATCATAAACTATAAAGCATTTTATGATCAACTATTCGTCATAAGTAACTTACTAGGAGAAGTAGTTCATCATACGGTGTGTGGGAGAGTAATGCTTCAGCACGAAAGGGTCGGCTCGACCGGAGTGATACCACGGCCTCACAGAAAACCGGCGTGAAACAACCACAACGTTGATTTTCGCCATATGAAGGAAACCGTTGACTCCATCCTTCCCCATTCTCTAAATGTAAGAAAAATATTATTTACTGTTACAGAATAGTGAATACCTTAGTTTAATAAGTGTATGTATCCCCAAAAAAACCAGTAACGCACTCATGACTCCTCTGATGTTTCGCGATTCCAAGGGCTGATTACTCACCATCAGGTAAACCGGTCGTTAGATAGACAACCTACCCCATGAAAAAAATCATACCATATAATACTAACAGTACAAAAGATCTTCATTAAAATGTATTAAAGTGTTCGAGCCATAAATAAAACACACCCTGTATCAAAGTGATTGATAGATAGATTGACTGATTGACATAGGACGTGGAGCCAAATTCGAAATTTAGAAAAAGGAACGCTATCGTTCCTTTTAGACGGATTTGCAAGGATTTTTCGCCTTCAAACTGGTTTAAAGTGATTCGTACTAAAACAAAAAAATGCTTATCAAAGTGTTTTTTTTTTCATATATTATACAAGCTTCTGCCCGCGGCTTCATATTTTAAAACAAGCAGCGTTTAAAGCTATAGCCAGACCAAAATACGCAAATAGTTAAGATCCTATAGCGCTCAGGAACATTCGAAATTTTGGAATACAGAAGTTTCAAAGATAACCACCTACATACGAACTCAGAAATGTTATCTCTTTTCAATATGAGTATAGATTTAAGAGAGTGTGTTATTATTTTAAAAAAACCGGGTCCCTGCCCGAGTGCACATATATCGATTTTATACTTTTTCAATTTTTTTTTATTTTTTTACGGATTCCCACCTATAATTCAAGATCAAAATTAGCCAAATCGGTAAAGGCATTGTTGGGTTATAAAATTACAACGAAAAGTGGCATTGATTTTGATATGTGAAAATTACAACACACAAGATTAACAAAAACGTTGACAGATGGTCTTCGGTCACCGTAAGTACGGGTCTGCGAACGCCGAGAAAGGGTAACTCGCCGCCCGACCAGAACCAGACCCCAGCGTTCCGCAAACACCAATAGACCATCACTGACGGCATGATGACCTATAGGGCTGATGTTCAGCCGGGGTTGCGGGCCAAGCGCAATGGGGCAACGCAGCCTCGACCTAAAACAGAAGAAGGAACGGGGGTTTTTAGTCAGTAAGAGTCTGAGACTTCCTCCAACCCGACCCCGGACGGAAGAAGTCATTTGATGATTTTTCCGTCACAAAAAAAAAAATACAAAAACATGTACCCATTTCGTTACCTTGCAATGTTTTCTGTGTAATATTTTGTCGAAAAATCTTCCTAAATAGGTTAGGGTAATATGTAATTGAAGTACCTAAAGCCAGCCTTGTATTATTTTTACATTTTTCTTTTATTATCGTAAGAGAAAGTCAATAGCACTAATTATTCCAGTAAAAGATTAGCCGTAAGCGTTTGTAAATTAGGAAAATATTTAAATACATTAAAATTAATAACAATAGTACTTAGAACTTTGTGCCTCATTAGTCGGATTTAATTGTTTTGTGGTGTTTTTATACCATTTTTCTACTTCATCCTTAAAGATAAAAAATTACTTTGATTTTTTAAATAATAATGTGGTCCTATCAAGGGAACTGTGGAATTTGTAAAATCTTCAAAATTATTATTACACTATTTTAAAATCCATTTTTCGATCATTTAGATTCATATGTTATATATAAGTATGTCAATGTTAACCGATAAATAAAATATAAAAATTATAATAATAAAACTAAATAATTAAATGTCAGTCTGGTCATTTTTCAAGCTTATATTAAATACAAAAGGATGATATACCGACGTACCTACGTCTATGATTTATTTACTTGTTGTAAACTTACAGAAAGCCAGCGTGAAACAATCACAGCATTGTGTTTCGCCGTGTGAGTGAGGTAACCGGAGGCTCAATCCTTCCCCTTCGCCAATCACTCCCCAATCCCTAAATCCCTTAAAGATCAGCAACGCACTTGCAACTCCTCTGGGTGTTTACGGGTGTGGGATAAATAAACACTACCGAAAACAATGTACATATTTTCAAAAAATATAAAATAATGTATTTCTTGGTTTCTGACTTATTAAACGCCAAGGTAACATAACTTTATACTGGTAAACTAAAAATGATACATTAAAAAAAACATAATCAAGCACTATGCGTTACCAGTATTGTCTATTATCTTAACACTTTAATTATTCAACAAAGAGCTTTGATGTAATCAAAGTTTTATTTGCATTGCTGTATTTATGGTACAAAATATAAATATAAAATTAGACTTTATTATTTTCGACAACTTTGTGTACTCGTATGTAGGTACAAATATTAAATATTTTTTAAGCATATTTTAATGACTTTTATTTTTTTTCGGCACACTGGCCTAATTACCTACGCGAAAAAATTCAATGAACGCTTCTTATTTATAAAAAAATATAAATTAAAAATAAAATTTAATGGCATTCCAATTATTCTGACGGAATCTAGCCAGTAACAGTTTTTAGTTTTATTCTACTGAAAGAGTTTTTATTGTAAAAGGATCTTTTATTTTAAGTTTTATTATTTAAACATGTATTATTGACACTAGGTACGTGGATTTCTTGTAACTGTAATCTACAACAATATTACGGCTACCAAAATTGAACATCACAATCCTGTCAACACTCCTTCGCAGCTGAGACGGTGTGACATAAACACTATCAAAACCTAGGTACCATGACTATTTAATATGTTTCACGTCAACATTCTGACATGAGATAGGTCCTGTAATATCACTAAGCACTAATATAGCCTGTAGGTAACATGAAGCTATCACAGATTCATACTACGTACCTAACAGTACTAGCTTTTGGCAGTGGGTTCTCTAGTAATTATCGGAATAGAATTAGCATTTTATCCTATCTCTGTAACTTTTCTTAAAACATAATCAGTAGTTTTAATACTAAAGATTTGTAAACATCCATTCATCCAACCTATTATTGAAATTATTCCGAGATGTATGCGTTACTAGAAATTTAAATATAGAATTATGCCACATATTGAGTTCTCATTAAAATTATAACAAACATAAAATATGGAAATATGTGTACCCATACCAAAATATGTTCTATTATTGCTAAACATAAGGTACACAATACAGAGATTATACTGAAATAACGAATCTCTTCAGTTTATATTTTTGCTAACAATTTTATGATTGGTCGAATCAGATTTTTCGTATGATTGGTTAAATATGAATTCGGAATACTTTATTTGTGTTTTTTACATATTCTTTTTTTGAAAATAAGACAAACAAGACTGATGTTTTTATAGTTCGCTGTGATTTACATTTTACTTTATTAACCTACCGACCTTTGTAATTGGAACAAATACATTAAATTAAACATTCTAAAATTAGTTCTTAATTAGGAATCAACTAATCTATACGTTGTATGGATTAACTTGTATTAGAATTTACTTATCTTTTAGTTTTATAATAAAACAAACTAAAGCGCTCTATAAACATCATTGACACTAATTCATATGTATAAATATGAATATAATATATTATAAACATTTAAAAACACTAATTTCGTAAACGAATGTCATTGACCTCCGCAATGATCAGCCTTTCCATCAACCTCGGTCATGAATCTCAACTATCACTTACATTATTCCGACACATAAATCAATATTATTTACCTTGCCATACAATATTGAATTAAACATTACTCTTACTGTCTAATAAGTAACGGTCAGGTTCGTATATCAAATGTATTATGTAATATGAGACGTCCAATAAGATATACAGACAGACACAAAGGGTTTCGATAAAGGTAAGATCTGTGCTGGCTAGAAATCATATACCAATACTTTCTTCAGTATAAGTACGTATTTTCTTTCACCCGGTCTGTTACCAAATCGAAAAATATTAATGTGGCTATTTGTCTAAATTCTGTTTAAATATTATTAGTTGTTATTTGTTATTATGGTATAAAGCAGTTGATATGCAATTTTCAAGCTATTAGAGGTTTGTTATATTAAGCCCGTTTTGTTATTTTTGTAAGGGTTGATCAGATGCTGGACTGGGCATCGGCATTTATAAAAAAAACACACTTCGAGTCACAAAGTGGTTTATTTTAATACTTTTAGGGTTTTTTGGCTAGGCTTGTATAGTCAGATACATGTTATGTGAGGAATAAAATTGTGACGCGACAACATTATAATTATTCCCTAAGTAACTTTTATCTAACCATTGAAAAATCAGCCCTTAATTATTTTTTAGAGGTGTACAGTAACTTCAGTTGGATTACACTCACAAGTCCGCGGTTACCCTAGTGAAGGGCTTTATCTACCTATACCGGGTTGGATCATTTAATAAAATGTCTTCTGCCATCCTGGGTAGGATGAGAGAGATAGTGTCAGTCTCTTATTGGCTAAAAACTACCCCGTTCTTTTTCCTCTGTAGGCCGAGCCCCGGGTTCATTATTGTGTTTTCATCCACCAACTAAATTACAACCCTGGCTGAACCAACAAATAGCTGAAAGTTGGTATTAAACTTGACAACGATGACGTAACGTTTATTTCACAAACAATGTTTTAAAACAATGACAACCCTCAAACTTCGGCGTTGGTATTTCTAACCAATACCGATCGGGGTATTGAACTGTAGCCCGCTGAATAAGTATTGTACTCGCTTCTAAATACCCGAAGAAGGCAGTGCTACACATTTATGTACAATAATACAATAAATTTTATTCACCTACCCTACTTTTGTTCGAAATATATATATTCATTATTCGCAATAAGTTCTTTTATCTCAATACAAAGATCTGGGCTGGTGTTATTCTTATCTCATTGATTTATCTTCCTTTTTTCAACCCTTCTGACGTAACCATACTGAATTGTTAAGTTTTCTTTGAATGTGTGTTTGTTTTTTTAAGTCCTTCTTTATTTTTCCTAAGAGAAAATATATGCTGCTCCACAGTAGATTCGTTTTTTCGCATTTACATTGCGAATTATCCCACAACTCGTTTAAAGGTTAAAATAATGTGAAACTATTAAACACGTGCTCGATGTAACACAATAACTTTAATTCTTACTTACTCAAAAATATTAGTATTTATTTAAACTTTTTAAAAGGTCGACAAAGCTACATCTAACCAAATAAAAAGATCAAATACATTCAGGTATTTAATTTGAAAAAAAATATGAATGATCACACAAACGATTTGAAGGATTCCAATTTATATTTTCGCACTCCTAAAATAAACTAAACACAATAGAGGTGAATTCAATAAAAGGTTTTATTAAAAAAAATATAGTCGTAGTTTTTATGAATAGGTTTGAACAATGCTGGGTAACGACACAGCTAACGATGGAGTGGTGTTTGTATGGAGCTGGTGGGGTTCACCGCACACCGCACACCTCTCCGCTTCACCTTCCATCAAATTCTAGCTCGTCATCCGCTTTTGTTTACCTCTGTTTTAGGTATTCAAGTGTTCTTGCTAATTGCCCAACGTGTTTGGAATATGTTGTCACAGATGCGGAATTCTGACACCTCGTTTCGCAAAATAAAATGGATTGCATTATGTAAGGGTTGGTTTAACATTGTATTTTGTTTTTATTATACGTTTTTTATTGCTTAATATTAAGATAATTTAAGAGAAATATATGTATAACACACTAATTCCGCCCGCGGCTTCGACTTTAAGATATGTAGATAATAAGTAGTATATATGTTAATCTAGGGTATCACTTATCTACAAACCAAATTTAAGCCAAACCGGTTAAGCCGTTTTAGCGTGAAATAATAACAAACATACATCCATACAATTTTGCAAACATTACATTTATAATATTAAAACTATATTAGTACGATTGTCGTTAAATTAAATTAAATTATGTATGTTTTATTAAATCTTAACTTAAATACTATTTTATTATTTACATAAATTTAACTCTTGCTACTTTTTTAAGTCATTCGGCCAGCGAATGAATATTCACATAGAAAACCTTACTTACGTTTGACACTATAATGGTGGTCCTATATAACCCTTTTCGCAATATGGTCATCACACAGTATGATATTTATATTCATAGCAATTTTTCGCAGCATATCCAGTCTCTCCTGAAATAAACAGTAATTAAATTTATTAACGACGCACTGCACAGCGTTGGCCTGTCTGCCCGTCCATGATGCAATTAAAAAGTAAAACGTCAAAGAACACGCTAATAAAATTGCGCCAAATGTTCCCCAGTCGTATTTTGTTAGCTTTATAAATTATTATGATTGTCTTACTTGTTATAAATGTTTGTGTTGGACTTGGAAAAATAAGGTTGAATCGAATTAGGGTACTTGAAAATTATTTTAATTTCTTTACTGTCGTTTTTTGTAAAATCTGAATGTTTTTTTGCATTAGTTGGTGATGTGTACAGTGGTTATATATTATGTGTTTATATATTTTTACTGTTTAATAGTTAGTTTATAAGTAAATATTGTTTCTTTTTCGTAATTGTGTTTACACAGTCAGTCTACATAACTCCTTATTATAACTCTCACATAATGGGCCTGCTGGAAGAGATTTCAGAAGAAATAAATATAAATAAATAATTTTCTTGAAAACTTACTGTGTACATAAATTGTTAAAGAACTAAATCAATAAATGTGGATAGTAGGTATTTCAGTTTTAAAATGACAACTTACTCACGGCAAAAATTGTTTCTCAATTTAGCTCAACTAGTTTCAGGTCACAGCGGGACTCTTATTCATGAGCAGCGTTCGCGTCTTGTTCATGATGTGGATAGTATTATTGTTTCACCTTATTTCTCATCGTTTTGTAAAATATATATTTTATATATGAACTATTCTTTATACATAATAGGCGCCTATTTTATTTTTATTTATAATAGGCGCGGTCCATTGTGTTTGAGATATCGTCGTATTAAAACTAATGAGCACACTACGCTCTGAATAGTACAGCAAGTCTTCGAAATGGGTCGTGATGAAATATAGAATGGAAAAGAAAATTAATAAAAAAAGAATTTGCAATCTCTCCTCATTATTTAAATATTTCATATTATGACGGAAGTCTCAACGTTTTTATGATCGACGTGTGGGTTCCTCGCGGTTGAGGAAACTTGAAAGGTAATGAGATTTGAAAAAAAAATGCTTTAGGAAATGTAGTTGCACCCACGCATTCCGCTGTAAATCAGCCCACGTGTGTGCGAAGTTTTTAATTTACTCTTAATGAATGAGTCTTAATTACATTTTCTTTCGTTAGCATTAGGTATAAGTATAGAAACTTAGTTTATTTTCTTAATATTCAATTTATTCTAGTGATTCCTTGCGGAAGTTTTTAGGAAAAATAATAAATAGTTACCGCGTGAAAATGATCGCATTATATTATAGCTAAAGGAAAACTTATTTAAGAAGGTGACTATAATTTGAACTTCATACATATGTAGACATGTGTACATTTGTTTAACAAATATAACATGAAAGTCATTATATCACAAACGATATTAAACAAGCCTATACTTTGGTATACATTACCCAATTAAATTCTCTACAAGGTGTCTTTGTAATTGGCGCTTCATTATTTCTACATAAAACGAACATTTTGATATTCGATCGCAATAAAATGCTCCTAACTGACATCGGAGAACGCGTTAATGGAGCTCTTCGTAATTTAAGTGTCTCTTCATTTTATAGGTATAATATTAATTTGAATGTTTGAATAATAACATTCAATATTTATCTAATAAACATCCTTTTGAAGGCGACAGGTAAATTAAAAATACCGTATGTTTAGAGCTTCGATCTTATGTACCTACAGTAAATACCTGTGTGTCGTCACTGCTAGGACCTAAAGGACACGATGGAGTATGTATACGGTGGCGATGTGCCTTGCTTAGGTCGACCTCATGTGGTAGTGGTGAACCCCTAGTTCCAGGCCTTAGCCCTTGGTGCAGAAGTGGAAATCCATCTCCGTTTCCTGCAAAAAAAGAGGCGGACCGCGTAACAGGACTATTCTCCTCACACCACAGCCGTCGCAGGAGACACTCCGGGCGTTGTTTGGTCTGCGATAGAGCTATCAGACAACCATTGTTGGAGCCCACTAGGGCAGGTGATCCTTCAAACGTAATAACGTACCGCAATCTCGAATTGTAGCAAGAGAAGAATCGGGGTGGTTTTCATTCATTAAGAGATAGTTATTTCCTTTAGTCCCACTCAGGACGGGAGAAAATAAGTAATATATTAAATTTAAACACAAATATACACACTCGTGTTTGTGAGAGTTAGTATGTACTTACCAATTAACAATATTTTTTGAAAACTACTAACCAAGTAACATGTTGCATTTTAACAAAAACAAAAATATTACCCATGTCTATTTCTATAAAATGTTAAATCTATAATTATTGTCAAGTTTCTTGGGATACTTAACATTTTAAATCAACCTGTCAACCTAAGCATTTTTAGTACTTAGTAGCTTAAACGCGTTTACATAATCGAATCTTATATCAGAATATAGCTCAACGGAAATTGCACGTAGGATCAAGACGAGTACTTTCATCCGGCGAGTACCTATTCGACACTATGTAGTATATGTAACCAGATGATGAAACCTACTTATAGATTTACAGACTGTTTTTTTCAGGGAGAATATCTTCTCTCGCCCTAGTGAAAGCAGTGTCAGAAGATATGTACTGCTGTACAAATGCCTCGCCCATAGATCTCCATGTCGAATGAAAACTTGCCACTTGCATCCATTGGCTCCCCGCAACTCTGACGATGTCGTCGGTCCACTTTATGGGAGCATTGTTCATGCTACGTCTTCTTTTTTTATCCTCGAGATTGTAACTAGGTACCCAAAAATCACAGAATTACGTCTCTTGTTCTGGGCCGCAGTACGTCATTGCGCTTTGCGCGCAATCCGGCCTGTCCAAAGGCGCAACGAGATTTATTCGTGGTGGCCAGTCTCAGCTCTATAAGAATTCCTTTTTAAAACAGCAAATTGGATCAACATAAGAAAAAAATGTACTTTCAGTGATTATTTAGACACCACTGACTAGGGTGATGGAAAACATCGTGAGGAAACCTGGATTTATAAGTTTGAAACTGCCAATCCGCATTTAGCATGCGAGGTGATTAATGCTCAAAACTTGTCCGTGTGTGAAGAGGCCTTTGCTCTGCAGTGGGCACTTTTAGGCTGATGATATAAGAAAAAAATAATACATGTTCAATAACGAACATCATATAAGGTACACAATTATGTGAATAATAAAAGAGCACGCTTGAACAATTACCTAATTGAAAAAGTTCACAACTTCGCCATCACAATTACTTTCCCCATTCAATTTTCGACGTTATTGTATTTGAAAATGATCACGTTTTCGTTGTTACCACATTGTGTGTCGTGGAGATAACGCTCAATAAATCACTCAATAAACTCTTTATATTTTGGTACTAAGGTTTCTCTATGTTAGTGTTAGCTAGACAAGACTTATGCACTGCTACTACTGCAAGTAAGAAATTTCTCATTTCGTCTTGTAATGAGTTTTATACGTCTCAAATAAAATAATACAGTAACAATCGACCGTATATTTTTTTACAATATAAGAAGCGACATTTTGAAAATAATCTAAAAACAATATTGTGACCATTAAGTACTTGACTAAAGAATTATTTAGGTACTTACTTAAGCTGAAAACGCATATTTTAAAATATTTATAAAAGCGTCAAATAACGTAGCCGTTTTGATTACATCGTTAAGAAATCCCTTTGCTCTTTTACTCTTTGGGTTTATTAATAAATTTTAAGATGTTGAATTAACTTGTGATAATTAAAACACTTTTACGACAAAGTGCCTTATTATGGAGTAGGTGCTCGGCGAAGGTGAAGAAAAAAAGTTCAAAGAATTTTAGCCGCAAAAAAACAACGATTTTTTTTGTATTCTGCCAGATACAAGGCAAATAATGTAGTACCATTTTTATGTATAACGGATTACCTGATGGTAAGCAATGAGCGTCGCCCATGGACACCCGCAACGACGGAGGAGTTACGAGTGCGTTGTCGACCTTTAGGGATTAGGGATTTGGAAATTTTGGGAAAGGGAACAGATTGGGGTAGGAAAAAGATTGGGCCTCCGGTAACCTCACTCACACGGCGAAACACAACTCTTTGGTTATTTCACGCCGGTTTTCTGTGAGGCCGTGGTATCAATCCAGTCGAGCCGACTCATTCGTGCCGAAGCATGGCTCTCCCACACTTAAAATTAAATCATATAATTACTGCACCCGCCCTTGGTGGGGCGATAGAAAGTGTCAGACTCTTACTGACTAAAACCCAACTCGTTCTCTCTCCCTCTTCGGGGCGGGGGTAAAGGTACATTATTGCAACCCCAATTTACCTAGAACCTTATTTACTAATGTTAAAATATTGAAAATAATTTCTAATAAATAGGTAATCATTTTCTGTTGGTCCCACATATTATTTTACAGAAGAAAGCATATCACTATATAGGTCATATCATTAATACATAATTTATATTAATCAAGCTTTTTAGTCATATTAATATATTTATTTGTTCATCACAATATTACAGCATGTAACAGTGTGTTACAGAAATGGCTAACATATAATATTTATTTAGAATGCAATCTGCAAGTATTTTTCCAACGTTTCAGTTATTTCTGTGACCAATGTATCTGAGAATAATATTTAAGCATATTTCTATTTGTTGTTAGGATTCAGTGAACGGAATAATGCCTTCCCCATTTCACTGCGTGCCTGATATTCATCGTAGCGAATTCTATTGATCATACACAGACAAACTCCTGACAGAAAGATGTAGATTCAAATCAGTTGATGTCTTTTGAAGTTTTATGACAATAATGGTGACATTATACTATAGTAGTAAGTACTTCATTTAAAGCTTTTTATTGTTAATCAATCATACCTGACACTACTACAAAGGTGAGTCATCTTCAACATCAACCTATACGTGCCCATTGCTGAGCAAAGGCCTCTTCTCAAACGGAGAAGGCTTGAGCATTAATCACCTCGCTTGCTCAATGCGGGTTTTCGATTTCAAACTTATAATTAGAAATTAAAAGTCCAGGTTTCCTCGCGATGTTTACCTTCACCGTATGTCAGTGGTGTTCAAATAATCATAGAAAGTACATATAACTCGAAAAAAGTTACATTGGTACTTGCCAGGTGTCGAACCCACCTCCGAGCCACCACGACCGCCAAAGGTGAGTATAATAGATAATATCCAGTGCTTTTCAAAATATATAACAGGCCCAAATATGGCCCTCCTGCCTTCCCAATGCTTACGTATCCGAAACCCTAATCTCCAAAAAATCGGTAACGCATTCGTAACTCTTTTGGTGTTGCGGGTGTCCAAGGGCGGCATGGATTACTTACCATCAGGTTAGTTTACTCGTTTGCCGAAATATCTGAAAAAGACATATGAAAATGCTGAAAGTGGATATATTTAAGTGTACATAATAATATTCAATTAATACTGAAAAATACAGCAAAAATTAGTATATACCGTTTCATCTTTTAATCCGCCGGCGACGGTCAGGTGCTCCTAAACGGTCCGGAGAGCCCGACGTTTGACATTATAATGTTATTGTCCAAACTCGATTTGTGAACAAATTAGTTTTTCCCGAGCTAAACCGATTCATCTCTAGCGGGTAATATCAACGAGCTTAACCTGTACCAATTAAATTATTCAGTGGAAACCCTCCTGTATTCCTACCTACATCTTTGTCGAAGTAGATTGACTGTGAATATAAATGTTAGCTTTGAAGTATAAAGATTGTAACGAAGCCCTTTTAAAAAAAGGAAAGGTGATTGGTTTGGTCATTGAACTTATTCCTTTTTTTAAATCGAAATGCCAAATCAAAATACCTGTGTATATGTATGACCAGATCGATACCACGGCCTCACAGAATACCAGCGTGAAGCAACACGTTGTGTATCGCCGTGTGAGTAGGGTTACCGGAGGCCCTATCCTAGAATGCCTAAGAACCTCCAACAGGAGAGCAACGCACTTGTCGTAACTTCTTTGGTATTACTTACCATCAAGCAATAAGATGTCAAAGTCAAAGTCAAAATAATTTATTCCAACTTAACCATAAATAGGTACTTTTGAAACGTCAAAATAGAAAAGTAGTCTGTCAGTCTGTTCGTCTTTGAAGCTAGGTGCTCATTCCAAATTGTAGATTCGAATGGAGAGGAACGAGCAAGAAACGCCACCTTTACTCTTTAAAAAAAATTGTTTTACAATTTCAATAATATAACATTTAGTATACATTATTGTACCCTTATGTGAGAACAATGCAGAGACAAGTTGTAAAAAAAAGAACAAATGATAGGACATATCATAAAATTTTAATCCTTTGTCGTCTCGAACATGGCGCTCACATATGCGTACTCACAATCTTTAAGAGTGCTTCTATATAAACTCTTTGTATATATAAATTAAGGATGCATTATTTTTGAGAATTTTACTAACTACTGACTATATTTGAGTATTGTCCAGTGGAGCCGAATCAACACGCTGCCAGGCATTCCTCAATATAATCTGAAAGTTTGTAGTATGCCTGTCTACACAATTCGCGTTTAATATAAGTTTTAAAAGGACATGGCCAACTTTTGTATGGGCGTTTGCATAGTTATTGAATTCAATGTACATCAATGATTTTTGGTGTTTACATTCGTGAATATTATTAAATTAAATTGCAAAAAATAAAACACATGAAGAACTCGTAATTATAACAAACAAGACGAAAATAGTTTCACTAAACCTTTAGTCAGATTATTCAAAAGTCAAAAATCATTTATTCCAATTAGACCTTTACAGGCACTTTTGAACGTCAAACAAAATTTAAAATAAAAAATAGTGTCAGTCTGTCGGTCAGTCCTCTTAGTGAAGCTATTTGCTCGTTCCAAAGTGTAGATTCCGATGGAGAAGAACGAGCAAGAAACTCCATGGTTACTCTTTTTAAATCAGTTTCACATACAGATTCCTTTTACAAACAGTTGGTTCAATTATGTGAGAACAGTGTAACACTAATATTTATTCAAATATAAAAATAAAGTAACCTTAAGGACAATAGACAGTCTGGAGCTGACCAGTCCCAACTGACGGCGCTCGTTCACGAGCATGACACGTACACCAGCATCGCCCAACTCAACCATATTATAGGGAATTAAGCGATCCAGTGCGCATGCCACCGCCAGTGTGACCTTTCAGTGAGCATGACAACTCCAAGCTGTTATAAGGACCGACATTCTGCTAGTCTAACCAATTATAATAGGTTACAGGGCACTCACATTTACAAATTTATCAAGTTATAGTTATACAATATACTGCAATTTCACTAAAATGAAGAAGTCCCGTTCAAGCAAAATCCATTGGAACGTTATTTATTTTGGTGTACGTTTGCTATCCTGTGGAGCAGGACCAGCATGTCTCCAAGCATCTTTATCTACAATGTAATCATTCAGTGTGTAGTATGCTTTTCTACATAAAGTTTTCTTTACACATAATTTAAAATTTCTTTCATTTAATTGTTGTATTTCGCCTGGGATTTTGTTATAACATTTAACACAGAATCCCATGAACGACTTATGTACCTTTGCCAATCTAAATAATGGCTGACATAATCTATCTCTATGTCTAGTTTGATAATTATGTCTATCTGACACCTTATCGAATATTTTTAAGTTTTTCCTAACATACATAATGTTTTCATAAATAAACTGACATGGCACGGTCATAATATTGATCTCTCTAAACTTTTCTCTAAGAGACTCACGACGCTTTAGATTATAAATAGCTCTGATGGCACGCTTTTGCAAGACAAAGATAGACTCAATGTCAGCAGCCTGTCCCCACAACAAGATGCCATACGACATAATGCTATGAAAGTAGCTGAAGTACACCAGTCTTGCAGTGTCCACATCTGTTAGCTGTCGGATCTTCCAGACAGCAAATGCTGCAGAGCTCAACCGTCCTGCCAGAGATGTGATATGGGGCCCCCATTGTAGTTTGTCATCTATGGTTATACCCAGAAAAGTAGTTTGTTTTACAAATTCCAATTTATTACCGTTTAATAATATGTCACATTCGGTACTTTTAACATTTGGCAAACTGAATCGTATACATTTAGTCTTTTTGTCGTTTAGGACTAAATTATTAATTGTAAACCAATTATGAACCTTCGTTATAGCATTATTTACGTCGTCATAATTATCTGTCCGTCTATTTATTTTAAAAATCAACGATGTGTCATCAGCAAATAATACCATTCCCGGTTCACGTTGAAATAAATGAGGTAAATCATTTATGTACACTAAAAACAGGAAAGGACCTAATATTGAGCCCTGTGGTACGCCCATAGATATGCTAGTACCCTGGGAGTTCACTTTATTTACTTGTACTTTGAACTGCCTATCCTGCAGGTATGATTTTAATAAATTGAGAGATACCCCTCGAATGCCATAGTGTTCCAACTTCAGCAACAGTGTCGTGTGTTCAACGCAATCAAAAGCTTTAGACAGGTCACAAAAAATCCCAATAGCGTCGTTTGACTTTTCCCATGAGGCAAAAACATGCTTAAGTAGAGCTACACCGGCGTCAGTTGTGCATCGACCTTTGGTAAACCCATATTGTTGGTCATGAAAGATGGAATTTATGTTAAAGTGTCGTAGCATCTGAGAAAGCATTAGCTTTTCAAACACTTTACTAAGCACTGGTAAAATTGATACCGGCCTATAATTATTGGGATCATTGTCATCGCCAGATTTAAACAACGGAACTACCTTGCTAAGTTTCATCAAATTTGGAAAAACACCCTGATCTACACTTTTATTAAAAATTACAGCTAAGTAAGGCGCTATAGCTTCTATAAAAGACCTACACACCACAACAGACATTCCCCATAGATCCTCTGTAGACTTAACTTTTATGTCTTTAAACGCCTTTATTACTGATTGCGGGTCCGTGTACTGAAATCGGAAGCCAGAACGGCATTCTTTAACATTTCTTTTAAGAAGACTAATAGAAAGTGCCGGAGATGATTCTAAGTCTTTCGTAGTTTTAATGGGGATATTCTTGAAAAAAAATTCGAATTCTTGGGCAACTTCTTGATTAGCATTAACTCGTCCATTATCCGTATTTAAATTAATTTTTTGTCAAATTATTGGACATAAGTGCACGAAATAACATTTTGCTTTTAAAAACCATGGCGTTTTATTTATTTATTTATTTATTTATAAAATAAAACAAAAGAATATGTATAAAGAATAATTATTTATTTATTAAGGAGAACAAATAAAATAAAACTACGTAATAATTCACTTTTATATTTTTATTATAAAGTGTATTTTATTATGTTTGTGTATGGAATGTACGTTTCTTTAATATATATTCTGTATAATTGGGTAATAATATGGTAGTACTTTCCATTTGAAGCGGCCTGCTTAAAACAGGTGGTAATGGCGGTGGCTCTGGTGGGCTAACCACTTGAATATAAGGGGCTGCTGCATTGTTGTCCGAACCCAATTTTTTTTTATTACTTTTAAAGAAGGCTTACAGACTAATTACATAATATGGGTAAACAAATAATCTTAAATATTGCTAATAACAAGCCTCCACATATTGTATATGTTATTATGTTATTGTTGTCATAGGACTATAGACATCTCAGACTAGAATTCCTGCAAGTTTCGTGATAAGTCCTGCACTGTCTGTCTATTTGCCCGCTTACAGCACACATGACAAACATAGTTGCCTCTTGAGGTCTGAAAATAAACCCCAGTTAGAATAAACACATGTTTTCAAGTTTTATGTTATTGTACAGTGAGAAGTATTATGTTACAACATGCCTATTTTAAAGAAGTCTATGCAAACATGGAAAATACATAAAGATAGATATTATAATCACACATACCTACTATGAGTACTTTTTTTTATAGATTAATATAGATAAATACAAGTACATATATAAAACAATGAATAAAAAACAAAATGCTTACCACATTAATAGTATTTTGTGATATTAGGCCAGCTAGCAATGGAGAGTCCATACTGACATTACGGTGTCTTATTTTTCGAACCGATTTTCCACCACCAAGGCAAGCCATGTTATGCCCCAGTAGTCTCTCATGTTCACCAGCCTCAGTATTCAATAATAAAAGGGTGGTTGACAAATCAATGTCCCCAGAGGCAACTAAAAAAAAGATGCACTGTTTAAAATCGCATACCATGATAAAACATAAAAAAACAGACTAAGTATTATACTATTCCGACTTCATACCTGGGTTTGAGCTGGTTAACCAACGTGAAAGTTTTGTTTGATGGTGTGCAGAAAGCGAGGATATAAGACGCCTCTGCAGCCTTTGTACGCCTATTCCACAGTTGATGCACCTCATCGTAATCCACAAAACAAATCCAAAACGCAAAACAGTTACTCCAGTATTATTAGCAAGGTTAATAAAAAAAACACGCTGTCAAAAGTGTCAAACACGTTCCGTTTCGTTTAAGTTTTTTTTTTGGTGAATTGGATAAAAATAAGACATAATATTATTATAATATGAGTATATTTTAAAATGCAACTAAAACCAAAGAATACAGTTTCGTATGAATAAAATGTTCCTAGTGTAATGCATTTGTCGATCATATCACACGTTTTCTACGAGTGTAGTTTAAGACACGTGGTTTGGAATTGGAACGTCTTTTTATTTATCTTTCTCTATGGACTATTATGGCGAAACTTGACAAACCATAAGTTGATTTTGTTGCATTACTTTTACATTTTTTTAATAATAATTGTCAGGTCTGGAGAGGCTAAAAACTACGTAATAATTCATATTTCTATTTGTATTTTACAGTGTATTAATTTTGTTCGTGTACGTGGAATGTACTTTTTTGGCCATGTCCTTTCTTTCGTTAAAATTCAACACACTACTTGGAATTTTATTGTACCAATTTACACAGAACTCCATAAAGGGTTTCTGTACTTTGGACAGACGGAATCGTGGCACAGCCAGCCTAACTTTCCCTCTTGTATTAAAATTATGTCTATCGCTTCTTTTTTCAAATAATTGATATAAATCATCATGATACATCTCAAGCTCAGTTTTAAATAGAAATGGCAAGTCATTAACATACACTAAAAAGAGAAACGGACCCAATATTGAACCCTGCGGAACGCCCATTCTTATCTCAGAGCCCTGTGAGTTAGAACCATGAACTCTCAGCTGCCTATCCTCTAAATATGATTTTAGTAGACGGAGTGCAGTATGTCTAATCCCGTAATAATCAAATTTCAGCAAGAGTTTTTCATGATCAACGCAATCAAACGCTTTTGAGAGGTCGCAAAAGACACCAACAGCAACCTGTGCTTCCTCTCAAGCACCGAATACTTCCTTTATCAATGTGACACCGGCGTCAGTTGTACAACGACTTTTAGTGAAACCGTATTGTTGGTGATGGAAGATGGTATGTTTATCAAAGTGATGAAGCATCCGAGATAGCATTAACTTTTTGAACACTTTGCTAAGAACCAGCAGAACAGAGACAGGCCTATAGTTGTTTGGTTTTTTAGTGTCACCGTTTTTGAATAATGGAATAACTTTTCTGTAACGAACGAAAGTAACGATTACTTATATTATATGGATTTCGCAGAAGGACTCAACACGCCAAAGACGAACCCTTCTAGGAATCTTCTACGAATACTTAGATGAGTAAATAAGTAGGTATATATATCAAATACTATTATTATTTATTTTCCTAGCTCGTTCACTTGAATAACAGTTACCTCGTGCAGGTTATTTATTATTCTTGGGAAAATTAAACACGATTTCTATGAAAATGGATAATATTGTTCATGATAGATAAATAGGTAATGGTTATGTATTTATGGCGAGCCAAATTGAAGGTATGTAGGTATGAGTGAAAACAAATCTCAGATTATTAATTAAAGTTTACCTGTAATAAAATAAATATAAGCTTAATTTACTTTGTTATATAATAATTACAATTTCCCATGCGACTTCGCAATTTTTTTCTTTAAGTTTGCTAAGAAAGGAACAGTTTGTAAAATGGTATCTATATGAAATTGGATTTCTCTCCAGCTCCTATTAAACAGCATTTCATCAATACTTCATAATGTCTGCTTTGAGACTATAAGAAGAAGAATAAAAAATTGGACAATTAAATGAAAAAGACTATACATATAATTGCTATGGTACTTAACAACATTTATTTTGCACTTACGCAAACATCATCGTCATCATCATCAGCTTATAAGTGCCCACTGCTGAGCAAAGGCCTCTTCTCATACGGAGAAGGTTAGAGCATTTATCACCACGCTTGCTTAATGCGGGTTGGCGATTTCAAACTTATTATTAGAAATAGGTATAGTCCAGGTTTCCTCACGATGTTTACCTTCACCGTATGTCAGTGGTGTCTAAATAATCATAGAAAGTACATGTAACTCGGAAAAAGTCACATTCATACTTGCCAGGTTTCGACCACACCCTAATGTATGAGAAGCGGACTCCTTAACCTCCGGGCCACCACGACTTACATTAGCCTACATATTATATATACTACGACCCGCTCCAGCTTCGCACAGGTGCAATACTGATACTAAATTTCTCCATTATTTAATGGATGAACCATTCTCTTTAATCACTCTGTCTTTTAAAAAAACTGCATCAAAATCTGTTGCGTAATTTCAAAGTTTTAACCAAACATGCTTAGGATAAAAAGACAGAGAGAGCGGCTTAGTTGTATACTATTTATAGATGTCCATCCTTCTTAAAATACTGTTAATTGTCTTCAAATATCAAACTATGTAGGTCCATTATATAGGTACATTAGTCAATCTTCACTATTACGGTGTATGAGGCAATGCCTGTGCCTAGATCCGTTCACAGTCGAATGGGCAGGTGCGGAGTTCTATAGCCTGAACAACTAAGCCGAGCCATCAAAGCACCCGAGCTCGTATTAACCTTTATGCTTTCTTCTGTGCTCTAAAGAAGTCACTGCAAATTGGACCTAATTAGAATCTGTTGTATATTAAATTTGTTAGATTAGGTTTATAGAGTGTTTTCTTTTTTGATAATATGTATGTAACCTTAGATATTGGCGATGTTTGATGCTGTAAAGGATTATTCAAAATGTACTTCATTATTTCTTTTAATATGATTAAAGAATGGAGCCATCGGTTTTATCAGTATTATACAAAATTAAACAAAAATACCTTATTAAAATTATAAGTTTATTAGACAGGTACTTGCATTGCTCAATAAGTTTTCTTTATAGACAGCTTTTATTTTTTAGTTTTTATTTGTTAAGATTTAAAACGTAATAAAGTATGCTAAGTAGAAATAACTAAATTAAAAATTATAATGTTTTTTTTTTATTTAGTTAATTCTACGAAACGAAATCATCTCGTTATTATCTTCTAATAGGTAAATCTTTCACTAGATAATATTTTCTTTACTTAGCAACTAAACGTTTTTCGAAACTATAGGGGGTGACTAAAGGTAACTAAAAACTATAGGTAGAGTTTTACAACCAATTCTTCGTAAGGACATGGCCAAAAAAGTACATTCCACGTACACGAACAAAATTAATACACTGTAAAATACAAATAGAAATATGAATTATTACGTAGTTTTTAGCCTCTCCAGACCTGACAATTATTATTAAAAAAATGTAAAAGTAATGCAACAAAATCAACTTATGGTTTGTCAAGTTTCGCCATAATAGTCCATAGAGAAAGATAAATAAAAAGACGTTCCAATTCCAAACCACGTGTCTTAAACTACACTCGTAGAAAACGTGTGATATGATCGACAAATGCATTACACTAGGAACATTTTATTCATACGAAACTGTATTCTTTGGTTTTAGTTGCATTTTAAAATATACTCATATTATAATAATATTATGTCTTATTTTTATCCAATTCACCAAAAAAAAAACTTAAACGAAACGGAACGTGTTTGACACTTTTGACAGCGTGTTTTTTTTATTAACCTTGCTAATAATACTGGAGTAACTGTTTTGCGTTTTGGATTTGTTTTGTGGATTACGATGAGGTGCATCAACTGTGGAATAGGCGTACAAAGGCTGCAGAGGCGTCTTATATCCTCGCTTTCTGCACACCATCAAACAAAACTTTCACGTTGGTTAACCAGCTCAAACCCAGGTATGAAGTCGGAATAGTATAATACTTAGTCTGTTTTTTTATGTTTTATCATGGTATGCGATTTTAAACAGTGCATCTTTTTTTTAGTTGCCTCTGGGGACATTGATTTGTCAACCACCCTTTTATTATTGAATACTGAGGCTGGTGAACATGAGAGACTACTGGGGCATAACATGGCTTGCCTTGGTGGTGGAAAATCGGTTCGAAAAATAAGACACCGTAATGTCAGTATGGACTCTCCATTGCTAGCTGGCCTAATATCACAAAATACTATTAATGTGGTAAGCATTTTGTTTTTTATTCATTGTTTTATATATGTACTTGTATTTATCTATATTAATCTATAAAAAAAAGTACTCATAGTAGGTATGTGTGATTATAATATCTATCTTTATGTATTTTCCATGTTTGCATAGACTTCTTTAAAATAGGCATGTTGTAACATAATACTTCTCACTGTACAATAACATAAAACTTGAAAACATGTGTTTATTCTAACTGGGGTTTATTTTCAGACCTCAAGAGGCAACTATGTTTGTCATGTGTGCTGTAAGCGGGCAAATAGACAGACAGTGCAGGACTTATCACGAAACTTGCAGGAATTCTAGTCTGAGATGTCTATAGTCCTATGACAACAATAACATAATAACATATACAATATGTGGAGGCTTGTTATTAGCAATATTTAAGATTATTTGTTTACCCATATTATGTAATTAGTCTGTAAGCCTTCTTTAAAAGTAATAAAAAAAAAATTGGGTTCGGACAACAATGCAGCAGCCCCTTATATTCAAGTGGTTAGCCCACCAGAGCCACCGCCATTACCACCTGTTTTAAGCAGGCCGCTTCAAATGGAAAGTACTACCATATTATTACCCAATTATACAGAATATATATTAAAGAAACGTACATTCCATACACAAACATAATAAAATACACTTTATAATAAAAATATAAAAGTGAATTATTACGTAGTTTTATTTTATTTGTTCTCCTTAATAAATAAATAATTATTCTTTATACATATTCTTTTGTTTTATTTTATAAATAAATAAATAAATAAATAAAACGCCATGGTTTTTAAAAGCAAAATGTTATTTCGTGCACTTATGTCCAATAATCTGACTAAAGGTTTAGTGAAACTATTTTCGTCTTGTTTGTTATAATTACGAGTTCTTCATGTGTTTTATTTTTTGCAATTTAATTTAATAATATTCACGAATGTAAACACCAAAAATCATTGATGTACATTGAATTCAATAACTATGCAAATGCCCATACAAAAGTTGGCCATGTCCTTTAGTGTTTGTTTTTGCTAAGTAGAGACAGACTTATATCGAAGTTCAAATAGTCACACCCCTCATCGTTCCTAGCCGATCATGACACTAATTTACCGTTTTCCAAGTATTCGTTATTTAAAACTTTTTACATTCCACAGATAATTAAAATTATTTCTCAGAAATACAATCGATCATTGTTTTTTTCTGAGACAAGCCTTTTCCATACCTATCCATAAATTTATTTTTAACGAAACTATAGCCTTTTTTTATTCATTTTGTATTGAAATAATGATGATTTTTATAGGTTATGTGAACTTAGCATTAACTTATTGTGACGTAATAATCCGGTAATCTTGGTATAATTTGAGATACCAAGTTGTATATTTGTGTTCACTTTTATTTTGGTATCAAAATGAAAGTTAAAAAAATTGATTATTTCAACATTAATTGCTGCAAATAGATACCTCATTTCCTATGGAGTTTACACGATTTGTATTTTTCAAATTCCGATTACAAACTACTGAGATGACTGGTCTATGGAATACAATAACAGTCACCGCCGTCAATTCAAAACAAAAGTACAAAATTATTTACATTTCTTATATATCATATTTGAAAATACTGTAACCAATATAAATTGGATTAATTGCAAAATTTCCGTTCCGTGTTCGTGACCACGCAGCTTTCATCCGACGCTGAAGACAACTTTCGACGGTTTTCCAATTAATTTTTTACATTGATTAATGATCCCAACCAAGTTGCGGCACCCAGCATCCTCTGTAAGATGAAAACTAAAGGTCGATATGTTAATTAAATTCAACAATAATAAATCCATCATCAATCTTTCATATTCATAAAGTCCTATGTAAATTATAAATAAGTATGATTGTTTGGTTGTATGGCCTCATCAAAAACCTGCATGAAACAACCCCAGCGTTGTGTTTCACCCGTGTGAGTGAGGTTACCGGAGGCACAATACTTCAACTCCCCCAATCCCTAAACCTCCAAATACCTAATACCAAAAACGTTGGCAACGCACTCGTAACTCCTATTGCGGGTGTCCATGGACGGCGGCGGTGCTTACTATCAGGTAATCCGTCTGCTCGTTTAAACATGTTTTGACTTTGACAGTGAATCAAAAACTTGCAATCATTGATGACTCATGTAAAGATTAAAATAAAACCCTATACTTACTGCACTACTAGGAACGTTACTGTAGGTAAACTTATCTATAAAATAAAATATATACCAGTTAGCAAGTTGACACAACTTTCAGTACTTATATACAATCTAAAAACGATTACAAAGTTACCTTTGTTGGGTATGAATTTAATCCTCAACTTTACTTACACAGAACGTCGATCAAAATTTTCCCAAAGTCCTTTAAGAAGTTGGGATAGTACAGGAAAACTTCTAGAAAGGTTTTTCAATCAGTTTATTGGTTTAGTTGATCGAACTTCATAGTCATATTTAATTATAATATTCACTGTTACTTTCAGAGAATAATTCGTTAAATACTTATTACATTTTATTTGAAGAGAAATATCAACAAACGAGGTCATAGACCAGACCATAGAGCTTACTTTTATAACAACAAATATGTATAACATAATCTGTGGTTAGAATACGTCCGCTGCAGAATATTGGTTTCCCGCCGACCGCAGCCACAGCATTGATTAGCGTTAGTGGCTGTATAATATACACAAATTAATTCACACCATACTTTAGTTAATTATTTAGATTCTCCAATTTTCTTGTATGTCATTATAGTTTACACCCATAACTCAATAATGTAGGTATTATTCTTATCGGAAGAAATAAATAGAGACATAGTGATAAATTATCGAATTAAGATACAAAGGTTTTGAAGCACATTAGCAAGGAATCCAATTGTCATATGATAGTATATAAGTGAACCCTATAGTTTTAATAATAAGAGTTTATTTCCTTATTATTAAAATGACATTCTAAATAACATCGTGCCGCTTTGCCCCCATTGTTATGACAACAATATACTGAACATTCAGTACAAGAAGCTACGATACTCAGCTAACCATCTCCTTCCTACGGAAGTCTCACAAGAGGTTCCCGAGATCAATTACACCGCTTCTCGAAACCTGTATCTATGTTTTGTTTATCTTACTAACTGAGTTGGAGCTGAACTATCAACTTTTACCAATATTAGATAATAAACACTCAGATCGCTTCTTCAGGAGTTTCATATTCCTTTGTATACAAAATGAAAGAGTTTGAGGAGACATTAGTGTCGTTTCTTTAAGATTCTTGGACATTAAAAGTTCGAGGGCCCTGCAAACGTCGAGAACAGATAAGCCAACCACAGGAGGTAATTCTTTTAAGAAGTTACTAATGTCTTCAGTCGGGGCGTGGGCTGGGTTTATTGAAAATTCGGGCTCCTACAAAATCTAATTTACATGAGGAGCGACTACTGAAGGGTATTTGATGGGAGTGGGACGATGTTTATTTAAATTGCGTCTCTATTGTTCTATCAAGTAAACTGCCATTATGTGCTGACAGAGATGTGTTTTTGTTCGGTTAAAATAAAAAGGAAATTTACATTAATGTCTAAACTTAGCTTGACACTAACGAGCAACAATATTATAGGTAGAAAAGTGTTGTTAATTTCTATTCTAGACCTGAAAAGCTGAGAGCTAGTGTACCTACAAAGGCGAGCTAGCTTATGAAAAGTCAATCGGTATTTGTTAGGTGTATGGACGAGGGGTGGACTCGATGTGACAGTGGCTTTCATCGGGTAGCTGCCGTCCGGCGCGAGTAAATATTTGGCCACCAGTAAATTTACGCCAGCCACTCACCACGCAGCAAATTGAACAACAATTCGGCCGGACTCGGAAATTATACGTAGCGATCAACAAATATTTTGACGTGGCTTTACAATTGAGTTTACATGCGCCTAATTGATTAAACGTTTATCAAACAATACAATTATATTTACATTAACTTTTCAACCGTAATTAACTGCATTATGTATCAAAATCGTGTTATTGCGTACTAAAACATTAATAAAATTCGTTTTCATACTTCTTATTTCTACCTCATGTGTCATCCCCACATGTATTTTACCTGAGAAATTAAACAAAAGAAAAACTATTAAGAAGAAAGAGGCTTCCATATCTTGACAATTTCCGTACCTAAAATAGCTAAAAACAATAAATATGCTAATCACATCAACGCAACGTTCCTAGTTTGTTTAGGTAGGTTGGTACTCATATCCTAACAAAAAAACGTCCCGAAATAATATTCAAAAGTTTTAGCAGACAGCCATCTTGTGGAAAACGTAAACAACTCCAGAGTAAACCGGTCTAAACCGACGCTGTACGGAAAATATGATGTGGGAGTTTAATGCGTTTCAGTCAAGAAAATTTTACAAGCATTTTCATTAGATATAACTAGATGGCGCTGTATGGCACATTATCTCGTTCTGTGTTTTATGTCTGTTTCACCAACTTGATATAAATTGTCGATCAACTTATTTGTCTCATACTTTAGACTAAACACGTTATTTATTTTATTCAAATTAATGTTGTACCTATATAGAGGCTACCCTGACATTTTTCAGGAGGCTCAAAATATATTTGAGATATTAGTACTTTTTTATGGTAAAGTCGACAAACGGTCATACGGATTACCTGACACCCGCAACACCAAAGGAGTTACGAGTGCGTTGCCGGCCTTTTGGGGATAGGGGTTGCGGATATAAGGATCGGGAAGGGATAGAGGAAGGGAAGGGATTGCGCCTCCGGTAACCTCACTCTCACGGCGAAACACAACACTGTGGGTTGTTTCACGCCGGTATTCTGTGAGGCCGTGGTATCACTCCGGTCGAGCCGACCCATTCGTGCCGAAGCTTGGCTAGAAAAGCTTAGCAAGCTAATCAGCTTCATTGTTCAGATGCCTTTAGGTGTTATTTAGAGTATCTTAGACCTAAAACCATAGAAACCATAGGTTTGATAACTTATACAGATATTGTTACTTATTTTCTACTAATAGTACAACGGAAAATTGCGATAACACTACAGATTATAGTACTATAGTACAGATTATATTTATGTACATTTAAAGTGTACCCCTGTCTACCCATACGTATTGTGCTATGTTCTTATATTTATTGAAATAAAAAATTAAGTACCTACTCACTTTAATTTACTGTGACGTGATCATGAATTAGAGTCCCGTTGTGACTTGAAACTAGACGAGCCTTGTCAGATAGGTAATAAAAAATATATTTTATATGTGATAACGTCAAACGAGCAGACGGATTACCTGATGGTAAGACCCGTAACCCGATAAGAAACCCGCACTAACGGAAGAGTTACGAGTGTTTTACCGACCTTTTGTGGAATAGAGATTTTGAGGTTTGGGAAGGGTTGGACCTCCAGTAACCTCACACACACCGCGAAACACAACGCTGCGGTTGTTTCACGCATGTTTTCTGTGAGGCAGTGGTATCACTCCGGTCGAGCCGACCCATTCGTGCCGAAGCATTATGGCTTTCCCACACTAAAATTTACGTGAGAAAATACTACACTATATATTAATAATTGTAACGTTTGTCCGCTTTACATATTTTATTAAACCCTTTATTTACATTTGTTATAACTGAAAAATGCGAACATTCTTCGAAAGTAAACAAAGGTACAAGTTGTGTGTGTAATAGTAATCGTTCAGTCGTGTTAGATCCATACAAACGGCGAACGTAAACGCTGTTAGGGACAGCAACAAATAACTGGTGAATCGAAAGAGCCTTGCTCGCAGTCACGCAGCCTAACTCATTAACCGACGTCCTTGAGCTCCTTTTTTGGCGAAAATCACACGCAGACCTCACTGCGGAAGTTTCATCAGCAGTGTGTCAAACCCAAAAACTTTCTACAGCTTATAAACGTCGTCTCAAATAAAAATAAACAAGCTCGATCAACCACGAAATAGTTTGGAAAAATTTAATCTAAAGAACCGTTATATAACAAAATAAATAGCCTGTTTTATGATTTTGATCCGATATTTATGATAGAAAATTACAATATTTCACGCCAAAACATTACTCATGGGAGCCATGAAACCATGACCTACCCATCGGTTGCGGCAAGCTAATGGAATATATAAAAATAGCAAACTAAATATTTTCCATCCCGTCTTCCATGTACTGTATATACCTACGTCGTATAGTTAATGTAGATATTGTTATAGTTCTAAATATAGGGCGACCGTTTTAGAGCTAACAGTATCCTAAACAAAATGATTGATTGCCTTGTCGTCTAAATTTGGACTTCATTCAAACGACCTAGGAACTGATATATACCTGTACAATAGTACAAATGCACGTTCTAATGGGATAGAAAATACATAGGATAAATAAAAAAACAACAATGTCTTATACAAAAGAAATAAATATAATCATTAGCCTATAAGGGCTCACTGCCGAGCAAAAGCCTTTTCTCACACGCAGAAGGTTTGAGCATTAATCACAACCCTTGCTCAAGGTGGATTACCGATTATAAGCTTATAATTACAAATTATAAGTCCAGGGCCCGTTCATCGTGGGGTGCGTGCCAGAAGACCTCCCCGTGGTGCACCCTGGGTGCGGGCGACAGTCTCCCTAACGGGATGGAGACAGGGTTGGATTGACTGTCGCCCGCAGCGAACTTCTGGCCGGGCGGAGAACCCGGTTGGGTTCTGGAGGCGACTGACTCTGTGCTGGCATAGGGCCTGCGCCTCTGTGGGGGCGTTCCTCCGCACGATTCTCTGGACCTAGCAGAGAACGTAGGGGAGGAACAAGGGCGGCGCTCGTTGTGCACTCACCCTGCCAACGAGTAGCATCGGGGCACTAGCTGCGCCCGACTGCACCCGTCGATATCGTAATCCGGGAAGAGATCATGGTCATGTTTTATGACTCGGACCGGGACGAGGGTCTTGGCTTAACCGCCCGGACCGCGAGGAAGATAACCTCTATAAAAAATTCCTCCAATACTAAGTTCTGGTGCGCGGCGAGGGTATGCATGGCTGAGGAGTGGGATCAGTCGTGAGCGCACCCCCAGCTAGGGGACCGGTGGACCCCCTAGTTGGGACACAAATATACACTTACCCAGGGACAGGGGGCTCTCCCTGGGTGGACTTTTTATTTCCCCCACACTCGTGGGACCAATATGGAAGACACAAAAATTAAAAAAAATAAAAATAAACCACCAGACGTGCAGGAGAAGGCAAGCGAACTCAGCTCGCTTGCAGGGGATGGTGAGAGCCGAAGTGGCTCTCGGGCTTGTAGGGAAGCGCTGGTCCCGTCCAGCAAGTCCCGGGCACGGGCCTCGGAGAGGAAGGAGTCGGATTCGGAGCCCGACTCGTCATTCTCTGGCGTCAGCATGGCGCTACGCCAGAAAAAAGACCGTGGCGTATTTAAACGTCCCAGGCTGGAGGATGGCCGAGAGGCGTCCTCCAACGAGCCGGAGGCCCCGGCCCCCAAAATCCCCACGGCTGCGCGGGGTAGGGGCAAAGGGAAGGGCTCCATAAGAGCGGCAGGGAGCCGCACCGAGCCGGCTGAGCGGCTGGCGGCAGAGGGTAGCGCTCTGGGAAAGGCCGCCCCCTCGGACTCCTCTGAGATGGAGGTGTCTTGCGGCGAGGGATCTGCGAGCGAAGGTGGCGCTGAGAGCCTTCGCAAAGAAGTAAAGGAAGCACTCCGCATGCTGGCTGGACAAAAAACCCAGGCGGGCCGAAACGGAGTGTGTAGCAGGGCGGCAGATGGCCGCTATGCAAAAGGAGCTGGCCGCAATGCGGCGGGAGCTGTCCCGTTTGGCGGCTGCCAATTCAGCCCTGGAGGCTGAGCTCCGGGCGACAAGGGC
The DNA here is from genome assembly GCA_902829305.4 of Spodoptera exigua. NCBI lineage: Eukaryota > Metazoa > Arthropoda > Insecta > Lepidoptera > Noctuidae > Spodoptera > Spodoptera exigua. Next base: position 5,119,506 of record LR824608.2, on the reverse strand, counting down.
CGAGCTCGCCGCTGCGCGCGGAGGCGGATCCCAACCTGCGCAGCCAGCGGAGGCCGATCTTCTCGGCCGAATGAGGCAAGAGATGGCTGCCTTCCAGCAGCGTTTTGACGTTTTGGAGGGTAAGCTTCTCCGACCCCCACTCGCGGCTGGTTCGTATGCGGCCGCAGCGGCAAGGCCGAAACCACCAACCAGCCGTGGCGCGCAGGTTGGCGCACCGGTGAAGAAAGGGTCGAAAGCGCCCGCCTCGGCGAAAGCGCCGACAGCTTTGCCCCCGACGAGGGCGCCTTTGTCTCCCCCGGCGTTGGCTCCGGCACCAACAAGCCGCAGACGAAGGGGAGCAGCGGCCGGTGTTCCAGCCGGATCGACGCCAACTCCGCCAGCGGAGTTTCGTGCCGATAGCGAGTGGCAAGTGGCAGGGGCGGTGAGGAGGGTCGCCAAAGAGGCGAGGAAGCGCCGGAAAAAGGAGCAGCGACAGCGGCGGCAGCAGCGGCGCAGGGAGAAGCGCGTCGCGGCTAAGCTTATTGCCCCTAAATCTTCGGCTGTAGTGATTACACTGCAGCCGGAAGCAGCAAAGCAGGGAGTGACGTACGGCGACGTCCTTAAGAAATTGAAGGGGGCGGTATCTCCTGCGGAGTTTGGGGCACCCGACGGGTTCGCAGTGAGGGTCACTGCCACTGGAGCCCGTCTATTAGAGGTCCCTGGCGCAGCCAGCGGGTCCTCCGCTGACGCCCTAGCCGAGAAGCTCAGGGCGTGCCTTGCAGCGGATGAGGCTCGCGTGTCCAGGCCCACCAAGTGCCTGGAATTACGAATTATGGGCCTGGACGATTCCGTCACAGAGGAAGAGGTGGCGGCTGCTATCGCCAGGACAGGGGGGTGCCCTGCCGCCCAAGTCAGGGCAGGCACTATCCGTCCGGACAATTCGGGGCTTCGGACCGTCGTGGTGAGCTGCCCCGTCTCAGCGGCGAAAATATTGTCGGAGGGCAAGAGACTCCTGGTGGGCTGGGTCTCGGCGCAGGTGAGGCTGCTTGAGCCCCGGCCTCTGAGGTGCTATCGCTGCCTTATTGGTCACCATGTAGGTGCCAAATGCACCTCGGAGGTAGACCGTAGCGACCGCTGCTTCCGCTGCGGTCAGCCCGGTCACAGGGCACTTGTACCGCCCCGCTGCACTGCGTGGTATGTGCTGCGGCTGGCAAGCCGGCCGATCACCGGGTTGGGGGAAAAACCTGCTCCCCCCCCGCCAAGCCCAGGGGAAAAGTTAGGCCCTCTGCCACCTCCTCTGCCCCCGCTGTTTCCACCGCAGCCTCCGCGAGTGCTGCTGTCGCTGCTGCCAGAGAGGAGGTCGTGATGGACTGTCAGTAATGGCTCCATTACGCCTCCTCCAGGCGAACATCAACCACTGCGTCGCTGCTCAGGATCTCCTGCTCCAGAGCATGGCGCAGTGGTCGATCAATGTTGCTGTGGTCTCCGGCCCGTACTTCGTTCCACCCAGGGAACACTGGTTGTCAGACCTGGATGGCTCGGTGACCATCATCTCGTCGGCCGCCGCCGGTACCCCAACCCCCGAAGGGCCTCAGCGAGGCAGGGGTTGCGTCGCGGCTCGGTTCGGAGAGATCGCCGTGGTGGGCGTGTACTTCTCTCCGAACCGAACTCTCGTCGAGTTCCACAACTCCCTCAGGGAATTAGTCACCGTCGTCGTCGGGTTCCGTCCCCTCCCCGTGCTCGTCCTCGGGGACTTCAATGCCAAGAATTTGGCTTGGGGTTCTCGGCTCACCGATGTCCGGGGAAGGATGGTCGAAGACTGGGCTCTGGAGACAGGCCTAGTCGTGCTGAACCGGGGTTCTGTCCCCACGTGCATACGGATGCGGGGCGAGTCAGTGGTGGACATTTCGTTTGCTAGCCCCGCTCTGTCATCGCGCGTTGTCGACTGGCGCGTCATGGAGGAGGTGGAGACGTTTTCGGACCACCGGTATATACGGTTCGACGTTTCCGCCGAGTCCGCAGACCCGCCAGTCAGACAGGCCCCGTGTGGCCCGCGTTGGGCGCTTAGGCAACTGGACCGGGAGCTTTTCCTGGAAGCCGCAGTCGTGCAGGCCTGGGTGATACCACCGGTCAGGCCTGCCGACGTTAACGAGGAGGCGAGATGGCTCCAGGACGCCATGTCTCGGATGTGCGACGTGGCGATGCCCCGGATCCGGGCGTGCCAACGCAAGCGCCAGGTGTATTGGTGGTCGCAGGAGCTGGCTGCTCTGCGTGGTGAGTGCACCGCAGCGCGACGCCGATACACCAGGCACCGCAGGCTCCGTATCCGCCCTCTGGACGCTGAAACCAGAGAGGCGGAGCTGTACGAGGAGTACAGGGCGGCGA